>OZ038435.1:1488504-2688504 GCA_964036275.1 Litoditis marina | reverse complement strand
TTCAACCAGAAATCACGTCTACACCCTCAAATTTGAATGTTCCTTGAAGCTTAACATCAAGTGATTGAAAAATTCGGTGAATTTGCAGTTAATGGCATTGGGTGTGCAAATTCGCAAAAATCAAAACTCGATTCAGTGAAAAAGCTAAAGCACCATTATCTTTGAATTGCTCTAATATTTATTTAAAAAAATGATCGGAGTAAACACTAACCTTATCTCTTTTTTTCTGAATAGAGCTTGCCTTGTCGATGCAAGGTGCGGCTGAAATTCGAGCATGTGCAGTTATCTGGAATGCATCAATAATTATCAAACTTCAGCCCTACTCTTGCCAGAGAAATGTTTGTGGCAGACAATGAGCAGTGGACCTATATGGCATCCCGTGTCCATTCTGTCATAGTGGGTGTTGACACTACTAGTTGTTGACACACACACTGACACACACACACCAGTAAGGTGCCACTATTAAAAAAAGAGGAACCCTGATTTTTTTTGAGTTTTTATAAATCGTGGCCAATTATCCCGATACTGGCAAAAAGTAGCAATAGCCAATGCTCATAATTTTTGTGGCTAATCGATCAGCATTACTGGTGTATGGTTGTGAGTTGTGAGCTAATTCATACCTTGTCGGAACGCGGTCTTCCGGAAGAGTTGCTAGTTGGTCTTCTTTTTTCTCTGACAATAGATCCACTAAAAAAATCGGTGGCTGTTAAATTAAAACGGGTAATTTATTCTCACGACCGGTGGTAGAGTACCGTATAATCTCGGTTCGATCCCACCTGTAGCGGTTTGCGTTGGGATTGGCAAATCGATGTCAAATCGTCTGCAATCTGGTAACAGATCTGACTCACGCTCAGTTTCTCACCTACACACATGAATAGAACACAACTTACAGCATATAATAGATATAGCTATATTTTTGAGATTTTCGCACTATCGCACCTGTTTTTCGCAGTTGCGATAGTAAAAGATAAACTGGCATGCTGGCATCGCACAATTTCAATTTTCAATTAATCACAGCCATCCAAGTAGCCGGATTAATTTGAGAATTTGGGGAACATTGACTTTGTACCCCCCCCCCCCCACCTTTCTGAATTTGCATTGCGTTTGGGGAATTGTAGTTTGACCCCCCACCGGGGGGTTATAATTCAATTTATCACCGGCAATACAAAAGTTTGAGGGTGGGGGGTAAAAAGTAAACATTTCCGGTATTGAAGTTCGGCCCCCCACTCGTTGAAGTTTGATCCCCCACCATTGAAATTCTACCCCCCGCCGACTCAGGTGGTAGAATTTTGACGTTGAATTTTGACCCCCCCCCCCCTCTCCTAGATTTTCAGGTTTCAGCTTGGGTGGGGGGTTGAAGTGCTACGGGGGGGGGGGGGGAGCAACTGAAGTGGGGGGCGATACTTCAATTTTCCCAGACTTTGGTCCATGTTAGCCAGAATCGGGAGAGTAAGCATGTTTCTGTTGTACATTCGTTACCCCCCCCCCCTCATGTTCACCCTCGCGTGGTAGCTTGACCGCCCACAACCCAACTGCAGTTGTTTTCGATAAAACATAAATGTTATAAGGTTTTTAACGATCGCCCTGAGATGGAGTGTGTGAAAGTGAAATGCTCTTAATAACTCACCTTTGAGGTCTCTCTTGAAACTCTTGGCTGCTCCTGCTATTATGTGGAGAACGCTCGACACCCTCGTTTTCCTGTAACATGAAATACTTCAATTAATGAAGAAAATAGAACGGAACTTTAAAAAAAACTTGTCGTATTGAAACATGTCTGACTTTATAATTTTTTGAAAATTAAACCACCATTGAACCATTCAACATAAAATTTTCTAGGCAGTGAAGATAGAGAACTGTTCGATTGTTCCCATGCCAGAGTAAGACGGGTTCGAAATTCCCCATTCTTATTTTCGTTACAGTTTGGTCTTTTCGGTTCGACACCGAACATAGATAAGCGAAGGTTACACCGCCGGCTGCAAGGCAATGAAAAGTTAAGACACACGAGCTGAAAACTCCTATTCAGATATAGGGCTCGGTAACGAAATGGGTGAACATGGTTTTCAACCAGTTAAATTTCGACCGTAGTCAGACCATTAACAAATCTGACCATGACAACTCCGACCATCTGTCACCACTTATTTTCTGACCACTTCATAACTAGAGATTTTCCGAAATTGTTATCGCCACGTTCATGCAAACATTGGGTTAGGACGGGAAAATGGAGAAAAATTGACAGTCAATATTACCATACAAGCCTTGATTTAAAAAAAAATTCAATTGGTCAGATTCGATGGTGGTGAGCAATGGTACGAATTAGCATGGTTAGAATTGTAATTCTCGGGTAGATTTAGTAGTGGTCGGACCATGGTCTGATTCGATATGGTCAGATTCGGGGTTGGCCAACGAAATGCACAAAACACATACAGGTTTAAAGTTTTTTCTCAATTGTTTGAAAATTGGAAGATTCTTCCGAGCCGAGCCCACCGTCCCATGCGGCAACCAGAATAAGTCATTCAAAATTAAAAGTCATTAAAGTCATTCGAAAGTAAAAGTCATTAAGTACAGAAACAGCTAAGAATCAAAAATAAAGTTCCCGAAAATTTTCGTTATTTTCAAATTCTGACTAAAAGTGAATTAATGACTTTTACTTTCGAATGACTTTTACTTTAATGACTTTTAATTTTGAATGACTTATTCCTGGTACCGGCCCATGCCACAGCGTTTTCACCAACCTTGTTTTTTTGTGAGCAGTATGTATTAAATGAAAATCCAGAAAACTATCCGGACGGGACGCAAGCCCGCGCAGGCAATATCATGATGGTATGCATACTGCCCCGAACTTCCTATTTCATTAAAATCACTTCTTGGCACATTGGCACGTAAGGTACGCGTCCGCGTGTCGCGTTACGGCCGAATGAATAGACGCGAAACAGGCCAACTCTGATGTGGCGGCAACCAGAATAACTCATTCAGAAATAAAACTCATTAAAATATATCTCATTACGAAACAAATCTCATTAAGTATATATTCGTTGAGAAAAGCATGAATCAACTTCCTTCTTTTTTGGCCTTTTGAAATCCTGACTAAAAATAGGTTAATGAGTATTAATTCTCAATGAGTTTTGCAGTAATGAGTTTTATTTTTGAATGAGTTTTTCCTGGTGCCGATGTGGCGGCGGAGAACGCTGTGATGCGCCCGTAAACGAAAACGAAATTTGATAATTTGAATATGAAAAAAAGCGCAAGACAACCATTTTGATCACAAATATGCAAGAAAAACTTACACTATCGCTGCTGGAGTCCACAATTACCCTAGTTGTTCGGGGTCTAACCATCGTTTCTCACAGAATAATACAAGAATGGACAGACTATCTGAAAACAACGGAGTGATCCCAAGTGAAGAAGGCGACGTTTAACAGGACACAACAACTTATATATAAACATACTGCAACAGATTATTAATATTAAATAATATACTGAGAAATGAAGAAATTAAAAAATGTTAGCCTCTTTATAATAAAGCAACGACGGTAACAAGACGACGACTCTGCCAACCGTGTTTTATTAATGTTGTGCAAAATGTCGGTGGACAAAAAACAGAAGAGTGCAAACTACAAAAACCATACTAACAGATCAGTCTATAAATAACGCTCGGACCAAATGAATTGTGCACAGTATCAACTCTGCGCTAGAATTTTCTCTAAATGGACTACAGTTGGACTGGACTAAAAACAAATTTTCCTTTTGTGTTGCAACTTTTTCAGTCAGTCATAATATTTTAACGAAATTCTCAATTCAAAAACTTCAACAAGGGGAACTACATCTTCATAACTCCATCGGTCTATTTTGATGCTGAAGTTAACTTGCTAAAAACTTTTGTTTCCAAAAATTTCCAAGTCAAAAAGTTCGAACCGAGCAAAGCGAAGGGGAGGCTATTGAACGTAATGGGATCTTATTAGTGTACAAATTTGGAAAACTCTATTTTTTAAGATTGATTTTTGATGGAAACTGTAATCGTCCTGCAGAGTGAGTGACAGAGGGAGAGGGACGTGACTCCAGCTCTGTGCTAATAGCTAGGTCAGATAAATTCCGCATTGAATTTTGTTGATAGTTGGTAGTGATTTTTCGGTGAAATCCCACGTTCCATTGTTCATCCATTATCGGAGAGCATTATTGTGACTATTCTTCTGAACCTTCTGATGGTAAGGTGTTTGTGCTTTCAATATGTTAGAAGAGGAAAGGTTGCTGGTTCCTCATTCGTTTTAACGTTTCAACAGTTCTTTTTTGAATTTTCTTTTTTTTCGTTTCTTCAATGTTTTTTCACACCTTTTCAACATTTGTCTCAGCAACGGTTTGAATTCAACAAAAACATATGGTTAAATACATGAATACGCACACTTTATTCAAGGGTTGTACTCGATGGGGAGGTTCTTTCTGCGGACCATTCCGTCTCCCTGGAACCATTCCCTGCGGAACTGCTTGGCAGCTCCATCGGGGGTGTTGGTCCACTCGATGGTGATACGGTCGTTGTTGGTGTCCTCCTGTCCGTAGGCGAAGGCGTCGCAAGACACAGCCATGAGGATGGCCTCCTTGGGGTCGAGAACTCCGCTTCCGGGGTCAACACCAAGACGCTTCATGTTGGTCGTCTTGATGGCCCATCCGATACGGCGAGCAGAAGAGTTCACGATCTGCAATTATATGGATGAAAAATTAAGGAGTATCAGGAAGTGCGAACTGAACAAAAAGAATGAATGAAAAATGAGCTAACAAATGAAAAAAAGTAGATAAATGTCTAACTTATATTTCGTTAATGGTAAATTGAATAGATCAAATCGATATTCCTACAAATAGAAACAAGGAACGGAAGGCACAACAAAGCGTACAGTAAATTTTTGCTACAGTCCACAGTAATAGCCATAAGCGAGAGAAACTGCAAAGGAACCGATTGGTTACCTTGATGTGGTAGGTGTGCTTGTCATCGTAGGGGGCGTTGAAGACGATCTTCGTGCCGGGCTGGGTGAGGATATCTCCGGGAGGTACAGATTGGGCCATTGCTGCTGCGATGTGACTCCCTCCCTCCGAGCCCGCCTTTTATACCCATTTTCCTGTGAAAAAGGACACAATTCCTCAAACCCGTTTGGCTGGAAACGCGTTTCAACGCGACCAACCAGAAATTTTTCAGACAGAAAGTACGTTTTCGAGGATTCCTTGAAAACGAGTATAGTGGCCCAGCTTCGCCAACCTCTCATGCAATGCACGTACACAAAACTTCCAAGCTTTTTTTTACTTCAAAGCTGTCTGGGTTATAGTTTTGTTGCTAATCTGTCCACCAATTTATCTTCTCTACTCTTTCTGATTTTAAATTACGTATAGTTGCAATCATTCCCACTCAGACCTCGATAACGTGCCAACAAAATTAGAAAGTGGTATTTCACCATGTTCAAGATTTCCAGAACACGTTTCTCAGGCGGCAATTAACCTTTGCTACTGTAGCTACTGTATTCGGTAATTGACCAAGAGGCGGTCGGTTGGTTCAGGCTCGGTCGGCACAAGTCCAACTGGCGGTCGGTGGCGGTCGGTGATAAGAGTGTGGGTAGACATGTGTATAGCTGGCGGTCGGTAATGGACCAGTGTAGGTAATGGTCTAACTGCGGTTTTTCTTACCGACCGCCAGTTGGACACATGCCGACCCACACTCTTATCACCGACCGCCAGTTGGACATGTGCCGACCGAGCCTGAACCAACCGACCGCCTCATGGTCAATTACCGGAAATTCTCCTCCCAATGTATCCTATTAAATATATTCAATTGAGGTTTCATGTGCTCACTGCCCCAATCTAAGTGGGAATTGCAAAAACTATACTACCGATTTCGGAAAATTAGATTGGAATGAAATTGAAAGTGTTTACGATACAGCACAATAAAACATGTATTTTACAAATGCGGTTGAGAAAATCACAATCAGTCGAAAATAGGAATTGTTGTTGGTGTCTGAAAGTTGGAAGTTGTCTGTGGTTTCTAGAAATCCCCACTCTCCTTTCTGAGAACTTCTAGAATCAAATTTCTTCTAGAATCAAAATTCTTGTAGAATCAAAACTTTTCACTCTGTGTCAGTTTCATGAACGTGTAGCAAAGCGTGATCTTTCTTGTTAACGTTCTGACGCCAACGAAAAAGTTATCATTTTTCTACATTTCCACACCGGCAGCGGCTGAATTCAAAGTTGGTTCAGTTTCCGAACGTTCCTGAAACCTGTTCTGTAAGTGTGAGTATGCTTGTATTTTGATATTTACCTTAGTACTAAGTTTCATTTCCGATAATCAGGTGTTAGCTGGTTACAAAATATGTTGGAACCACCATATTGCAACAATACGACATGAAAAAACTCATGAAATCTTGAAATCTTGAGATCATTCTACACTCTGCAAGTTCTACAATTTGCCAAGCCAATTGCTAGCTGGTTACGATGTATGTTGAAAACAGCAATTTCTACACTATACACGGTTCAATAAGTCTTATGCTTATAACAACAATATCAGATGGGAAGCCCAGCAACCCCCTATGTTGATGATCTGATGTGTCGAATCCTAAACTCCGGGACGCCCGGGAACTCGCTGGTCACCATGGTCAAGGAGCCGGAACTGCATGCACTATGTTCTGCCGCTAGGTAAAAATAAACGGAACGAATAAAAGGAGACATTAGAGTCGCAGGCAGTCTGTACCACACAGTCTCTTGCCAAGGTTTAGCCAGTATGGTACGAAAAAGGCGTGCAATATGCGCTTCACTAACTCCCTATCCCCAGCAGTACTTTTAGATGTGCAAAAGATAACATGTTTGGTATAGAGAACGTTCAAATTTTTGTTGTGGTGTGTTCTCGGTCCCGAACTTCTACAAAGCAACCAGCTCAACCCACAGACACAGCGAGATGGAAACAATAACATAGTGAACGCACAACTCTTGTGAAACCATATATGAACGAGAAACAAAAGCATGAACTTTTGCTTTCATTCCAGGACGGTTTTCCTCAGTCAGCCATCTCTTATCGAAGTTGAGCCTCCCATCAAAATTTGCGGCGATACGCACGGACAGTATGCAGGTTGGGGCGATATAGATGATTCCGAAGTCTGTGTTTCCGAATTTATGCTGTGTAAACCACGAATCTGTAATTTTCACACGATAATTACTCTACTTACACAGCCTGTTGTGTTTATGGGGAACTATGACCTTTATGGGAAACTTGTGAACTTGATGATCATCCATGCAGTTCAAGTACTTACCAAGATTTCTTATTCCTTATTGATCCAGATCTTTATCGAGACTGAAACAAGAATACAAAATATAGAAATTCATTTTAACCTCATCGTATCATAGTTTTTTGCATGTAAGAGAAGTAACTACACTTCTTCGACTAAAAAGGACGCACGCCAAGTAATTTTTATGGCTAGAAAGACCAGATGTTTGTAGTTTGTAGTTTGAACTTTGAACTTTGCAGATGTGCTGCGTCTTTTCGACCGCGGTGGGTTTCCTCCCCTCGTCAACTACCTCTTTCTTGGTGACTACGTAGACAGAGGACATCAGAATCTGGAATGCATGTCGTTGTTCCTCTGTTACAAGGTTGGGTTGACAAACGAGATATTGTATTTTAAAGTTCGAACTCAATAATCCAGTGGTATTTTTGTACTTTATTTGCTAGAAGGATGTGTTAGACATTTAGATAGATGAAAGACGATTCGTTCATGAAATCGCGGGGCACATCTTGTTTTACCGCATTCTGGTTTGTCCACCATCGTTATTCTGTAAGGTAGCAATGAGGACTGAGAGAACCTGTGTGCAAAATGGTCCCAACGAGTTTTTTTTTTGAATAACTATAAAAAATAAAAAGGATCTTTTTGAATTTCAGGTCAAGTACCCGGGTAACTTCTTTCTGTTGCGAGGAAACCATGAGTGTGCCGCCATCAACCGTGTCTACGGCTTCTATGAGGAGTGCAACAGAAGATATCAGAGTAATCGTCTGTGGTTAGCCTTCCAGGTAACTGTTGCTCCAAATATGTGTCGAACATCTCAGACTTTCTATCACATCATCCTGCGTCTCCTCAAACCTGAGATGTTACTCTGCTCTCACTTCCCGCCGGGATACCATCGTGCAATAGTGCGCAGTTGTGAGAGACGCAGTATGGAATCGAGGGACCGGGATGTTCTAGCAAACGTACTCAAAACTGCAGAGAAGTTTTAATTCACCCTTTTGATTTGACAGTTGATCACTGAACGTGTGGCTTGGCAGAGAGTCGAACTCTCTCGAACGAGCTGTGGTTAGGTGTTGAATAACATGAAACAATCACACACAAAATGTCTCTAGCTGAGATTCAAACTCTTCTCAGTTTTTCTCGATTGCTCATGAATGTGCTCATATCTCATGGAAGTTAAACATACTTGATGATCTACTATTAAAGTGGTCTGACTGATACTCAACTCTACATTTTTCAGGAAGTATTCTGCACGATGCCCTTTGTCGGTCTGGTTGCGGGGAAGATTCTATGCATGCACGGCGGTCTCTCGCCCAAACTGCGTTCGTTGGATCAGCTGCGACAGATAACTCGCCCCATCGATCCGCCCAATCCATCTCTGCATATCGATCTGTTGTGGGCAGATCCCGATATTGGAACGAAGGTCAGCTTCAAACTTTATATTAAAGCTTTAGGTTCTTCAGGTTTCAGGTTTAGGTTTCAGATTTGTCCATAACTGGGTTAACGTCCCTAATTCTTTTGGTCGCGCAATCATGTTTTTTGAAACTCTGCCAGTTCTATTCCATCCTGCGACTCTGTCATAGCTACTCTATTTCTCTGCTCTTACAATCCCGCCGGGAGGTTATAGCAGAGAAGTAGCATAACTAGAATCCATTTTATCGAACATAGTGAAGAAAGTCTATAGGGTAACCATAATTGAGTTGAACTTCAATTTCGACGCAGTTACTCCGAATTACTACCAAAACTTCGAGTATCTTGTAGAGCAGTTGGGATTAAACTACAAAGCCTTGACTGGTCACCGTACTTCAATTTTCAGGGCTGGCAGTCTAACACTCGTGGTGTCTCCTATGTATTTGGCCAAGATGTACTGACGGACATATTGAACCAGCTCGATATCGACCTGATCGCAAGAGCTCATCAGGTATAGTTCACACCATTCCTACTGAGACTCCTACAGTAACCTTACAAATTTTCCAAAGACTGTTGTGAAGCTGAAAATGTTGTTCATGGAAAATGCTCTCGTAGATTTACAATCTACTGTAACTGATAAGAGAAATGATGTACGAAAATCCTGAACTTCTCCGATCAGAAGTAAGTGAGCAAACCGGTTAGGAAGTTTGGAAATCCTACTGTAGGAGTCTCAGTAGGTATGAAAAAGATTTATACACTTTCTTTTCTGTTTGTAGTTTGATGTCAGATGTTTGTTGCTCACTTCCGGTTGCATCAGAAAAACTCTGCTAGCTGAACGAATCAGACTAAGGTCCGCAAACTCACCCTTTCCCAACATTTACCGGAAACCAACAATCGACTCCTCAGGACAGAACAGATCTGGACGGTTTTTGTGCCAGCTGTATAACGGCTTTTCCGCTGTTTCACTGTGTTTGTAGTATGATCGCAATGTATTTCCGGCTTGAATTGTCCTCGATGTCAAATTTCGACATGAGTCCCCGAGTTTGAATGACCGTGACTGTTTTATTTCTTCTCTCGTACATAAGATACTCGCAAGTAAATACATCAATCAATTGAACTCAATACAGACCAGGACATATCATGTATGATAATACATATTATGTAGTACATATAATACATATTATGTATGATATGTATTTGCTGATGCGGACGTTTTCTTCCAGGTTGTTCAAGACGGCTATGAGTTTTTTGGCAATAAGAAGCTGGTGACCATTTTCTCTGCCCCGCATTATTGCGGACAGTTTGACAACGCGGCAGCCATGATGAATGTGGACGAAAATCTCGTCTGCTCCTTCCACGTGAGAAAACTTTCCGAACCAAAACCGAAACGATTTTTTCCGAAACAGTTAGTTCAGTAAGAAAACGACCTGTTTGATCACTCAAGCCGACATGAAACCGGAACAAAGACTAATAAACGTTGCGCAGTCCACCGATTTCGAAATTAATCACTTGAATTGATTCGGTTCCACCTTTGTCTAAATTTGGTTCGGTTCCAAAACGAACCAACTGGTTCGGGAAGAATGAATTCGATGTTGGCTTGAGAAGAAATTTACCATACAGGTATATCATTGGTTACCGTAATCTTCTGTCTATCACAGACGTATTTCCAAGGAGTAAAGAGAGGGGTAGAGCTGGTGTACTTTTTCGAAGAGGATAGAGTTTTGAGTCACACCCTCATACGATGCACTTGAAAATAGGTGTCTAAGCTTCAGCTTTTGCTAATTGCAAAGATGTTCTGCAGAGATCTGCAGTTTGCAACGAATTCAACCCTTCACGATTTTGCCAACGAAGAACGAAATGATTATACGAAAGGAAAAAATTGAACCGGTTTCAGATTATGCGTCCCACCACGAAGTTGGGCAAGGTGACTGCGAGAGGAGCTGCCTGAATGTCGTCATGATGACGATTGCTAGTACTCTTCCGACTCATCAACTTCCGAGAAACGAAAAAGTGATCACTGTGTGCACATAAATATGTTTTCAAGTTCTGTCTCGGCGACGGTTTAGTGGTAGTTGCGTTGTTATCAACACAGTGTGGTATATTATATATTTATTAGTTCTATGTACATCACACTGAAGCGAGAGAAGATGTGAGTGAGTGCCCCAAACTGACTAACTGACTGAACTGAGTAAGTGCCGACCTGACCAAACTACAAGCGAGAGAGTGAGAGACTTAGAGTTCGCGTCCCGCGACAAGTTCTGTGAATTGGTTGCTCTCCACGAGCACCGAACATATAGTGGAGCGTCATGCAAAAGTACTACAGGAGCACTCAATACATTGCCTTAAATCTCCACACCATATAACACTTGACCAATTAAGAAAAATAGAAATAGGGCGTTTTTGTCCGTTTTGGGACAAAAGATGAACTTGCACTGCGAAAATGATACGCGTTGTGAAACTCTCACCTTAATCACAAAGAGAAAGAATCCGACTTTTAGCTTTTGTATTGGCCAGCTCTAATATACTGCGAAACCCGATTATCAGGTTGTAGCTCACGGTTTTAGAATAGGATATTTATTGAATCACAAGTTCGAAAGTTTCACTAAACTTGATACCAACTGAAAGTTTTTCTCACTTATGGAGTACAACTCCATGTTGTTTCGTTGTTTGTCAAGGGCGTTTTACTGGACCACCCAGGAGTATTAGAAACCAGCCTCAAAGAACAAGTTGATATAGTTCGTTTCATGAACAAGTTGATATAGTTCGGAATTCCCACTGACACTCATTGGCATCGTGCCAAGATTTTTGGATGCCTATTTCTTAGAGAAAAAATGAGTTTTCTAGAGACACGTTTTGTTCACGTGTTTTTAAGAAACTGAAAAATCGCTAATTCACCGTTTTTTTTTAAAACTACAACGTAGTGAAAAATTGACTGTAATATTCATTGGCACGCTGCCAAGTCTCAGTTTGATTGATACCAACTTGGTGACAACATTAGTTTCGCGAGAAATTAGAAAAACCAGCGTGTCTCGTGGAACTCAATTTAAACAGGGTGATTCAGATCAGGAAAGATCTTACCGGAAAAATTAAGAAGACCAAACTACAAGGTCCAAGATCAATTTACTGTACCTTAGACGTGCGATGAGAAGCTTGTACGTGCTGCGTACCACATTTCTGTTTTCACGAGTGTTACGGTAGCTTTTTGTTTTTAAAACGAACAACGTTATTATTTTTTATATTGCAGTTATGTTATTATGTTTTAAGACTAAATTATCAGATGTGTAGACTAAATGATCATTTGTTAAAGGAGCGATTCATGATACGGAGTCTCACGTGTCACCTGCGCACTGGGTATCGGTGTTGCTCCACGGTCCCATTGACAGTTCACAACCTCGCGGAGCGAACATCTCAAGAACCACAGGTTAAAATACAGGTGAGTTGTTTTCAATATACACACGCTTTATAGGGCACGGATCATCGTGTTCTTGTTTGTTTTCACAGCCTACGTTTGCACTCAACGACTCAACAGTTTTCGGCGGGTTGTTTCGTGGTCTTCTTCACTTGTTCTTCACAATTATTCCTGTTTTGTAATTTGATTGATAAAAACGGGTTGTTCTCTTAGAATAACATGTATGTATCTTACTCGTGTGTGAATGAGAGGCGTGCAAGCTATCAATAACGTAACCGAACAATGATAAATGCATCTATTACAGGGGTGGGTTCAGCGAGTACAGAAACGAGGAAAGCTCAATTTCATTCACGTAAATGATGGATTATCGCCTCAGTCAATACAAGTCGTCGTTCCCAAGGAGTTATGCGCTTCTGGTGAGATACTATAACTACAGCATTTCCACTTGTGTGTACTTCCTGTTATCATTTTTTATTTTTTTTTGTAGAGTAGTCACGGTATGAACGCTGATAGGGAACGGCCGAACGTAAAAAATGGAAAAACCTAAAACCGCTCCGTAGAGCATCCGCGTTGCGGTAATTGCTAATAGAGCACGATAACCGAGAAAAATTCAAATCAGTGATATGCAAATCAAGGCTTCTGTACATCGATTCTTGGCTGGCGCGCCGAGACCCAGTGATCCATTTGATTTGTGCGGGCCAAACTGGCAGCGCGCCAATAGTGATGGTCAGCCGTAAAACCAGGGAAATGAAATCGCGGTTCGTTTGGGAAGCGTTCGTACCGTGTAGTCACAACTTACTGGTATGTGGCCGCCGCTGTGTTCGTTATGTTAATTGCTTTGTTTTTCACGTTTCCACGTCGAACCTCGAACTTCCTTTTAAGCACCCGTTGGAAGTGCGATATCAGTGGTAGGATCATGGCAGGCTAGCAGTGGCTCTCAACAGAACATGGAACTGTCAGCCCGATCCTGTGTTGTTATCTCAACTGATGTTGACGTGAGTTGTCAAAAAGAGCTTACCGCCATTTGAATAATACAAAAAATGAGTAATGAATCGTGCTGGAATATGTTTAGCTGCTCGGTTCAGTTCACGGCTCACGATTGATATCGTTAGAAGATTTGGTTTAACCTTGTATGCAACAACGCTTTGCCAGTTGAATTTCAACCAACTGAATTTGAGCAAGACGAAAACAAGAGTCAAAATCATGGAAAAGTGAAACATTGAATAAGCCTGTATATGACCATAGTACAACAGTCGATACTTCAATGGGGTTCTGAATAATAAACATAGTAAAGTTCAATTACAAGGTTTGCTTTTCAAATACCCTTGGCGATGCATGATGTGGGAGTTGCGAAATATGTGAGAGTTGTTGTCTTGCACTATTTTGTTTTCAGCCTCGCTACTCCAGTCTCTCACCCGATCAACTTCGCAAAATGGTTCATCTTCGTTCGCGCAATCAGTCGTTCGCTGCTCTACTTAGGATACGATCGCGATTGTTCCGGGCCACTCACGACTTTTTTATGGTTAGTTCTCATGGTCGCCGCTTGTTATTTCATAATCTTTATATAAAATGTCGTGTATAACATAATTCATGTGTTGATTTCGAGCTCACAGTACTTTTGAAGGCCGGAATGACCAAACATTTGATCAACCTTACCGTCGTTAGCGTTTTCCTCTTATTCTACGAGCTTTTATTAGAATGAACAGTTTTCGAAATGCGTCAAGTAATTTGACGAAAACGGGTTCACGGAATGAGCCATGCGCGTTTTGAACTTTTTATGGGGCAAATAGTTCGCTTCAGAGAAATAGCCTGATCTTTCTGGTATTCAGGATCGTGAGTACGTCCATATTGATACTCCCATCTTCACCGCTAATGACTGCGAGGAAGCCGGCGAAACGTTTTCTGTAACGGTAAGTACGTTTACATACACCGGTATGGTTTGACTATTCGACAAAAAGGAGTTGGTTTTCAGATGTAAATGTGGGAAAATTGATTTCTTGTTCTCGGCGAAGCGTTGCGCATTTTCTTTTTTGTGGCTCTTCGGACAATTTTACTGGGGTATGCATATTTCCGGTATCGTTTTGGTAACCCCGATCATTAAGCAGAAAAAAATCCGAATAATCCAAGTCTTTTGCAAGATTTCACCATTTTCACCGTGGAATCATATGAATGGTCTTATTCGTTTGCGAGTTCTAGCCATCTCGCATTTGTTCATAGTAGTCGATAGTATATTTGTAAGCATTACATTTTGTGGACATTTATATATAACTTGTACTTGCAGTGTGAGGACGATAAAGATGCCGCCCAGTTTTTCGGCCGAGAAAAGGTGTATTTGAGCGTCAGTGGCCAGTTGCACTTGGAAGCTATGTCTAGGTGGGTAGATTTTCACTGGAGTGTTCTTCAAAAGTCAATTGAATTTACGATTCGTACCTAGCCATACCTTGTTTAGTAGCGAAAGTTCACAACGGATTAGGGTTGTTAAAGTCGAACTCGAAACTCGAAAACTCGAAATTTCTCAAAACTCGAAATTTCCCAAAACTCGAAAACTCGAAATTTTGAACGCGAAAACTCGAAAATCAAAGTTTCGAACTCGAAAAATGTCTCTTTTGGGTCCGAAAACACTCAAAACTCGACTCGACTCGAAAAAACTCGAAAATTTTCGAGTTGAGTCGAACTCGAAACTCGAAAACTCGAAATTTCCCAAAACTCAAAAACTCGATAACTCGAAAACTCGAAATTTCTCAAAACTCGAGAACTCGAAAACTCGAAATTTTGAACTCGATTAACAACCTTACAACGGATATTTTATTTCCAAATTAGGTAAATGTAGTTAGCTATAGACATTTCCTTTGTAGACGAGATATATAACTGGTAGTAGGGATAAAGCATAAACAATGCACAACTTTTCGGAGTAATAATAGGCATTTAAGCATTGCTATTCTTCCTTCGAAAGTGTTCTGAAAGAGTTCATACAAAATAAAACATAATATTCATAGATTCGGCGGGAACTACGAACTAGTGTATGTCGATACTCGATACTTGAAACAAATGTGACAAATTTTTTTTTGAAGACCCTTGGCATGACTTGGGTTCATTTCAGTGGGATTTCGCGTGTCTACTCGTTGAACGGTGGATTTCGGGCCGAAAAGCAGCAGAGCAGCAGTCATTTGACGGAGTTTCGAATGCTGGAGGCGGAACTCGCGTTCTGTGATGTGAGTTAGCTTGAGTAACGACTTGATACATCACCCTTTTTCGTTTGTTTAGAATACATTATGTTTGCCACCTCTCATTTGTCGATGTAAATACGAGAAATATCCAAATTTGCATAATACTGGGGGAAAATTGGGTTCGTTGTCTAAACATTTCCGTCTGGCGAACAAGGTACTAGAATATGTTCACAAAATTAGCCGTTTTCAAAGAGTTGTGACTGTTCAACAAAGTTTGGCAAAGTAGGACCATGGGCGAATTTCATTTAGTAGTCTGTAGTTTGTTTCAATTATTCGGTGTGATATGGTATTTGTTTTCATAGCTCATGTTCTAGGATCTCGATGAGATTTGTCAGCTGGCTGAGGATTATCTGAAATACACTTGCAACTTTCTGCTGAACGACGCGAAACTGATCAAAGATGTTGACGCGTTGGGATTGTTTTCGGATAAGGTATGGCTTAGGGTCTACTTTTCAAGTTTTGATATTGGCTTACATAGCTGGCAATATTGACGATTGAATGTCTGTTATTGTGTTCGAGTTTCTAGCGTCAAATTCATCATCTCAAAAATGCTCCTCTGTTTTTTCCGCACCAACAAACGTTGTTCTGATTTCTGAATTTTAATCTGAAGTTTCTTCGAAAAAGTGTCTTCTCTGGTAGCACACGTAAGGTGTGACTATTTTACAAGAAGTAGACCATTTCTCGAATTATGATCGTGAAAGTTCACGAGTTTGCATCCAATAAGGCTAATTAACGCGATCTTGACGAAAAAGTGGCCTGTTTTTATAAATGTTGTCGTTGTGGCTAACTTTGCTGGTCTATGCCTGGTAGGCTTCAACTCGTTACAAACTTACAACAACTAAACTGTGTTCAGGAACATACTAAGTCGGTCTCGAATGTTGCATCGTCCACAAGGTTCGCTCGGCTCCGCTATGATGAAGCCGTTAGGATACTAACGGGGAAGAAGCAAAAAATGACCGGAAATGGACTGAATAAGCAGAATGAAGCCTATTTGGTTAGTGGAATGATTAGTTGTCATTGTTTGTGAAAAAGGTAGATCTAACCATCTAACTGGTCAAATCCAGTAAGTCGATTAGCTAGCTCTGATTTATGCGGCTGAAAAGCTATTTTTGTATGTGTTCTTTCTCGCGCGATAGGCTGCCAATTAACTTTCTCTCATTTTTAGTTCCTACTAGTTTGTATTAATCATTTGAGTTTTACTCTTAGTGACCTTTTATGTAATATTAGCATGTTTTAGGTAAAATACTGTGGTGACCAACCAGTGTTCATCACCCATTTCCCGACGAATCAGAAGCCGTTTTACATGAAGAGAAGCGCGGACGACTCGGTGGTTAGTTACATATTTTCTGGTAATTTTGTCCAGACTCCCGTTATAGGGTTGTAAATTGAGTTCAAAATTTTTAATTATCTAGTTCGAGTTTTGGACAGTTTCAAGTTATCGAGTTTGAGCGAAAATCGAGTTCGACTCGCCTCGGAAATTTTCGAGTTTTCTCGAGTCGAGTTATGAGTTCGACTTAAACAACCTTGTTCCGTTAGAAAGATTAGAAATGTAGTGATTTCAATGTCAACATAACTGGTCTACACCCGTTTCGCGACGAGAATTTTTCAGTTTGTATATCTGTAGATGTATGTGGTAGCTCTATCGAGAAACCAAAGCATCATAAAGTTGTGCGAATAGTCGGAATGACTACTTTTCGTCAAAAACGAGAAAAATGTCTATTTTTTGTTGGAAAATCATCAATTTTCACGTTTTCAACTCGACTACTTATTGTCGAATACCCGGAAAAACGGACTACTTGTTGTCGAATACCCGGAACATAGTGGTGTATGCACAGTCTGCCGTCCTGCAGATTTGCCGGAACTCAGTTAAAAAAATGGAATTCGAATTCGTCTCTTCCAGACGGAGTCTTTCGACCTTCTTTGTCCCATAGTAGGCGAACTGGCCGGCGGCTCCGTCCGTGAACCTTCAGAACAGTTATTGAGGGAACGAGGAGCAAGTATTGATTGGTTAGTTGTTTAAAAATATTGATTGGTTGGTTTTTTGTTGATGTCCTTCTTTCGGGAAAATTGTACAATTCCCCCCTATGGGGGTGGGGGGTGATTGTACTACGGGTCGGATTCCAACCTATTTCGGCTCAAGGAGGGGGGGGGGGACAATTGTACAATAAACCCCTTCTTTATTCAGTCATATGGATGTATACCTTTAGATAAACACTTGTTATTACTCTAACAGTCGATTTATGGTTGAAATTAGATCGTCAAATTTCAAAATAAAGTATGTCCCGATGTTCAGCATGTTTCTCTAGTTTATATTTATAGCTTATTTCTCACACGAGATCGAAGTATACTATTAGGTAAATCTAAATTTAGTGTAGAGGGTACTGGAGAGGATGTTGGTGCTGTTCGTGCGTCATGCTAGACATTAACATACCGTATT
This sequence comes from Litoditis marina, assembly GCA_964036275.1. Taxonomy (NCBI): domain Eukaryota; kingdom Metazoa; phylum Nematoda; class Chromadorea; order Rhabditida; family Rhabditidae; genus Litoditis; species Litoditis marina. The sequence continues at coordinate 2,670,777 of OZ038435.1, read as the reverse complement.
TTGAGTCGAATGCGTGGAGCTTCATCATTTCGCCCCTACAAAGTAGCAAAATTTCATAATTTTGAAAATTGGGCGAAATGGAGTCCGTTTTCAGAGTTTTCTTAACTATTCGAACAAGCTTACCCTTTTCTTCTCAGGTATTTGGAGTGTAGGCGACGAGGAAAGCCAGTTTCAGCGGGTTTTGGTCTCGGCTTCGAGAGATTGTTACAGGTAGAGTTTTTCTCATATTCTAGACACTACTCACGATATTCCTATAACTCTAATATTACTCATTTTTATGATTATCAAAGACAATTAACAATCGTGGTAAATATTGTTGTTTTCAGGTACTATTAGGTGTGCGCAACATCAAGGACACAACTCCGTTCCCTAGGTGGTTCAAACACTGTCAATGCTGATCTGTATTTTGTTTCAGCAGTGGTTAGACTTGTAGTTTTGTTAGGCTCTTTAGTCGTGACTAGTTAGGTTACTAGTTGAATTGTGTAGTTTTCAGTTTCTAGCACTTGTTTTTGAAAGATTGTGTTTGTGCGGGATATATGAGTCAGACTGCCTGGTATTTCATACCAATAGTAAAATAGTCATTGATTTTGTTGTTGTTTATGTTTTTGGTTTATGGTTATAAAATATATTTGACGGTTTCTCTTTCCTCGTTGAAACTTTTACTAACGATATTTCGTTACCATGAATATATTTTATCTTTTCTTGTGTGATGATGAATTTGGGTGGTCTTGTTTTGAAACTCATCTTTCCGTTCAGCTATCATGGTGAAGTTAAAGATGCGTTACTATTTAGTGGAAATAGTTCCCAACCGGGTGGAGCGAAAGCCGGAGTTTAAAGGTATGTGGAAATCCTTAGTTTCACCGAAGTGTTCAGTGCGCTTATCGAGAACATCATGTTAACGTAATTATTAATGGATATATGAGGTCGGAATGTTCCGGACCGTGCATGCTATATGTAACCGGGTTTTTCGGTAACCAAACCGGTTTTTGGTAACCTTTTTCAGGTTATCTTAGTAGGTAACCGGTTGGTAACCCAAAATGAAAAACAGGTTGCCTGTTTTTCTAACGCAAAATGTAGTTTTTACTGTTAGTTTGTACGGTAACCGGATTTTAATTTTAAGTTACTTACCTGAAAAAAAAGGGTTACAACAAAATTGGTTCGGTTACCAAAAAACCCGGTTACATATAGGATTGGCCTCCGAGGTGAACTTCATGTCCATTTACTGTGAAAATTAAATTTACCGGTTCTCGGCTTGTGTATATTGCAATACGTTGAATGAGTTATCAGGTGTTATGATTGTCGTTCTGGGCTGAAGCTGATATTAAATGTTTCAATCTTACTTACTAGCGTTCTATATGGTTCGATCTTTCCAAACATGGCCATGCGTGTATTCTCTATTTTGCTGTGTTTGTAGTTTGATTTTGATCGCGTTACTGTTTCGTCATAACATAATCCGTAACTAATGGCATTGATCGAGATAAATCTACATTTCAGAAATGATGATCCCGTTCAATTACATGTTTTTAACTTTCTTTATTTTCCAGCCGGTGAGTTATTCGTGGAATTGATCAAAACCATTTCCGACATGCATGGAGATTACGGTTATGCTGCTGCCAAGGGATCACTCTTGGTGAGCTCTCATTTTGGTTGAGAGGTGTCGAGCCCATCACTTGTACTTGTAGTTTGATCAACTCTCTCACCTGTAGCTTGGTCAAGTCTTTTTTTAAATGGTTTTTTTCGAGTCTATTTTTTGTTGTTTAGTCAACGAGTTGCTAGGTCACGAATCGCAGGATGCAGTTACGCGTCATTTCTCAGATTGAAAAAACTACCCTGACAACAAAATAATCTGCGAACTCGAGAAACTGCTAATTGACAACCCCCGTTTCGAGTATGATTGATAACGTAGTCAACCGGCTGGTTGGGAATCATACATTATTTGGGTGAATTCTACAATTAACCGATTTTTTAGGTAACCTAACCCTTTTTGGTAACCTCTTTTTCAGGTTACCGCAGTAGGTAACCGGATGGTAACCTGAAATGAAAAACCGGTTCCCTATTTTTCTAACGCAAAATGTGGTTTTTACCGTTACTTTGAACGGTAACCGAATTTCAGTGTTAGGTTAGGTTACTTCCAGGTTACCTACTAAGGTAACCTGAAAAAAGGTTAATAAAAAGGGTTAGGTTACCTAAAAACCCGGTTAGTTTTAGAATTGGCCTATTATTTGATATTGCTCTCAATCGATATCTGAATCAGAAAACTTTGGCAATAATCAAATTACACATTATTCACCGCAGGACGCTGTCTGTAGAGGGTGGAGATAAGCAAAACCTTTATTGACAGCTCATGTTGTTCGCTAGACGGATACCGCGCCGGGGATCGAACCTGGGTTATATGGAGCGACAGCCGAACACCAACCACTTTATTACTCAGCCGTTTGCCCCTCAGTACAAGTCTACTACCAAGTTGAATATCGACGATCTGCATTTTCAGGTGAAGCTGACAGATTATGACATTTGTCTGGTACGAGTCGAAACGTGTGTGGAGAATTTGTTAGCCACCGCAATCCCTTTTGTGACGTCGATCAATAATACTCCGGTCGTACTGAGGACCATATTTGTAGGTCAGTTCACTTCATATTTCAAATTTATAATTGGATTATCATGAAAATTAGCCTGTTTTAAGGGAAATCACAAAGTTTCAAGGAAGTAAATCAATAAAAATGGTTCCTATTCGTAGAAAAGTCACACCTTACTGGTGGTTAGAATCCATTCTTGACGTATGTAATCTTGATTCCCTTGTTGTTGGTGTAATTCTACATGGATAGTGAACTATTACTTACTAGTGTGTGATAGTTCATCTAGACCGACCGAAGGTGTAGGAATCGTTCAAGGAATGGCTGAACCGTCACTTGTTCTGTTCTGCTGTTTTGTAGGTTGATCCCGCCGCGTTTAAGTAGTAATTCCCTATTTGTACCGTGTGTGTAGATAAAAACAACATCAATTTGTATTCTTAACCTTGCCTTAAATCTTTCTGTGGTAATGTGTGTTTTTCTCACTAGTTCACATATAGGAAGAAGTGTGAGGTCATGCGAACAGAAACTAATCAAGTTGCGACGGAATGAACTGTACGCTGTTTACGGAAAAGCAGAAACGGGCGGTGAGTGGCGAATTTTCATTCGGCCTGGTATTTCGTTAAACCTAGAATGAATTGAACGTTTCTGTTGGAACCCATTTGAGTTTTGTAGGTCAGTGGCTTGTGTTAGTTAACTTCTTGCTCAGTTTCCGTTTTTATTGTTGTGTGAACCATCATCATTCCGACATATATATCGTTACTGTGTTGTTGTAGTACTGTTCTCATTCCACATCCCACTTTATCACTTTGTTCTATGTTTTATTTCTGTTTCCACCACTTTTTCCCACTTCTCATCTCATTTTTTCACGTATTCATATGCGTAATAAATCAATCAAAAAAGGTAACCGTTAACCGGGTTACCTTAATAGTTTTGTTAATCATTTATTATCTCCGAATTCCCTCCAAAAGACATCGTAAAAAAGGGTTAACAAGGGGTTAACAAAAAGGTCAACCCGGTTGATGGTTACCTGGAAGGGTTAATGATGTACTTGGTTGCTTGTTGAATTAGCCGCGAGTATTTCGTTTATGTATCGAATCTAGTTTCGATCTTTAGAAATACTCAAATCTACATTGAAATTTCTGTCTTTCCAGGCTAACTTGTAGTAGAGAAGGATGATCCGGATTTACTGGACAAAACAAGTCAAAACTAATATGAAACTAACCGGGATTATTATTCCAAGTTCTAGATGAACTTGATTTTTTTCATTTTTTTAGATTTTCGATGAGTCGACAGGTACTAAATAAGTTGTGCTTATAGAACTATAACTTGTTGTTTTTTTCAGTGGAAAAGAAGGTCGTTCTGGATGCGCTTGAATCGGTAACAGGGAAGATTCATTAATGTTATTTCCTATAGTTGTTATTGTTGATGTACTGTTTTGTTGTTCTTATATGATGTTTTCGCGCATAAATTTTTGATCTGATGTTTGATTGTTCCTCAACAGTGAATTTCCGTTCAATAAGAAATAGTTAACTAAACTATTCTAATAATCAATGTTAACTCTATATGATATTCCAAAATATTCATGAAATTATTCTGAGGTAAGATCATCTTTTGAGATCAATCACACATTTAACCACATATCAGAAGGTTTGAGATATTGAGGTTGCGTCAATATCTAATTTTTTTTTGCGGTAAAAATTTATGATACATTCTTTCAGTATAGCCCGGAATCTGAGCGCAGCCATGCAGACACAGCATTGTTTTGAAACACGTATGGAATTCCCTTGGATCAAACTACAAACACAGAAAATACAACGTCATCTAGCATTTGGGTCAGGCTATCCGGGTGTCACAAATAATTCATCGACAGCTCTTTTTAGCTACTCGGAAAACTTTTGTAGCAGCCTAAGGTCTCAACGAGAACCACAGACTATCCGCGACTATGGGCAGCAGCGTTGTATAGTCTAGTCTCTCTCTCTCTCTCTCTCTCTCTCTCTCTCTCTCTCTCTCTCTTGTGTGGATGGTCAATTTCATGGAGTTTCACTGGTAGCGCTTACTTATTTTTTAACAGGTCTGGGTAGACGTGTCGAAACCACGTGACGGTTTGTCAAACCGTTGTGGAGACCGTACCATCGCTTTTGTAAGGAGCGGGGTTTGGCGAGGGGCCAGCCCGTCTGCGCATCATTGATCTACACACTCTCAACTGCTGGCAAATAATCAACGATCGCTCGCCCGCATCCTCAGACAATTCCCAGCCAATTGACCAGCCACTTTTTTGTTGGCTGAGCGAGAGAGTGTGCAGATCAGAGAGACCCAGATGTCTGCGGCCTCATTGACCTCCACACTCTCTCGCTTTTGTAGCTGGCCAATCAAACAAAATTGGCGCCAACCGTTCTGAGTCGCTCAATCAATCGAACTCTCTGCTGTCTTTATAGTGAAAATAGCGAATATAATCAGATTCGATGTTTGTACTAACGGTTTCACATTTCGATTACTAGTTACAGTCCGGTGAATTTTATATGTGACCGGGTTTTTTGGTAACCTGCGAAAAAGGGTTGCCCAAAACTGGTTAGGTTACCTAAAAATTCGGTTACATAGAAAACTGGCCTTGAAGTACTACAGTGTGATTGCGAAACGTTACGAAAATTCCGCTTCAAAGTTTAGCAATTTTCGCATTTGACCTGGACTTCCTATTCGAAGAAGTGTAGGAAAATAGTCGAATTTTTCAATTGTAACAGTCATTGAAAAGTTTGCATGTGTAGTGTAGGATTATTATTAGAAAGAAAGTCACTATATATCTGTTTTGTACCTTTCAGGTGGTATAGTGGGTGCCAAACTTATAAACTTCTGCCTCTCACCGGCATCGAACCTGCGAGCAAAAGATTCGTGAAAGTCGCTAACCACTAATAAGTAGTCGCTAATAAGAGTACATAATGGGGATATTTCGGAATCGAAGACGTGTGCATACACATCGGAAAGTGAGATATACAGTACCCTCTCGCCTTTCAGTTGATGACGACTGTAGTGTGCAGCGTGTGCACTCTGGCCAATCTCGAGAGGCAGACGAGACTATATGTTTGAGCTGAGATAAGGCCGATTGAGATGTGCCTCATCAATACAAAGAAGGTCGGTGCCATTGGATTGAATAAGGAAAGCCGATTCTTTATGTTACCGGTTTTTTTGGTTATCTTACCAGTTTTTTTGGTAACTATTTTTGCCCGGTTACTTCACAAGTAACCGGTGTGAGTGACCTAAAACTAAAATCCGGTTACCGTTCAAACTAACAGTAAAAACTATATTTTGCGTTAGAAAAACAGGTAACCGTTTTTTCATGGTTTTTATGGTCACCAAAAACCGGTTAGGTTACCGAAAAATCCGGTTACATATATCATTCACCAATAAAGGGTCCGCTCTCTCCAAACTAGACCCGTGTGGAGTATTAGGCCACGTTGAGCTGTGTCGGTCGTTTGATCCCGTTGAATTCGGCTAAAAAGTTGTAAATTTTGTATCGAGTTCAAACTACAACTCCGCTGTGATCATCCTCTGTACTGCGCGGAAACGCAAGAAACACAACGAATTACGTATGCTAGAAGATCCCGCGGCACCTTCATCTCATTCTGCGTCTCTCAACTCTGCCTCACTATTTTGCGCCACTCGTACTCGTATCAGCGAGATGTGAGAGCAGAGAAATAGCGTAAGTTTGAGGAGACGCAGGATGGGATGAAGGTACTCGGATCTTCTAGCATGCGTACTCTGCCCTACTAGCTGTTTTAACCGTGTGAAGGAACATTTCTCTGTCTCACGCATACTTCTACAGTATGTGATGCTAGTGAGTATATAGATGAATAAGGATATTTTTCATACAGCAATACAAAATATTGGAAAAACATGTTTTTAATGTAGTTCAAGTGGGAAAAACTTCATCGCATGTTGCATACACGTATGAAACATGTGTCAGTACACGTATGAATGATTAGAACTATAGCACAAACTGATGATTCGGTATGTTCCGATAACCGTCCGAAACACAATTCTCACAATTATTGTTTTCGATCTTTAAATTGTCGAGAAACTGAATCCCCGGTATGCAGTCAGTAAAAAGTCTCTTATTCTCAGAATTTTCCAGACAAGTCTTCGTTTTGTGGCGGATAGTTGGAACTGGCTGATGCCTGGCGTTTTACTCCGTTCGGCTACTTTCAACCCAAAAACGTTGAGGTATGTTCCGGTTTTCTCGAAAATACTTTTGTTTTGCAATAGTTTCGATTGGGGGTAGGATATATACAGTATCAGGTTTAGGAGCAATGTACGAGCTGGAGAATTAAACGTTGTTCGTAGAACTCTGCGACTATAATGTGCACAATAGAACAACCGAAGGTGGTGCTCATCTGGCAAGTAGCTCCTGAGCTCCTCAAATGATATTAAGATTCTCGTTACTGCTTTTTGTTTAGTAGTGCTATAGTTAGGCGCTGTAACTGGCCCGACGAGCCCCAATAGCGCGTGGTTATCGCCTCGCTACAAAACTTTTGCTCGCAGGTTCGGTTCCGGCAAGAGACAGAAATTTATAAATTTGACACTTACTATATGTCGCAAATTATTCTGTGTCAATCCACAAGCGCAGTTCTCTAGATTTGTTGCAATACAGTTTCGACCGAACGCGAATTTGTAATTAACAGAGCGCGTTCCGAGATAGCGGCGTCGGCGGGCCGTTACAGCCTTAGTATGGTATTGCATATTACATACTCAGACCATACCCGGTTGAGTATAAATTCGCGTTTGGTCGAAACTGTATTGCAACAAAGCTAGAGACAATGCGGGCGCCGAAGAGTCAGACGACGAGAGGGAAAAATCAATATCTATGATACCCACGCTGTATAAACAGTAATTTACTGTTTTGCAACGACGCTTGTTCTTAGTAGTTGTATTGCATACGGCATAAGTACACGTGGGAAAGACCATGAGAATGTAGCACAAAGTGGTGTTGATGTTAGTGCTGATAGCTGAACCAGTTTCTATATTAGTGGAGTTTATTTTGGTAGAGATTTGATAGAATAGCTTTATTCACGATTTAACACGTGACTTCCACCTAGTATCTGGCACTCCAAGTGGGTAAATGGAGGGAAACATTGAGAAGAAAAGGGGTATGGTTACCCTGTTACGCGCACATAATGTTACATGAAAAGGAGAAGGTTAGATAAAATAGTTGCCATTTTGTTTTACATAGTTTACATATTCATTACTTCACGTCGCTTCGTTACGAGGCGGTGATCACAGACGGGATGTCCCAGATCTTTGTAGTAGCAGCTTCTTCTGAGCCACGAAATGAGAATTATCTGGAAATTTGATGAACATCTCCTGTTGGTTTGGTGTGAAGGGAATATATGTACTAAACCCATTGCAGGACTCGGAATCGCATCTGGACTAGTCTGCCGTGCTCCTATTGTCACGACCTCAGGTTGTGGAAGAGCCGCTAGGTATGTATTTCGACTCTTCTACTTTCTAAATGTGCTTTTTATACCTTGATTTCCCGACGGCGAGGCTGATTGACTCATTCATTTACACGCAAGTATTCGAGTTACATAAATACATATGGAAAATAGGAAAAATATGAAAGCCAACCGAATTTGAGCAATAAGCGATTCGCTATATTTGCTGATCCCCCCCCCCCCCAACCCGCATTGATTCATCGTCCAATACCCATATTTTGCGTGTTCGCGCCTGCGTTCAGGCAACCTGCCAAAAAGTGTTAACAACAACCGGTTAGGTCACCGGAGTGACCGGGAAAAATCGGTTAGATGAATGACTGGCCTGGCCAGTAGTCAGCCATACCTCCGCCGCGACGCACGCAAATAGGAAGAAAGATTTGTGAAACCATTAAAATATGGACGGATGGAAAGTAGGGACAACAACCCTACCGTGTTTGTAGTTTGATTTCACTGTTTGTTGAGCTAACATCTACACCGTTGTGTTTCTGCAGATCACATTACAAGTTAACTTGAGTCACAAATTTCACAATTGTTCAGGTGAAGGCTCCGCTCCCGAAACCTGCCCTGAGCCCGATGCCACCCATCGGTCCAGCTCCGCCGATGCATGAATACTCCAAATTCTCCCTCCCTTCCCCGACAACTTGTGATCTAACTAACAATATTGTACTCGTTATCTGTGATAAACATTTCTGTGCAAGCATGAGCTTTAGTAATAACACAACGAGGAAATTTTTCGCTATAAAATAGTAGTGAAAACATTAAAAACTGTTTTATGACTTCTATTCTTCAGGAATTCTCTCTTCTAGTGTAGTAAATGCAACTAGATTCACAGTTTTATTACGAAAAAAATAAGATATCATGTAGCGTGGTTTGGAGTAAACTCGAAAATTGGAACTTGAAAAGTTGATAATTTTTACAAACAGTGTAGAGTTCTTGTTCTTTTCTACATACTTCCCATCCGTCAATATGTTTATGTTTCAACGAATTCCAATATGTTTTTATGCTTCATTCGTGCGCAGCGCGGAGCGCTGCGCAGATTAGTTTTTGTTCTCAACAATGCAGACGTTTTGAAAAGTTTTTGCCTGTTTCCTCGTTATTTGTGAACCATTTTCCGCGAAACTTGCCGTGAGCAATGAAAGGGCATACATATATAACATTTGTGAGTTGAGCTCAAAATGACCCAGTTGACGTGAGTTGGAAGGGTAAACGCCCTCATTTCGGGGCACAGCTTCGCTCTCAATGAGAATTTCTGAACACGGTTTACACTGTTGTGAAACGAAGAAAAAGTTGGGGTATACGTATTTTTTAGGCGTAGTTGCAAATTTTGTTTTATGGATGATAGGGCCTTAAATGGTCTCAGGAAAATTTCTAAATCGACCGGTTTTGAGAAAATGAGAATGAAAAAAGGAGAATCCCGTGAAAATGATTTCTAAACTTCTTAGATCAGAACTCGGTTGCGCGTACAGCCTAGTTTTCATTTGAATTCACATGTCTGAGTGGCACAGTGAATACAATTTCTGTTCTAGTGAAAACGGATTGAGGTTCGACTCCCGCCTCGAGCGGTGCCATTTGCAATATACTGCTAGTATAATTTTGAGTTATCCCAATGCTCAATGCTGAGTCAAACTTGATCAGAAATGACGTGCATTATTTCCACATGGTTATATATTGTTTTGATAAGAGTTCCTCCGTAACTATAGAAAAAGAGGTCAATTAGTATAAAAAACGAGTGTCAAGAAAGTAAAGATTAGTTTTAGAAATCAGATAAACTGAGTACGTGAGTATAAACGAAAAATATAAAACAGGTCCAATAAACGGATATTAAGAGAGAAAGGCTAATCTCGCTTGGTTGAAAATGACACAAAGTATCACAAATATTACTCAGTACCGATGATGAAACATCCGAATACATTACACGAAAATCCAGCTGAATTTTGCCATATTTCAAACAAGCGAGCTTGGCCTTTCTCTCTTAATATCCGTTTATTGGACCTGTTTTATATTTTTCGTTTATGTGATTCCTAAAACTAATCTTTACTTTCTTGACACTCGTTTTTATACTAATAGTTTTACTGTTGAAACTCGCAAACTTGATTTTGCTCAAAGCTCAAAAACTCTCAACTGCAAATTGTTTCGTTAAAGCCCCAAACTCAAAATGTGATGGTACCGTGATACTCGAGTAAAACAGGTGTTTCCACTAGAAAATATTTGAATAATCGTCCCAGACCGCCCGGGTGATCCTGGTAAAATTGTATGTAAACAGGGTTGCCGCTGTCATTTATTGCATTGATATTGATTGATCGGAGACATCTTATTAGGACAGGTTATTTGTACAATCGGACATTGTGGATAAATAAACTTCAAATCTTCTTTTATAACATGCTCTTTTTGAGAAAATAAAGAACTGTTTTATGTATTATGTATCAAAGTAAATACGTTGCGAGTTTGTATTCGTAAAGTAAGCAAATGTTATATATCGGAAAAATTAGCTCTTGCACTGCAAAAAGTTTTTGTTGCTACATTCAATTTGTTTACTTTTATTATGGTCAGGTAAAATTTTGTTCCACAATTTATTGGGTTATCTACTTTGACGCATAAGTTTTTACGTTCAGTCACATACCAGAAAATTGTCTATTAGATGCGTTTTACTCCGTTCAACCAATTGATAAAGCAGTTATTGTTTGTTTCAAATTCATGTCGATGCACAGCATAGTTCGCTCAAACTTCCGTATATTTGCGACTACACGTGAAACAACATATTTTTAGCTACAAACTACACGCAACAAATACGCATAACTGTTAAAGACACGTTTTGTTGTCACACAATTTAGTGTGCTGTTTCAGCAGTATTTCGTATATTTGCCACTTTTGTCTCGTGAACCCTTATCTGTTTACTATTTCTTATCGAACAGCTGGGCTGACCGGAATTCATCTCATTTTCCAGTCGTTTCCTATTCCTTGCTAGTATTGCAGCATCATTTTCGCGTTTCTGGAACTGTTCGATTTTGGTCGAAGACTGCTGCAGAACGACGAAAAAATCATCAAAATGGAGCAAAATCTACCAGAAAAGTTCGAAGCAGCCGTGGAAATTGTGCAGAATATGCCAAAAGAAGGTAAGGTTTTTCCTTGGTTCACGTGAACTTCACGTGAAGTATAAAATATGCATTTTTTTATTAGATATTAATTGTTGTAGCAACATTTGTAGCGGAGTGTTCTAGACTGTTTCAAAGTGAACCATGCTGGCAGTTCTACGTTTCGGATTTCACATCTAACATGATGTCGAGTTTTAACAAACTTGAAAGGTTTTCGATTCAAAAAGCTCATTTCACAATCGTATGTACTTTTAGGTCCTGTTTCCTCGTCTGTGGATGAGAAACTCGGCTTCTACTCCTTGTATAAACAGGCGACTGTGGGACCTTGTAATGCCAGCAAACCCGGGTTCTGGAATATGGTCGAAAAATACAAGTGGTGGGAATATGTTCGTTTTTTTTTTACTTTTTGGGACATTTCTCAATAATGTACAATTTTCAATGAAATTCTCTGAACATATTAGTGTCGATCCAGTTTTCTGTTCCCTATCTTAACTGGGAAAATTACTTTGAGCATAGCAAGTTACAGTCCTTTTCATTCCAACGGAGACTCATACAGAAATAATGCGGAACTTCCAAGTCGTTTCAATTACGTAAGAGTCATCTGAAAAAGTTCAGACGTATTTTCAGTAGAGTTAAAGAACGCTCGAACGTTGTACTGTAGGAGTTTTAGTAGAAAAAAAAGGTGGAGTATATTTTCAGGGAAGCTTGGAACAACCTCGGTAACATGAGTAAGGAAGAAGCCATGAACGAATATTTGGCGAGACTGCGCAAGAAGATCGAGCTGGTGAAAATTAACTATGACACCGAGGTTAGTTTACGTGAGATTTATTCTAAAGTTTCAGTTATCATTCACATGTTCATCTAGTGTGACATCGTATAAATTACTTGAAGACCTTGGTTTGCACCAGTTCTCTTGAAAAAAGTCGACTAATAGTTTCCCAGGTATCATTTTCTATTCGACAAATGATCAATGCCAGCGTCGCATTATTCACAATATTGCTTGTTCTGGTAGTGACGTGCAAAACCAGAGCATTTTTCCAACGACTATTTTATGATTTGAACTTAAACTTGCAAACTTCAACACTTTTTGTACAAGGAAACCGGAGTCAACAATTGAAATTATCAAACTTCCCTGTAGTAATTACGTGCTCAAAACGGTCTGAACATTTTGAAATCTTGTAGGAATTTCACTATAGGAATTTTAGCAGGACTGAAAAATACTATAGTCGTATTCAACGGAAAGGCGGGAGAGTACTGTATATCTCACTTTCCGCTGTGTACGCACACATTTCTTTGTTAAAAAAGCCTGCCGGTTATGTGCTTCAATGGCGCAGTGGTTTGCGCCCTGCTACGAAACTTTTGCTCGTAGGTTCGATTTCGGCAAGAGACAGACATTTATGAATTAGGCACTCACTATATATTACCATTTCAGTTTTCTCCATTCAGGAATGGATGTTTCCCGACGTAGCAGAAAAACTTAACCCTAAGTTTGAGCTGATAGGATGCCCTATCGGACCAGTCACACTTCCGTCAGAAGAGATGGAGAAGGAAGAAACCGAGAATCTTGTCGCTCCGTCCACGAACCACAAAAAGTCATATTCGGATGTAGTTAGAACGGTTGGTTGCACTAGTGGTTGACTGAAGTGTATAGTCAAAAACGCCATCTAACCGAACATTTACCAATTTACTATGGGGGATGTATGTGAGCAAAACTATATAAGCACATGAAGTGATTTCAATTTCCTAAGTTTTGTTAAAATCTAATGAAAAGGCTCGGAATATTGATCGGTTCTAGTTTCTAGCCACACGTTTGTTCACTTCTCATTTTGGGTACGTGACACAATCCTACAATAATTAATTTAACAGAATTAGCTTGAATACGACAAAGGTAATTAGAATAAAGTGAATATGAACTTAATGTAATAAATACTATTTATGAAGTTAAAAATTGATTAAGTTGAAAGTTAAATCGTTCCGGCTTCTGCACCAAGTCTATTTCCAGGGAAGTGCTTCGTGTTCTGAGACAGACGGACTGGCGCAGTCTGCCGCCTCTGCCCTATCGGATGCGGAATACTGTGATGCGGTGGAGGACGACGAGCAATTCTCCAGGTACAGGAGGAACAAGTACAAGTTGTAGTTTGATTTGTACACACAGCGTGTGACATCAGACTACAAACACAGCCGAACAGTGCGTGTACCATTTCAGTTTTCCCACCCAATGATGTTGTGGATGATTAGTAGTTCTCTACGTATATAGAATAGATAGAATACATTTATTCGCGGTTCAATAAGTGCATTTTCACATTGTCAGAGTGACCGCACACGAGTTGTAGTTTGTATTCTAAAAAAGGCATAATCTACAAACTACCCATAAACGTTGTGACATAAAACTACTTACACAACCAAATAGTACAACACATGCTGTTTCTGCTTGTATTTTCGGATGCAACCCCTATTTGACCGTGTTTCACAGTCATATAGTCCTTCAAACAGCATTCACCAACACAAGTTGTGTTTGAGAGTATCCGTTTGAAACTGTCCAGATGCTTACGGAATTTTTAGTTGGTACCGTTTAGGAATTGAGTACCCAGTGTGGTACCTTCATGGGCACATGCGTCCATGCATACATTTTCCTTCTCTAAAAGTAGATCATAAAGGTCTTGTCTTGAGAAGAATATTTCACAGATTACACCAAATTCCAATATCTATATTTTGCTTCATTTGCAGATCGCCTGCCTCTTCCTACGACTTGCAAGAAGAGCCGCGAAAGAGAAGATCCAGCCTCAAAACGTACTGTGGAAAAGTCGAGCTACAGCTGAAGGTGATTCTTTGCGTGGGATAGAGTTTTTGAGTTCGCACATTAGGTTACACTCAAGTTAGCTAAAAAGTTCAATCTCGAGCAGAACCAGATCTGAACTGCAGTTTGATCTGAATACACATAGGAAATTACTTCTAATGTTAGGCCATCTTCTATCTAAATCGGCGCTTGCAGTGTGTGAAGATATATTTAACGTTCAGTGTTTCCGCTTCAAATTAGTTCTCCTAAAACACTTGTTATGGCTTCATTCCGGTTTGGTACAGGAACATAGAGCAATCACGTAAAGCACTGTCATCATTCTGCTAACTACAAAAGTATATAAAAACACACTTTTTTTGGCAACCTTGTTGGCCTTTCAGAAAATCTCCAGCCAGATAGAGAAGCTATCAACGGCTGTGGAAGCAAAAAACAACACGCTCATCAACGTTTTCAAAAAGGCGGTGAGATTTTAGTACTTGTCCATCAGACCATATTGGAAGGTATAGTTTACATATAGGACTTGGTTGTAGTTTGTATTCGATACGCGACTCACGCATTTTAACCGAAACTACAAACATTTGTATAAAAAAACTATGTAAAGTGAGAGATGATTAGCTTTTGAGATTGAACTGCATGGAATATAGAAAAGGAGGACAATAACTCAAGAGGGAAATAAAAAATCTAATCTCGCAATTTTCATGGGTCAAAAACATTTTGTTTTTCAGTGAAAAAAAAACCTTGCAGCAAACAATTAGATGAAACGTCCTAATATGATTATCACCATTGATTCAAAAATGATAACAGAACAGAGTACACTATAAGTTTCTTGAATATTCATGTAAAGTTAGCATTCTAATAGCCTAAGTGTGCACTTTGTCGTTTCACGTTTCCGAGTTCTGCTGTGTTTAACATGTTTCACGTGACTGTGCGATAGACTGACAGTATAGCTGATTTTTGTTTCAGATACGTTTTTAGTGTAAGCGGACTTTTCTAAAAGATTTAGCATATATTTTTTGAATCAGTCTGTCAGGATGATCATGAAAATTGCGAGATTAGATTTTTTATTTCCCTCTTGAGTTATTGTCCTCCTTTTCTATATTCCATGCAGTTCAATCTCAAAAGCTAATCGTCTCTCACTTTACATCGTTTTTTTATACAAATTGTCCTCATTTTCTATATTTCTGAAGGAAATAATGAATCAATAGATAGGAAATAATGAACATCTAATCAATTATTATTAAACTTTTTTGAACGTAACAATGAATACTAAGTTGATTTGCAGAACATAAACTGCGTTAGAACTCTGGTTAGTAAGCATTCTCTCAGAAACCGTGATCAATCCTTGATTTCGGGCAGCGCGCGTGTGGCGCCGTCCATTTTTTTTCCTTCGTGACGATTTGGCTCAGTCGGCAGAGCAGCGCACTACAGTTCAGTAGGCCGAGGGTTCGAATCCTTTCACGGACAGCATTTTTGTTTTTGTTCGATTAACCTTTTTATGTAGTCAGGATCTCTACGGATTAACACAATTGTTTTTCCAATATATTTTGATCTATTCAAACCACCAAAAGGCGGAACAACAGCTCACTGCGCACACTCCGCACATCTAGAAGTGATTGTCAAAGCAGCTAAATGCAATGTTTCCAAGGCGATAAAATGACTCATTTTTAACCGATTGGTCCAAGATTTCAGATTTACACATAACTCTGCTGTTTCTAACTATATTCCAAATTTCAGACGAATCGGTTAAATTCGTCGGTTTTGCGGCCGCCGCGCCACGCCGCGCCGCGCCACGCCACGCGGCCGCCGTCGGAAGACATTTTTGCGAGACGATATTCAGCATAACTGTAGATCACTGGTCGCACATTAAATATCGAATAGCTCAATGATAAAGCCTTTCCTCCTCTATCTCTTTCCATCAAAATCTCAAAAATCCGTTCAGGAGTTTTTGAGAAAATGGCATAAAACCACTTTTGAAAGTCCGCAATGTTGTGATCAAAAACTAATCTGCGCAGCGCTTCGCGCTGCGCGCGATAGCGGGATGAGGCAATAAACGCCGTATATACCTGGTTTCAATAGAGCCTTTCATGTGAAACACTTTCATGGCAGGAACTATCTGATGGAAGATGTTCTTAACTTTCTCCATTTTATTTTTTGGAAGATGTTCTTAACTTTCTCCAGCTTTTTTTTATTAAAAATTTCTATTGATTTTATCATGGAAAGTTCAGACAGTCTACCTGTTCGTTCCGAAAGGTGTATCCTGGCGTACTGTGGTCTTCTTTTTCCTGTGGCCGTTTATTGCGAACTTCATCGTTCGGTTTTTCAAGCGGTATTTCAGACTACAGTAATTCATAACTTTTGATTCTCTGATAGAAAGTTTGTTCAGATTGTACATTCCAACTTGTATCATGCTAATTGTACGTGTCGAATCCTCACTTACAGTAACCGATGTCAAAACTTCTGTCGCATGTTGTTGTGATTTACCAAAAGTTTACAAAACATCAACCTTTCCCATTGCCTATTTTCACTATTTCTAGCTACCACAAATCGGAGGAATAGATTCGTAGAAACAGTCAACTAGTAACATCACAAGTTCCCTTCGATTGGGGCCGTTTTTGCTTCAGCTAATAATTTTAAGATTTAAACTCAAAATACGTATTTGTCACATAGTCATAGTGTAGGTTAGTTCACTTGAAAACATTTTATCTCCAAATCGGAAACCTCATTCAAGTGTCTTACTGGTCATACAAATTCAAAATAGTTACTTGGAAAAACTCTGTACTTATGGTCACACATAGATTTACTCAACTTCTCATCTAACTGCGAGAACTTTATGTACAAACTAATTCTATTCATTCTTTATGGTTGTATTTCTGTGATAATTTTCAAACTCCTCTGTGACGTCAATCATTCACTAGTTTGTGACTGTTCATTCATATTCGTTGTTTGTAATTTTGTCGTATCCTTCGTATTGTTTCAGATCTTTATGAATATTCATTCCAATATCAATATTACGAAAATAAATGTCTCTTTTGAGCATCAATATAGGTTATCGTTTGAAATGAAGGAAACACAACCGCTAGAACTATGGAAAAAACAGGGTTGTAACTAATTTGGTGAACTCTTTGTCACACTACAAACTACAGCGAATATATGTCTTATATGTATTTGATAAAAACTTTTAGTAAGACTTTGAATAAACTCTAAAACACTGCTCATATTGAGGCAAGAATTATGCAATCTAGAAGAAACGAAAAAATACTCGTAGACAGTTTCAGACGTGTCTTAGTTCACGTGAAATGATACTTTCTTTGGAAGCATTGCCAACTCAAAGAATAGTTGAAAGTCGAAACAGAGCTATTCAAACATTGATTGAAAAACGAGTGGAGAAAAGGTTGGAGAGAAGCAGAAAACGAAATTAGTTTTTCGTCGAAATTCAAAGCAGATTGACATTTTTCACAATGTAATAAACAGTTTTGTGCGTCTCGCCAAACCTACACTAACTCTTCGTTCTCTATCAAGTTTTGTTGCTTTTCTTAAGATTGAAAGGATGACAACTTCGGTTTAGTATCTGTAACCGTGGTTATCGTGGGGGTGTTGTGATGGCGGATAGTATGGGTCCCTTGTCTCGGGGTAATAGTCCCCTCTACGTTGGTCCGGAGAATAGGCGTAGGTGGAAGAGGCGACTCCCGGGTACGCACGCTGCTCGAACTGAAACCGTAGAGGTGAAGTTTAGAGATTAAAGAAAAGTTGAATAGAATGGTATACAAACTAACTATGTGTGAGAAATGTTAATTCATTATAGTTTAGTGGCAGTTTAAATAACAATAGGTTACTTATAAGTATCGATTTTTCTGTTGTCTCTAAGACAATGGGGGCCCACTCGCCGCCCACTCTGGGCCTAGTAACGCGCTGACTGGCCACGACTGGGCCAACATGTGGGCGGCGAGTGGGCCTAGACTGGGCGGCGAGTGGGCCGACCCGCCCAAAAGGGCGGCGACTGGGCTCCCATTGTCGGAGCTGTCTCACCTGTCGATCAACGGGGATTCCGTGTTTTCTGTTGTGAATTCGTTGGAACTTCGCGATGATGATCATCAGTAGCGAGATCTTAATCAAAAACCTATAGAAACGTTTGGAGTAAGTGTATGTGCATGATCTACCGAAGTGATAGAGGTGTTGAGCTCATACCAATCAACTATTTGATCATATTTCGCCATCTAGCTGCCCACTTACTATACGTGACCATAGTGAATGTGACCACAACGTGGTCGATGAACCAGCTCAGAGGTATAGGTTTTGTCAAACCGTTGTGGACACCGTACCATCGATTCTGTATGGGACGGGGTTTGGCGAGCGGCCAGTTCGTCTGCGTATCATTGATCTACTCACTCTCTTAACTGCTGACAGATAATCAACGACCGCTCGCCCCGCATCGCTCAATCAATTGAACCCTCTGCTGTCTTCATGGGGAAAATGGCGACTATATTCACGACACTTTGCTATAGTTCGTTTCACCCATCGATAGTAGTCAGCCATGCTGGCCGAGCGCACCCTACATTGCAGTCGATTGATCTGGCAGCTTGCCAGTCTTTTTATTGCAAATAAAAATTCGAAAACTGGTTATTTTAGGATTTATGCAACTTTTTTGTTTTCAAAAGATTGCCACATGATCGGGGAGTAATTCAAACAACTTTTTGTGCGATAAAATGTGCATTGAAAAACAGCCAGAAAAGATGGTCGGGTATCACTATTCTTAGTTTGTGACACCATGTTCAGATGGCCGCCTGCTTGTGGGCGCCGCACCAGCCATCACAGGTGAGTTCAATACCCAGCTGGTGCACAATTTTGATTAGTCTGATCGCTGTTGGAAACTTTCCAACACAATGGACTCCGCCCACTTAAATCTACTGTAACTGGTTGCTATCGATGGTTGAAACGAACTATAGGAATCCAGATGGTTCAAACTCATTTCCGAAGGTGAAACGTGAGGAAACCACGTAACGATTCCAGTTAGCATACAATTTTTGCATGACACTGATGGCCCACAGCGAGAGACCATCATAGTTGTTGAGTTACGGTCACTGTATGTTTCAATCACACCTTCCATGAAACCAATTATCGAAGGTCATGAATATGTACTGAAAACAAGCGAAAAACTAACGTGGAAAAATTGAAGTCCAAGGAAGAAAATGCCGGTGGCTATTCTGGCCAGATTGCCCTGAAATAGAACAAACTTCAAAGAACCTTTTGCACGAAAGTGCTGACGTTTTTTCTGGAAAATTTCGCTCGTTTTTTTTTTCATTTCTCCACCGCCTCTTTGTTCTCTCTCTATCTCTGTCTCTCTTCTCTTTTGTGTCTATGTAACTCCCTCTTCAGTTTCCCTTCACACCGTGGAATCTGAAAACGTGGAATCTGATATTCGATCGCCAAATGTTGCCCCAGAAGTATATAATCGTTTCCCTGTCTAGCAAAGGTCTTTCTTTCACAAAGCGATGTTCCGTAAGCGGCTGGTATTCTTAGCCTCACTCAACCAGTTTTCGCCCAACAATGATCTCGCTTACGGCCTCCTCCACTAAAACACCTCAATAGCTATACTAGACTTGAATAGAATTGTTACGTAAAGCGTGAGGAAACGTTAGCAAAAAGAATAAACGGTCTTGTGAAAAAGGGGTAGAAGTACTAGCGATTGTACCCTATATCATTGCAACTTGCTCAATTCTGATGTGTATCGCAGTTTCACACAGAATTCATTCCTACTAGCATACACATCTCAACAGCAGGATGATTGAATCTCAGTCAATGTGGACAGGATTAGATCAAAGTTTTATAGTCATTTTCACAAGTAGGTGGGAATCTATATATATATATCTCAATTAGTATAGGAAATAGCGTCTACGCCTGCCAAAAGCTGTTTTTCATTTTCCATGTTTCTGTCAATCAGTTCACTGACTAATTGTTGTAAATTACCACCAGTGGGCTGTCGACTATTGTTAAGTTTACGCAAAAGTGGCTAAATTTACAGTTTCAAGAAAAACTAGGTTGGCGACAGTACTTGAAGCCAATTTCTAATTGCTAAGGCCAGGAATCAATTCAAACGGGAAACACGCCGGATCAGATCAAAAGTCACTAAATCGTAGAGACCGATAGGAATAGCTCTAGGGAAAACATTTCAGACGTTATTTACTCCATCTGTGTTTGTAGTTTGATGTGAACGTTTAATTAAGCGCGGTGTGGAGTTTTTACAAAACTCGAAACTCCCCCCTCCCCCCTTTATATAAATTTGTAAAGTTTCACCAGCTGCTTTTAGAACTAGTGTAGTTTCTCATTATATTGCTATATGGACTGGAAAATGCCCAAACGAAAAACAACAAAGCTGTTCAAATCAATTATGTTCTGTCATCATACACACTCTGGAGAAACTAGTTGAGCCACACCCAAAACTGAAACTGTTCTATGCGGCAGAGTTTGATCATGAGACGGGAAACGAAAGTAAGTTGGAGATAGATAGATAGAGAGTGAGTTAGAAAATAGAAGGAGAAGAGAGAGATAGAGAAAGAGGGGGTGGGGGAGTCAAGAAGAAATGGAGGATAGGAAGAGAAACAGGAAGTTATAAGAAAAACCTGGACCGTTAATAAGATACAAACAAATATAGTACATTGGTACTTATTGTTCAACATCACATGTTTTCGTACAACTTAGAAAGATGAAACCCACATAGCTGTAGATGAAGATGAATATAACTGAGATGAGTCCTCGAATAATGTCGAGTGCCATCACCAACATCCAGGGGACCAACAGCCATTGGTTGTAGATGGCCAGACCTGAAAGTAACCGATTATTGATTTGCAGAGGTATAAAGTTGAGAGATTCTCATATGATTCATAACTAAATGAATCGCGGAACCTGTTTTCAATCCACTAATTCGCGGATTAAACTGAACAGTTTCTCTTAGAATGAAATTTAATTTTTGATACCAGTTACCAGAAACGTGCAACTGCTCAAAAACATGTAACTTGTTTCTTTTTTGTTAATATCTTTCAACAAATAGTAAGGTAAACAATTGATAACTTACCGATGAGCATAATGATGGACGCCAGTACGACGCCCACGTAGATGAAGATGTTCACCAGGAGGGTCGTGTAACGGACTGCAAACCAAGGATTAACAGAGTCGGTAAAGAGTTGAACACTTTTTTGGAAATCGAGGTGGACACAGCAAATATGTTGAGCATTTGATACGGAATAAATTTTTGTTCTGCGGGCTCAGTTGCTCTCGACATTGCCACAGTTCTTTCGGTGCCAAAAAAGTGGTATTCTTTCCGATATACTGTAGGTACGACTAATAGAGATTGAACTACAAACACAGCAATAGACGACAGAGTTACCATTTTCGAGAGTCAGGTTTACTCAATACGTTTCTGCTTATGTTGTTCTGATATAGTTAGGGACTACTCACGTGATGCTTCATATTTGAGTTCCTCGGTGTATAGACCGATTGAGCAATGGTACGAGGACGAGTCTTCTACTACCACCGTAGTATGACCGCCTTGGAAGGTCAACTTGCGGTTTTCTGTAAAGGAAAAATTTCAGCTTGAACAATTAGGCCGTCCTGTGTACAATCCAACAACACGTGCTGAAAATGTTGATTATGACTAATAGTGTGAAAACGTTGCTTACAACGAAAACGCTTCCGACTCCCTTTATGAGGTCTCACCATATTTCACCCTCTCTCCTTGGAAGTGTCCGTGCCGTGCTTCAGGTTCGAGTTCAGGTTTTCCTGTTTTGCTCATTACGACAAAATGTCAAATCGTGGCTGTTTCAGACGTTTAATTCAAGTGTTTTCAGTTGTTATTAAAATATTTGAAATTGTTACCAGCCGTAATTTTGCCCTGTGCCTCCAGTTCGCAGGAGCGGAAGTGACTGGCATCTCCGTTGTTGGCCGTATCGGACAGACCCCATCCGGCTAGACCGGCTAGGAGAGAGTAGAGTATCTGGAAACATGCACATCTTTCATCTTACCCAACTGGAAAAAACTAACACTCACTTATAAAATAAAATTAGCATCATTTCCACTAGTCGTATCTGTATCTGACAACAGAATCAGGAAACATGCACATCTTATACTGTATTCGAAAACATTTAATTTACTTCCGATTCAACATAGCGCAGTTTCAGCCGATAAGGTGTGTTTTCCGCTGTGTTTGAAGTTAGATCACATTGCTTTTCGGTAGATATTTGTAGTTTAAAGCGTGCATCGCGACCAAACTACAACGAACATTTAGTCACTGCCTAAAGTCGCGAAATTTGCGATTGCTCGTTATGGGTGAGTTCTACAACCAACTGGAAAAAAAGAATAACTGAATTCAGAAAGGTCCAAACCATGGATTGGAATAAAAATAAACAGTCATAGAATCAGTATTACATACTTTTTCGGTACATTATTAGCACGTAATGCATGAAACAAAATATTTGAAGTAGCCACAGTTAGAACGTGACTCTTCCAAGTGACCACATATAAGAAAAATCTTCCCATGATTGATTCAAATAATTTTTTGGCGGCACATTAATTCCAATACCTTTCGATGTTTTCAAGAGGAACTGGTTGTGCAATCTATGACTAATACATTTTCAAACTAGCAACCTATTATGAGGAATTATACCATTCTAACAAGGTACATGAAGGGTTTATTTTTATACTTGCTCTCCAATTTCATCACGAGATTATCTCATGTGGTTTTCGAGAGATCGCCACACCCTAGTTAGATGTGACTATTCTAATAAACGGCAGTTATGATTCAAAAACATCATGATTTCGCATCAAAAGTCAAGTTGTCATTATTTCCTCCTAGTAAGAGTTTCTTTGAGTTTCTATGTAGATTGCGCCAGTAAACCAGTGGTAACATGTTGATAATTGCCGCGATCGTACTATCTGTGATGGTCAATTGATACTTGTTCTGCGCGAATCGGAATGCAATGAAGAGACGGAAAAGAGAGATAGATATGTGATATCGGGATAGATCGACAGCTGGATCGCACCCAAATTACGAATATAAGGTGTTTATATCAGTATTGTCATGTAAAATAAGATAGACTCCTATCGAGTTTGAAGGAGGAAAATACCACGTGACTCGAAATATTAACTGAGAAGAATTCAAGAAATAGAAAATGGACAACATCTGACTACTAATTTTCTTCTTCTGTAAAAGGGTCATTAGATTATATCGGCACGATCTAAGACACGTGCGAACATTAAGTCGCTTACTCCCCAACAGCGCGTTCCAACTATGAACTTTTTATGGAGACCAAGTTGTTTTGTTGTGTCACAACGGTTTTTCTGATAATAAACGTGAATCATCGTGAGCAAATTGCATTCTTTTGCTTGTTTTACAACCTTCAACTGCCAGTTTTGTTATCGTAACTCAATTATGTCTTCTTGCTTTCAGCCAAGAATTGAACTGCTAACTTTTTTTTTCACTGTAACGTGAAACCTTACAAGAAACTAGCTAGTAATCGATTAGATGTCGTTTAGTCGTTTAGTAGAAGAATGTTCAAGTATTCGAAATTTCCTATGGTTCAAATAAGAAAAATGTACAATTGCCCCCCACCCAACAATCACCCCCTCATGGTACTATTACCCCCCCCCCCCCCCCCCACCTAATTGAAACCAGAAAAGTCGCGCGAAGGTGAGGGGTAATTGGTAAATGGGTGGGGGGACAGTGTAAATTTTCGACAATGAACAATCACCCCCACAATACGAAATGGGGGGTGATAGTACATACCCGGAACTGATGAACAATCACCCCCCCCCCCCCCCCTCAACCGAAGCCTGCAGTAAATAAGCATGGTGTATAATCGCCCCCCAAAGGTGGGGGGCGATTGTAGTACGGGCCCTTTTAAACCCATTTTCGACCAGGGTGGGGGGCAAATGTAAACTACTCCCGTTCAAATTGTTGCCTGGTCAGAGGATTATGCTTAGAAAGAAAACAGTCGAAACCGGTGCAAATCTACAAATCAAACAAAATTCGGGAAAATCGAGATGAGCCGGAAAATTGATAAGGAGAGCAAAGCACTGATCATTTTACGAACCGCTCGAGTGAAAAACTGTGAAAATGTATTCTTTCAATGAAAATTGTTTGTATTGTAGCTGTAGCTGATAATAATAGAAATGATGAAGACTTGAAATAGCAAAGAAGAAAAAAAGTATGATGAAAACCACAAATTGTAATGTAAACCATACAATACGGAAAACCGGCAAACCCGCGATGAATGTTCAAACCGAAAGAGTTCGAATGGAAAACTTTTTTCACCAAAACTCATTTCCCCGAAATTTCGAGAAAATTCTAAAATCAACTAACCAAAGTGTACAGGGCGACAAAAACGGTGGCCAGCGAAAGTCCGCAGCAAAAACAGCTGCGAATCTGCACCTCAACCTTAGCCATGACGAGTATTGGACTGGATACGTATAGGAAGAGATGGCTGGTGCGCCACGACCACGCCCTGTCTCTGCGCCTCTCACGAATGCACAGTCTTTCGCCCCGCTATAGCCAGCCGCACCAATCAAGGACGTCGGTTGGCAGTAAACAGTAACGACGGTATTGTGAGAACTCTCGCCGAGATGCGCGGCAACAAAATGGGAGTTGCCTCTATACTTTTCTAGGGAGATCTATTCCAGATTCGAGAGAAATTCAACGACTAAAAATATGATTATCGATTTATCCCTTGAACTTGTCAGAAACTATTGCTTCAGACAGCTCATGAGGTATCCAGTTTATGAATAATGTTAAACTTCGAACGCGTGGAGAAAGTCACGGTTTTATTATTATGAAGATGTCCCTAGAAAGTTTTGCTCACACATAATTGCCTTGATATAGGTAGTACCGCCAACAAATCTTCTTGTAGTGTGACCTCGATACACGCCAGATCGTACTTATCTTCACCGGACATTACGGGATCAAACTACAACGACGTTAGGACAGGGTAACATACACCCCATGAGGTCTGCGACACTCAATCGCGCCCCATTTGTGAAACAGGTCAAATTCACAAATGAGGCTGAGTAATCGAGTATGCGCTAGACGATATATTACCTCGGCCATGAGAAAGCGGAAATTGTACCAATATGGAATTCGTTTCAGCTCGTTTCAAAGCAAGCCCATAAGGTTTGATCCTATTTTGATGTGTTTGTAGTTTGTTCCTGTTGCTTTTCGGTCGAACCCCGTGAATTGGGTGTACCGAGACAAACTACTAAAACATTTGAATACTCCTCAAATACGCCGCCCGTGAATTGTTTTCAACAAATAGGTCAAAATGGATAACTTGTTTGGTCGTGTTTGTAGCTTGATCCCAGTGTGCTTTGGGCATGAGTCGAGAATTGTACTTTGAACGATTGAACTTGGTCGCCTTGTCCGACACTTTAGGTCTTACTGTAACTCTCCATGAGCGAACGAAACAGACCATGCCTTGGTTCTCATTAAAGGGTGGAACTCCTCCTCTCGCGGACCAATCAAACGAAAACGTTCAGCAGCCAAGGACAGTGACAGAAACTGCAAAAACCGTGGCCATGACAAATTATGATTAGTTCCATATGAAATACTAACATACACTATTTACGTGACTAGCACGCACCTATAGATGTCGGTTCAAACTCCAAAAAATTCTCCGTAAACCATGAATTTTCAGCTCGATTAACAACAATTCTAATCTGAATCATGAGTATAGGAATGGCCTCACCAAAAAAGTTTCATTCTCAAAAACGGCTAGCTACCAACCAGCACCGTATCTGCCTCCCCATCGCTCCTAATTCGCGGTCATAAATCAGGGAAAACGCCTAGTAAAACACATAATAATCGTTAATTCACATGGTGAAAGTCGTTCTCTTTCGCCTGGTAAGAACCTGTTCAAAGCAGCTAGTGTCGTTGCGCATGATTGCTTGTGTTATTGCGGGGGTGACTGGCAGGCCGCAACTTCTATTATACACCCACTCACACGGGATCGAGGAAGAATAGCAAAAACTGTTTCTTAGAACGAGCGCTGGGAAAAACTTTGTTGGAAAGTATTGATAAAAACTTTCTGATCCTGCTATCAAAATCAACATTGTAAACCTCTTACAATAACAACCTATTCGAACCAATTCTTGTACAGGTTGGTACTCTTGAAATTCAATGCTCCGAGAATGCTTACCACAACAAATTATATGACAACAAACCAGTGTATGATAAAACCATTCTTTCAGCAAAAATAACAACTACTCCATAGAAATAACAACAAGAATCAAATCAACATGAAAGATTCGTCCTAAACTAAGCATTCTAAACGATTCACAACAAAAAGTTCCATAAAAAACACAAAGATTTTGGCGTCATTAAATATCGAGTCATTGATAGACAAACTAATTGTGATTAGAAATATTTCGACGAATGTTCACCTGCAAATGTTACTAGCTAATAAAAGACGCCAAGCTAAATTCTCATATTTCATCACAAGTTACATATAGAAACGGATATACCTAGACGAAAACTGGATCAGTATACTTGGCGACCTGTAGAATGATAGCCACAGCCTCAACGATATTCACCATTCTATTGTGTTTCGGCACTGATCTTCTGCAGAGCAGCATCGTCAGTTTGGGACATGTTTGTCAGTCGTTTTCCGAGCTTCTCGTGTACATCCAGGTACTTGGCCACACAACGATCCAGGCACACGGCTTCACCCTGTACAACAATTCTTTGAATGAACAAGTCTTACACGGTGTTCTGCGTTCGTTGATTTTTACGCAGTGAAACGCGGCCGGTCGCAAAGACCGCGACGCATGAGATATTACTGTAGATTTCAAAAATATTTGAAATTCGCGGGCGCACTCTCTCGCTCCTCCACACTATTTCTTGCGAGCCGCACGCGTCAGAGCTCCGCGAGGCGCACTTGAACTAAAGCGTCAATTGGAGCATTGTAGGGTTCAAACACCGTGCTTAGCTGTAGTTTGATCTCGATATTCACCTGCATTTGCTCAAAAACCACAGGACAAAACTACAAACACAACAGTATAGGGCAACGTACCCCGCAGAGGCTTGCACTGAAACGAGCGAACCCTACATGAAGTGGGGATGAAAATACTTCCTTTGGTAGAGAAAAGTTAGAATGTGGGTTCTGATTTGTAGTGTTGTAGTCAGACCAACTACATAATTAGTAGTTATGGAGAACACTAGACCGTTGTAAAAGAGAGAAGATTTCTAAAAAAAATATAGAACAAGTCAACAGTGGACAGCATGGTGCTCCAAGGATAACATGTTGTAACGTTGATGATTCAATTACTTGTATGACCACGGATGACCAATAATGTCAACATGAAACCCAACTCTCAATGAGGAAATTGAATGCACACCTTGGTAAGTTCGCCTTCCTTGAATGTTTTGGCTATACACTTCTCCTGGCAGGCTGTCGTCATCTTGCGGTACATGTCAGACATCATTTCAACCTGGAAAGGAGAGGTGTTGCATCAAATACAGGAACACTTAGTTCATCACTGGACCTCGGAGTTGGAAACAACTAATTGTCTTCAAATTCTTTTGGCCAAAGTATCAGTATACTCAAGTAAAGCTCTTCAAACAGCTAAAATATTTCACAAACGGGCACCCCTTTCGAAAACACCGAGAGAATTTGCCTAATTTTTTATAACGAATCAGACAATTTTTACAATCGAAAAACTACTTATTTCTTGAAGAAAAGGAATACTTTACTGGTTTGTGGATTGTTACTACCAGACCGACATTCCAACTTCTCTTTAACAATACTACATAACTTGCCCAGCAAAATCAATTGTTCAACCAACTCTCCGTGAGAACATCAGAAGCGAAAAAATCGTAAATTCTACACTCGACCTTCCTCAGTTCATCTTCTCCCTATATTTTTCTCTTTATCCGACAAGCGAGAGCCATTTTTCTTTAAATGTAGATGAACAAAAAAAATAACAAACTAACCTCCAGCTCAGCGACCACCTCCATTTGCTGTGCAGTTGCCATCTTTGCTATTGTAACTGCAAATGAAGCATGAATTTATAAAAATAAACATTTGAATATAGCAGAAAGTACAAAAAACTATAAAATAACTATTCGCAATAATTACGACATGTTCGAGAAGTGCGACAGCAAAACTATCAAATTCATTCACAGAAATGTCAAAAATGAGCAGAATAACAAACAAAACACAACGTACCCGCGTTTAGACGGTACCCAACAGAAAATTAACCACTACTCGCATTTTCGGTAACACATGGATTACTAGTTTAATACTACAATTGTTGAGAAGCTACACTATATTTCAAATAACAGAGTAGTACTATACTTAGCATCTTAGCAAATGAACATGCGACAGATTTGAATATGGACAACTATATGCAATGCTTGGATACACGTTCAAAATTCTAATATCCAATGAGTGTTTTCCCAAGAGCAGCAAGTATTAATATAAAACATAATCATAGTAATATGACTTTAAAACCCACTAAAAATCTCAAAATGAAAATCCTGATTTGATGGGAACACGAGTAAACTTTGGAATGGTTCTTATTTGGTACTGGTACATATTGCTACTAACTTCTACATACAATCGACACAACTATAAACTGAATAATTGGTCAACACCGGGTCGAACCTTACGGGTTCAACGCGGGGTCCGTAATAGGGCATCCTATAGAATGTACCGTCAGAGGGGAGCAGCACCTGTAGGGCGATGAGCACAATATCGACCAGCCAAAAGATACACAGACCTCCCATCGAGAACATCTTGAACAGGCCTGGAAACAGCGAGAATTTATTTAATTAAACTTCACTTTTTGTCACTCTGGCGCTAATTAGCCTCTTGGTTGAGCTTTTTTGAACAACTAAGGAATGAATTTGCCTTTCACCTAGTGAACACTTTCGAACGCTGTTAAGCATACTTACTAGATTTGAACTTGCACACATTAACGGATTGACACTATTTAAGGCAGTTATCGTTATCGCCGTTATCGGACAACTCGCTCAAAACAGGTCTTGTTTTGAAATTGGAAAACGATAACTGGGAAGGTGTGATTAAAAGGAAAAGCAGATGGGATTTTATTTAGAGGGGTGAACAAGTAGTCCCGTATTCATTTTAGACAGACAACCAACCAGTGGCGTAATATCCCAAGTAGATTCGATCGACACCGAACAATCCGAGAAATATTGAGAGTAGTAAAGCGGTGGAATAGTCGAGATGAGCATCGTAATCACAAGCATTGTCCACCTGAAAAATGGGTCACGTTTATAATGCTTTGCAGTCTCCAAGCTTGTGATCTACGGAATAATCGATTATGAAGTGAGTGTTATGAACCACCAAAAAAACAATGTCTCAGACTCTATTAAGATCCGAACCAAATATCTTACTCAGATCAGAGTTGGCGAACCAAATGATGAAAAAGTGGCTCATGATTGATTAGAAACCCATTTTACTGTTAGATTACAATACGTCACATTACTACTTACCGATTTCTCGAAGATACGCGAACTATTCATCAGCCCTTCACATAATACGCCATCAGCAACCATACAATTCACTGAAGTATGACGTATGACAATCAATTTCATATAAAATGTATTGCCATGTACATCTGTATACCAGTAAAGTTTGAATATTTTAGGAAAAATAACCTATTTTTATTTTACTACTAAACAACGTCATGCTTGATAATTTTGCACCTATTCCTAGCAGGTAGCAGTTCTTATATCTAGTTACTCAGTACGGCAGTGAGGAGAAGCGAATAAATACGCATCTCATAATATATAAAGCATGAAGATTGATTACCGTTACCGACTAAATTGACTTATAATATGCCCATCTCCAAATAAATAGATCGTAAAACAGAACTCACGTATAACTGAGTTATCCGGTTGGCATGTGACAGGCTGCTCAGTTTCCGGATCGATCACTGGCCGATCACATTTGTACCTGCAAAGAATGCACTTAGGTGAAGGTTATAAAACATATAAATAAAATTAGGTAGAAAGTGGAAGATAATTGGAGAGGTGAGACCGCCAACTTAATAGTAAAAATTGAGTAGTCTTAAACTCGACGAAGTTCATGCTATCGGTTTTTCTCTGTAGTCTCACGCCTCAGTTCGTGCTCCCGGACCCTCAAGCCCTCGAGGTTTACATTATGAACCATTTATAAGTTTATAACTTGAAACTTAAACATAACAAAACTCCAAACCTTGATAATCGTGCGAAATAGCACAACTTGACATGGTACCTGCTACAAGATTTTTGATAACCGCTTCAAAGTCGCAATTTGAATCAGAAACTATAACTTACTGAAATTCGGAGAGTTCGTCACATAATAGGTTCTCCAACTGATCCGATTGAAGCGATGAGCTTGGCGTTGTTGCGATAGCAAAACCTGAAACACTAAAGCTTACTGTTAGACAAATGATGTCACAAAACAAAACTGCATGATGCAAGATGCAAGTATGACAAATTTTCGAGGAGAGCACTAATGACAAGTATTGAGGAGAACATTTCCTTACAAGAAATGAAACGACAGTATCGTGAATGTTAGTTGTAGATTGTTAGGTGAAGGCTAGATTTTTTATCAGCGCGAGTTCATTTTGGAAATCTTATTTCACAATATAATATCAATAAATTCGACCAGAGCGTGTGAAACGACAACCACAATAAAACCCACCTATAAACATCGACAAAGCGATACACACCCCAATGATGATTATTCCAGGCGTTGACATCATCCATCCAACATTATTATCGTAGCCAGCACCTCAAAAAGAAACAAATAATATGAGTTTAAAAACAGCGAAAAAAATGGATTTTTCAAGAGCAGAAGTAGCATTGAATGTTCGTTATATGTAAGACAACGTTCCTTGTAGATAAGGAAAGGGGGCAATTGGTTTTAAATAATGCTTTTCACGAAATTTCTCTTTCTGGCATTGAGGTACATTAAAACTAACGGAGTCCACAGAACTTGAGTGTATGCATTCATTGAAAATCATAGTATGGTTATGTTAAACCCGAGCATAGATAATATGAATAATAACAACAGAAAAATTAACTTTACAACTTAAAGAAGGACGATTATGTGGACCAATCCCGTTACATCGGTCCTTTAAACTGCAATTGAAAAATATATTGCGGTTTAAAGGACTGAAGCGTTGCGATTGGACCACATAATCGTCCTTCTTTAAAATTTGATGAAATTGGAAAAGGGGCGGAGCTTCGTCTCGTTTAGCCGCAGAGCGCACACAGATCCTTTGTAAACGTCTTCTTCATTAAACCACCGCCAATTGCTGGATCCATGGAGTACGGTAGGAGATACCTGTTCTGTTCATTTTTTAAATAGAGATTTGCTCCATTTTCAGTGAATTTCTATTTCATGAACGGAAATGGAGTACGATGAACCAATTTGAAAAATCGGAAACATCTATAAACTACCGCTTCACTAGCTATGCATAAAAGATAAGGGTTGAAAAATACTATTCGAAAGTCAATCACGACTAACAATGCCGAACTGAATCGTCAAACGATTTACCTTACAAGCGGATATACTGAGATTTTTTCTGCGAGATAAAGAAACTATCAAATCTTGCATCCTGCCTCATCCTCCGTGTTTGTAGTTTGATCCCTGTTTTTCAGTTCTCGCAGCGAACTGCGACTCAAATTTGGTCATCCCCCATCCCCCCCCCCCCCTCCGCCAAACTCAGCGATCCGTCATATAATCTAAGCCTAATTCACACGCCCACACATTGTTGTTCTCATGCATTGCTATCAGCTTCAAGCAAATTCTCAGCATTCAGTAAACTTTAACTGAAAACAAAGTAAGTTATTTCTTCTGAAAGTACACAGTTTCGAAACTGTTGACTGTAGAGTTCGCTCATTTAGAAAAAAAATCTATACTGTGTATGCCACTCTATCCTTCTGTGTGTGTAGTTTGATCTCGCTGTTTTTCTGTGAAATAGGTAAATTATTGCGCGTCGAGATCAAAACATCTATACTACAACCAAGAGTTAGTCAGTTCCTAAAAACTGGATAATTCTGTCAAACAACCATTTCATCGTCTTCTAGTTAGTTCATTCATACGTGATGTGGCAGTTTCGCAACCATATTTTCGGTAAGGATTCAAACCAATTTTACTCCTGAACACAAAACAGCTCTCCTAACAAACTGGGGCAGATTCACAAAAAAAACATTATTAAAGTCTAGTTTCGAAAGAATTGTAAGTTCTGAGATAGGCAACAAGCTGTGCCTCCTAGTTTGTCTGTATTCAGGAATAACCATTTTTCAGATTCTAGCCTGTGTCTCCATGAACATGCGGTAATTGCGGATGAAAGGAAGATTTGTACTGTACACTTGTCATTTACCGCTTATTTCATGAAACAAATTTACATAGAACAACAGATTTTTCTGTTCCATCTTTCTCGTCTTTCTATTAGCTTTGACACATTTAACGTGTTTTTCACATCAAAATATTGTTTTGCTCTCATGATCCGACGTGCACTGTATTCTCACGTTTTACGTGACTTTTACGTGATTTCCACATCAAACTTCGACCATTGTCATGCATATGTCCGAGAAGTTGCCCCGATGATGGTTGTGTTCATCACCTTTCCAGTTACACTGTATTCACACTTTTTACCTGACTTTCACCAGAAATCTAGATTATTAAATTTGTTGCGTGAAATCGTCCTAGACCGGTGGTCGCGTTTCTCCCGTATTACACTGTATTCCAACGTTTCACGTAGCATTCGTGTGAACTTTACGTGAAATTTTGACTCTGGTCGTGCAAATGTTGCGTGAAATCGATCTCACCCAGTACTATAGTTTCCTCTCGTTCTGACTTTCCCTGTAATCACACTTTCACGTGGCTTTCACGTGACTTTCACGCGTAAGTCAGGATTATGAGAATTTTTGTCGTTAAACCGTCCCCAGCCGGCTGGCAGCGTGCGCGCGCGTGATTCTGTTCTAATAAGCCTCGATGAGGGCGGTGGTCCACGTGCGAGAGAGCGAGACACAGAGAGAGGGCAGACGCCGAGAGGAGGCTGGCACATCGATCCGATGCCCGCAGGGCACCAGTTGGTCTCTCTCTCAGGTAGCTCGGCTCGTCCCTCGGTTATCAATAAATGCACGTCCGTCTCTCTGTGTCGTCATCGTTCGCGTTATTCCGTCGCTTGCCGCAGCGGGCTTGCCGTGGACCTGCCGCGGCTGGGCGCGGCGAGCGCATCTACGACTAGAGGCGTCAAAAAAAGCAAATTCAGCTAGCAGGTGGTACTAACTTCAAAGAAAGATTGTTAAAAGTGAAAGTGATTGTCACGTGGGCAATATAATAAAAAAGTCGATAGGAAACATTTTGTCCTGGCTCTCTAAGAAGATGAGCACGTAACGGTCACAAAGTTGTACACGTTTTTCTAACGTAGCGTGAGAACATTGCATACGATTCACTACTTTACATGACACTTCAGTTCCTCTCTGGTCTTCTAGTTCGTGTCAAATCGCGAATTTATATATTCTATTCTATTCTTCTTTAACGCAACAAAATAACATTTCAAGCCGTTCAGAAACTATAAATAATGTTTTTTTTTACGACATTCCGCCCAAAACAAAAAGTGGTGTTTCATTTCGCTTCTCTGTTTGTGTAGCCCTCCAAGCGCGACCTTTATCCCTTTATGTATTTTATCGAACATGTCAAAAATAGTCTTATACCTGTTTGTGTATCAGTAGCGTCAGCCAATTTCTTCTCTATGGGTTTTGCTCTAATTACAAATATTGTGAATTCTCTGTATCTTGCAAATAAATTGAATAGTCACGTAAAGTTAGCATTCTATTGAGGCATCGTGCACTTTGTCATTGCACGTTTCCGAGTTCTGCTGTGTTTTACATGTTTCACGTGACTATGCAATTGACCAACTCTGAAAAACCGATGCAACTTAAAATACCGGACTCGCCAATTTTGTAACTTGAAATACCGGGGTCAGCCAAATGTCGCCTGTACTGTTTGAAATTCATAAGGAGATGCAGGCTAATTCGACACCAGTATTTAAGCCTGCATCTTCTCCGGTATTTTAAGTTGCAAGCGTTTTCACAGTACAGTATAATTTGAATCATTAGCTGTTTTTTTCCGTGGATCTTCATCCCCTTCTCGTCAAGCCTTTTTCTTATAGTCGTCAAGAGACGATAAAACATTTTTGAGATTTTTTTTCACACTTTCGTCATTATGTTTTCGAGTTGCTATGGATGAATCATAAGAATGGCCCTTTCTGAAGCTCTAGCTCATCTCTAAATCGATCAAAAGCCAGATTATACTCCTACAACTTTAAAATGCATTTCATTTTTTGCAATGATAGAAAAAGTGGTCTGTTCTAAGCTGCTAGCCATATTGAGAGCACAACCCATACAAAAGAAGGGCTCTTTTTTGAGAAAAAATTGTCTTTACTCATTGTGACCACGAATGTCAAATAGGAAACCATCTTCCCCTGAATAAGAGAAATTTCAGAAACACGAGTAGTTATGACAAAAATCATAGTAATACAGTGACATTCTGTTAGTTTCACGACAACTTCTGTTTTTCTTCCGTTAAATTCATTTTTTTACCATTCAAACTCGGCCATTTTGTGTCTTGAATGCGTGAACCACTCTTTTATTATGCAAAACTAATCACCACTTCGTGTTTATACGAGGCGTTGTGATAATTTATTCAGTGATGCTTGGTAGATCGAATTTTATATGGAAATGTTGTGAACAACATGATTTTTTTTACCCTGCGATCAGTTTTTACTATTCCTACATCTACTTACTAGTGTTTCATCTGGTATGTAAATGTTGTTCGAACACTGGGACACAATAACGACTTCAACAACGACTTGACTCGTACCATCTATAATAACAAAAAAGTCTCGTTTTTGTTGAAATCGTTTTACTGCTGGTATAATTCAAAGACACGTGTGCAACAGAGCAGAATGTGTTAATATAATTTTGTTATTGCAACTTCTTTTTTTTGTTTTACGTGACTATTCCACTGTCCCCTGGTATAAACATTTCCCGGAAGCCCTTACATAATTCATCAAATACCGGCTGCTCAAACAATGTTACAAATTGCGAGAACATCTAGATGACTCACAAAAAGAAACCCCCGCTAAAATCAGTTGTTAATGGGCTCTTAATCCGTATTATATCCGATCGAAGGTTTATATTAGTGAATTAATAGAGTTTGTGAATACTTAGAACATTTTATCGAAAAAATGGTGTTTGAAGGTTAGAACCGGTAAAACGAATTTCCCTACCGTGCGATAAAAAGTGCAAACAAGTGTCGACTTCTCCACATTTTACACATTTACAGATTGCTGCGTAAAAATTTGAATCGAGAAATTTTGCTTTTTAATATATCGAAAGATCACTCAAAAGAGCCAAAGGTAGAAATTTTTAATTACATTTCATGTGTTTTCGGGAAGTGTTCCGCCATAGATATGAATCAGCTTGTGATGAAGAAACTTGTTCTCCCTTTCCAAGAGTTTGACAAACTGATTCCATTATCGTCATTATTGTTCGTTTCTTTTCGTACTCTGATGTTTCACGTATAAGTTATATACGAAAGTGTACTCTTGTGTATTTTCAAATAGACTTTTGAGGCCTTCAGTCTAACACTATAAGCTCTTCAACGTTCTATTTTTGGAAAAAAAGTTTTTCTTTGTTAGTTTGAATTGTAATCTACAAATAGAGTATAGCGACTGAACTCAAAATCAAATTAAACTTATGATTAGTTAGAAATACCATCAAAAGTCCCGCATCTGTACTCAACTCCTTAGAGAAAGTCGAGTACAGTAGAACGAAGTTTTTATTATAACGTTTTATTGGGATGGCGTGAGCTGATTAGCGGATCATTAACCAAACTTGCTTATAACCTATGAATCAGTGGCCGTATTTTGTAAGTTCAAATAGCCGAGTAAGCTATTTGAGCAAAATTTCCATGACCCAATTCTATTTCAGTTCATGATTATTCTATTATGTTCTCTGTTAATTAAACGTAGGTCTGCTAGTTTCACATACAAAGAAAATACGGACCACAATAAGTGAGAGAGTTGTTTGTAGTACACTATTCGAATTTTGCTCAAATAGCTTACCCGGCTATTTGAGCTTACAAAATACGGCCACGGTTGCAAAGGACGAAAGGTTGCATATAGAAATCTCACGCAGTACCCTGCGGTCGTTTCAAAACATCTGATACCTGAACAAGTTATCGACCTTTATGTTCGTTGTTTTCACTCCATCTCGTTGTCTCTCTTTCTCTCTCTCTCACTTTCTCTCTGTTCATATCTCCTTTTCTCTCTCTCTCCTTTTCTCCCTACCTTCTTCTCACTCTCTCTTCCCCCTCTTTCTCTTTTTCTCCTTCCTCTCCTTCTCTTCTCCTCTCCCTCCCCTCTCTCCCTCTTCCCCTTTTAGAAGTGAGATTGCATTGCATCTCTGTAATTGGCGTGAGCACGTGTCGTTGTTCATACATAGATGCCGCCCCTTGGCTATATCGGGCCGCTCCCGATCAATTCTGCCATTATTATCTTTTATTCTTTAGTTTATTAGTCAATTTATCACACTTTTTGATATCTTCCCTAAACGGTCTATGGCGCCCCATCCCCTGTGTCTTTAGTTTGATTCGATAGCTGATCGGTGGAAATTCGTAAATTCTCACGCATATCCAGTTTGATCTACAATCCAGCTATGGTATTTCCCAAGATCTCAAACAGTCCATCCTTTCTGTAGCAAGTTGAACAATATTTTCTCTTTTCACAACCGCTTGCAAAGTCGCCCTCCTCCTTCTCCTCATTTCTTTCTATTTCTCTCTCTCTCTCTCTCTCTCTTCTTTCTTTCTCCCTCTCTCCTTTCTCTCTTTCTCTCTCCCACCATCGTCCAAACTCTACTTCCCACATGGCAATTTATCCCCATGTACACATCTGTTAGATGCACTCTCATTATACAACGCCGAATAGATTTCCTGGTGTAAAACCAGTAGTTTAGTCTAAAAACAGCCCCATCTCAAAACATAATATCAGAAATAATTTGATGTAAAAGACCAACACACATGCCACCCGTCGAAAGTTCTTATAGGAATTCATTTTGCAACCTGAACGAGTTACCAGAAATTGTTAGAACAATTCTATGTGTAGTTTGGTCTCTTGCACAGCAGAATATTTGATCATTCAACCTCGCAGGTTTAAGATCGAACTGAATTTTACCACTAATGACAATAACTCATAACCCCTAGCCCCTACTCTGCTTAAAATGCTCCCTAGCTCTGAATGAACCCTAAACTTTTCATCTGGTTTGTAGGTAAATTCAATGACAACACTTTGCAAAATATGTATTCCAGTCAGTTTTGTCTGGTGAACGATGAAACATTCAATATAACTAACGACTGCCATCCCACATTCAACGTGTCAAACAATTTGCATTTTGTATTGAACATTCTGATTCCCATTATAGCCAGATACATTTCATGCCTGTGTTATACTCCGGTTCACCCATACGTGGACAAGATACAGACCAACTTCATACCGTGAAACATTCAAACAACTATTTCTCAAACGACCTTTGTATTACTAAACACAGAAAACAGCAAAAATGTTTGCTAGTTCATGCTGATTTCCCAAATCTCATCTAAATCGACTACTGAACCCCGGAAATCCACTTTTTCACCAAACATCTTTTCTTAGCCTCAGAAAAAACAAGTTCCGTTCACGAGCATCGAACTTGTGTGTTTAAACACCGCGAGTAAATCCCCTCAGGCGATGTTGTGAAACGAAAAAACGCCGTAGGCACCCGTGTCTCTTGTATAGGGAATATCATCCGCGCTCTCTCCCTGCCCACATTTTTCATCGATTTTGATGCCGTTCGGTCTCTCGGGTTGAGTGGCACCAATTCTCGCTCTCTGTTCTACTGAGATGCTATCAGCGGGATGGCCAGATTGAGAAACACTTGAGTGCACAAGTTGGAAGTGTTTTCGAAAACAACTTGTTTTTGCAGTTTGTGCTTTTTCACAGTTTGTGCTTTTTAACATACTCACGGTCAAACTAAGGAAAATTTGAGTACACAAGTTGGAAGTGTTTTCGAAAACCACTTTTTTCTCACATATTATGCTCTGTTTCAACTCAGTCATTTTAATGGTACTCATTTGCATACGTGAAATAGAGAACACAGCAGAGTTCTAAATCGTGCAATAAAGTTCATAGTTGCTGTTACTATTTTTTCAAGTAAGTGTTCCCATTAGTACTTGTAAGATGAATGGGAAAGAATCTCAAAAACAGTTGTTCCAACTATTTTCTATCTAAGCTTCAATTTAGCAGGAGCTTTACTCGAAATTTTGCCATTTCCTCGAAACCTTACACGATTTCTAGAAAAAGTATTGCTTCAGACTAAAGAATAACCGAGATATTCATTCTAGTTCGATTTAAGAATATATTGAACAAAATCAGTGTTGAATAGACCAGCAATTTCAGACAAAAGGGCATAATGTTTAATTTCAATTTAACTTTCCAGTTACGATTGTCAACTTAGATTCTGTGTGTTTTCCCAATTCAAAATTATATGCTCTGACCCCATTCGTATTCAATTTTTCTTTACTTTACATAACTTTTTGTAAAGTTCCTGGAGTTGATCTCTAGTCTATGAACATAACTGTGGTTCTTGCAACATCAAAGCACGGTTTTTTCTCCTTTTCTCTATTCATTTAATTTGTTTCTACGTAGTATTGAGAGCTCATTATGATCTCTCGCTGATACGTTGAACACCGATTCCTAAAACTATGAGCCACTAGAATATTCAAACAAAAATGTAAGTGAAAACATAGTCACAAAAGTCAATATTTTCTATATTTTGCGGTAACATATACACGTAATATAGGAACATCCTTGTTGTGGTTAAAAACCATTTATTTACGTAAAAAAAAGACATGTCATAAGACAAAAGTTTTCATGATCTCTCGAGTCATTTTCCCTGGTCACGTTTCGCAATGTTCGAGATAAGATATTATTTTGCTTTTATTACAGCTAGCGGAAGTACTGACGTATTGTACTTTGATAACGTGATGTGACGGAGATATGCTGTTATCATCGAATCCTATATTGTCATCATCCTACCTCGTTATATAGATAGAATACTGTCCTCACATTATTCTGTAGAACACTTTACATTGCCGTTTTGATTGAGCATCCAAGTTTTGTAATTTGATCACTTCTGAGTCTCAACAATTTTCTAGGTGGGTTGAAACGCATGTAACACAGTTTTTTCACGTTAATTGGACAACCTGAAGAACTTTTCTCGACCTCATTTATTTCTACATTTTGATTTCTGGGATTTGCTGAATTTACCAGTTCGAACTAAAACTGAAATGACGGCGTGAACTTCTTCATATATCTCAAGTACCCTACATTACATGAATTCACACATCATGTCGACCCTCTCTAGTAATATAACTCGGTTTATTACTCCGTAGTTTCCACAGTCCGTTATCATTTCTGCTGTCGTTTTTTTATTTTCTCGTTAGTAGTTTGTTGTAGTCTCAATCGGAAAAGGGAAATTCTCGTGGGTTTCATTGACCCTTCCAACCTGAACCTGGACTCGACTGTGTTTCACTATATTCTCATTCATTCATTGTTTTTCTTTCTTGATTTATTCATGTTTGTTTACTTGTTTACTAATTGTTTACTTATTTGTTTATTCAGTCACACTCGGCAAAATGGCCGACCTCGAGGCGGTGTTGGCTGATGTCAGCTACCTTATGGCCATGGAGAAGAGTCGGAGCCAGCCGGCAGCCAGGGCCAGCAAAAGAATTGTTCTACCGGACCCAAGGTAAGAATCACGTTCTCACGTAAAACACGTTAACACGTGTTTTTTTCACAGTTTGGCGTGTTGCACAGTCCCGTGTGATACGTGATTTTCCCATACTTAGGTGTGCAATTTCAAACGAATTGTACTACCGGACCCGAGGTGAGCATCACGTTTTCACTTAGAACACGTGAAACATGTGCTCTTTACAGTCTCACGATTATCTCACGTGTTCACGCTCTCACGTTTAACATGTGTTTTCCTGGAAGTTTCTACGTGTAACTCCCTTATTGACGGTTTGTGCCGTTTCTTGTTTAGGAAGTGACCATCACGTTTATTAGTTTCACCTGTGAAACGTTAGTGGTTACGTGTGATACG
This sequence comes from Litoditis marina, assembly GCA_964036275.1. NCBI lineage: Eukaryota > Metazoa > Nematoda > Chromadorea > Rhabditida > Rhabditidae > Litoditis > Litoditis marina. Next base: position 2,630,632 of record OZ038435.1, on the reverse strand, counting down.
TTCATGCTCACGTAAACCACGTTTATGATCACATGTAACAACACGTACTTTTCACATACCAAGAATGACATTACGCTCTCACGTGTAAACTTGGTTTTTATGGAGGTTCATACGTATAACTCGCGTGTTGACGATTTTTGAGTTTTCGTTCTTTGTAGTTCAGAACTTGTTTTGTGAGACTCTTCCATAAATTTTGTCATCCCTGATGAACCGAAATATACATATACCCGAGAAAGTTTTTTATTGCGTAGACGCATGAATGTGTACAACGTGTGAAAAAAATGCGTAAAGGGTGCTTGAAACAACTAGTTGACTAAGGTTTGTAATAGACAAACTAGGAGTTTGCTCAGTGCAAACAAGGTTTATTCCTTCTCTTCTTTCTATATCTCATTTACACTATGTGACTCTAATTATACCATAAACGAGGAGCCCATCGTGTTTTGGCCCAGTTGTTTCTCGAGAGTCTCTCCGATCTTTCGGAACCTACTTCCCCCGTCTTCCGCGAGTGTTCCCGCGTGAGCTGGGTTTAATAAATAATGATGAGCTCAGTCTATTCGAGCGGCCAACTTATTCCCAAATCAATACGCAGCGGCATATATAAAAGGTGCTCTGAATATATCTAATTAGTTGCGTCTGCGGCGCGCGCCCACGCAATTTCCCCGATATTTATGGCGCGCAGGTTGCCGAATTGGGGAATAATAATCGGTTGTTGAACATATATAGAAGGTTAAAAGGCAAACTAAACATATAGTTTAGAATAGAATAGAATAGAATAGTTTATTGATTTCGTAAATGAGTTCAAAAGTGTGAATACAAAATAAATGCAAAATGATTCGAAAGTCCCGTGCGAAATGGTTGTTGCGGAAGAATGCAAAATTCTTGAATCCCTCCCACATTGATACTGTAACGTCGGTATGGAGCACATTGCCGATCAAAATAACTGGAATACATATGAATAAGCAAGTTACAACAGACCTGATACACTAATCGAAAGGTAATGGAATTTGAAGTAGCTCAGAAATGTTAACATTTTTGAGGTGTTTGCCGATTTGAACAGATTATGCACAGTGAAAAACTTGAGGTGTCAAAAATATTGCGCACGCTCATTCAATTTTCCCGAATTTCCGTGATTTTGAACTAAAGGGAACTGTTTCATCAGTCACAGTTTGACTTTTACAAATTGAAAGAAAACATAAGTTGGAAGTTTTCAAAGTTTTCTCACTCTTCTCTTCAACGAAACGAGTCGAGTTCTTGATGTACATGAATGTGGAAACCTTTCGGGTTCTTATCCCTATCAGCCAGTGTTGCACGATGAGCATAGGTTTCCGTAGATAATCGCAAGATGTGAGATTTGTGCTCCCTGGAGTCTCATTCATTCGTGTTTTTGTGGGCCCATTCATTATTCAGGTTGAGGGTGGCTGTTTGGAAGATACGGAGATACGGGATTCGGGCAAAAAATAGGGTCTGAGACAATGTGAAGCCAAAATACGCTCTCACTAAGACAATCTCATACGGTGTATATTGCTCTAGCCCGCTGTGTTTGTAGTTTGATCGCTGTGAAGCAAGGTATACCTATTTGGAAGATATATACGGAATTGGGGAAATTGGGTCTAAAACTATGTGAAACGTTCAGCTCGAATTCATTAATTTTGCCAGACCGTTTCTGTTCTATAGTTCACACCATTCCTACTGAGACTCCTACAGTAACCTTACGAACTTTCCGAAGGCTGTTGTGAAGCTGAAAATAAAGTTCATGGAAATTGCTCTCGTATATTTACTCTACCTGAGAACGAGAAGGGTAAGTGAGCAAAACGGCTTGGAAGTTTCGAAATCTTACTGTAGGAGTCTCAGTAGGAATGGAAAAGATTATACTTGTAGTTTTATCAGTCATAGTCCAATTTGTAAAAGTTCCTCCGGATCAAACTACGTCTCTGATCTAGTCATCCCATACAACTTATCGCAAAAAAGTGTTTTTCTTGTCTATTCCGTATTCTTCAACAAACTTCTCCAGCATCCCTCATCGTCGCAACATTTAGTCTGAATTTAGTGGGCGAAACGTACAAACTTTTTCAGACAGTATCTTTTAAAACTACACTTTCAGTGGAGACGAAACTAACCACTTTTCCACATCATAATTTCCAAAATCATCTGTTCTAAATAGGTTGTTGGGGCTTTTTTATTTTAGTTTAAATATAGAAATTCAATGGATGGGAAAACGCGTGGTTTATACGCGTGCTGCCTGATTGGACATGTTGCGGAAGTCGTTCCTTTGACAACCGCTTAGAGCAGCGAAAATCAAATTTCGTCCCTGAAAGACGGGTGCGAAAGGGCTGAAAGAGGGTCGGAATGGAATAAAAGGACAAGAATAACATGGCAACCACACATTCAACAGCTTAGAGTAAAATCAGGAATTTTCGGGTATTCTTTGGAAAACCGTTCGGTGCGGTGTAAATACCAAACTGTCGTTGTAGTTCAATCTCGATATTTGCCTAAATAATAGGTAATCAAACTCGAAACAGCGAAATATTTCAAAATACAAAGTATGGGCTTGATTCAATGAAACTGGGTTTAATCAAGTCAAGTTCGCGTACATGTATTACATTGTTGTGTTTTCAGTGTCCGAAGCATCATGCAGAAATATCTCGAAAAGACGGGTGAAATAAAGTTCGAGAAGATTTTCAATCAGAAACTCGGTTTTCTGCTGCTGAAGGATTTCGCCGAAAACGTCACCGAGAACGCGTGTCCTCAGATCAAATTTTACGAAGCAGTGAGTTTTGTTTGAATTTTGACTCTTTTCTGAGGAGAAAAAAACAAACTATATGAAACAAAAACAACATTTGTTAGTTGTAGGTGGCAAGAAACTTCTCAGATGTAACATAGTTTCTCAAATACTCTCATTCTGCCTAAAAAACTGCAGAAAACGCGTTGTTTCAATCAGTTTGTGTACTCTGCGAGCGAAATTGTTTCTCAGTGTTTTTATTCTCAAAAATAGCCGCAAATCGACACATTAGTTTGATGAAAAAGCGGCTTTCGGGAGAAAGCGCCCAGAGTGCAGGACATTATCTAGATTAGCTCATGGTTTGGTAAACACATGTTTTGAACTGAAAGTACAAATCCGTACCATAGAGGAAATTCACGTAAATCATGAACTTGAGAACAGGAAAAAACTGTTTTTCCACATAGGAGTGAGTATTTCTGGAAAAAGTTAGTACAGGATTTCGGACTCCGTAGAAAATTGTGTGAAAACCTTTGAGCTGAAATATAAAAGAAAAGCTCAAGATCTCGAAGTCAAACTGAAACTAGGGATAGTGGTATTGAAATAATAAAAAGTGAAAGAAAAACATTTCGCTTGTACCCCCGTTGGGCTGCTTTATGAATCATAGAAAGTTTCGGAACATTTTGCTTGTACTCCCTAAAGCACAGAAACGGTAACTTGCATGTTAAAATGTGCTTAGGTGATTGGGCAGACTAAGCTCACTATTTCTATCGCTCGCTATGGTTCCAGATAATTGTCCACGTGCCACGTTTCACGTTACCACTTTATTTACTTCTAGTAAACAAAGTTTTTATTGAGCTAGCAGAGGTAAAATGTTACGGCGAATCGTACTGGTGGTGATTTCGTGATAAAATATTGTATTGTATTGTATAAACTAAATTTTCCAGATAAAAGAATATGAAAAGATGGAGACGCCCGAGGAGCGGCTGACAAAAGCTCGGGAAATATACGACCATCACATCATGGTAGAGATGCTCGCTCACGCTCATGTGAGTATAGAGATATACTGTTAGTCAATTGCACAGTCACGTGAAACATGGTAAACACAGCAAAACTAAGAAACGTGCCATCACAAAGTGCACGATGCCTCATTAGAATGCATAGTTTACGTGACCATTCAATTTACTTCTAGTATATAAGAACAAGTGGCTCTCTCTCTCTCTCTCTCTCTCTCTCTCTCTCTCTTTTCATCTGTGACGGTCCTAATTTCTACATTTCTCTCTTTCCTCTTCTCTAAAGTAGTTCTCTGGAAGAGCAAGTGGTTTTCTCTCTCTCTCTCTCTCTCTCTCTCTTCATCTATGACTGTCTTTATCTCTCTTTTTCTCTCATCTCTCTTTGGGGTAGTCTTCTGTTATCATTTCTTCTCCTATGGTTCTACAGGTAAAATTTTTTTTTCCATTTCAGAATTATTCGAAGGAGTCGTTGACACATGTACAGAAACATTTGCTCAAAGGCAACGTACCCCCCGATTTGTTCCAGGTTCGTTAATATTATTATTATCATTTTATATCTTTATTATTGATAATTTTAGAAGTCGTTAGTTTTGTTATTATTTCGCTTTTAAATATTTTTTTGTTTTCAGAGATATGTAGTTGAAATATGTGATCAATTGAAAAGCGACATCTTCCAGAAGTTTTTAGAAAGGTCAGTTTCCAAGTTACTCATGGATAACTTCACCTCAATTGAACACATCCTGTTTTTACGACGTAATTTGTTGGGGTATTCTGTGATATTACCAGAAAAATAAATCTCAAATCACGTCCAACGTGAACAAACCCAATAATTATGTTGTTCACTAGTTCACGTTTTGATCTCACGGTGTATTCTGCTAGTTTTCGTAAAAGTTCCGATTTTATACTTTTCCCACTAATCACAACATTTTTTGGGGTGGTCTGGTGTAGAAATAATGTTTCCTAACGGGACAGGTAATGTAGCTCGCTGGTTCGCGTTCTCATTGCACGAAAGCCTTTTCGCTTAGCCTTTTTGAATGTTTGTACACGTACTGATCACCTGAGACTTAAATCGAATTTCAATTTAATTCTTCATCTGATTGTTTCAGCGAAAAGTTCACCCGTTTCTGTCAATGGAAGAACCTGGAGTTGAACATGCAGTTGACGATGAACGACTTTTCCGTCCATCGAATTATTGGTCGAGGCGGTTTCGGAGAGGTCTACGGCTGTCGAAAGGCGGACACTGGCAAAATGTGGGTTCTATATGGTTGTCGCCAACGGAAAGGCGGGAGAGTACTGTACATCTTATTTTTCGCTGTGTACGAACACATGTCTTCGATTCCAAGGCTTTTCTACTATGTACCCTTGTAGGGCAAAGCTTAGCGCTCAGCTACGATTCGTTTGCTCGCAGGTTCGATTCCTGCGAGAGACAAAAATTTATATATTTCACACCCACTATACTAGAATTAAATTGAATAGTCACGTTAAGTTAGCAAAAATGAGTAATCGTGCACTTTGTGATTGCACGTTTTTGAGTTCTGGTGTGTTTGTCATGTTTGACATGACTGTACATTTGACTAAGTATATCTTTCACTTTTGTCTGAAACTCCGGATTTCTCTTATGTTTGTGTATTCAAAGCAGAGCGGAGCATTTTACGGTATTAAAGAAGGACGATTCTGTGGTCCAATCCCAAAGCTTCAGTCCTTTGAACTGCAATACATTTTTCAATTGCAGTTTAAAGGACCGAGGTCTCGGGATTGGTCCACAAAATCATCCTACTTTAACCACTTTCCGAAAACACAGTCAATAAGGTGTTTAGTCCCTATTTGAGAAGAGGACATGAGGTCTCATGTAGTTATAACTCAATACAAATGTAGATAACGAATGCGGTTCACTCCGAGTAAGTTCAATTCAGGCTCTGAGAAACTAGAGTGGTTTGAATTATGCAGGATAAGAGAATTCTCAACGTTTTGTTTCAACACAAAAGAGAAAATACGAATATCGAATTCAAATTCCATACCGATTTTTGATAAATGTTCATTTTCACTTTAATGCGTTTCTTATTGCAGAAATTTGAGCCAACGTGTTGAAAGAGACGTATTGAATTCCCTGTTCGATGAAGATTGAAAAATCGGGCAGCATAAGAAAAATCAAACTGTGAACAAATGCAAAAAATATTTCAATGGGATGGAGTCTCGAGCAAAACAGTCGCGTGTAGTTGGAAAAATATTGTAAAAGTTCAAGTGAACAATGTATATTCTACACGTTTTCACGTGTTTCATAGTTTCACGTAATTTTTCACGCCCTTGTCGTGTTACAGGTACGCCATGAAGTGTTTGGACAAGAAGCGGATCAAGATGAAACAGGGAGAAACCCTCGCCTTGAATGAGAGGATCATGCTCAGTCTGGTCTCAACCGGGGTGAGTATACTATACTTCAGTACTATTCCTCGAGCAACTCTTTTCGTCACTAAACATATTTCTACAGAAGTTTTGACGTGTTCCTAGTGCGTACTAGGCGAATTTTTATATTAAGGCTGAGTTCGTAAATCAAACTGTAACTCAAATTTGTTTATTCTCCACAAATTAGGTCATGGATATGGTCAATTATTCTACAACTACTCAATGATTCTACAACGACTGTATCAGCTATTCAACTAAAGTGAATTATTTCCAGCAAGACTGTCCGTTCATTGTGTGTATGACGTACGCCTTCCAAACGGCGGACAAGCTGTGTTTCATTCTGGATTTGATGAACGGTGGTGATCTACACTATCACTTGTCGCAGCACGGCGTCTTCACCGAGCAGGAAATGTTGTTCTACGCGTCCGAGGTAGGTCAAGAAACCAACAAAAAATGAACAAAACAAAACATTGTCACCTTTCCCACAAACGTTTTTTTAATATTTCCAGTGGTTCCGAAGTTGTGAGAAACGTTTGAATCAGTATTTTTTCAACCCGATTCTTTTTTAATGTCTTGGTCTTTTTCCCGGTTACATACAGTCCAGCCAGTTTCCGTTGGTTTTTGCTCTATCATTGTATCACTATCTCATCTCCTATGTATCAAACAAATTATGATAATTCAATTTTCTCATCTACTTTTCTCACTGTTTTTCTTAATGTCTCTGTTTTCCAGGTTATCCTCGGTCTAGAGCACATGCACAACCGCTACGTCGTCTACCGTGATTTGAAACCGGCAAACATTCTGCTCGACGAAAATGGTCATGTGAGTATTTTTTTGTGAATTGGAAAATTTGTACACATAGTTTAGTTACCATGTGTACAAACTAGGTCTCTTTGACATACTTTCTGTTCAACGATAGTAAACCAGTTAGTTCATTTTCGTTCAATGTTCATTATGTGGAATCAATATTCGAAAACTATGTCACTCAAGTTGCAAGAAACCAAACAAACTCACAAAGAAAAACTATGAATAGAATTGAACCTGTGAGTTTCAGGTTCGTGTTTCCGACTTGGGATTGGCGTGTGACTACTCTAAAAAGAAGCCGCATGCCAGTGTGTAAGTTTTGAGTTACTTTCTTTTATAAAAATTATGGACTAGTTCTGTTCTATTTCAGCCACAGTTACTCAGTTCTGTTGGTGAACGTTGAAAATACTGAGCTGTTCACGTTACATGTTACATCTTGCCAGCTATTGAGTTAGTTCACTTTGCAGCGCTAACTGACAGACGGCTTTTGATAACGAAAATCACATATTTCGTTCGTTTTACACAGAAAATTGTGCTTAGTTTCGGTGTGTTTTTTGTATCAAGTTAATTCAATGTGCATTTTTAGTGGTACGCACGGTTACATGGCCCCAGAAGTATTGGCGAAAGGTGTTGCCTACGACTCGTCCGCTGATTGGTTCTCGTTGGGATGTATGCTCTACAAACTGTTGAAGGTACGGTAGTCGATAGCCTACCGACGATAGTATACTGTAGTCCGTGTTTCACATTCTCAATGAAGGTATGTAAAACCTTTGTATATTCGTCATCTTTGTTATTTTGACTTTGGTATGCACCGAGGGTTCCATTCCGTCCTGAACTATGTAAACCTTATTGTGTTCAGTTTTATATGTTCATTTTCTATGTAACTGTGTAATGCTATGTAAATAATACACAGCAGAAATATTTCTTATGAAATATTATCATTTTGAAGATAAAATTCATATTCCAGGGTCATTCTCCGTTCCGACAGCACAAGAGTAAGGACAAGAACGAGATCGACAAGATGACGCTTACTCAGGTATAGAACTACCAGGCTTACTACGTACAATATGTAAATTTGAAAAAATGCAGTACGGAAATATGCACACTATCTGGCGTGCCAATAGTGTCCAAATATCTCATGAGCCGATTCGTACATGAAAAACATCACCATTTGTTTAGCAATGTGATTATAGAGTGAAAACTGACGGACTGTCTCACAGGTTCCCACAAGATCGCAGTTTGTGTGGAGATCACTGCGCTGCTGGGTTTTTCTGATTAATAAACCTTTTATCATAATTATTATTATAATTATTAGTGTCATTGTTTACACTATTTGAAATACTTTTCTCAGGACATCGAGTTGCCGAACGAGGGGCTGACGAACGACTGTCGTGACCTGTTGGAAGGCCTTCTGAAGAGAGATGTGCCGGATAGACTGGGCTGCAGGGGAAGAGGGTGAGCATTTTTGTATAGTGAATTTTAAATTTCGAGAATACCGTGAATGAAGGTATCTAGATGTCTATAAATATATCATAGTTATTTTCATAAATATATCATAGTACCCCATGTGTTTGTAGTTCGACCCCCTGTCGTCAATTATGGCTTGCATAGAGATCAAACTACAATGAAGATCTGGTCCTTGTTCCATATACCTCATTCTACGTGATCTTCAGGCCTTCTGAAGTGAAGGAGCATCCGTTTTTCAAGGACGTCGACTGGCAAACGGTCTACCTCCGAAGGATGACGCCGCCCCTGATTCCGCCACGTGGAGAAGTCAACGCCGCCGACGCCTTTGACATCGGGAACTTTGACGACGACGAGGTCAAAGGGGTGAAGGTGAGGCAGTTTTATTCATGTTACAGACAAAGTATGTCAGGTAAACAAAAGGTGAGGGTAGAGAGGAACCGAAAAGACATATAAAGAGTGTCTGACCCTAGTAATAGTTAGATTTGGGCACATCAAACTTTTCAAACAACGAATGGGCACTGACACAGTTTCTGCCCTCTTTAGAGGGACCACTACATTCTAGACTGGGTTTCATTGTGTATTATGCATGGTATTCACCACCAGAGCACCATTATCCTTTCTGAACATGAAAGGACTAAAATTCTACCAAATCTGGCACATAGTTTATCCAAGAACGAACATCTGTGGTTTTTGTACCTGATAAGGTTTTTTATTTTTTTCAGTTGGTGGACACCGATAGTGATCTCTACAAGAACTTCAACATCACCATATCGGAGCGATGGCAGAACGAGATTGCAGAGACCATATTCGAGGTGCGAATTTGACTTCAAAAACGTACATCAATTATTTAACATTTATGAATAGAAAAACATCTACACTCTCGTGATGAACTAGTTCACTTTATTCTATTAAGGGGCTGAGCAAATTTCTAGTTGTATTAGGACCAGTCAAAACATCGATATCGAAGACAGAACTTTCTGTTAGCCCGAACCTCATCGAGATCAAACTGGGAACACAGCACAAAACAACCCCAATTTGTTTTCCCATATTCAGGTAGTCAACCAAGACGCAGACAAAGCAGAAACAAAAAGGCGAGCAAAGTCAAAGACGAAGGTCTCGGCGGTCGACGAAAAAGGTATATACTGTTAGTCAATTGCACAGTCACGTGACACATTTTAAACACAGCAGAACTCTGAAACGTGCAATGACAAAGTGCACGATGCCTCATTAGAATGCTAATATTACGTGACTATTCAATTTACTTCTAGTATAGTTTTTCAATGCTACACGGACTCCTACTATATGGACTGATTCACTAAGTCCATTCTCTAACATCCGGAGAGACCGGGGAGCAACATGGTTTCTCGTAAAGCTGCTGTATCCTACTTTTGATTGGACGCGTTGCGTGTCGCGCGGCATTGTCACGTGGACTGATCAAACTAATATACGAGTTATTTGTGCTCTCTGATCTCAATACAATTGAAAGCAGTCCCAAACAAAAATTTGGCTCAAGTTGTGTTCCGGTCTCCTTTGAGGTGTTGAGCAGTTATTTTGATTTTGAAACTAGATTATGTATCATTGTCGTCTCTGCTCTCTCTAGTGACCGAATAAACCTCGGTTTTGAATTATTTAGTTTTCACAAGCCTTTCAAGTTCGTCAACTTTCCAACACTTTTTTTTCGTTATCACACACTGTGTAATAAACGTTTGATTTGATTTCAGATTCTGACGTCATCGTGCACGGTTACATCAAGAAGTTGGGCGGTCCGTTCACGTCCGCCTGGCAGACGCGATACGGTAAACTCTATCCGTCACGGATAGAACTCTATCCGGAGTCGCTGAGCGGAAAACCGGAGGTCAGTGAATGTCGTTTTAGGTTCTGTTTGGAGGTTTTTCTGGTAAAAACTGTGTGCAAATGGGGTAATGAAAAACGGTAAAACTAGCCTATGGAAAGTGATGTTTTGGTTCACAGCGGGTTAAAAAGTATCTTTTGGGTCTTAACTTCAAACGAGGATGTGCATGTGCTTCCAAGATAATGATCTACGAGCAATAAATTCATTATTATTATCACCAATTTATTGATTTATTTCCAGCTGGTATTCATGGACCAGATAGAGGACGTGTGTAGCGACCTGCAGACGGTGAAGGGCGAGAACGCAATCATCGTCAAGTTGCGCGAAGGATTCAAGGAACCCCGAATCAGCCTCACTAACAATGTAAGTATATTTATATACTAATTTAATTGAACAAAATATGTTTATGGCACTGTGCCTTTTTAAGATGATATGGCCAAATAATAATGTGCTCAGAACAGAGTACGTATGCTAGAAGACCCCGGCACCTTCATCCCATCCTGCGTCTCCTCAACTGTGCGCTGTTTCTCTGCTCTTACATCCCGCCGGGATGTAAGAGACGAGAAATAGTGAGGCAAAGCGAGAGACGCAGGATGGGATAAAGGTGCCGGGATCCTCTAGCATACGTGCTCTGATGTACTTGTTTCGAGTACATGTTTTACTGAGTACATGAATTTAACCACAAGTTTAACTAATGTTTCATTAGAAATCCAATTTGGTGCACACTTTAGGTTCAGACATTTCCCGAACTCGGGCAATACTTTTTGAATCACTCAATCGATCTAATCGAACTTTAATTTAAGGACGAGATCTCTCTGAAGGAATGGCACACATCTCTTCGAACTGCCCACAAAGTTTCCTGTGAACTGCTACAGCGGATGAGTCGCAAGGTGAAACATAATGGTTATTACAGCAAAGTTAGGTACTTAGGACTCTCCTGAAACTCCAACTTCTATGACAACATCCTTGCCGAGAAAACCACGTGGTGAAGTGATCAAACTCGCGGTTTTTACCAGTTTTGTCTTCTAGAGTACTGACTGAAAATCTGACCCTAAATGTTGGGTAAGAAAGTGTATTATCAAGTTTGGTCACTACAGTACCTTTAGTACGTTTAATGTTAAAGTAGTAAATTGTACGTTCAAATTGAAGTAAAGTACCTGTTCGGTCTTTTTTAACGAACATATTTTCAGGTGATCAAAATCTACGGCGTCAACCATGATCCCATGTTGAGTGAGAGCGAACGTCCAAACTCGGTCACGCGCGCCTACATGAACCGGACCTCCAGCGTCGATTCCGGAGTGTAACCAACCAAACAAATACAAGTTGACGTGAAACACGTGAAAACGTGTGTTGTTCTCACGTTTATCACATCATCTGATGCGTTTTGGGTACACGTTGTACGTACGATTTCTGCTTGCGCAGAACTTTGAGTAATGTATTCACGTTACAATGTGAGTTTCAAGCAGTTTTGGTGTGTTTTGGATATTTCGCATAACTTATTGCATTTTGGAATTAGTGAAAGGTATTACATTGTAATATATTTATATTTTTAAAATGACAATATTTTTATCACGTGACATTTGTTAATAATGTGAGATATCATATCGAAGTTAATGTAATTTATTTTCGTTCAATGTTGTAAATGTAAATGCGCACAAAGGGACGGTATGAGTAGATAGTTTGCTCCAATCGGAAAAGTTACCGTAATCTCCTACCGTGCCGTTTCGTGCAACTGACGGGATTGGATTTGTAGTGGTCGCATCGACCACTTTCTCTGACTAGAAACCAGCTCACCCTATTTTTCTCAAGTTCGAACTCGGCTATACTAAAAGTCAATTGAATAGTCACATAAGACAGTCATTTAACGAGGTATCGCGCACTTTGTCATGACACGTTTCTGGGTTCTGCTGTGTTTTACGTGTTCCACGTGACTGTGCAATTCACTACCAACATAGTTTGCGTGAAATATACCCGAGCTCGAACTCAGGACACCTTACTTCTACTCTCGTCTATTTCAATATCTGGTACGTTGACGCTATATGTAAAACTTTTTCACGGCGAAATGTGCGGTAGTGTACGGATGGTGCATGATCTTTAATACTATTTCGTACCACCGTAATTTCGTCTCAAGTTTGGGTACTGTATATTTATGGTGATCTATGGTAGAATTCGAGCAAGAATACTGTAGGTCAGTAATCTCGCAGGGACTCTGTAGTACCACCACCACACATATTTCCTAATTGTCTTTATCACTTTTCAACCCACAGGGTTCTTTTACTCCTCGTAACATTCAATTTGCAGATGATTAGTCAAGCAAACTAGTTATTTGTCAAGCATATGTAGTGAGTATGATAGCTTGTCTAGTGCGGTCGAGTTAAAGGTGAACCTAATAGGCTTGCTCTTTCCAAAGCCGGCCTATACGGTGTGTTGCCTTATCAGGCTGTGTTTGTAGTTTGATCCCGATACGCCTCGGTCGTACTTTGCAAATCATGACCTGTCGTGATCAAACTACAAGTCAGCTATGTTTCTCCTACACCCGGTTCATCAATAACTTGGTCAACTCTAGAATACCATCTAGTCCTGTTATGTACCCCTGTTAAAACACATATCCCGCATTCATGTAACTACGCGTCTTTCCAAGATAAACCACCCTATCTGTCTGCAACGTAAGTACACGTGAACAGTAGCTCGTGAATTGTGATCCGATCTCATTTGTAGATGTTTTAATAAATATTTGAAAATTCACATGTGTTTGCACAACTATGTACTCTACATTTTCCAAACAAAAACCAACTGCCTTCGGTTATATTAATAAAAGTATTGATGTTGTGTGATTTCTGAAAAGACTCCCAAATCAGACAGAAGCAGGGTGATACTCATATTTATATTACGCTTCGAATTCCCAATTGCAAAACATTAAAATAAACAATAAAGCAATAAATAAGATACAAGTCCTATAGTACACGGTGCATAATATAATCACGGTGCTATTATAATGTAAGCGATAAATAAGCAACTATTCCGTTTTTAGATAACAACATGTGTGCTGTTACAAAATTAACAAGTTTTGGACAACAAGATGGATTTTTTACAATCTGGCCCGTTAGGAAAATCAAGCGCCAAAGAGCCACTATATAAAATGATGTTATCACTTGCTAATCGAATTGAGACGTTGTTCCACTGACGCGATCTGCTTCAGAATACCGCCAACGTCCTGCTTCATTCGAGCCTGCAGGAGAAAAATCTATGCATTCATTTGAATCAGGGTAAGATGAATAATCACGTTTAGGGCAGGTACCCCTTCTGGTTTTTTCGACTTGCGTTTTTGTAACGTACCGTTTTCTAAGAAGGCCCTGATAAATCTACTTCTTTCCGAACCGCACACTAATAAATTAAGCAAATAGCCGAATAAATACAAGAAACTGAACCAATACAGCTTCTTTCTAAATTTTCCCCGCTAAATTGGATGTTTTTACTGTATAACTACATACAGGTTAGTTCTCATTAAGTAACCAATTCTTACTGTTGTATCAATGATAAAAAAAAATCGATAAACTAACTTGAAGATCCCTCATCGTCTCCTTCTCAGCCGAAACCGCCTTTTCCACCTGATCACGAATGCCAACTAGCTGAGATAGACGCTCCGAAAAGTGCTGGGCTGAAAACAAGCTATAAAGGCTAACATTGCAAAAAACTAGAGTGGTCAATACAACCTACACAACGGGCTGAGCAGTGAGTGAGAGCCTATCGCGCGAAGCGCGAAGCGCGCGAAGCGCTCTGCGTGAGTTGTCTTTGGTTTGGCCATTGCGGACTCGTTTTTTGCTTCTAATGGATAAAAAGCTTCAAATATAATAGTTTTTCGAAAACTAAAGAAAGAGAGAGTTAGAGAATCACGAATTGAAGATTGTGTGAAAATTTGAGCCAAATCGGACGATTTTCGCTCGAGTTATGATTTCATGTCGTTGTCGAAAAGTTCCGCCGTAATTCGTCCCTCCTCCCTCACGAAATTCTGTCCGCATAGTATTGGAAAAACTACTGAACCGATTCAGCTGAAATTCGGAACATGAGTTCTAATGCAAAAGTTAGCCCCGCGCGCCAAATTTGAGATGTATAGCTCCTCATTGGCGCCAGGCGCGGGCGCCAATAGGCGCCAAAAACGACTATTGGAAAAACTACTGAAGCGATTTAGCTGAAATTCGGAACATGAGTTCTAAGGCAAAAGTTTGCCCGGCGCGCCAAATATGAGATGTATAGCTTCCTAGTGGCGCCGGGCGCGGGCGCCAACAGGCGCCAAAAACGACTATTTGAAAAACTACTGCACCGATTCAGCTGAAATTTAAAACATGGGTTCTAATGCCAAAGTTAGCCCGTCGCGCCAAATATGAGATGTATAGATCCTCATTGTCGCCGGGCGCCAATAGGCGCCAAAAACGGCAAAACATTAATTGTAGGCAATTAAGATGTCTCAAACTGATAGAACCTGAACAGTTTGGTGTAAAAAGTCTAGTTTCCGCCGGGCGCCAATAGGCGCCAAAAACGGCAAAACATTAATTGTAGGCAATTAAGATGTCTCAAACTGATAGAACCTGAACAGTTTGGTGTAAAAAGTCTAGTTTCTCATACGGAACTAAAACTTTTTATCTAGCGCGCGGACCAGGCGCCAAATGGCGCCAAAACTCCAAGACATGTCATTGTCAACGGAATCGTTTGAAGTTTGATACAGTTAATAGTGATCACATGGTTAAGTAAATTGATCTGTCAGAAACTGAACATTTCGCGTTGGCGCCAAGCGCTGCCGCCAAATTGCGCCAGAACGCAGGAACGAGAAATTGTCAACATAAATGATTGGAATTTTGTCATTTGGATGATGATCACAATACAACTACGTTAGTCACTCGACAATTTCAAATTTAGCAGTGGCGTTAGTCGCTTGCGCCAATTAGCGCCATTATTCTTCTTCTCGTGCCATGGATAGTTGTAAGAGTACAACTAGCAAAAAGAGAACAATTAGTAAAAAGTGGGGGAACCAACAAATGTGTGAGTTGTATTTGGTTTGACCTCTATATCAGCAAAAAGTGAACGATACGAATTGCTGTGATACTGTAGCAGTAGTATTCTGCAAAAATAGAACAATACCAATGTTGCACAGTGGTTCACAACGCACGCATGTCATTGAAGTACACATGAAATACCCTTCGGCGATTTCTGAAATGTTATGCGGGTTTCGTGAACCACTGTGCAACATTGGTATTGTTCTATTTTTGCAGATACTACTGCTACAGTATCACAGCAATTCGTATCGTTCACTTTTTGCTGATATAGAGGTCAAACCAAACACAACTCACACATTTGTTGGTTCCCCCACTTTTTACTAATTAGGCCGATGTCTTCTTACTACACACATACGGTACGAGGCTCGAAACATGCGTAGGTTGGGACCAATAGTTCAGCACTATAGTGAACTATTGAAAAAACTGCTGTGAAGGCTGACGAACAACATGTCCGACTGCGAAATCAGGCCCGATAACTGCGACAAAAGGTCTGATTTAGACCATTTTTTCGGTTAATTTTCATGTTTCCCTCATTTTTTTTATTATTCTGGTGGCAATGAACAAGATGTGACAGAATGAATAGGTGAATAATTTCATTTATATCAACTCATAAATTGATGAGGTACCCTTTCGAGCCTGCTGTCGTAGCTATCGGGTCTGATGTCGCAGTCAACCTATCGGACCCAAACGTAAAATACCCCCTTCTTTTGATATTGGCTGATGCTCACTTTTGCCTTATTCCTATAATTCCTATCTAAAAATGATCACTTCATAGGGCAATATAAAAAGATTCTAGAAAAAGTACAATTACTGCGTATTTTCGGATCAGAAAAGGTTCACATCAGGTCCAAAAAAGTGAGCATGAGCATCCCCAAATAGTAAGCGTATGTTATTGAAACACACGATTTTTTTTCAATTTTACCAAGAATCTGTGACATTCCCCCAAAAAGTGAGCATGCCCCGGTCAAAATAGGGCAAAAGTGAACATCAGTCAACATCGAAATGAGGGGGTATTTTACGTATGCCTATGATCAAACCTGTTCAAAACTTCCAGTTAATATAACTAGATACCGAACAATGAGATCACCCCCGAACGCGTGCTGAAGCGTGCAAAGTCGAATGATCTCACCTTGTTCGTGCAACCTGTGAAGGGCCTGAATCTTCTTCACATTGCTTGGCAGGGCTCCGCAACTGGCGTCCCACTTGGACATGAGGGCCAGCAGCTCGTTCACCTTCTCCTCCAAATCACCCTCGCCCGACTTCTCGCGTTTGTCGTCAACCTAAGAAGAGGCATTCAATAGAATGTATGAAATACATTCTATTACAGGTTTCTTCGATTTTATTCAGTTAGTTATTATGGTACACCTGTACGTCACTTTAGACACCGGTCACACGGAAACTGAACTATAGTGAATATTGAACATCAACTCATGAACTAAACATGAAGTATTGGCAAAGCGGGGACACACTTCGTCAATTCAAATCAAAATGTCACGCAGCCTTCCACTCTCACTTCACTTTTGACTCTACTCTAACTCTCTTCTACCTATCATGAGCTAAACTGAGCTTTGAGCTAAACATATAATAACAGAGTAATACATAAAAGTAAACCCACTTGATCCAACTTGGTGAGCACCTGGTGAAGACGCGCTTCCAGACCTTCTACGTACGTCGGATTCAGTGCTTCTGTGCGGAATCTAAACAGAGAACAAAATGCCGGTGAGTTGTTGGAAAATAAACTATTGTGAGCAAAATACGAGTAGTCTATGCTAGAAACGAATACAAAACACGTCAAAATTGATGACTTTGCATCAAAAATAGCAAATTTCCTCGTTTTCGGAGAAAAAGTGACCTATTTTTCAACTTTTTTGACTATTCGAACACGTTTACTGTGCTATGCTCACTTGAGGTCCTCCAGTGCATCCATGAGAGGCTGTTTGGAGCCATCCACGGGTCCAACCAGCAGCTCCAGTTTACGAAGACGTTGTTCCAGAGGAATTATCTGAAATCACCAATTTCATAACGGTTATTTCGTTATTTGCCCTCTTTCTAGCTATTTTTGCTGATAAAATGATGAACATGAATCTTGAACAGTTTTCACATGAATGAAGTACGTTGAACATTCTTAATCCAATCATACGGGATACGGCCACGTAATGTCGTAGAATGATAGAATTAGCAAAAGACTTTTTCCCATTTTTCACACTTTAGTGGTGCGTTTTAACATGTCGGAGGTGAACCGAACTATTCACTCGAAGCAACTTCAGAACTTCGTAAAAAAGAAGAACACAACAAAAACCAACCTTGGCATCTCCCTCCACTTTAGATGCGGATGATTGTTTCTGGTCAACGGGAGTGGATGTGGTACCACTCGAGGAAGGCTGTTTGTTGATTCGAACACCCTAGAAGTCAAAGTGTATCAGGACAACAATTAGAAAAGATGTCTATATCTAATTTTTCAGCATGTGTTTCACATATACTCCCAACCAAACTTCAACAACCAAAAATATATGAAATATAGAACAGTTTGCTTGACTGAAATAGTCATGAACCTAAGGGCTGACCACAATACGGTAAAGTTGTCCGAATAGCTGAAAAAAAATCAACAAACCGACCTATTTTCGCCCAAATCAAGAAAATTTGCTTGTTTTTGAGACAAAACCATTAAGTTGCACGTATTTGATTGGAAAACGCCTGACTTTGTGTGTTTTCTGACCAATTACGAAAAAACTCACTTTAACTTCATCGATGAGTTGAGCCACCGATGCTTCGTTCAATAAGCCAGAAGGCTCGATGGTCTTGTTCTAAATAAAATAGATATAATGAGTATGAGTTATTAAAATATGAAAATCAAAATAACCTCCCAGCTCAAGTTGAGGAGAATCTCATATTATCCGGCAACCTACAACCTTAGCTAGACCACCATAAAAATGTTCTGCCCAAAACACACTGCTAACTCCTCTCGTATATAGAATATAGATGATTCGCCAACAATATTCTTGTGAAAAGCAGAGGTCGTGAGCTGTTAACTAACAAATTTCATACATTAGCCACGATTTCACCGAAAATGGCAATTTTTAGGGGTCGCAACACGAAAAAAAGAGGGGTCACATCTTGATCAGGACTGGATGAGAGGTCCTTGGCGAGGAAAGCAGAGTTTAATCCAAATACAAGGTTTATGTTTTGCTGGATAGACAGAACTAACAGATGTAGCAGATTCACCAAATGCTGCAAATACTGTCTGCCGCGAAACTATATCCCATGTTATTTTGAATTAACAAAAACACTTTTTTCTTACATCAATTGTTACTCAAACACTTTCAAGAATAAAGATGGTATCAATGGTATTTGGGCCTTTTTTGATTGAACTCAAGATAATATAAGTTAAAGCTCACCTGAAGTTGATCAGAGAGCTCATTCAGCTCGTAGGTGATTCGATTGAACTTCTGCTCAGGCGTTTCGGGTTCCTCGAAGCCTGAAAAAAGGTGTTTGAATTGTGAATAGGAAAAACAGAACATAACCTGTAAGAATCAATGAGAAATGAGAGCCTGTACTAATAAACATGTATTTGAAGACGGAAAAAGGCAGCATTTGAATATCTGCAACTCATAGTTTCTTGAGCAAAATCCGTCTCATAGACATTGATCTCTTCGCTAACTGTGCTAAGTTCTACGCATGCTTACATTTCCCATACGAATTTCCTTCATTAACAAATGTGTGATGGAAATAAAAGGATTTTAAGAAAAGAACTGCGTTTGTAATATAGACTAACCTTTTCCAACCACCTCCAAAACGTAGGCGGAGCTTCCGTAGGCTCTTTGTCGCTTCTTAGCGATCGAATCAGAGAAATCTGAAAGTATTAGCGATACTTGCGTTACACAAGTTATTTACGATTGGCCATATTCGCTCTTCATTTAAACAATTAAGGAAATAAAGTATCGATTGTATCGAATCGAATGAAGCATTCCCAAATCCCGAGAACAAAACCAAAACACTCGTATCATGGAAGATGACAAACAATTATTTGTGTCTTGTGTGATTCGGTCGGAACTCGGAACCACTCACTGGGAAAGCGGGCAGATCGGAAAGGTGGGCAATCGATTCCGACATTCCGGCCATGGATTCGGTTCTCCAGTAACAGTAACCGGTTCGATTCGCTAAGAACCCGGTTCACAAGTGAATTCGCCCCCAAACCATGAACATGCTATTCCCACATAATGCTATAAAAACAGTACTGATATAAATATAAAACTCACCTACGCCACGACAGTTAAGAGTACGACCTTCAAAGCGTTTCTTCGCTGCGTCAATATCCAGATGAATCTGTAATAATCAATAATCCTATTGATACAACCAGTGAACCCGTTTTCTAGCAAAAATTGAAAACGTCAAACTTCATGATTGTGCTGTGTGAAAGATCAGCTCGATCTTATGTCTTGTTCAATTGTTTTTTTTTACCGCATATCGTGAGTATTTCTATATAAGTAGCAGAAGTAGCAAGTAGTTTCGTTCTGATTGTGAATATAAAATATAAAATTATCTACCCATCCTTAATGAAAATTCAAAAGATGCAATTCCATGTGGTCTATGAGAATTATCATATCGCGAACGACACGTGACACGAATTATCACGGTATGAACGCTTCCCAAACGAGCCACGATTTCATTTACCTGCTTTTTTGACTCACCATCACTATTGGCGCGCTGCCAGTTTGGCCCGCACAAATCAAATGGATCACTGGTCTCGGCGCGCCAGCCAAGAATCGATGTACAGAAGCCTTGATTTGCATATCACTGATTTAAATTTTTACTGTTATCGTGCTCTATTCGCAATAACCGCAACGCGGATTCTGTACGAAGCTGTTTTAGATTTTTCCATTTTTTACGTTGGGCTGTTCCCTATTAGCGTTCATACCGTGTTATGAAGAGTAGTGGCGTAGAGAATAAACTTCAAGAGACTAACTTACCAATTCGAAGTGTTCCGGATCATTGCTATCGTTGGAATCGTGTTCGAAGTTGTTTCGCTCAGCCTCCGGAAGGTCTTCGCTTTCGTAGACATCTTCTCTCGCGTCAGACATTTTTCACTGGAATTCAGGGATATAGCTGTTGTCTAGTTCGCTTTTTGAAATGGAAACCAAGTACAGGAATCGAAAAAAAAACAATAAGACGACCATGTGACAAGGTTATGAAACCCAGTCGGCGAAAGAAATGATGATGGTAACGATTAAATAATGATGAATAATTCTCTTTCTCTATGTTCTACTGTTGTCGATAAACTTCAAAATAAATGCTTTGAAGACGACAAATACACCTGAGCATCAGCACCATCAATAAACTATACTATCTTACTACCACCTTATTCTCGGACTAAACATTATAATAAAATGAAGAATGAATGAATGATGATGATATCGATAGTATACTAAAAAGTAGGAGGTATTGCAAGTTTATGGAGGAGTGCATGATAACTGATTCCGGATTCTAGTTTTTTTGATTCTAGAATAAAAATATCAAACAATATCAGATCTGAGAAATTGAAAACAAGTATATAAACTAAAACGCGGGAGAAATTTAATTTTGAGGTTTTGAGCATTTTATTACTTCCCAACACCACGATTGAAGTACGGTGTAAACACTGCACTCAGAAGCTGTCAACGAGAAAAGCGTTGTAGGAAACTCAAGTAGGAACTCAAGCTCTCAGTTCTGCCGAAATCTGCGGCAAACGGTCTAAATCACCGAAATCTGCAGCTTCTGAGTTTTTTATAACAAACAGAAGTATTTTTCATGTTAGAAAGAATAGATTCGTCTTCGTAAACTAGGATTTTTTGTTGAACTTGTAGAGAAAGAAGCACAGATTCAGAGTGCACTTTTGTTGATAACATAACAGTATAGCAATTCAAACACAATCACAGGTCGAAAAATGTGATAACGTTTCAAATACGGTAGCTGTCGCCGCGTATCAGTGAAACAGAGAGTATATATTCCGGTTCATCCCCGCTTATGGTTGATCAAACATGAGTTGTAGTTTCGTAGTGTAGCACTATGTTTTGAATGTTGCCACCGGAATCAAACTACAGACACGGCAATTTGAAACAAAACAGAATGACCGTATTTCCCTACTTCACCTGAATCGATTCCTACCTACTTACATTGCAGTCGTTTAAGACGTTTAAGTTCTAGAAAAAGAAGCTATCTCCAAAAAGACTTCGCACTACGTAACTTTAACGAGCCCGATCAACTTTTTTTTTTCTAGCAATAGTGAGATAGTGACCGACAGTTCTAGAAATTCAAATGATCATCCTTTTCCAAAGTACATAAGTGTGTGCACCTTTCAGTAAAAATTTTTCGAGATTATACCCGCGCTTGCAGGTACCATCCCTCTTTCTTCCGTCCCCACACAATAACAAACTTTTGAAAAACGCAGAACGGGAACTGCTAATTGCAGATTTGGCATAACCTATTGATAAAACGTTGTAATTGTGTTCTCTTCTTTAGATTTGCAACCCGAATCTAGCAGGCATCCTTTTGAGTCGGAATACAGCCGTCATGTCGAAAGACTATCGTAGATGTTGCCAACGTCATACAGTTATACTGTAGCACTCCACATAGGAATAAAACTGACTATGAGTGAGTGACTTGTTTTCTTGTGTAAATGAGTGATCAACAGCCCATGTTTCACTTATATGTTCACATACGAATGAAACTGGCTATAAGTGAGTGACTTGTGTTTGACCGGGAGCAAGACAGCCACACCTGTTTGGGGGTTGCGCGTCCTTTCGAAGGAAAAGTGGAACAGCCATATAATCGATATCCGCCCTCCGCAACCTACTTTAATCCTACCACCCATTTATACCATCTTTTACAGTATAGTTTGATAATTGTATTCTAAATAGATAATTTTAAACAATAAACTAATTAAAATGCCTTGTTCTGCTCTGAAATTAGAAACAACTACAATGTAAATGTTTATGCTAGTTTGAAACATTTCTATCGGAAGTTTCTTCACTATTTGGTCGTGTTTTCGCTTGTAACTGGTAACTTCGCAAAATGTTCTGCAGAATTAGTTATATAACTTGAATTGGTTGAATTGGTGTACGAACTACATTTATAAATGAATACGTTGATGTTATTAAAAAAATTACCGCGTCTGAAACAAATGAGAGTTTGTTCAAAAAATTGATGAACCAGCATGAAAAACTCTAGACACATTTCTGAACCTAGTTATAACCACCCTCGTTACTCATATCTGTCAACAAACATGCTCTCTGAACGGCCGCGATCAGTCATTTTTGCGGTTCGAGATTCATAAATATATTTAATAGTCGAACTTTCATTTAAAAGCACGAGTAAAAATACTACAACTGGTTCAGTTATTTCATAATTCTACTTCGCCCCTAATCCAGTAGTTTCTAGAACTTTTATATTTACATGATTACAGTACCCAATAGAATTGTTCTGCCAAATGTTTCGTTTTCGAGAGTATTTAAAGGTTGCGATTCGGTCACCATTTCTCTTGAACAATTGAAAAAAACGTTAATGAGAAAATAAATTGGGTTAATCCTCGAGTGCAGTTTACTGCGGCTTTTTTCACCAATCTGTTCAATGTTGAACTGCTGGTCCAGTAGGCTGCTGTTATAATTCATCATTGATGTGGTGAACTATTCATCGGATTTTTTGGAAGTTGATCTGTAATTTTCGTATAGGATTGGCTCTATTCAAAACAACCTCATATCGTGCATTTTGCTCTGTGCCGCTGTGTTTGTAGTTTGATCCCGCTGCTTTCCAGTCGAACTTCTCAAATATTTCGTGTATCGAGCTCAAAGTAGAACAGATAATTGATCATCACTCACCATAGTATTTCCTGGATATTCGCTCTCATAAACTATAATACTCGCCTCAATGTGTTAGAACGCTATTTGCCAGTATCGCCCAATGAAAACCAGCTTACTCTATGCCCACTTTTTGACCATTTCATGTTCATATTCTTGTCCGGACACTGTAGGCGGAGAAAAAAACGACCCAAGAAATGAAAGTTCCAATTCTTTCGTGACGATTTCTATCTTTGAAAAACTTTTAAAACTTCAAAACGACATTCAAACACTAATTTGGCAACATATTTGCTCAGGCGCCAGCTTTCAGTACACGTTTATTTGCCGTTTATGCGTCCCCGAATAGGGCAGCACATTTTCCATCTCTCTCACTTTATTACATATAGAACTGTAATCTAATCTTTTCATCTCATGTTAAAAAAGTCTTGATTGACTATCATTAACTTTATGTGTTGTTTGAACTATATAATCCACGTTTTCGATAATTGCAAAACTTATTTAAGTATGATCAAGTATAAACAAAATATTGTCTTTGATTTCACCTCAGTTATTTTCGAGTATTTAGAAATTGAATCTGCTGCTGTTTACTATCATAACCGGCAATTACATTGTCAAGTGAAATGTGTGAAACATCGCAGCTTCCGTGAATATCAATACACAATATTAACGGGATCATTCCATCTTCTTCTAGAGTGACCGCTACTGTTATTTACTTCCGATGGTAAAACCAAACAGTAAAAAGACGAAAAGCCCTTCCACCCAATCCAAGCTTGCCACTAGCCCCGACCTAGACCAGAACACGTATCCCAAATGGTGGATCACTCTGGTAGTTGTAACTGGTGAGTCATTGCAGTGAATCATTCCGGAGACGAGGAAGAAATTTCTTCAGATTCTTGTTTTGAATCGGTTTTATATTACACGAAACTTGATTCGTGGAAACGTGGTGAGAAGTTGTGACTTTTAAACTGTTAAGTTCAGAAAAGTTGTGAAACAAGCTGTATAAGTTTGCCGCACGCAGAAGTGACACATTCTGTCGGTAACAGGATACTGTAACTTCCAGCAAGAAATTCAATAAACCAGAAGCTTTCATATCAATGATTCATTCAAATTTATTCAACTGTAAAACTCGTATTTTGATCTGGTCGGGTTGAAACAGCGAGCGAAGGTGTCGTTCATTCTCTCGAAAAACTGGCGGATTTCCTGAAACAGCGTAATGAGCTTGGAACTAAATATTGATTTGAGAAGTTTAAAAACACTGAGCTCTCAATTTAGAACCTAACCGAAAACTTTATCGTGCTGGTAACTATGACACTTCTGAGAAAAACTAGACAATATCTGAAGGCAACGTTACCAATGTTCTTCAAAGCGCATGCAGAAGTTTGCATCGTGAAATTCTGTATGACAGACTCAACTGGTCAGGACGCTTCGAGGAAGGCTTTCGTAGAAAATTTACTACCAATTCATTGCTCACGAAAATATGATTATCTGTGGTTTAGCAGAGGCGGGTATGGGAAAATTTCATTGGCACAATTCACAAAGAAATTTGAATACTAAATAGTTCCAATTGTTCTAATTGAGAGTCTGGCAACCTGGCAACAAAATTTCCAGGCGAATTTTCCCCTCAGTAACGTTTTAAAACCAAAGGTTTTTCTGAGCGGCAGTCAACCTTAGTAACAGTACGTGGGTGTGAATCGTTACATGAAACCTGTTACTTCTATTAACTGCATTCATTCGACGTTTCATTGTCACGCTGCCAAAGTATCAATAGGAATGGCGCGAACTATACCTCCTGCTCGCGTGGTGACCGCGCCTCTATGACGGCCCTGTAGTAGTCCTTGATAGAGTGAATGAGATCGTGGGTTCGTAACCGCTGAAGAGCCCTGAACACAGAAAAAGATTACGACCACACATTGATATTTGAGTGTAGTTTGATCTGCGAATACAGTCAGTCAAAAGAACGTGTACGGTTCTGAATGCTCAGTGCGATCTCTAAACTTTGAGTGTTTTAGGTAAAAGACGGTCTGATAGAATTAACGTAGAATATAGCAGCGCGGACAGGTTTTTTTTTACGATGAAGTAGTTTTAAATTAAACGTTACAATAATTTTGTTACAACTTACCGCATTTCTATATCAGTGGTAGTGTTTACAATGTGGAGAAGCGCAGAAGGCGGGGTGTTGGCATCCTGCCAACCTTCAAATTCACTTTTGGCAGAGGCAGGGAATGTTTGCAGCTGAAAAAACCCATACTAAAATACCAAAACTCGTCTGAGAATAGTTAAAGACTTTGTTGGTATAGAAGTCCATCAAATTTTGTTCACGAGTACCTACCGTTCAGTTTCACATTTCGCACAATGTGAAGATGTTAAAGAATGACGTTTATGTGGTCCAAACCCAACGCTTCGGTCCTTTGAACTACAACACATTTTTCAATTGCAGTTTAAAGGACCGATGCGTCGGGATTGGACCACACAATCGTCCTGATTTAAAGCTCTTATTTCGTCATCAAACATTCTGTAGCAAATAATTTGATTTGATCTATAAATATATTTCAAACTGCAAACACTGGTTACTCAGCTGTCCTCAAGTATGCTCACCTCTTCCATGACAATTTTCTCCACTTTCTGACAATTCTCGTTTCTAGCCGCGTCGTCTAGGGCAATTCTGGACTCCATCGGCATCTTTTCCAAAACTGCGCGCATGCATCGCGGACGATCGGCATTGCAATCTGAAATTTCGTTTTTTCTTATAATACCTCAATTATTTACGACTTATGTTGTTTGTGATTTGATCTAGACTTTGTTCTTTCTCTAATAAAAGCTTAGTGATTTTCATATGCGCTGATTGTTTTTTTGCTATTTTCGCTAACATCGCTCAGTTCTCATGGGGGCCTCTAAAGAATGATTCAGCAAAAACGAACCGCTATTCAATATGTTGTGTAATATCATCCTTATCAGCTCTGAAATATTTTTATACGCTTCATCCACCCACTGTCAGTGTCTCTGGTACCAGCCAGCCATTGACGTATTGCCTGCCAAAGACGGGTCCAAAACGACATATTCAGCACTTCTGAAGACTTTCTGAAACAATCACTTTGATCAAATTAACTTTTCAGAGATTGTTACGTTAAAAGACGATCAGAGATGTCAGAGAACGAGACGTTTAGAGGCGTTTAGAGAGGGTTCAATGAAGTTCGTGTCCTACTACAGTAATATAATTAAAAACGTGACCCCTATCTCTTTTTATCTTATCAAATTTGGAGAGTATTTGATTTAGTAACTAACTTCTCTGAGAAATACTCTAGTATTGCTAGTTGGTCTATGGTAGGCAGATAGGGATCCAGATTTGAGTTCCAGACACCACGAATAGCGCTGTAGATAGATGCATTCTGAAATTAGAGAGAGATTCAACACCATGTTCTGATTATAGTTTGATATTATCCAACTGAAATAGAATTACAGGCAGCGGAACCATCTTAAACCCGGATTGGTCGGCATTAACTAAAAATATCCAATAACGGTGGTACAGTTACGAACTATGCGATCGTTTATTCTCAATTTTTTACATGCAACTCCTTTTTGAAACATTCAAAAACGCACTTATGTCACTGACTAAAATGAGAAAACTCACGTGATAGGCTTGCACAAGGTCCACATACTTCCGATTTTCCTCCGCTGCTACCAGTACAGACAGATCTGTATTGTTGTTTTCAAATTTCTCAACCATCGGAGAAATATCATTTTCCTAAAAAGAAGTCAGATTTTGTTTCGAGACTAGAGCTGGGTGCCCTCACACTAGATATTAGTTGGTGAAACAACTGTATAACCAGATAAGAGTATAAATAGGTTATTTATGAGTAGTAATGAATTGTTTTGATGAAATAACTTATGTTTTACTTTGTGCTGAATTCTTAGAACCTATTTCCATTAAGCCAAAGAATAGAACTTATTCAATGAGAGCCACCAGAAAACTAACCTTTTTCTTATCGTCGATCATTCGTTTGAGCTCGGCATACGTACGTTGTTTCAAGTACTTTTCCAGACTTTCCGTTTCGTTTTCCGATAGTGAATATAATAAAATATATAGTGGATAGTAGTTTTCAAACATTTTATAGCCAGAATCTTCCTCTAGTGTCTCATTCGAAGTTGAATTGTTCTCATTTTGAAACGACTCAGAGTCGTAAACTATGTGCTCCGGGGATAGTAATAGTACAGAAGGTAGAATCAGGAATCGTAACGTGTATAGCATCTGGAATTGCGTGAGATAATATCGAGTTCCATTTTTTGTATATGTGAATAAATTCTCTCGATTATAGGGAATACTGGATGCGAATTCGAGTAATTTGGAAGTATGAAATAATTTTTTTAAAGTCAGTGAGGAAAAGTTGGGTACGTAGGTATCCTCAAAATGTCATGAGATGACTGACATAGATAGTTGGGTGAGTGTAAGACACAAGTCAGAGAATATCACACAATCAGCTTTGGTAACACAGTAGATAAGAACTAAGCAAACTCTCTTTACAAAAAATACGATGGTAATGATTTGACATTGTTTCGAATCAAATATACAGTCAGTGTTAGAGAACATGGTAACTAAGGTTTGTAATAGCCAATCAGTCGGTTTGCACAGGTGAACTTATAAGTTATTAAGAAATTTCATAGTTTCTCACTTTCTCTCTCTTTCTCTCTCTCTCTCTCTCTCTCTCTCTCCCTCTCTCTCTTTCTTTTTTATCTCCCTCTCTCGCTTATAATGAATTCAAATTCAAAAATCCAAGATGGTAAAACTTTCGAATAATGCGTACGAAGTTCACCAGTAGAAAAACCAACGCGTGACTATTTTCTAATTGGCTAGGAAATAGGTTAAGAAAGGCTCATGACCGCGTTGCCTAGGCGCTTTTCTTTCAATAAAAAGTGGAAACCAATAATTGCCGAGTTCAAAAACCGTCCCAGCCAATGAACGCAATGGAACAGAACTGGCAAGAGTAACACTTCTAACTTCATACTTCTTGATTGATGTTAAATCGTGTTTCTAAACGTCATAATTATTTCTCAAAAATACGTCCACACAATAGAAATAATCAAGACTATCTCGGAAATTCAGTATATCTTTCATGTGAATTAGATTTGAAAACACACAGTATTCGTAGAATTGTGTCCAAAGTAATAATTTGATGAAAAAAGTTATGTTACAAAGTGTATATGAGCAATATAAAAATTGTCACATTTTCACGTGACTGTTTCAATCACATATTTTTACAAGAAAGACCACAAGTCACGAATTTAAAAGAAAGAAGCAAAATCATAGTTTTTATTTCAAATTGTCCTATATTATTTGTAAACAAACTATTAGTAAACATCAATTTTGTAAACAATGTATTTGTTTCTGCCGAACATGGCTCAATACTACTACGGCGTTTCCTGACCAATCACGAATGACTGGCCACAATTATATTGCGACAACGTAAGTGCGGAAGAGCCCTATTCTAGTAGTATTCTAGTACTTTCACGTGAAAACGTGAATATTTTACTCACGTGAAAAAGGTGAAAGTTTTCATCACGTGAAATATCACCTAAGCTGAATTCGGATTCAAAAATATTAGTAGAGCGTTTGAACTAAAGTTTCAGCATTCAACTAGAATTTAAGCTCTTTGAATGGGCTGAAATCCCCGAAATCTATAGTCTCTTTCCTATATTGACGGTTTCACATGATTTTGGAAAAGAATATCTATTTGAAACTGAGAAGATCGTGACAGTTGCCAATTTCAAATGCACATTCAAGTAGGTCAGTCAGTGAGAGCGGAAAAGAGCGAAACAGTTGATAATTGGTCCTCAACCGGGTTACATGTCAAACACTGATGTTTTAGAACTCTAACTGGAAGTAAATAGAATAGTCTCGTAGTTATCATTCTAATGAGGAATCGTGCACTTTGTCACTGCACGTTTCTGAGTTCTGCTGTGTTTAACATGTTTCACGTGATTGTGCAATTGACTAACAGTATAACTGGAAAGGTACACTTCGACTGTTCTGTACATCAACTGTTCTACGTACAACAGAATTAAATTGATATAATCGATCGAAAAGTGCAAGAACAATCAGAAATAAATCGGAAAGTTTCTATTTTTCGTGGTGAGCAAGTCTAAATTTTATGATAAAGGTATAGAAATGGCATATACATAATTGGGCAACATACAATTTCCTTATCATTTCGAATGACCAGCTGACCTTGAAATTGGTCAATTTACCGTTGGAGACAGTATAGGTTTAAAATATCTACGTTCAGAAATGTTTTTCTATACATTTCCGTTTTAATAAAATAAGTAAGATAGGTTTTGAGAGACAATTAAAACAAATGCTATTTTACTGCGGAAAACGTCTTGATCTTTGCAAATCGTGTACAACATTTACGACTTACTGGAATAATAGAACAAACTGTAAATTTTAAGTGCGTTTTCAAGTGATACGTAACTATGTTTATCACCGCTCTTGGCACATGAGTATTGTTTGGAAAACTAGATATACTATAAAACGTCATATTTGCGTAAAACGTCAAAGACCACTCGTCATTATGCACTTGAATGTTTATAATTCTGACGTGTTTTTCAAGTTTGTTGTGACTAGTGGGGTAATTGAAGTTATATGAACCGTGTCATTATAATTTGACGCTGCAAGTTTGCAGAATAGGCTGTATATCACTTGAAACACCAATATGCAATATAAGCTGATGAATGATAATGTTCGGGGGGAGATCTGGTGATTAACCCAGTTCGCGGTTGCAGAAACTGAAAAGCTTAGCCAAGGATAGGATGGGAAGAACAACAACACCAAACGAGATTAGGCGGCTAATATAGGAAGAGCAAAACATTCCAGTAATCTTAACTGAAACTCGTTGTTCTGTGAACCCTTTGAACAATCTGACCACAAAGTTTTTTCAAACTTTTTTAATGCAAAATCTTATAATAAAGTTGATGATTTCTATACTTTTTGGGAAAGAAAAATATTAATATATGCCAATGTTTATTTGAGCTCTTCTGAATTTGGGGCATGTAACGAGTAACGCGGCTACCAGGCAACCCCAATTTTATGAAAAACAAAAACGCGCGCTAGAATAATGTTTTCCATAAATTTTCGATTCAATGGTCAATATTTATGTTCATTTGAAGTAGAACAGAGAAGTATGTGTCAGGCAAATTATTTGAGTGTTTGCATAATATGCACATAACAATGCAAACAAGTTTTCTAACAAGTTGTGGAACGGGCTGAGCGGGAAATTTATGATATTGTAAAGGAAAAACAGTCTGAAAAAAAGAATCAGAAAAAAGTGTTGATGATTTTGTTCAATGGAGTCACCAGTACACAATGCTTCAATAACCAATAATCACCTACGTGGAACGTTAAAAACCCATCTAAATTGGGAGAGTTCTGAAAAAAAGTGCAAGTTTTCAAGTTTTTCTACACGTTCTGCACGACTACTCAGTTTTCAAGGTGAAATAGCTGATTTAATTGTTCAGAGACCTCAAATCTAGGAATTGACCGAATCTTTGTTGTAGTTCAATCTCGCCCCTGCTATAGTAGGCGAATTGCGCCTGAAAAGCAAGTGTATCAAACTACAAACACAACGGGATAACTTTGTCATAAACCATAAACTGCGGCGAAAAGCGAACGCTAAAGTAGTACATTCTCGAAAGTAGTACATTTTAACTGAAGCGAGCGCTCTTCGTTTTGCCTTGACAGTGCAGTATAAGCCAACTGGTTGCGCCGATTTAGGCAGTCATTTTCGGTGCGCAAAGCCTATTTGGCACGGAACACTGTGTGCAATTGAACACAAAACCTGCAGTCAATCACAGTTTATGGTGTTTGATGTTTCAAATAAACTCAAAGTCAATTGGAAACGGCGAAAAAACCGAGTTCCCATTGGAAAAACGGAGTGTTAAAAAGAGACAGTAGAATTGTAGTTTGAACCATAGGCAACCAATTTAGAAAAAAACATTGAGATCAAACTACAAAAGAATGGAAAAGAGGGGATTGGCGTGCGTTGTACAAAGGGAAATTTTCACTACTAGACAGTTAGAATTATTCCTACTTATCAACCACACATGGTACACAATATTCTTTACGTCTCTGGTTTATAGGCCGTCTGTCAGTTTTCTCTAGATTTTTGGAACACACCACCTTATAATTGTGAATGTCTTCAGATTTGACTTTTTCATTAATACATGGGATAAAATCGAATAAAAACAACACTCAGACGTATGGTCTAGAGAATACAAAACATTCTAGTCCTCTATCCATCAAACTATAAACTACAAGTTCTTATTGATCCTATCTGAGAAGTAACATGGAAAAATACACGAAAACAGTCATGGTAGAGGAATGTGTGACATAAACCAGCTGGCTGCCGGCTTCCCACCTTTTCCGTTTTTTTCCGTTGCTCTTCCGGCGCCAATACGCGCACCGGAAATGAGAACGCCGGACGGACGGCAAACAACGGGGCCACCCGTGGGAACTTATTGGGTGGTCCAAGGATTACCTTTGGGAACCACGGTATTGTGGATTGATCTCTGGTGAGCGTGTAATGATTAAAAAAGTGTACGTGAGATGAATAGGAAGTAGAAGTTAGAAAGAACGGGGTTACCCGCGGAAACTGATTGAATGGTCCAGATAATATTTTCAGATAGTTACGGTGAGGAGCAGTAATAAACGTGTAATGACTAAAATGTAGACAATTTTCATGTCTCAAAAAGCCAGTTTCATATTTCCAACTCACACTTCTTTTATAAAGTTCCGAAATCGACTAAACTGGAAATCTTTAGAAAACAGTTTTATATAAGCTAATTTTTCAAAATTTTCTCTTCAACGCTAGAGAAAAATGAACTTTCGCTTCAAGGAGAAATTTGCACACTTGAATAGTTCCAAATTTTCAACATTTTATGGCAATGTGCTAAAAGTTGAACACGGCTGAGAATAATTGGTGGTATTCTGTTACGCACTCGGTTCCAGTATAGTTTCGAATAGGCGAAAAGCGCATAATAGACTACAATAGACGAGAACTCTCGCGAATGGTTGAATGGGAAAAATGATGTGAATTGAGCGGAGACTCACTCAATAATACTGGACGCCGGTAGCAATTTAAAATAGAGGGGGGTCCAATTTAGAAAATTGTTTCTTTGGACTGGAATCGAACCAGATACAAAAAAGACATAAGACTACTGTGCATACAATTACACTAACACCATATTTCACAGTGTTTCAGCTTCAAAACTCTTTTGAGATTAAGCGCATATATCATAATTCAAACTAAAACGACTTTAAAACGAAGGTTTCACTAGATTTATCGATTGAAAATGAAGTTAAAAATGAGCACACTATAAATCTGGAAATCCAGTTAAAAAGATGATGTTTGAATTACAGCCTCAAAACAACCATAATTTTTCAGCGACCGTGTTCTCCTACATAAACAGCGAACACTTGGCCAACTTGTTTGAGAATGATCGACATTTCTCTCATTTGGCCGATTTTGAGCGGGAAATGGCGTTCAGGACTGAAATGGTGAGTCCTATCAGAATTTCATCTCTTGTTAGCAAAGCGAAGAATCAAAGATCAGTTGGAACCGCAAATTCATTGATGTTCAGAGGCCGTATGCATGAAACATCCCGGGCCGGGTTGGGATGCTATCCCGAGCTATTTCCCGGCCAATTCAGCTCGGGATAGCATCCCAACCCGGCCCGGGATGTTTCATGCATACGGCCTCAGAGGTATAAAACGAGAATTGTGGAAAACGTCATGAACTGTTGTTTCACTTGTGAGGATATGTCCAGGCGAAACTCTAGTAGGTTGTAGTTTGCCTTCGCTGTGTTGAGTTATTGTTCAGTGAATGTTCTGTAGGTGAAGATCAAACTACAACAGAAATATGGTCACACTCCATACGAAAAGTGAACAATGAGTATGAACTAGGTGTAAACCATGAAAGGGGAACTCCATTGTTCCGAATCGAACATAACATGTGACCAAACACGATCACGTGTTACAGTTTCATCAGCATAATCCGTTGGTGATCTACGCACGAGGTTTGTATTCAACAAATCAAATAGACTGCGAAGTATTCAAAAGACATTAGAAAAAAGCTGAGGAATATTTATAAATAGACTGCGCTAATCAATAGGTCTTCGTGAAGTAAGAAGATGTAAATGTTTCTTTCCGACTCTATTTTCGGGTCGAAATCTTATCAGAGACACAAAAAAAGTTCTGGAATACTGTTTCATGAACGAGCTCAATGCACTCTAAAGCTGCACAAAGAACATTTTCTGTTTTGGGCGTACAACCACTACTTACGGCAGCTGGGTGCCATTAGTGCCACCGACTCGAAATTATTGATTGATGATTCTAATCTTCCAATACGTAGTTTTCAGGGTCTCTATTTCTCCTACTACAAGACCATAATCAACGCGCCTTCGTATACAGCTGGACTGTACGATATCACACATGACAACGTCACAGAACACGGTCACATGATCAATACGTTGAAGAGGTTTAACCTCTATCCTGAGGTATATTTTCAGATTTTTTTGTTCGCAGGAATGCAGTTGTCACCAGAATTCAATGAACATAAATGTGAAGCAACTTTACTCTGGACAAGCAGTTTTGAGATGCGTGTTAGTGGTGCGCTACCGCGTATTTGTTAAACAAAACAGAGAGGTTTTTGATATAGGCTCCATGAAGAGAGCATACAGGTAATTGAAAATGTTGGTGAGCGGTTGGGTTCAATTCGGTCAGTTGAAATCTTTGTAGGGGATATACACACTATGAACAAACGTCATTTAGGTGTACCTGTCCTTCACCTACCGGATCTTCAAATCAGTCG
Organism: Litoditis marina; assembly: GCA_964036275.1. NCBI lineage: Eukaryota > Metazoa > Nematoda > Chromadorea > Rhabditida > Rhabditidae > Litoditis > Litoditis marina. Next base: position 2,596,644 of record OZ038435.1, on the reverse strand, counting down.
CAGCTCAAATGGACTGGAGAGTAGAAAACTGTTGGCAAATCAACAGAGGAGACGGCTTGGCACCCGTCCAAGGATGTGAAGGTAGGCCATCAAAACGATTGGCGCCCACTTTCTGTGATTAGCAAACTACAAAAGCGAGTGAGCATACAGGTAAATGAAGCCGCAGACATCTGTTTCTCTATGACCTGTACACTCTCTCATCGAGAGCGCTACAAAAGTGGTTTGCTAATTGGCAGGGATCTGTCAGAGATCTCAAACATTCGTACCAGATAGGCCAGTCATTTCGTAGCGGCATCGACGAGAGAGTGTGCAGATCAGAGAGACGCAGATTCATAGGATGGCTGCGGCCTCACTGATCTTCACGCTTACTAGCTTCTGTAGGGCCCTTTTGCCATCTGTTTACATAATTCGCATAATTGTTTCATGTTTCTGCCTGTATTATCAATGATAATATTTAGGGTGTGCAATTAAGCTATTCTGCAATATAATATCGATGTATAAGATTTTTTTTTATCTTTAGGCATCGGCAACTCGCACTATTTTTACACAACACATGTCTTTGCTCTAGCCGGAACCGTGGCTGGCACATTGTTCGTTCTCGGTGTTCTGGTGAGGTGAGATCTAGAACTCTTTGCGACTGGACTTCAGCTAGTGGTCCACAATTTTTTTAAAATTCTTCTTTTACTTATCATCCATGTGGGTCGAACGTCAACTTCACCTTTTTTGCGATCGAATTAGAATTCAACTGAATCTGAACTTAGTTCGAAAAGAACTGATTTGGTGTCGCTTATTTAACAAAGTTTCTTTTACAGTGACTCCTTCATGGGTGGTCTGCTGGCAGTGGCGGCCTTCTTTTTCAATCACGGCGAGGCGACGCGGGTTCAATGGACTCCCCCGTTGAGAGAATCATTCGGATTCCCCTTCATCCTGGCACAAATTGCGGTCGTCACGTATATTCTGAAGTGTGTATTTTTCTCAATCTTGAAACTGAAATATAATGTCATGGAAGTTTTGCAATTGTTATCATTTCTGGGCACGCTGCGATCAAACCTTTTTTGACGTTATTCATCACATTATCAAGAATTTCACACGATGAAAATTTTTGCATGTTTTTGTATTATATAGTGTTTCATTACATTATGAGTTTATAGAAAATTATTCACGCGTGATATATCAAAGAAGGACGATTATGCGGTCCAATCCAACGCTTCAGTCCTTAAAACTGCAATACATTTCTCAATTGCATTAACAAAATATGTTTTTCAATTGAGTTCGTTCACAAAATCGTACTTCTTTTCCAAACAGTTTTTTCATAAGATGAACATTTTTTAGAAACGCCCGCCACGGCTATGGTTGGTCGCTGCTGATGTCGTTGTTCACCGTGAGCGCCCTTCTCTGCTGGCAGTTCTCCCAGTTCGCCTTTTTCACGCAACTTGGCTCACTTTTCGTCATCTACGCTCTAGATTTCGTACCATCCAACACCATGAAAACACTGGCCAACGGTCATTTGGTGGGTTGAGAAGAGAGGGATTCAGTTTGGTTTCTCACATGGTTAACATTTTAAGGAGTGCATAGTCTAGACGAACTTTTGCTGTTTCTATGTTTAATGGTATAGTTAAAACACCTAGTGTCACGATTCTTTCCCTGAAATTCAGACAACTTACTGAAACTCTTGAGGATTGATAATCAACACCAACAAAAGTTTATTTCTATATTTCTCTGCTAAATTCCAGTACCCGCACCACTAGAGAGAAATTCATGAACACAGTTCTCAAACAGTTTTGATCTTCAAGTTAGCGTGCTCACATTTAAATTGAAGCAGATGCAGATGATATTCAATTAGGTTCAATATGATTGTGCGTTTTTCAGCTATCCTTCGTTATTTCTTTCATAATGTTATTCGGAAACGAGATGTTACTAACAGCATTCTACTTTCCCACTATTATGGCTCTGATGGTGAGTTTTCCAGACTTCCATTCTACTTTTAGTGTAGTTTTCCTATTCTTGTTGTGAACAAAGAATTTTCAGCTTATTTTGTTTCTCGAGCCGCTGTTTGACAGAATTTTGCTCCGTCCCGCTTTTCTTCTGCTGTCTTCGATAATTTTCGTTGGATCTGCTGTTGGTCTGAAGTTGATCATCTCAAAGTCTCTGCAAGTTGAGGATGATGTGAGTTCACTGCTCAATTGGTTATATACCCGACACCGTAAGCGAGATGTCCTATAGGTGTAGGGTATGCTCTTCAAAGCATGTCTCCATCATGTATGTTTACCGGTTCCGATGTGTTTGTAGGTTTATCTCGTTGCTTTTCGATCAAAGTTTGTCAATGAGAGCGCGTAACGAGACCAAACCACAGCAAAGTTTTGGTCAGTTTCTAGCTGAAGTGGATTAGGATCAGCTCTCTCCAAAATAACTATCGGATTTGGCCCTATTCCGCTTTTTTCGTAGTTCGAACCTGCTGCTTTCGTTGAGAATGGGTGAAATATCACGTGTTAACATTTTGCACTCCCCAAAAGCGACATTGCCCAGCCGGCGCCTCGCCAAAGTTGCGCTCTCTTTCAACCGGAACATTCTATGAAATGAGGAAAGAATTGGAGAGAGAAGGATGTGATATACGCTAAATTATTTTTACATACGGCTTCTGAAGTCTGCTTGTATAAGATGTTACAGCATTATGTTGAACTGGTTATTTTGAACGTGGAAAATTCCAGCAGTTGCATAATACTATGAAAAGTATCTGATTGGTCTGGTAATAATACGAACAATTTAAACATATTATTGTCCAGGCTCACATAATCGATATTCTCAAGTCGAAGTTTAGCGATTATGCAAACTTCCATACTCGACTCTATACATGTTCAACGGAGTTTGATTTCTTGCAGTGGGAGGTAGGTGAATGGAACAATATGTCGTAACGATTTGTAGCCTAAAATTTCAAAATACAAGGCTATAGTATAAAAAAACGAGTGTAAAGAAAGTAAAGATTAGTTTTGGATAAATATGTACAAGAAATATAAAAGAAGTCCAATAAAAATATTTTGAGGAAAACTCTAATCTCGCTCGGTTCAGAATTTCAAAAAAAGGATACCTATTTTTGGTTGTCGGAAGAAAACTTCTGACTGCGACTCACAATAATCTAGCTTATACTTCGTTGTTTTCAAGAGAAGCGAGATTAGCATTTTCCTCAAAATATTTTTATTGGACTTCTTTTATATTTCTTGTACATATTTATCCAAAACTAATCTTTACTTTCTTTACACTCGTTTTTTTATACTAATTGAACTCTTTTTCTATGGTTACGAAGTAACGGTCATTTTTGATAAAAAATGATATTTTTGAACAATAAGCTAAACAAGGAATGTTATGTTTTTCTATTGGAGTTTTAAACCGTGCCGTAGTGCAGAACGTTTGGTGTAGTTGTAACCTCGTTCAAGTGATAGCAAATTTTCCACTCTAGACTCCAGGCAGGAATCGAACCTTCGTTCGCCGTGCGTGAATAGAGCGTTTATCCAATCCGCCAATCAGACATGTGAATAGGAGTGAAAACCAAGCTGTACCCGCCTGTCATGAGTTCTTCATTGGAAAACGTCTTCCTACTACACGTTAAACTCTTCTTTCATTTTTATTTTCACGAAACCGGTCTATCCATGATTTTTTGCGTGACCATTTTCGGCTCTCTCACACGTAATATTCAAATTTCAGACATACCTGGAAAATACGTATACCTCAACTTTTTTAGAGCTTTTCAATGATGTAAGTATTTTTTGAATAAGTTAATTTTGTGCGAAACTATGCCGATATTTGAGGAGGCGGACACTTTTGTCGCCGGCGCCGCCGCCGCCGCCGCCGCCGCCGCCCCGCACGGAAGCCATTTTTGCGAGACGTTGGGCCCTCTAACTCCTCTCAATAAATTCTACTTGGAACGTGAACTTAGTATCTTGTAGACGTGTTGCCCTTCAGTGATTCATGCAAAAATCTAAGAAAATGGTCGACGTACTTTGAAGAAAATTGTAATAATCTGTTTTGTAATGTCTGCAGACCTTTGAACAAAAACTAATCTGCGCAGCGCTCCGCGCTGCGCACGATAGAGTGGACTTCGAACCAAAGACCATGAGTTTTGCACCTCTCTTCGGAGTCATGAAAAACTGAAATGAAAACTCATGAGTATCTCACGAGCTACTTTTGTCTTCTTGATACAATCAATACAATCTCACATTTCTAATAATTGCTAGGTTACTTTTGGATCTAACGTTTTTGTTTGTCAACAGCACAACATGTCTACTTTCTGACCTTTTTTCAGACAGTGATGAAACTATGCTACACCGTCCTCATCCCTACTACGGTAGCTGCGTTTCTGTTGTTCACAGTTTATGTTCTGCTAACCGAGAACAAGAACATTTTGTGGAGAGCCAGTACAAAAGGAAAACAGCACGCAGAGGTGAAAATTTAACAGGCTCAGTGATAGTTACGAACTCAGCGTATTCGGCAAAGTGTTGTATCTCGATGTTAAAGGGACCGTACCTCTATAATGTGCAATGTAGAATTTTTGAGAAAAGAAAAAAGTCATTTATTCTGTTTTGAGATAAAAGTTCATACCGTACGTACAAAAAGTTCCAAAAACCACATTATTACGGAGCAAATAAGAAGCCAACAGGATTTGGGTTACTGTAATGCAGCAATCTTTAATCTATCACTGCTTTGTAGTTTTCATGATATTCAGAAATCTTTTTTCACAGATTTCAAATTGGTAATTTTGGCCATGTTTTGACTATGGTTTCGTAATTTTATGGACATTTTGAAAATTTTGTACGTAGGTGAACTCGGCGGTGTATGTACGTGCGCGTGGTCGCGCCACATTTTTGAGAACACGGAGCAAGACAGGCAGTCGACACCTATATGAATGATTTCGGTTTTTTAATGTGAACAATATCGACTAATCAGCTCGAACCTCCAAATTAAAGAGGAACGGTCCCTTTAAACACAGACGGTGATAAGTTATTCTCCAAGTCCTGCTTTCTTTGAATCTCGGCATTGTTGTGTATATGGTTCGATTTTGTAGTTGAACCGTACACGAGGTAGTATGATGGAATATTTATTGAGGCGACGTTTCGGCAAATTTCAGAGCCTGAAATTTGCTTAAATTTTACCCGAACTTTACTCTTTTTTATTCTATCATAGAAATTGAATATTTCCAGTCTCACGATGTGAAAATGATGAACATTTGAAAAAAAATCATATTCACGAGAATAGTACTGTTTTTCCAAAAACGGTAGTCATGTGAGAATGCATACTCTTTGGAATTTGTTAATTCCTATTACCATTCACTGTTTTACGCATTAGTACTTTTTAGGTTTTTTACAACATCGTCCAGCTTCTCTGCTATACAGTTATGGCAGTTCTGATCATGCGCCTGAAGCTGTTCTTCACACCTCATCTCTGTGTGGTGGCAGCCATCATTGCTAATCATAAAGTGAGTATATTTGGTTGTTGTATTCGAACAAATATAGTTTTGCGAACAGAACGTTCATGAAAGATGTGCTTAGTAATAGATGTACTCAACAGATCCGTCTTCCAAAAGGTGTTTATTCATTGTTAACTTTCAATCAAAATTAAAGAAATCTATTTTTGAAGGCAGACAAGCAAAATTTGGAAATAGTTGAGAATGTCGTTTTAACAATCGTTCTGTTGTTGAAATGAGTGATCTTTTGCTTCGAAAAGTAGAAATGACCGAGAAATACCATTGACGTTCCACAGTGGTAAAACATATTTCTTTTTTACTCATTTCGTTTCATCACTAATTACTACATATTTTCGCTCATTTCAGCTGATCACGGACTGTTTCCGTACTATTTCAATCAACAAAACGGTTCATGTTGGCGTTCTTGTGGCTTTGTTGGCAGCCATGGCGTATCAGGGTAAGTTCATTCTACAGCTGAGGCCTATTATTAAGAGAAGAACAGAGGAACAGAAACATTTAGAACCTCGTCTACCAGAACATAAGTGATTGTAGTTCTTCTTCTAGATTACGAAGCATTCTGTTTTAGGCAAAGCAAACGTGGAAAAACAGCTCTCTGTTCGAGGAGAATACAGTAACCCGGAGCAGGAAATGCTTTTTGACTGGATCACGAAAAATACTGCACCTGGTAAGTTCTATTCTATGGTTTCGCCCACATTTCGGAAACAGAATTGTTTGTAGTTTGTAGTCCGGTGATTTGTTTTTAACAACGATTTGCTCACAATGAAATATCTTGGTTTTCTACGTGAGGTGGGAGTTTCTCTATCTCAGTACGTACGGTGAATTATTTTGCCATTGATCTCTTCCTTCGCCCCTGGCCTTGTATACTACTTTCCAACACTTGTATCCCGGTAGGATGTAAGAGCAGAGAACTAGCGTATGTCAGAGACGCAGGTTTGGATTGGACCTTCAGGATGTTTTCGGAGACGGCCTAGAACGGTACGTCGTTTTATTCAAATTTGTTCCTCCAGACGCCGTCTTCGCCGGCACGATGCCGGTCATGGCGAACGTGAAGCTGTCAACAGGTCGCCCCATCGTCAACCATCCACATTACGAAGATGTTGGAATACGGTAGGATAATAATAATATGGTATATACTTCCTAAACTCGATACACAATCAAAATAGTACATTTAGTATTGAGAGTCCCCAAAGGGATAGAAACATAACTCGTCTATCTACAGTTCGAGCGTTTAGGGATATTGCTCAGTTATTGGCTCAGTTATTGAAACAGAAAGATATTTTTTCCACATAAACCTTGTGGTTTACAGGCTCTACGTTTGTTTTTTGTAATTGAAAAAAAAAGTATACCAATTTGCAGAGAGCGTACGCTGAAGGTGTATTCGATGTTCAGTAAAAAACCGCTGGAAGAAGTTCATCGCACATTGACAGAGATGGGCGTCAACTACTTCATTTTTCAGTTGTTCAACTGTGCACCAGACAAAAATAGGTTAGTATCAAAAACCGTTGAAGCCTTCTTCTTTCCGGAGAACATTGTTTCACCTATCAATAACAAAGACGTGAATGATCTAATCTAACAGACATTTATCCGGCATTTTTAGTTGCAAACCAGTAAAACACGTAAAACAACGCCGGTATTTCAGGCTGTAGCGAGTGTTGTACAGTAGAAAGTACAGAAAGTACGGTCCGTTTTATGGAGAGGTGGTTCAAAAAGTTGTCAGGGTCTAAATATCGTTCGTTTAGAAGTAATTTCTACGAAATGTATTATTTGCTTATATTTCGGTAAGTTTCACGTAATGTTCCACGTGAAAATCTAGTTATAAACGTGATTATGCTGTGTTGCAGACCTTTTTGTGCGTATCGGGGAATGTGGGACGAGCAGGATCCGGCGAATATCAACCGCACGTCCAACTGCGACTTCTACCACAAGTCCATTCACTCAAAGCAACCGAAATTAATTCTTCCCTTCCAAATTGTATATAATTATAGGAATAATTATCTCGTGGTAAAAGTGTAACTTTTTCGGTGTATTTATTATTTGTTGTTCTTTCATTCTTGCATGATAAAGGACTTGAAAACGGAAGTGGAACTTTCAAAAGGTAGTAACAAACATGAAAAATTGTTGTTCTTAAAAAGATAACTTCTGCTCTGAGAGCTCTCTGAATTTTTCAATTTCTTGGGAGTCATGTACGCGAGTACTTTTCGATAACAGAACTACATTTTAACACGTGAATGCTCGTAAAATACTGTAGGAGTTTCAGTAGTAATGAAAAAACTGTTCTTCATGACTTCATAGTAAGCCTTACTGTAACAACAATGTACCAAAATACAGTATTGACATAGTTGGAAATTTCCAAGTGAAATTCTTGATAATAATCATTTTGAGAACTGTTTATTTGCATTTAGTACACTTTTCTCAGATTGATGTAGACATCGCCAAGTTTTATTAATTTGTTATTTCATTCTCAACCACATCCTGGAAAGTTTGTTCATTTAGGGGTTTTTCGATGTCAGTTTATTATCGAAAATTACAAGTTGGATAATTAAATACTAACTGTATATGTTTAACTCACTTCAGCCCATTTCATACCATTGGGGTTTGGCAGCACTCAAAGAAGTTGAATCACTCATTGAAAGAGTTCAGAAGGTTTCAAGTTTCAAGTTTTATTCGTCACATCACAATGTTACACAGTGGTGGTCCTTGACCGATCTCCAAATCTGCTTATCTCTGCACGCTCTGAGGTATTCGTGGCCACGAATACGCGGCGGGCGGCAACGACCTCTTTGGGCTTCTCGGTTGTGGCTTCGGGTGGCTTCAACCAGGTCATCATGCCAGCGGACTGCTGGACGGCCAGGAGATCTCTTTCTGTTGTACGGACACCATTCCGTAGCAATCAACGACCAACGACATTTTGACATATGGGCAATTCTGTAAGCAAAGTTTAATTTAAGTTTTGCAGCTTCAATAATAACATCCTTCAACCGAGTGATTCTGCGCAAAACGGCATTCGGGAGGTGATCTTGTCTCCGACGGTTCAACATCCCTCTTTCCATCTTACGCTGGACAATACGGAGTTGCTCAATCTCTGCTTTGGAAAGGGCCCACGACTCGCAACCGTACAAGAAACGGGGTAGAATGGCCGAGTGAAAGATTTTCCGTTTGTAGCTCATAGGAAATGAGGGCGTTTTCAGTATGTTCCTGTATTGGTTGAAAGCGGCCCAAGCTGAACTGATTCTTCTTCCGAGCTCTTTCGTCAAAGCTCCATTGTTCGCGATGCTCACTCCCAGATATTTGATGATAGCCTTCGGTTTCAGCTCATACCCGCGGTATTTCAGTGGAGTTGTGTCGTTCACATTATTCATGTATTCGGACTTTTTCGGGTTCATCGTGAGTCCAACGGATTGACAAGCGAGCTCGAACACTCTCAGCATTTGACGGAGATCGCGTTTGTTCGAGGCGAAAAGAATACCATCGTCAGCGAACAACAGATGAGTGAGACGTCTTCCATCAATTCTCAATCCCAAATGGTCCAGCTTGTCCCAGTCAACTTTTTTCAGGGCAGAGTCCAACACAATGGTAAACAGCCGCGGTGAGATCACATCTCCTTGTCGAACTCCTTGTTTTATCTCTATAGGAACTTTGCAACCATTAACAGCAATCGAGGAACTGGAAACCTCGTATGTAGCCTTCAGTAGAGAGACAAGGTTGGGATGAATTCCAATTTCACCGAGTGATGACCAAATTGAGTTGTGATGTATACTATCGAATGCTTTGGCCAGATCCACGAAGCAGAAAAATGTTGGCAAGCGAAACTCTCTGCACTTCTCCATGACTTGGCGAACAATATGAAGATTGTCAGAAGTTCCATAGTTCTTTCGGAACCCACATTGCTCTTCAGAGATGTTTTCTTCCATGTAGAGCTCCATTCGATTCAGTAGACAACGCGACAGCACTTTGTACAGGGTATTAAGCAAAGTTATGGGCCGATAGTTCCCAATGTCAGTCACATCTCCTTTCTTGAACAATAAAATCGTTCTTGACTCCAGTAACTCTGGTGGAAACACCCCATCTGCAAGTATCAAGTTGAACATTCGAGTGAGATCCGAGATGATAACTGGGCTGCCCCATCTCACTGCTTCTGGCGCGATACGGTCCGTTCCTGGCGAAGTTCCAACGGTTGTTTTTTGGATAGCTAGTTGAACTTCAGATTCAAGAAAAGGAGGGACTTGTTCAATTGTGGACGGTATTATTGCTGGTTGAGAACTGCGATCTTTGTAGAGGCGGTTGTAGAAAGTTCTTATGATTCTTGCCAAGCCGAGTTCATCATTTGTTAGAATCCCGTTATTGTCTCGGAGGTGAACAATTCTGTTGTTGGCGGGTTTACCTTCGTTCATTACTTTGTTGAGACTGTATCCTTGATCTAGCGCCCTTCTTAGTCGAGATTCACGTCGTTTCCGAACATCTTCTTTTCTACTTATTCTGGCCATTTTGCTCAGAAGTGTGAACTGTAGGCGACCGATTGGAGAAATGTCCGTTTGAAACGTTTGGCGGCGAACGAGGAGGTCAGTTGTTTTCTGGGAGATGAACGGGTGGGGACGAGACCAACATGTTGCAACTTCATATGACTCTCTGAGACTCGAGTTCAAATTGTTGTATATTTCTTGGCTTGTGTTGTTCTGTGTTGCCGCATAGTTTGATAATCCATATTTGAAGAGAGCACGACTGACGGTAGGTATTTGCTTTTGTTTGAAGAGTTTTCTCTTTGTTGTTATTTGCACCTTTGTCCGGATGATGTCCGGATGTAAGTACTTTTTTCACAAGTTAGAGTCCCATCCATTCACTCTCTGCGGTAGTGAGGCCGGACGGATGGCTCCGCCGCCTAGGTCTGGTTCAGAACTTGAAAATCAGAAACGGCCTGACTTGACTGCTTAAAGAAGGACGATCATGTGGTCCGATCCCAACTCTTCAGTCCTTTAAACTGCAATACATTTTTCAATTGCAGTTTAAAGGACCGTTGACACGGGATTGGTCCACATAATCGTTCTGTAATTTATCCAGCTTTGCTCAAATTTCTATTTCAGTGAAATGTTTTTTTTGCACTCTGAACAATCCCAAAAATCTTTCGCCGAACTCATTAAGGCTGAATATAGAAATAGCAAAAACATGTATTAGGCCAGACGGTTTCTTTAGGAAAGAAAATGAACATTTTTACTTCAAGCTGCAAACCACGCTAGGTGTGGAGCACCCGGAGTTAGGACAACTATTGCTCCAGCTACAGAAAGAAGATGTCGCGGCAGAGCAGGCACTGAGAGCCGCAGTCAAGATGAGCCACAGCTGTTTTTACGTACAGATCCAATAGTTGAGAAAAGATTATACATATGTACCTCTCGCATTCTACAGAACTATCATATTGAATAACATCCGGCGTATAAAAAAATGAACGTGTTTGAGGTAACATTCTGGTAGTTTGATTAGGGGCGCGCACTTGACTTCTACTCTGAAGTTCTAAATGTTGACAAATGACTTACTTTCAGAATGTACTGAAGTGATAGGCTGTTTGTAATAGTGTTTTCTTATTGTTGCTAAATCGTAGAGCTTTTAATTGCTTTTTGACTACAAATTCAAATTCAATTAATATTCAACTCGTTATTACCGTATTTTGTTCCAGGGAGCGAAGCCTAAGATCGACAAGAGGGATTTGTTCAGAAGAGCTACTGTGAAGGCAAAGATGGAGGCATTCGCTCTTCAAATCAACGCTGCTGCCCCGAACGATGACGAGCTTGTTACGTATTTGTTGGAAATGTCTCAACATGCCACCCGAAAATCACACAAAAAAAGTGATTTTGTTCATATGTAAATATTTGTTGGAACTGTTGTGGTCTTGTTTCCACTCGTTAACCATTTTGTTTTCACTCGTTACCCATTTTGTTTAAAAAACTGTTTCTGTTTTGTATATAACATTTAAATTTTGATTAGCCTGCAGATGAACATGTCATTTTTCACTTGTTTTACACTTATTCTATAAGTGTGGCAGTAAACTGCTCAGCAATTAACAAGTGCGGCGGTTGGTGACCATAGTGCGGCGGTTGGTAATCCTGCAATTAACAAGTGCGGCGGTTGGTGACCACCAATTAAGAGAGACAACCAAGGGAAACGGTTACCAACAGCCATAGACCCTGAATCACAATTGAGACGCTGATTGTAACGATTGATTTGTGAAAGCGACTATTGTGAAATATATGTTGTGAGAAAAGGTGTTTCTTGGGAAGATCATTCGGATTGGTTATTTATGTGTTGTGGTACATCTATCTGCGTCTGTCTGATCTGTGTACTCTCTCATCGATCCGCTACAAAAAATCTCCGAAAAAAATCAAAAGTCTGCGTCTCTCTGACCTGCACAGTGGTAGTGTGACCGATATCTGCGTCTCTGCAACTTGCACACTCTCTCGTCGAGGCCGCTACAAAGTGGCCGGCCGATGGGCTGGGAATTGTCTACTCAGAACGATTGGCGCCAATTTTCTGCGATTGGCCAGCTACAAAAACGAGTGACGCGCACACAGGCTGAGACAGTCTGCGTCTCTCTGACCTGCACACTCTCTCGCTCAGCCAATAAAAAAGTGGCTGGCCAATGGGCTGGTGATTGTCTACATCTTCACATCCTGGGACGGGTGCCAAACCGTCTCCTCTTTTGATTTGCCAACAGTTTTCCACCCTGCAATCCATGTGGGCTGCGACTGATTGGAAGATTCGGTAGATGACAGTACTTTTAGAACCCCCAGAGCTTCTGTGTGATTGAAATTACGAACTGAGAAAAAGAAAAAACAGAGAAATATTTGCCATGTACATTGTTTATTTACAATCACATGAACATCGCGAAAAGCAGTGTCCGATCAGTAACCATTCAGACGGTTTTTGATTCTGGAATGAAAGAAGCTGTAATTATTACTCCTTTTCCACTAAGTAATAAATCAAAATTTAAACTCCCCGGTGCTATCGGCTTCCCTGAGATTACAAACACAGCGGCATAAGAAGAAATTGTTATCGTTATTATTATTATTATTTTTATCATCATTATTCATATTTTTACCTGCACACCACTATAACAAGCCAGAGAGCGAAGAGAAACTCCAAAAGGTAAACTACTGTGAAGATGATCGCCTCCATGGCGAAAACGTCTCGATCTGTAACAAAACCATTTTTCCCATGGTCGAAGTTTGCTAAATCTTCATCAAAACATGATTGATGGTGAGAAAACAGTTTCTTTGAAAATATACGTGATAGAACAAATGAATAAACTGAACGAATGAACTATGTATGAGTTGTCACTCCATCATAGGACAATGCACATACATACATTTTTTTGCCAATACCGCAACTAACCCGGTTAAAAAGACCATTTCTCTCTAATGTTCACCTTCGAGCTATCAGTTCGACCTTATAAAGCTTGAAAACTTGATTACGAACATATAACTTTTTCCTCTTCATCTTGCTCTATTTTCTCATAAAATCGCAATACGTAATGTACATCGAGAACGAGCTACGTACAAAAAATCAAGAAATTGCTGATAGAAATACAAAATTTTTCTTAATACGTCTTAAAGCCTCTCAGAATACAAAAAATGAGTGAAAAAGTCAAATTCATTGAAAAACTAATCAACCAAGCCGGATAGCGTCACAGTGAAAATGTTCAAGTTCGGGTATGTATTCAATGGCATAAGGCAATTTTTTCTCATTTTAAATTTCTAAGGTTGTTAATGATTATTAAAACACAATAGAAAACATTTTTTAGGTTCGAAGATTTCAGATTATAGGGAAATGGTATCTTCAACAGCTAACCTAACCCGAATTTAGTTAACCTATTTTTTGGTTAGCTCCATAGTAACCGGATTATCAACTGCACTTTAACCGGATTCATCATGTTAACCGGAGAAACGGTTCAAAGCGCAAACCATACTTCAGGTTACCAAATGATGTAACCGGAAGATCGGGTGCTTACCAGATAACCACTTCAACCAACTTGGTTATCTGGTTAGTGTTCGATCTATCGTTTAAATGGCATGATAGCTAACCAATCCTTAGCCTAAACCTAAGCCTAACGCTAACCTGATAACCAAGGTAGCCAACTTGGTTACGTGGTTAGAGTTAGATATTTCGGTTAGGTAACCTGATAGTTAACCTGATTGACGAACTAAATAAATAAAAACAGACGAGTGAGACATCCACGCGTGGCAGAAGGAATAAGACAAAGAATTTCAGGATAAAAATTAAGGTAATGTCACCGTAATCTACGGATTGAAACTGCGCATCAGCTTGTTTGTACAGGATTGGTAGACGATACGCAGCGGACACAATCAGTTCTGCGAAGAAGTCCTATTTTGTTTACTAACCCCTTTTAAGGTTTTGAACCGCCTTCACGGTTAGTCGGTAATAGTAACCAATTTCACGATTAGTCTGTTAGTAACGAATGTTGAGGTTAGTAACCACTCACACTTTTCGCTATCGTTAGCTAATAGCTATCGAAAAGGTTACAATTTGGTTAATTTCTGAAATGCTCCGGTTAGTCATCCAAGGTGGTAGGCAACCGCACGGTTAGTCAGTAACCCGGTTAGTTGTAGTATTCACCACCACCCACGGACATTTCTAGTCAAAAACGTATTATATCGTTCTCGGAGTTCAGTAAGAACAAGACATTGTAAAATGATTCTTATAGAGCATTTCAATGTACGTGCCGTGGTTGAAACATTTGTTCCGTGAGTAACTCAGACAGTCAGCATCGAGTTTGAAAAGGCCCTTTTCGAGTTCGGCAACAAAGTGACACAGGTGGTGAAAAGTATTTTACTGATCTTCCACAAATGAAAACCAAGCACATGTACCCACCTTCCTTTATGTACAGATTATACTTGCGATGTTTGTGGTGTGTGTGGTCCACCTTGTTGTAAGTGTTAACCAAGTCTCTAATTTTCTTTGGATCGTCAGTCTAAAATATTACCACTTCACGCACTTCGGTGTTCTTGTTCACCTTATATAAGTTGCATTTTTCGGCTCTGCAGCAGATTATTCTCAGAAATATATTTGAATACCGTCAAATTATCGTGTTTATCTGATTTAGGTTACACACCATTTACCAATAATGTACAGTAATCAAGAATCGATAGAGAAACGTGAAATATTACTAATGAAAATTACTAATGAAAACTGAAATATTACATTTTAAAAATACGCTTCATAGTTGTCGCTCAAAGAAAACATTGTAAGGTTACGACAAATTCATGAGATTTTCATGAATGTCTCATGGGTAATGTCGCGTAACACGCATGGGGTCAAAGAAACTGCCATGGTGTCAGTGGTGTAAGATAAGATTCAGTTGGATTCGCCCACCTTGTAACTACGAATTGAAGCAGCGCATAGCAACATCCATATGCACAGAACTACGCAAGCGACAATCTGAAAATTAGTTTAGTTTGGAATATTGTGATGAATGCAAATATTTGAAGTAGGTTGGAGACGGAGAAAAACTTTACAATTTATGACGAAAATAGAGAACAACTTGGCGACTAACAAGAAATACAGTTATATTTGAGGTAAGTGTACTACATTCGCGGCCTGAAATTAGCTGAAACGAGACCGCACAATATCCGTGGCACAGAAGCGTTCTCAGCGGCGCGGAAGTGGCGGAGAAATGATTTGTGACAGTGTTTCGAATCGCGCGCAGCGCGAAGCGCTGCGCAGATTAGTTTTTGATCACAACATTGCGGACCTTCAAAAGTGGTTTTATGCCATTTTCTCAAAAACTCCTGAACGGATTTTTGAGATTTTGATGGAAAGAGATAGAGGAGGAAAGGCTTTATCATTGAGCTATTCGATATTTAATGTGCGACCAGTGATCTACAGTTATGCTGAATATCGTCTCGCAAAAATGTCTTCCGACGGCGGCCGCAAAACCGACGAATTCAACCGATTCGTCTGAAATTCGGAATATAGTTAGAAACAGCAGAGTTATGTGTAAATCTGAAATCTTGGACCAATCGGTTGAAAATGAGCCATTTTATCGCCTTGGAAACATTGCATTTAGCTGCTTTCACAACCACTTCTAGATGTGCGGAGTGTGCGAAGTGAGCTGTTGTTTCGTTTTTTTGGTAGTTTGAGTAGATTAAAGTATATTGAATAAGCAATTAGGTTAATCTGTAGAGATCCTGACTCCATAAAAAGGTTAATCGAACAAAAACAAAAATGATGGTGGTCGTGAAAGGATTCGAACCCTCGGCCTACTGGACTGTAGTGCGCTGCTCTGCAGACTGAGCCAAATAGCCACGAAGAGTGGAAGAAATGGAAGGCGCCACACGTGCGCTGCCCGAAATCAAGGATTGATCACGGTTTCTGAGTGAAGGCTTACTAACCAAACTCGTAACGCAGTTTTTGTTTTTAAAGCATCAACCCAGCGTGTGTGAATAGATCAAAATATATTGGAAAAGCAATTGTGTTAATCCGTAGAGATCCTGACTACATAAAAAGGTTAATCGAACAAAAACAAAAATGCTGTCCGTGAAAGGATTCGAACCCTCGGCCTACTGAACTGTAGTGCGCTGCTCTGCCGACTGAGCCAAATCGTCACGGAGGAAGAAAAAATGGACGGCGCCACACGTGCGCTGCCCGAAATCAAGGATTGATCACGGTTTCTGAGAGAATGCTTACTAACCAGAGTTCTAACGCAGTTTATGTTCTGCAAATCAACTTAGTATTCATTGTTACGTTGAAAACAGTTTAATAATAATTGATTAGATGCTCATTATTTCCTATCTATTGATTCATTATTTCCTTCGGAAATATAGAAAATGAGGACAATTTGTATAAAAAAAACGATGTGAAGTGAGAGACGATTAGCTTTTGAGATTGAACTGCATGGAATATAGAAAAGGAGGACAATAACTCAAGAGGGAAATAAAAAATCTAATCTCGCAATTTTCATGATCATCCTGACAGACTGATTCAAAAAATATATGCTAAATCTTTTAGAAAAGTCCGCTCACACTAAAAGCGTATCTGAAACAAAAATCAGCTATACTGTCAGTCTATCGCACAGTCACGTGAAACATGTTAAACACAGCAGAACTCGGAAACGTGAAACGACAAAGTGCACACTTAGGCTATTAGAATGCTAACTTTACATGAATATTCAAGAAACTTATAGTGTACTCTGTTCTGTTATCATTTTTGAATCAATGGTGATAATCATATTAGGACGTTTCATCTAATTGTTTGCTGCAAGTTTTTTTTCACTGAAAAACAAAATGTTTTTGACCCATGAAAATTGCGAGATTAGATTTTTTATTTCCCTCTTGAGTTATTGTCCTCCTTTTCTATATTCCATGCAGTTCAATCTCAAAAGCTAATCGTCTCTCACTTTACATCGTTTTTTTATACAAATGTTATCATTGTTCCATCGTACTTCCAGAAATCATGCACGTGAATAAAAAGCTATCAATAACCAGTGATAGTTCTTTCGCAAAAGTAATGCTTGCGGAAAGGTGTGGGCAAATACTCAACAGTAATACGACGTATTACTGTTTTAGGAGTATACACTAGAAATAGGTTGAATAGTCACGTAAACTTAGCATTCTAATGAGGAATCGCGCACGTTTCTGAGTTATGCTGTGTACCACATGTTTTACGTGACTGTGTGATTGGCTAACAGTATACGGTATACCTGATATATGAGAAATGGAATCATCAAGCAACCATCGTTGTACTTCACTGCACATATCATGCAGATTGCACAAACGACCATCAAAGCGAGGAGTACACACTGGAAATAACAGATGAAAACGCGTTTCGTTTAAAAAGTGTCGATTATGTGGACCGATCCCGGCGCATCGGTCCTTTAAACTGCAATTGAAAGTGGATCACGGTTTAAAGGACTAAAACGTTGGGATTGGACCACATAGTCGTCCTTTTTTATTGCGCTTTTCAGACTGTCAAAAGATTCATCAACAAAACTTACCGGTACGGTGAGTTTCCAACTGAAGCCCTCATTCCTGTACACATCTAATCCGATACTAGTGAAATGCACTACCAAACCATACACGGAGAGGCAAATCACCCGAGACTGAAAGATTTGGTTTTTCCGATAAAGTTTTAACACATTTCAAATACGCATTTATGACCTGAATATGAGCAAAAACACGCGGGTTTTAGTTGAAAACCTGAACATGAACTTGAAGTAGGACGATTATGTGAACCAATTCCGTGTCAACGGTCCTTTAAACTGCAATCGGAAAATGTATTGCAGTTTGAAGGACTGAAGCGTTGCGATTGGACCGCATAATCGTCCTTCTTTAGTGATGAATTGTAGGAAGCGTCAGCTAGCATAAGGTGAATTACTCTCTGAACGAATGAAAAACGCGCAAATTAGTGATCATCATGTGGGAAAACCTTCACACTCGATCCATTCTGCTCCGTCACAAGACCTTTTTTATCATGAATGGTTCAAGAAATTATAGTGAAAGAATTAGGAAAAGCTCTGAATAAGTTCCACTGAAAAAAATGCGAAGTAAAACCTACCATAAGTGGCATACATCCACAGAAAATGGGGCTGCTGGAAAAAAAAATATATTACGCTTCGTCTTTTTTAAAGATTTTGAATTATCAACTTGTCGTCAGTGTTACCTTTTTGTAGCTCTATGCGAATGGTCTTTATACTATTCCGTTGTTATTATAATTATTATTTTAGTCACCCCTGTTTCTTACAACAGGTAGTTTTAGGAGCTTAACCAATAGCACAATTAGGATAAGTGGAATATGTGAACAAAAATATAATTCTAAATATAAAAAGTGGGGCATGACCACGTTTTCCTATTTCTTTCCACTGATAACAAACTGAATTTGGGAAAAAAAGTATTTTCGTGAACACCCTTTTTCATTTCCTAGCAGTTACAACATAGAGCAGATAAAAAGTTGAGAATGATTAAAGTACGACGACACATATTTCGGCTTTAAAGTAAAATCAATGTTCTCAGAATTTAGACAAAATTTTACTGTCGAAAAAAAACGCACTCTTGGTCTCTCCGTGCGTACATCACCGTCTCTCACTACCTGGAATTACAAATAATGAGAAAATGTACGTGAAATGTCAATAAGTATCTATAAAACGTCGATAGCATACCCATTATTTGATATTTGTTTGTTTATATGTTTCAACCACGACGCTATTCTCGCTATTCTCAACTAAAATTGAAATAGGCACTCTAACGAAAGAAAACTCAGGAAAATGAAAATTTTAATATTACACTAGAGTGGCTTTGCTCAAATCGATACTATTAATTATCGAAATCAACAGGAAAGTTCGATCTCACCTACTTCTACGCTTTCAGTGGACACTAAAAGGAGCTCTGGCTGATATGAAGTATGATGGAATTCCAAGAATGGTAAGTGGGTACGTTATTAGGAACAAATCATAAGTTGGCTAAGAACGGGTCATACAGAGCGAATAGTTGAACTCTGTTTCACCAATCGATATCCTTCTACAGTAATCCGTCAAATATTCGGCTGGTTATCTCTAATGAGTAATTAATTATTTTGGTTCCAAACTCTTAGAGTTTGTTGTAGTATACATTCAGAAGCAACTCCCAAAATTTTATAAAAAATCGAAAAACGCCAACATACCAAACTTTTACCTCAAAGTTTGAGCATATTACTGTAGAGGGGTAGAGGTGGGTGGAACTAACTAGACAGCGAACTCACCAACCAGGGCAGACGAAAAGGCAGAATGAACCTTCGCAATTCATGAACTTTAACTAAGTTTCGGACGCGTTTCCAGGAGCTACTTGAAAATACTTGCCTGACTGATCTGTCAAGTCTTTCCGGTAGGAAACCCGTTATTCAGGAGAGTTAACGATTTCAGTTAGTTTTCCTATGAACTTTCAGGAAGCGCCTGAGTTTTCCGAAAATACTTGTTACAACAAGGCAGGCATGTCAAAACTGTTTAGTTGTCCCACACCAGAGTTATGATGAAACGATGTTCTTGCCAGCATAAAACTCGATCGTTTTTTCTATATCAAAGTTGTCTACTTTTCTGCGTATACCTAAACCATTTCCCTGTTTTTCAACAGTGTAAATGTAGTTTGGAGTTTTTCATTTTGAGCAAAGCTCAGCCGAGAAAGCCAGACGAACATTTTCCAGCACCGCCTCGGACGGAAGTCATTTTTGCGACACGTGCAACCTTCAAGCTGCAGCTCTTGTCAACTGAGTCAAACTCAACGCAATTCCTTTGGATGTACGACCTTTCATTTATTCTTTGCCGATTTCTCAGAACGTTTTTTATGAATAGGCTGGCAATGAAGTGTTTCGGAACGTCTGTCGAACTGTGAACAAACGTTGCGCACGACTCACTATGAACATAGTCGCCAATGGAAAGTCGAGAGAGTACTGTATATCTCAATTTTTACTGTTTACGGACACATGTCTCCTATTGCAAAGCTCGTGAGCTATTGGCTCTCGTAGCGCAGTGGTCGGCGGTCTGGCTACGAATCTTATCCTCGGAGGTTCGATTCCGGCAAGAGACAACCATTTATAAGTTTGACACGCCGTATACAGTTTTCTTTCTACTCTAGTCTGAGCTGGTTGGTAGTGGAGGAGTCTCCCCGTTTTCCTGTTTCCACCATCCTAACACTACGTGTTCCATTCAGGTATCCAGTCTACAAGTCGACTCAGACGACGAAGAGATTGAAAAACCGGGCCACTCGCGGCTGGGAATCGCTGGTCCGTATTCCCAACAGGAATATATGTTCACAAGCAGTTCTCTTCCCCTCCTCCAAGAAGTTTCTCGCATGTCACTGGATCAATGCCAACAGAGCATTCGATAGTCCACCATGAAGACTTCTATGAAGGAAAGGGACCAAGACCTCAGAAGAAGCTGCTACTACAAAGATCTGTGACATGTATGATGAACACCGCCTCGTAACGAAGCGACGTGAATAAATAAATATGAAAAAAATACATACTGTTTATTTTCAATCACATAATTATCGCAAAATGTGATCCATGGCAAAAATGGTCGATTGGGATGTCTGGTCTATCAGTACCGCATAGCTCTCAGTCGGCGTTTTATTCTGAAAAATAAAATTCAGGCTTTTAGAGAATTTTTTAAAATATGGATACTAGGAACCTTGACCTTTCAAAAACTGCGAATTTTCTTAGCGGTTTTTGTTAAATTTGTACAAAATACAACGACAGTATTGCGTTTTAATTTTTAAAATTATTATGCCAAGGCTGCAGACCGCTTTCTCAAGATTTACAGAGATTACAGAATAAGCGAACTACGCTTTTGGTAGCAAACTGGACTTTTCGTTCGAGCTTCATCGTTACTTCGTATCGTCCTTTTTTTTCAAACTTCTAGTTGCTCACTGGCATAAAATGATGATGAACCAAGTACAGAGGAGAAGCTCCAAGAAGATCAGAAATCCCAGAATATTATAGACAAGGGCGGCTTTATCCCGATCTGCAAAAGAACTATATAGAAGAAAAATATGTTTGATTTGTTTCCCAAAGAAGCAGTTGTGGATCCCAAATAAAAACGTTTTTCTGGGATTTCCCGAAGCAAAGAAGCATTGGGTCACGTTTTTCGCTTACAAAACGGAATCATGAGGATATAACCGAAAATCCGATAGTGCGCAGAGCAGTTCCGCATAGCTCTTGCCAACGTTGATCGCTACATATTTATGGTTTCGTATTGAAAAACAGCTTTCCAACTCACCATCTCGAGTTCTGATCTTCTCGCCGAACAATTCATTGAAAGGTCCATAATCTTCCTTATCATCGTCCTGAAATTCATTACATCAGACAGAAAAGATTTCAGAAAAGATTAGAAACACAGTTGGTTGGGGCAATACAATGGAAATTGAACACTAACAGGCAATGAAAATTGACGTTCACTCATTGAATTTTCCCATCATTGAGCGACAGAGAAGTGAATGTCCAAAGTTAAATTTTGATCACTTGTTCTAGCTTTCTCAGTTCTCGGGCTCGAGGTGTTGGCGTGAATGTTCAATTTGAATTTCTACCGATACAGTGACAGGCGGACCCAACATTGGTTCTCGGCACTTTGCGAGAGAGAAACACTTCTTGGGCTAGATTAGTGTGATGGACGAACCTTCAACGCGCGCACCAATGAATAGCAACCAAGCATTACGAAAAACATGTAGACACATTTCATAATCTGAAACAGTTTGTAAAACCAAAAAAAATTGAAAAACTGCAGTGGTTTCTGTTTTATTTCATGATGTTACTCATTGACGTGGGTATTGTTAGTATTAAATTAAATGCGAGTGAAACGCTAGCAGTTTGGTTTGGTAGCTCATGCTGGATTGGTTAGCGTTTGGCTAACCACGAGGCAGACTTTTAATGTTATCACAAGCTGAAATGACAACTCGCTGATGCATAATTGAACTTTACGGGCAGTCTATGTACGGTGATAAGTTGTGTGTGGCTTTCGAGTTTGAATAAACGACTGGTGACTTTGCAAGCACAAGCCAAACCGATTTAGAACACAACGAATCCGGATAACAACCGTATTTCTATAGCTTGAGAGACAAAAAAGTTGTTTGTGATACAGTGAATCAATTGCACAGTCACATGTTAAACACAGCAGAACTAAGAAACGTGCACTACAGTAAGAAAGTGAGAAAGTTACAAAAGTGCACGACGCCTCATCAGAACGTTAACTATATACTTGATGATAAATTAAATTACTTCTAGTATACCTGAATGATGAGATACGGACAGATCATGCAATCGTCGTGGTTTTTCACTGCGTATATCATACAAGCTACGGCTAGGAGCACGAGCACGAGTTCAATACACTGAAATATGTGAATTTTCGATCTTTTTAGGTTTAGGAGGATTTCAGATTTGGGTGAGGATCAATAAGCATCTCTAATCTATGATCATTATCTCATCATGAGAAATTTAGGCGCACCGCGAAGATCTTGGCAAAACCATGGTGCATACCAAACCTATAGAATATCCGTCTCCTGTGAGACTGGAACCGAGTACAAAATTTTGGGGAGGCGCGGAGGCGAACAAGGATCCACTATACCAACGGGGGTTATAGGAACGCTGTGGACGAATCGTATATATGTCTTCTTACACAGCACGAAAAGAGATATACAGTATACCCCCGCTTTCCGATGAGCGACACCTAGGGGGGTCAATCTGTGGGAAGTCCGCAACGAATTCGTGGTGAATCCGAGTAAAACTTAGCGCTGCATGCTCTAATATAAAGAGTTTTTGCTCTGCCTGTACCACATTTCTTTGCGTTTGAAGTTTGATCCAGTTAAGTTTTGGACGAAGATTGAAAGTGGTATCTGTCTAGATCAAACTAAACCAGAGATTTGGTGCTTTTCTCCACCTACCGGAAAAATGACGATGTCGATACTCTGATACGCCCAATATCCCACTTTCATCAAACAGCCTATTAAGGCGTATGCGGAAATGCATAGCACTCGGGTCTGAAAAATGAACTATTACAAAAAAGTTAGAGCTTTCGTTCACTCAGGCTCGGTGAAAATCTACTCTATTTGTGTTTCGGCTGCCTAACCTTTCCTGGTAACCAAATTTCAGTCACCTGAATAGATAACCCGTTAGTTACCTGAAAACCTGGATTGTACCGTCAGTTAGGTTCGGAGACCAGACAAACATTTGCAAAACACAACTGACCATCATGGACATACATCCACAGAAAATGGAGCCCCTGTAATTAAGAAGTTGTTAATATATAATACTGTGAACAGAAAATAAACAAATGTGGGTTTTGAAAATGTACCCCAAAAACTATTTGGTAACCACCCAAATTTACGAATTCGATCTTGAAAGTCAAGATTCGCAGGTTTTCATGAAGTTGTCCTAAAAAGAGATTACAAAGGTGCAACCTGTTGTTCACTGGGAAAACAACTCACTCTCGTTCCATGGTGAGTTTTCACTACCTGAAAGAGACAAAATATATAATACAAACGTGTGAACAGCAACAAATAACACTCTAGAAAACGTGCATACTGTACTCAACATTTGAAGTGAAAATGAAGTGAAGTGAAATGGAAGCCTGGAACTTGAAGTCGAGGAACGGCATCATGCATTCCTAAACATGATGACGTTCCTCAACTTCAAGTTTCCCGATCATTCTGGGCTAGGCACGAGTACTGAATTAGCCAGATTCGAGAGTTGACTTATCATAATCAAATGTGTGTTGTAGTGTGCTCTACTAGACGAGCTCGAATTTGTAGTTACACATTATACACAACCCACTGGGCACATCAAAGCCATCAAACTATAACTACGATGAAAAATATGCATGCCGGACAATTGCTGCTAGAGCGGTGGTCTGAGAAGATTCGCAAAGTTTTTTTGAATCCAAGAAACCAACTGACAGTCGAAGTTCTTATCCAAACAGAAAAAGTACCGAACCAACTCACCAGTTTGCGCTTACAGAGAAGAGAAATGAAGCAAGTGGCGGCAAACTTCAGTACGTGACGCGTTTCCAAAGCAATCTTGTGAAATAGTGGACTGACCTGTTAAAACTTTCCGGTTATCTACCCTCTCTGCAAGACAGGTTAACGGATCTGTTTGGTCGTATTAAAAAAATTTCAGTGAGTGCATGTAGTGTTTCCATAACTTTTCCGGCAAAGTTTTGAACGCGTATGAAACTTTCAGGAAAATTTCCCGGTTAATTCTGAGAGGGGAACGATTTTGATCAGTTTATACCGTGCCCCGACCCAGACCGGTCGGGTCAGTTTATTTCTCTTCAACCTTTACATCAGGTGAAAACTCCTAGTAGTTCATTTCGGACCGCCAAACAGTCCTTCTGCATTTACCTTTCCAGTAAGCTAACGCATCGGAATCTTATTAAAAGAGCGTAAATCAAACAAAAGCAAAATTTCCAGATATAAGCGACTTCTTACCTTTAGACCTCAAACTTTTGGTCAATTTCATAGAATGAACTTTTATGATTGCGACCTTCAGACGTATCGGGTTCAAGTATTATTGGAAACCACTTTCTAGCTATCGTACGATACATTTTACAGTATTCGTCCTTCTGTTATTTTCTAGCTGTTCTCTGCATTGTAAATGTTAATGTTTTAGTCACAGAAAAATGCCGAAAGCAGGAGCAAAACCGGACAAAAAACATGCAGAGAAACCGGACAAAAAGCATTCAGCAAAACCGGACAAGCACGCCAAAACAAAGCCGAATGAGAAAAAACCAGGAATGAGAAAGAAGGGCAGAGAGTTGGTTTTTTCCTAAATGTTCCTTGGTTCGCATCTGATTCAATGCATAATATGTAGCTTTGCAGTTTAAGTTTTCACGAATCATTTACGTCAAAAGCTGATTACTTCCACACGTTACGGCTAGTGTAATGACAAGTTTAAAGAAGGACGTTTATGTGGACCAATCCCGTGTGAACGGTCCTTCAAACTGTAATTGAAAAATGTAGTGCAGTTTAAAGGACTGAAGCGTTGCGATTGGACCACATGATCGTCCTTCTTTAATCCAGTAATCATGTAGTTTGCGGTTGACATCGGGGCGCATTCGTCATGATCAATTGAACTTACATCATAAAAGTACACTTCATCTGGAGCTTAGCGTTTTTCACTTGTATCACCCTGTTAATCTTATGTGATCTTATTTGGGCCATAGTCATAGTCAATTGGGCCAGGGCTGAGTTTTTAGGAGTATGACCAAGGGGCAACATTGTAATTTAGTTTCTAATCCGGTGCGCCTATATAATACGAAAACTTCGTAATACGAATACTTCTCATGATAATTATTGTTAAATTGAGTGACGTGGTAGAACTACACATCAAACTCATGGGAACATTGACTGTTTACCTCCACCTGTTTAGTGTGTATTGGTTTTGGGCAATTTTAGTTTGACTCGTTGAACTTTGACCTCCCACCATTGATACTTCAACTTTCCTAAACTCATTTCGATAAATGCACTTTCTCAATAGTAGTCGTCTCGTTTTCATTCTTTCTCAGCATTCGGAGAACTCACACGTTTTCAGCGGCTGGTGGTTCTGGGGATGTTTACCGATGATTGTGAGTTTCCAAAGATCAAAACATTCCCGTTCTCATAGAAGTTATTCTGTATTTTTCCCGGCCTGAAGCGCTGGTTTATTCGTGAACAAGACCTCATCGTGATCAAGGTTGTTTTAAAACTTCACGTGCAGAAACAGTACGTATTCTAGAAGATCCCGTCCCCTTCATCCCATCCTGCGTCTCTCGCATTGTCTACTATTTCGCGACACTCATATCCCGGTGCAATGTAAGAGCAGAGAAATAACGTATGTTTGAGGAGACGCAGGATGGGAGAAACGTGCCGGGATCTTCCAGCTTACGTACCAGGTGACGAGAATATGGCGAAGTGTTTCACTATACCCATTTCTAACCCCTCCCCCAAATTATGTGGTCTTCCATTTTTGCATTAGAACGTTTCAATTGGATGAGGGTTTTTAGGTTGTTATTCTCACTGTAAACATGATGTGTATATTCAGATTCGTGTGATTATCATGGGCATCGTACAGATCCTGCAGAACGCCCTCAACATTGGGTTCTGGGGTCGGCATGGCGAGATAGCTCATGCGGCTGCGGCGGTTGGTCCAGTTTCCAGTTACGAGATTTCAAAGTTCTAGATTTATATGATCACGTTTTTGCAGAATAATGCTGCTTGACTATAGTCCCGTCCATCCCCACTGAGACTTGACAACGATCTAATGTATAGTCCAAGCTATTTTGGCAACTAATAAATAGTCATCCGAAAACCTTGGCACGACGCCAATGGGTTTCAGTGGGAATGGATAGGACTATACTCTCCAGATTTTAATGTTCCTGCATAAACTGAGCGGACACGACCTCTTCTGGCTGCGGTGTTATAACCGCCGTTTCGATTGACACGTAATTTTATAAAGCCGAACTGCAGTGGGGGATTAAACTTTTTTTTGCTCGGGAAGACAACCACTCCATGTGAATCGATTGGTCATGTTTCTATCGGTTTCGCCAATAAAAGCTTCAGTCTTATGGGTTTTTTTTTGAATAAAAGTTTTTCAGTCGGCCGGTCTTCTGATTTTCATCGGTTGCCTGGCCTGCATGGTGCTTGCAATAAAGAATAGAAAAGGACTCTTCTTGATTCCGTATATTGTGTATCAGGTGAATTAAGTATATGGATGAGGTGGGGGTGGAAGAATCGAAAAGTGTCTACAAAAAGCTGATGATTTTGGCTTTCTTTCCTCTGTTCCTCATAGAAATTGTTCCAAACATTTGTTGGAATGCTGCAAGAGTCTAGATGAGAACGAAGTAACCTATACTCGTCGCCAACGGAAAGGCGAGAGAGTACTGTATATATCTCGTATTTCAGTTTGCTGTGCTCAGACAGAACCTGGGGCAGTTAGAGGGGTACTTAAGGGGGCGTGGCCTTTGGAATTTTGACGTGAACGTCAGTTTGACGAAAAACAGGCAGATGAAGGGAGCCACAGAATCTGGCACTTACAGGGGTACAGAAAATGGGACTTAGAGGGGTAGGGCGGGCGCGGGCGTAATGTCTTTCATAGCAAAGCAGTTACCAGCGTGGCAATCATGTGAAACAGTTAGTGAGTTTCGTGCCGCACATGTGTGGCAAGTTCGAGTCAGCTCGGCGCCGAAAGTTTTGCATTTAACTCACACATAGAAAATCTTGGAGTTAGAGGGGTAGGTAAAAGGGAGTTCGTTACCGCAACGCGCTGGCCCTTATTTCCCACGGCTAAGTCCCAGATTTTCGACGGCCAACTCCCACGACTTTTGTCATAGTGTACGGACACTTGTTTTCGATTTGAAAGCTTGTCGATTACGTACTCTCCTAGCGCAGTGGTCAGCGCACAGCTACGAATCTCTTGCTCGCAAGTTCGCTTCCGGCGAGAGACAAAAATGCATATAAGTTTGGCACTCCCTATATACCCTGAACGGTGTCTATTTCAGCTGCTGGCCTGTATTTGTGCATTTGTTCTGATTGCGGTGATAGTGGATGCTAGACATTCCATGTGGAACGTGAGTCAATTCGAAACGTTCTTTATAGTGTTAGTCAATTGCACAGTAACGTGGAAACACACTAGAACTCAGAAACGTGCAAAAAAGTGCACGACGTCTCATTAGAATGCTATTTTTGCGTGACTATTCAATTTACTTCTAGTATACCAGTATTTGCTACTTTTGTAGTGAGGCTGAATTGATTACCGAATTTGGTCTATCTGACAGGGTTTTTTTTTGAAAATTGAACCCGGTTTCTGTAACCCTTTTGCCGGATATTTGTCAGGTAACCGGTTTGTTGAGGTATTCTAAAACTAAAATCCGGTCACCGGACAAACTAATATTTTGCGTCGGAAAGTAGGTAACCGGATTCTGTATTAAAGGTGGTCTGGCAGGAGCCGAATATCGTGCCTTGCGCTCCACGGTTAATTCTGTCGCTCGAATGCAAATGCGCAACAAAAGCTAATTCATTGATTTTCTGTGGATCATTTGATCACAATTCATTAGCGAAAATTCCAAAACCTGGTTTTTGGGGCTCATTTGTGTTGGAGCGAATGAATTAACCGTGGAGCGCAAAGCATGAGATTTGGTTCCTGTCAGGCCATCTTTAAGGTTACCAACTGGTCACCTTAAGCTTAACTACCTAATCACTTAAGCTTGACTGGAATTAGGGTTACTGAGGTGACCTGAGAAGATGTTACATGCTACCAAACACTGGTTAGGTTACCAAATTTTACCGAAACGAAGTTTATGAAGTATTCCAGGACCCGAAACTGAAACAACATATGTGTGAGCACTACGGTATCTGTTCCCGTGATGGTTAGTGTCGTTTTTCAACTCACGAATCATCTATTTCGTTGAAATACTAGTTACTATTCGCTGTATTGCGTTTCCTCATGTTTATAACAAACTGTCAACAAACAAAATCTATAACAAAAAAACACATCAGATATTTCCGACAACTTCTTGATGAGATCAAACCACCGTGAAAAACGAAACGGATTAACAGTCCACAAACCATTACTCGGAAACTTTCTGAAGGAAGGACAACAACTGTTGTTCTCCTTTTCTCACATTGCACTATTCCCATATCATGTTATTTGCCTTTTCAGCAAAACGCAAAGCCGAAATGATTCTGTATGGTTTTGCCGCCGCATTCGGCTTAGCTGGACTACTGGACATATGGCCGATCATTGTGCTCTTCAAGTGAGAAAACAGTTCCCATTGTTGTTTGAGAGGCAGAATTCAGGAACATTTCGGCCCTTCTATCCCAACCTGCGTCTCATCTAAGATACGCTATTTCGGAAAGCCTCGTAAAATATAGCGCAGAGCACGAGACGCAGGATGGGATAGATTGTGTCGAAATGTTTCAGCGTATGCATCAGTCTTAGGGTTTATTGTACAATCGTCCCCCCCTTGAGCCGAAATAGGTTGGAATCCGACCCGTAGTACAATCGCCCCCCACCCCTAGGGGGGTGATTGTACAACGTCCTTCTTTACAGCAGGTTTGGATTGAGTGGGGGCGATTGTTAAACAGGTCCGGGGTTGTACTATTACCCCCCATTTTGTATTGTGGGGGGTGATTGTTAAACGTGGACATTGTACAATCACCCCCCATTTACAATCACCCCCCTCTCTATAGGAAATCGTATTGGGAGGGGGGTGATAGTACTACGGGGGGGGGGACTTAAGGTGAGGGGGGGAGGCAATTGTACAATTTTCCCCAGTCTTATACAAATGTTCTGTCGGCGGTCTTTCGCTAATCTGCTTAGATGGTCAGAAGAAAACATACTAGATCTAATCTAGGGAATTTCCCCAAAAACATCTCACACCAGAGTACGTATGCTAGAAGATCCCGGCATCTTCATCCCATCCTGCGTCTCTCGCTCTCCGTCACTATTTCTCGTCTCTTACATCCCGGCGGGATGTTAGAGCAGAGAAATAGCATGTTTGAGGAGACGCAGGATGGGATGAAGGTGCCGGGATCTTCTAGCATAAGTACTCTGATCGAGCTCGGGTTAGCATTCCTACCCGGCCCGGAATATTTCATGCATACGGTCTTAGATATTCAGTTCAATAACGTGAAACGTCACGTCTAAATCGTCTAGCAGTGTTCATTTGCACTTCATACTATGTGAGCGTAACAGGGTAACAACTATTGTTTCTACTCATATTTATCGACCTTCATCAAATTGGAGTGCCACATTTAATCGTAAATGACTAGCTGTTTGATAGCAGTGTACTGTACTAGAAGTGAATTAGATACACACGTAACATCGGCATTCGAATGAGTTTGATTTTTATAGTTCGCTTTTCAATTTTCACCGACCAATACAAAAATCAATAATTTCAGTATGAAGCGCAGACTGCACTAAGAAGTTACAATTGAAGAATATCAGAATGATATTGTTGTGTTTGAAATAAACAGTATTCATTCCGGTCCGTTTCCAATTGGGTAATCTGTGATCCAAGACATATATTGCCTATTCAGCCCAGGCCCCAGGGTGGCAAGATACTTTTCCAAACTCAAACAAAAATGCACGTAATGATTTCACGCTATCAAGTATTTAAAATAATGAAAAAACGAGTGTGAAAGAGACACCGATTGAATTCCCCACTGAAACGTATGAGAAATAGAGAAGTAGTCCAATAAATTCAAAACAAGTGAGAAACCCAGAAAGATTTTCGAAAAGTCTGGTCCAAAGTGTCCGAAGTGTTGTTTGTTCATCAAGTTTGCGTGTTGCATTGGTGAGCGCATTCAAGGTCCGTCAATCGAACTGATATCAAATTGACTCGTGAAGTTTTGCCGTTAAGGCACATCTGAGAGAATGCGCTGGGTCGGGATCTTACCAATTGCGCCAACTTTTGGGGTTCAGGCGGGTTTGAGCGCACTACCTGGGACCTGCCATGGGACGTCACAGGCAGAAGAGTGACAAAATTGAGGCAGAACCGGGCCGACGATCAATAAATATCAACAGGCTCATGCATCTCAGAACCTGGGGGAGTTAGAAGGGTACTTGAGGGGGCCTGATCGGTCAAATCTCAAAATTAAAAACAAGACAGTTTTGCGAGAATAGGGCAGTTGAATCCGTACAACAGAATCTGGCACTTAGAGGGGTACATAAAAGGGATGTAGAGGGAGGGGAGTGATGTGTGTCATAAGAAAGCGTCATTTTGTCACATTTCCTTACCAGAATCTATGTGTCACTGCACCGGTTCATTTGAAAAAAAAACTCGTCACTTCAAGTCAAAACTGAGAAAACTAGAACAGAAGGTCAGAACAGAAGGTCAGAAAACTAGAACAGGAGGTCAGATTTGCATGATTGGGAGGCATTGTCTTGTTTTCACATAGTATATTAAAAAACGCGTTGTGCCCTACCTGAAATCTCATAGGAAGACTAACCACATTCGCAAAGTCATGAAGACAGTGTATTTTCCAGAAACTTTTCACGCGTCGTCAGTGCTCAAGTATACAGTACCCTCCCGCCTGTTGACTGTGGAATTGACTAACAGTATACACTACTGAGAATAATCTGTCGCGTATCTGCTCACCAGTGAGTTAGCGTAGGCTTTGCGAAAACAGTTTCATTACTAGTTGTTGATATGCGTGGATAATTCACCGAAATGAGCTTCTTTTCCTAACTTCGAGTATAAAGTCGTGGAAACTTCCACATTCAGTGTGAAGGGGTATATTTGCGTGTATGATTCTTGAAGTATTACCGTATAATAACAACATAATTTTTCTCAGATTGTGGAGTGCATATTACAGTTTGTATTTATGATTGCTACCGCTCATCAGTTTTACGCTTTGAGGGTGGGTGAATCGAAGCTGTTCTGAAATAACCGTTTCAGCGACCTCAATGCAGTTTTACGCGACGTTTTCCATGAGGCATGTATATCACATGCCAAATACATGAATTTCTGTCGCTCGCCGGAATCGAACCTACGAGCAAAAGATTCGCAGCAGGGCGCTGACGTCTGCGCTGTTAGAGCACAAAACTGGCAAGCTATGGAATCAAAGAACTGTGTGCGTACACAGCGGAAAGTGAGATATACAGTACCCGATCACCTTCACGTTGGCGACGACTATATGAGCTGCCCATCAACTCATTGCAACTTCTCAATATTGAATCTCATCTCATTAGATTTGGAGGAATCGCTACCGCGCCTAGTTTCCAGTTTTCAGGATTGCGTGTATGAAAAATTCTTTGTGCCCAAACAGCTTTTAAAAATTCCGTCGTTTACAGAAAATCAGTCATGAAACACAGTCGAACTTTTCATTAGCAGAATTTCACTTCATTTCAATACTTCTCGATCTCTCTACATTGTTGGAAGGTCGTGTGCAGCTTAGATCACATGAACACACATACTTTGACTGTATGCGTGTCTTTTTGAGAACAGTCTGCGACTGACCCGATGAATGAGAGTTCTCTACAATAAATCAAGGACACAGATTGTTTCATTTTAGTCTGACGATCCGGAAAAGTACAAATATTTGGTTGACGAATATAAGAAGAAGAACAGCCGCTACAAACTGGAGACTAAAACAGGTTGGTACATGTGCTCGATTTTCGGTTCTGGAAGATCTTCGATATACTTTTCTCGCTTTGTCACTGAACAAAAAAGTGTCTTCTTTATAGCCATTGGTGCAGTGGGTGCCAAATTTATAAATGCCTGTCTCTCGCCGGAATCGAACCCGCGGGCAAAATATTCGTAGACGAGAATTTACCACTGCGCTATTAGAGTACATGTACGGCAAGCTTTGAAAACGAACACATGCGTGCGTACACAGCGGAAAGTAAGATATACAGTACCCTCCCGCCTGTTCGTGCGCGATGACTATAATTTAATCAGTGTTTTGCCGCCTGTCAGGGTTTCTTTTAGAACCCGCCATGCATGAGAACCATTTTACAATGTCCTTTTCTTACTCGGCCCCCAAAGCGAAACATACTTAGTTTTCAACTTTAGACTGTGATTGTACTATACACCCGCAATGTGTGTGTGGTAATTATGGAGGTTGTTCTATTATGTAGTTACCGCGCGTACATAACTATTTCGTTCAATTCATTCGTTCACGTATACAGTTGAAAAACCGTTCCTAACATTCACTCGTATTTCGGTGATGCAGCAAACATGCCAGTTGATCATTTGGCAAAGTTCCTATAGAGGGTGTCAAATTTATGAATTTCTGTCTCTCGCCGGAATAGAACCTGCGAGCAAAATATTGGTAGCAGGGCGCTAACCACTGCGCTATTAGTGCACGAAACTGGCAAATTTCGGAATCGAAGACATGTGTGCGTACACAGCGGAAAGTGAGATATATACAGTATCTCCCACCTTTCCGTTGGCGGCGACTATATAGTGCCAAGCACAAAAGACGCTCATGAATGTTCTATATGACAGATCGAGATGCACTTGGCAACCTGTCGACTTTCATCTTCGTGTTTCACACACTGAACCTTATCTTCTGTGTCTGGCTTGCTATGGTGGTGTGCAAGTGAGTAACTGCTATGAGTAAACGTGAGACGGCCGCGACAATGTCGTTGCCGTCTCAGTTTTTACTGTTGTTTATCAGTCTGCGTCTCCTCAAAATATATGCAATTTTCATGAGTAAAACTTGTCATGGCAGCGACAATGTCGTTGCCGTCTCAATTTCGACTCAGTCGGCGGGGGCCGAGTCGGTGATTTCTCAGAGTGATACCAATAATAACAGGGTTTCTTCCTGTGTCGCTGTGTTTGTAACTTCAAGATAGCCCATAATATCACGGAGGAGTTTGAATTGTAATTCATTCCGTAATGGACGGAGCAAGTATAATAGTAAAAATTGAAGGAATGTCAATAATAAAACATCATGAAATAATATATATTCTAACTATTCTAGGATCAGAAAACATAGTTTAAACAAAAACGTTGATATCAGCGCAGAGTAATGGTGGTCGATTGAATCACGTGATACGCATGGTTAAAATTTGTTCCTAGTATCCTTTAATGAAAGATTTTACATATTTTCATTCCAGAATCAAAAACCGTCTGAAGGGTAACTGATCGGACACTTCTTCTCGTGATGTTCATGTGATTGTAAATAAACAGTGTACATGGCAATTATTCATCTATTTTTCTGAACTTCACTTCTAATCAGATTGAAGCTCTAGGTGGCACACCCAATACTCAGACAGGCATCATTGCAAAACGGTAAATTTCTGTTTATACAGCGTGGCTGTCATAGATTTTGATTCTTTCCTCTGGTTGTCTGATTCGCTAGATTTGTTTCAACACGGTTTGATTTTCTAACGTTAGATGAACGTTCGAAAAAACTCCAGCACAAATATGACGTTTTTGTTATAGATGGTAACCAACTTTGAACAGGGAAAACGAACTTAAACATGAGAAAACGCAATACAGCGTATAGTGATTGGTATTTCAACGATATAGATGAGTCGTGCGTTGAAAAAAAACACTCACCATCACGGGGACAGATACCGTAGTTCTCACACATATCGTGTCTTAGTTTTGGGTCCTGGAACATTTCATGAACTTCGTATCGGTAAACTTCGGTCACCTTGCTTTCACATGTCTGTCCAGTAACGCGTTGGGCCTTCTTTGAAAACTCAGGGGAAGACTAATCAAAACCCTTAAACCGTTATGGAGAACGGGTATCTTATCTGGAAAGTGTTTTCATGTCTTTCCAGTATTTCCAAGGCTTTCCAGCGAACACTCCCCGAAAATTCAAGACAAAACTGAATCGGTTCATTGAGAAAGAGTATCTTACCGAAACGTTTTCACGCGTCAGTCCGTGTTTTCAAGTATCTTCTGGAAACGCGGCCGGAACGCAATGAAAACGCAGAAGTCACAAAGGTCTTCTTCATTCTAATTTTTCGTCTGCCCATAGTTGGTGAGTTTGCTGGAGCTCTTCGCTCCCTCTGTATTATTATCAGCCCACATCTGGTTTGATATCAGTCTGAAAAAAAGACGATTGTGTGGACGAGTCCCGTGTCAACGGTCCTTTGAACTGTAATTGAAAATGTATCGCAGTTTGTAGGACTGAAGCGTTGAGACTGGACCACATTCCTCTGTTCAATACCGGCATGGCGAAAACAGATAGTATTGATTTGAGCAAAGTCACTCTGATGTAATATTGACATTTATATTTTCCTAGGTCTCTTTCTTCCGCGAATTCTGCCGATTTCACAGCGTCGTGTTAAAAACTCGATAACAAGCTAATATCGGGCATATAGTCCTTTAATTGATTTTCATTCTCGTTTCACATCCATTCCCTCAGTATTTCTGATTTCAGGTGTGGATAGACAGTGATGACCGAAGAGTAAGTTGGTTTGACACTGGAATTTTGTCTTCAATCTGGTAACATTCTACAAAACCTTTTCGGCACAGAAATATACTTTTGTTGATTATCTGCAACTTTATTTGGGTTCTCTGTTGTAGCTACTGGGGGTCAATGGAAAACACAAAAAAGGGGGTAGCACCAGAATACAGTTTTCTCGAAATCCAGTCTGCGAGCAGTGAATATTTTTTGTATTTTGAATATTGTCAGTTAACACATTGCAATTATCCAAGTGCTCTACGAGTGGCAGTTTCTGGGTTTATAGAACGGTTTTCATACATAAACCTAAACCTAAAGCCACAAGTTATCTGGAACAGGGATGGGTATCTAGGTCCACATGACAAACTTGATGATTATAATAAGAACAGAGATCATTTACAATCATTCGCATACTCATAGCAAAGGTAACACTTATGACAAGTTCATATTTGAAAATCTTTGACAAATACGAATGCCTACTATAGTGCTCACAGTTCCCAACTGGTCTCGTTGGCAGCGTGCGGGAAACTTTGGAAGATTGTTATTTAAATAAAACATATCTTTTACAGAAAGTTTCGTTGAATATTAATTTTAGTGAAGGGAAGAAACCCTTCACATGAATTTCTATTGTTTTGAATTATTTCATCATGTTCGAAAACTGCCTTGAAATTTCATTGGCAAGCTGCCCAATTCCAGTTGGGAAATGTGCGAACTATATATAATATTAGTATAAAAAACGAGTGTCAAGAAAGTAAAGATTAGTTTTGGAGGGCACATAAACAAAAAATATGAAACAGGTCCAATAAACGGATATTAAGAGAGAAAGGTTAATCTCGCTTGGTTGAAAATTACACAAAGTATCACAAATATTATTCAGTACCGATGATGAATAGTACACGAAAATATGTTTCAAACGAGCGAACTTGACCTTTCTCTCTCAATTCTTAATATCCGTTTATTGGACCTGTTTCATATTTTTTTGTTTATGTGATCTCCAAAACTAATCTTTACTTTCTTGACACTCGTTTTTTATACTAAATCTATAGAGTTTCTTTGCATCAACCAATTAGTCGACGTCACAACTACGAAACACAAAAATACTTTTATTCAATTTGAGGGAAGAACACTAGTTGTAAGAAAGCGAACATGAGCAGACCTTTGCCCAAACGAAAATTATCATCGATATTGTAATGTTATTCCAATGGCTTACCATATTAGAGAACCTTCCAATTTTACCAAATCCAGTATGTAAATATCAT
The DNA here is from genome assembly GCA_964036275.1 of Litoditis marina. Taxonomy (NCBI): domain Eukaryota; kingdom Metazoa; phylum Nematoda; class Chromadorea; order Rhabditida; family Rhabditidae; genus Litoditis; species Litoditis marina. Next base: position 2,560,552 of record OZ038435.1, on the reverse strand, counting down.
AAGATTGGTACAAAAGTTTGTTATTCTGAAGCTAGTGTGAACTTCAAACACCCAGCGACTGATGGAAAATATAATAGTTCCCTTATTGATTAGATTACATCAACATGAACACATGAGAAGTTGCTTCCAGTTAAAAACACCTATCGCTATCATGTGGATGAAGCTACAACAATGTTGAGCAGAACGATTTATGTAAAAAAAAACAATCAGGAAAAAACTAGTGTAATCGATTATTTGATAACCGTTTATTTAGTTGAAACTCGATGAAAATGGAGTGTGGCAGGCCCTGTGGCGCCGCAAAAGAGATAAGGTGAGTAAAGTCAAACAAAACGAAGAACTCTGAAGCCTGAACGCTAGTAGATACGCTAGCTCTGAAAAATAATCTGGTAGTTTTTCAAGGTCTTACGGTATTCACGCGGCTCTATGGTATATTCCCACGCTTGCGGCACTCGAGTAACCTGTACTACTCTGAGTTACGAGATTTCAAAATTCAAGATTTGTTTGGTCACGTTTTTGCAGAATAATGATGCTTGACTATAGTTCCGTCCAATCCCACTGAGACTTGACAACGATCCAATGTATATTCCAAGCTATTTTGGAATTTTTCAAACAACTGCAAATTGTTGTTAGTAGACGTTCAGGTTCATAGGAACACTTAAAGGAGACCGGAATACAACTTGAGCAGAATTTTCGTTTCGGGCTGCTTTCGGGAACATTGACTTTTTACCCCCCACCTTTTTGAATTTATATTGCGTTTGGGGAATTGTAGTTTGACCCCCCCCCCCACCGGGGGGTGATAATTCAATTTATCACCTGCAATACAAAAGTTTGAGGGTGGGGGGTAAAAGTAAACATTTCCGGTATTGAAGTTCAGCCCCCCACTCGTTGAAGTTTGACCCCCCACCATTGAAGTTCTACCCCCCGCCGACCCAGGTGGGGGGGGGGGGGGGGGGGGGGGGGTAAATAGTAAATATCGAAGTTGAATTTTGTCCCCCCCCCCCCTCTCCTAGTTTTTCAGGTTTCAGCTTGGGTGGGGGGTTGAAGTGCTACGGGGGGAACCCAACTAAAGTGGGGGCGATACTTCAATTTTCCCCTGCTTTCAACTGTATTGAGAGCAGAGAGCACAAATAACTCGTGTACTAGTTTGATCAGTCCACGTGACATTCACATGATAATGCCGCGCGACACGCAACGCGTCCAATCAAAAGTAGGATACAGCAGCTTTACGAGAAACCATGTTGCTCTCCGGTCTCCTTTAAATGAAAAATTCTTCAGAATACTTATGTCTGTCCTAATAAATAGTCATCCGAAAACCTTGGCACGACGCCAATGGGTTTCAGTGGGAACCGATAGGACTATACTCTCCAGATTTTAATGTTCCTGCATGAACTGAGCGGACACGACCTCTTCTGGCTGCGGTGTTATAACCGCCGTTTCGATTAACATGTAATTTTAGAAAGCCGAACTGCAGTGGGGGACCAAACTTTTTTTTTGCTTGGAACAAAACCACTTCATGTGAATCGATTGGTCATGTTTCTATCGGTTTCGCCAATAAAAGCTTCAGTCTTATGGGTTTTTTCTTAAGGAAAAGTTTTTCAGTCGGCCGGTCTTCTGATTTTCATCGGTTGCCTGGCCTGCATGGTGCTTGCAATAAAGAATAGAAAAGGACTCTTCTTGATTCCGTATATTGTGTATCAGGTGAATTAAGTATATGGATGAGGTGGGGGTGGAAGAATCGAAAAGTGTCTACAAAAAGCTGATGATTTTGGTTTTCTTTCCTCTCTTCCTCATAGAAATTGTTCAAAACATTTGTTGGAATACTGCAAGAGTCTAGATGAGAACGAAGTAACCTATACTCGTCGCCAACGGAAAGGCGAGAGAGTACTGTATATATCTCGTATTTCAGTTTGCTGTGTACGGACACTTGTCTTCGATTTGAAAGCTTGTCGATTACGTACTCTCCTAGCGCAGTGGTTAACGCACAGCTACGAATCTCTTGCTCGCAAGTTCGCTTCCGGCGAGAGACAAAAATGCATATAAGTTTGGCACTCCCTATATACCCTGAACGGTGTCTATTTCAGCTGCTGGCCTGTATTTGTGCATTTGTTCTGATTGCGGTGATAGTGGATGCTAGACATTCCATGTGGAACGTGAGTCAATTCGCAACGTTCTTTATAGTGTTAGTCAATTGCACAGTAACGTGGAAACACACTAGAACTCAGAAACGTGCAACAAAGTGCACGACGTCTCATTAAAATGCTATTTTTGCGTGACTATTCAATTTACTTCTAGTATACCACTATTTGCTACTTTTGTAGTGAGGCTGAATTGATTACCGAATTTGGTCTATCTAACAGGTTTTTTTTTTGAAAATTGAACCCGGTTTCTGTAACCCTTTTGCCGGCTATTTGTCAGGTAACCGGTTTGTTGAGGTATTCTAAAACTAAAATCCGGTCACCGGGCAAACTAATATTTTGCGTCGGAAAGTAGGTAACCGGATTCTGTATTAAGGTTACCAACTGGTCACCTTAAGCTTAACTACCTAATCACTTAAGCTTGACTGGAATAAGGGTTACTGAGGTGACCTGAGAAGATGTTACATGCTACCAAACACTGGTTAGGTTACCAAACTTTACCGAAACGAAGTTTATGAAGTATTCCAGGACCCGAAACTGAAACAACATATGTGCGAGCACTACGGTATCTGTTCCCGTGATGGTTAGTGTCGTTTTTCAACTCACGAATCATCTATTTCGTTGATATACTAATTACTATTCGCTGTATTGCGTTTCCTCATGTTTATAACAAACTGTCAACAAACAAAATCTATAACAAAAAAACACATCAGATATTTCCGACAACTTCTTGATGAGATCAAACCACAATGAAAAACGAATCGGATTGACAGTCCACAAACCATTACTCGGAAACTTTCTGAAGGAAGGACAACAACTGTTGTTTTCCTTTTTTCACATTGCACTATTCCTATATCATGTTATTGCCTTTCCAGCAAAACGCAAAGCCGAAATGATTCTGTATGGTTTTGCCGCCGCATTTGGTTTAGCTGGACTACTGGACATATGGCCGATCATTGTGCTCTTCAAGTGAGAAAACAGTTCCCATTGTTGTTTGAGAGGCAGAATTCAGGAACATTTCGGCCCTTCTATCCCAACCTGCGTCTCATCTAAGATACGCTATTTCGGAAAGCCTCGTAAAATATACGGAGAGCACGAGACGCAGGATGGGATAGATTGTGTCGAAATGTTTCAACGTATGCATCAGTCTTTTACAAATGCTCTGTCGGCGGTCTTTCGCTAATCTGCTTAGATGGTCAGAAGAAAACATACTAGATCTAATCTAGGGAATTTCCCCAAAAACATCTCACACCAGAGTACGTATTCTAGAAGATCCCGGCATCTTCATCCCATCCTGCGTCTCCCGCTTTCCGTCACTATTTCTCGTCTCTTACACCCCGGCGGGATGTGAGAGCAGAGAAATATAGCATGTTTGAGGAGACGCAGGATGGGATGAAGGTGCCGGGATCTTCTAGCATAAGTACTCTGATCGAGCTCGGGTTAGCATTCCTACCCGGCCCGGAATATTTCATGCATACGGTCTTAGAAATTAAGTTCATTCACGTGAAACGTCACGTCTAAATCGTCTAGCAGTGTTCATTTGCACTTCATACTATGTGAGCGTAACAGGGTAACAACTATCGTTTCTACTCATATTTATCGACCTTCATCAAATTGGAGGGCCACATTTAATCGTAAATGAATAGTTGTTTGATAGCAGTATACTGTACTAGAAGTGAATTGAATACACACGTAAAATCGGCATTCGAATGAGTTTGATTTTTATAGTTCGCTTTTCACATTTCAATTTTCACCGAACAATACAAAAATCAATAATTTCAGTATGAAGCGCAGACTGCACTAAGAAGTTACAATTGAAGAATATCAGAATGATATTGTTGTGTTTGAAATAAACAGTATTCATTCCGGTCCGTTCCCAATTTGGCAATCTGTGATCCAAAACATATATTGCCTATTCAGCCCAGGCCCCAGGGTGGCAAGATACTTTTCCAAACTCAAACAAAAATGCACGTAATGTTTTCACGCTATGAGGTACTTACAATAATGAAAAAACGAGTGTGAAAGAGACACCGATTGAATTCCCCACTGAAACGTATGAGAAATAGAAAAGTAGTTCAATAAATTCAAAACAAGTGAGAAATCCAGACTCGCATTTTCGAAAAGTCTGGTCCGAAGTGTCCGAAGTGTTGTTTGTTCATCAAGTTTGCGTGTTGCATTGGTGAGCGCATTCAAGGTCCGTCAATCGAACTGATATCAAGTTGAATCATGAAGTTTTGCCGTTAAGGCACATCTGAGAGAATGCGCTGGGTCGGGATCTTACCAATTGCGCCAACTTTTGGGGTTCAGGCGGGTTTGAGCGCACTACCTGGGACCTACCCTGGGACGTCCCGGGCAGAGGAGTGACAAAATTGAGGCAGAACCGGGTCGATGATCAATAAATATCAACAGGCTCATGCATCTCAGAACCTGGAGGAGTTAGAAGGGTACTTGAGGGGGCCTGATCGGTCAAATCTCCAAATTAAAAACAAGACAGTTTTGCGAGAATAGGGCAGGTGAATCCGTACAACAGAATCTGGCACTTAGAGGGGTACATAAAAGGGATGTAGAGGGAGGGGAGTGATGTGTGTCATAAGAAAGCGTCATTTTGTCACATTTCCTTACCAGAATCTATGTGTCACTGCACCGGTTCATTTGAAAAAAAAAAACTCTTCACTTCAAGTCAAAACTGAGAAAACTAGAACAGAAGGTCAGAACAGAAGGTCAGAAAACTAGAACAGGAGGTCAGATTTGCATGATTGGGAGGCATTGTCTTGTTTTCACATAGTATATTGAAAAAAAAACGCGTTGTGCCCTACCTGAAATCCCATAGGAAGACTAACCACAACCGCAAAGTCATGAAGACAGTGTATTTTCCAGAACCTTTTCACGCGTCGTCAGTGCTCAAGTATACAGTACCCTCCCGCCTGTTCGTGCGCGCGTTTTACGTGACTGTGGAATTGACTAACAGTACACGGAGAATTTAGCGAGCCGGCCGCGATCTCGGACGCGACCGGGTCGGTAAAATAGTATAAGTTTTGAGGAGACGCAGGCTGTAGTGGCGCCGTGTTACAGCCTGCGTCTCCTCCAAACATATACTATTTTGCGACCCGGCCGCGTCCGAGATCGCGGCCGGCTCGCTAAATTCTCGAAGTATACACTACTGAGAATAATCTGTCGCGTATCTGCTCACCAGTGAGTTAGCGTAGGATTTGCGGAAACAGTTTCATTACTAGTTGTTGATATGCGTGGATAATTCACCGAAATGAGCTTCTTTTCCTAACTTCGAGTATAAAGTCGTGGAAACTTCCACATTCAGTGTGAAGGGGTATATTTGCGTGTATGATTCTTGAAGTATTACCGTATAATAACAACATTATTTTTTTCGGGTTGTGGAGTGCATATTACAGTTTGTATTTATGATTGCTACCGCTTATCAGTTTTACGCTTTGAGGGTGGGTGAATCGAAGCTGTTCTGAAATAACCGTTTCAGCGACCTCAATGCAGTTTTACGCGACGTTTTCCATGAGGCATGTATATCACATGCCAAATACATGAATTTCTGTCGCTCGCCGGAATCGAACCTACGAGCAAAAAATTCGCAGCAGGGCGCTGACGTCTGCGCTATTAGAGCACAAAACTGGCAAGCTATGGAATCAAAGAAATGTGTGCGTACACAGCGGAAAGTGAGATATACAGTACCCTTTCACCTTCACGTTGGCGACGACTATATGAGCTGCCCAACAACTCATTGCAACTTGTCAATATTAAATATCATCTCATGAGATTTGGAGGAATCGCTACCGCGCCTAGTTTTCAGTTTTCAGGATTGCGTGTATGAAAAATTCTTTGTGCCCAAACAACTTTTAAAAATTCCTTCGTTTACAGAAAATTAGTCATGAAACACAGTCGAACTTTTGATTAGGAGAATTTCACTTCATTTCAATATTTCTCGATCTCTCTACATTGTTGGAAGGTCGTGTGCAGCCTAGATCACATGAACACACATACGTTGACTGTATGCGTGTCTTTTTGAGAACAGTCTGCGACTGACCCGATGAATAAGAGTTTTCTACAATAAATCAAACACACGGAATTTGTTTCATTTTTGTCTGACGATCCGGAGAAGTACAAATATTTGGTTGACGAATATAAGAAGAAGAACAGCAGCTAAAGACTGGAGACTAAAACAGGTTGGTACATGTGCTCGATTTTCGGTTCTGGAAGATCTTCGATATACTTTTCTCGCTTTGTCACCGAACTAGAAAGTGTCTTCTTTATAGCCATTGGTGCAGTGGGTGCCAAATTTATTAATGTCTGTCTCTCGCCAAAATCGAACCCGCGGGCAAAATATTCGTAGACGGGAATTTACCACTGCGCTATTAGAGTACATGTACGGCAAGCTTTAAAAACGAACACATGCGTGCGTACACAGCGGAAAGTAAGATATACAGTACCCTCCCGCCTGTTCGTGCGCGATGACTATAATTTAATCAGTGTTTTGCCGCCTGTCAGAGTTTCTTTTAGAACCCGCCATGCATGAGAACCATTTTACAATGTCCTTTTCTTACTCGGCCCCCAAAGCGAAACATACTTAGTTTTCAGCTCAAAACTGTGATTGTACTATACACCCGCAATGTATGTGTGTGGTAATTATGGGGGTTGTTCTATTATGTAGTTACCGAGCGTACATAATTATTTCGTTCAATTCATTCGTTCACGTACACAGTTGAAAAACCGTTCTTAACATTCACTCGTATTTCGGTGAAGATGCAGCAAACATGCCAGTTGATCATTTTGCGATGTTCCTATAGTGGGTGTCAAATTTATGAATTTCTGTCTCTCACCGGAATAGAACCTGCGAGCAAAATATTGGTAGCAGGGCGCTAACCACTGCGCTATTAGTGCACGAAACTGGCAAATTTCGGAATCGAAGAGATGTGTGCGTACAAAGCGGAAAGTGAGATATATACAGTATCTCCCACCTTTCCGTGGGCGGTGACTATATAGTGCCAAGCACAAAAGACGCTCATGAATGTTCTATATTATGGCAGATCGAGATGCACTTGGCTTGCTATGGTGGTGTGCAAGTGAGTAACTTTTATGAGTGAAACGTGAGACGGCCGCGACAATGTCGTTGCCGTCTCAATTTCGACTCAGTCGGCGGGGGCCGAGTCAGTGATTTCTCAGAGTGATACCAATAATAACAGGGTTTCTTCCTAAGTCGCTGTGTTTGTAACTTCAAGGTAGCCTATAATATCATGGAGGAGTTTGAATTGTAATTCATTCCGTACTGGACGGAGCAAGTATAATAGTAAAAATTGAAGGAATGTCAATAATAAAACATCATGAAAGAATATATTCTAACTATTCTAGGATCAGAAAACATAGTTTAAACAAAAACGTTGATATCAGCGCAGAGTAATGGTGGTCGATTGAATCACGTGATACGCATGGTTAAAATTTGTTCCTAGTATCCTTTAATGAAAGATTTTACATATTTTCATTCCAGAATCAAAAACCGTCTGAAGGGTAACTGATCGGACACTTCTTCTCGTGATGTTCATGTGATTGTAAATAAACAGTGTACATGGCAATTATTCATCTGTTTTTCTGAACTTCACTTCTAATCAGATTGAAGCTCTAGGGGCGCTCTAAAGGGGAACGAAGAAGGCCAAACCATTTAGCTCGCATTTAGCATACATTGGTATATCAACGATATGAGTCGTGCGTTGATAAACAACACTCACCATCACGGGGACAGATACCGTAGTTCTCACACATATAAGACATAGCCAAATAAAAATATTTTGGAAACCGCTTATTTCAGAAACTTGCACACCAAGTGACGATCTCATACCCATCCACTTTTCTTACTCAGTAACACTCTATTTCCCAAAAACGCGCTCCAACTGCGATTTCCGTGAAAGAATTATCAGTCTATCAACGTACAAACTGTCGGTTCAAGTGAACCAACAGTTTGTCAAGTGACAAACTGACGGCGGGGGGTCCCATATCCTAATTTAACCATTCAACCACAAAATAATGCTTCAAAATAGAATTTATATTTCAAAAGCACGTTAAACACATTATATCAGTAAAATGAATCATTCTAGAAAACTGTTCAACATTTTTCCTAATTCAGAGGTTGTTGAATTTCTATGATGTTTCAATTAATAGTAATTTGGTGATTCCCATATAACAGACATAGTTTTTCGGCACTGATTTTTAATAGAATAATTATGCATATTTCCATTTCATACTGAATTCCTTTTCTATTGTTATATTAGTTTTACTCGTACAATTCCACAATTGTTTAGTTTCCAGTCAGACTTTCTCAAAAAACCTAGTACCGAGTAAATTACCATTGTGTAAGAGATAGAAGTCATTCAAACTTTATTAAGTCAGTTCTTTTAGTTCTTAAACTAGCGCATTCAGTGGGTAGGGGACAGCGTGGTCAAATGGCCGTCATTTGGGGCGAGTAGCGGCGGCTAAATGAAAGGCGGGGCGCCAGACAGTTTCGAAAAGATTCGATTATCGATCGATGGCAGAGGCGCGCGGTGCCCTGCCTCGCCCGCGCCTGCCTCCTTCTTACGTGCGCGTGCATTAATTAAAACAGTAATTTAGCACTTTTGGAATGAAAATAAGCGGATTTAAACTCAAATAGATAAAAACACTATTTAATCCAATGTATTTTAATGTGAAATTGTCTAATTTAGTGCAGGAACTTCAAAATTCTCACAATTAGTGCTGTTTTGATGTGGAATAGTTTGAAAATATGTACATTAACTAGATAATAACTTCATTAGTCAACATAGCCCCTCTCCAACTTATTTGAATACAATTTTTAGTAACAGAGACCCACTTGCAATATTTTGGTAAACGTTAGAACCAACAGTCACACTTTATTCGTGTACAAAGTGCGCTTGCACGGAGGGGAACACGGGCTGGACACTTTGTCAAGATACAAAATGCGAATCGGGTATAAAATGCTGGGGAAGCCCATACAGTGAAATGTTACTCAGTAGAGGCTTGATTCACTGGATTAGGAAAAATTATGGAACCATTTCCTCACTTCGTGTGCAAGTTTCTGAAATAAGCGGTTTTCAAAATATTTTTATTTGGCTGCGTCTTATATCGTGTCTTAGTTTTGGGTCCTGGAACATTTCATGAACTTCGTATCGGTAAACTTCGGTCACCTTGCTTTCACATGTCTGTCCAGTAACGCGTTGGGCGTTCTTTGAAAACTCAGGGGAAGACTAATCAAAACCCTTAAACCGTTATGGAGAACGGGTATCTTACCTGGAAAGTTTTTCATGTCTTTCCAGTATTTCCAAGGCTTTCCAGACTCCCCGAGAATTCATGGCAAAACTGAATCGGTTCATTGAGAAAGAGTATCTTACCGAAACGTTTTCACGCGTCAGTCCGGGTTTTCAAGTATCTTCTGGAAACGCGGCCGGAACGCACTGGAAACGCAGAAGTCACAAAGGTCTTCTTCATTCTAATTTTTCGTCTGCCCTAGTTGGTGAGTTTGCTGGAGCTCTTCGCTCCCTCTGTATTATTATCAGCCCACATCTGGTTTGATATCAGTCTGAAAGAAAGACGATTGTGTGGACGAGTCCCGTGTCAACGGTCCTTTGAACTGCAATTGAAAATGTATCGCAGTTTGTAGGACTGAAGCGTTGAGACTGGACCACATTCCTCTGTTCAATACCGGCATGGCGAAAACAGATAGTATTGATTTGAGCAAAGTCACTCTGATGTAATATTGACATTTATATTTTCCTAAGGTGTCTTTCTTCCGCGAATTCTGCCGATTTCACAGCGTCGTGTTAAAAACTCGATAACAAGCTAATATCGGGCATATAGTCCTTTAATTTATTTTCATTCTCGTTTCACATCTATTCCCTCAGTATTTCTGATTTCAGGTGTGGATAGACAGTGATGACCGAAGAGTAAGTTGGTTTGACACTGGAATTTTGTCTTCAATCTGGTAACATTCTACAAAACCTTTTCGGCACAGAAATATACTTTTGTTGATTATCTGCAACTTCATATGGGTTCTCTGTTGTAGCTACTGGGGCTCTGAGAAAATGTTGACCATGGCAAACCCAAAATGTTGAAGCCCCGCCTACATTTTTGGGTTTGCCATGGTCAAATCTGAAGTTTGGAAATGCCATGGTCAAATAGTACACATTTAATACCCATAACCAAGAAAACAATGGTTGAAATCACTCCGAATGGTTTTTAGAGCTAGCAAAAACGATTGTTTGTAACTTATTACTTTTGGAAAAGTTATATAATGAAATAGCTAAGCAAAACTCCCGTTGATAAGATCACCACAATACAAATTCGATCATTTTATCATTGTTTTTGGAGTTCTACGTCACAAGCTGTACAATTTCTAAAAACTATGATATTATTCAGTATAAGTAATTCCTTTGACAATTATAAATACAGTATTTCTCTCAATAATTGTTCGCTTCCTGTAATTTTCACTCTAGCAGTAGCTCAGGGCAACACAACCGCGCCCCACCTATACCGTACTGTGTACGTTTTAGACCTTTATTCGGGCTTATTTTGGAAATTCGAAAATTTCTATTTTTAATTTTTATTGTTATAAATCAGATATATTTAAGTATTTCTGTTATTGTAATTCAGTTATGCATATTATGATTGGAATTTTCAGTGAATCGAACCTCAAAAACTATTGTAGAGCGTTAGAATTGGGTTTATATGCAAAATTTTAGGCCACACATGTTTTTTTAGTTATTTAACTTCAGAGAAAGATGTAAAATGTTGAGACGTTCTATTTTACAGTTTGGAATGTTAGTAGTCTGTTTCTTGTTAGCAGTAGAATCGGAAATTCAAGCAATTATATGGTATTAGCTCCATTTTTCGTTCGCTTTCTGCTTATAGTAATTTAGTTTTCAGCTCTCACTGATTAAAAGTCACTTTATATGTTCTTCAGCCTCAGTTCGAGTACTGATCAACCGATGGTAAAGGGTTACCCAATTTTGCTGTGATTATTTGGTTCATTTTTGTGCATTCATCATTATTACCGCTCGTTTCAGTTTGCCCGGACGTGGCTTCCTCATAACTTCGGGATACGATCTGGAGTGCGACTTTTTGAGGTTGGTTTGAATATCTATCACTCGCGCTGAGCAAACTCGTCCTCAAAAAAGCGAAGTTTTTGATGTTATATCTTGTTGTTTTCCGGCTGCAAATAATGAATTCCCCAAGTATATGGAGCTAATGATCTTCCTAGCTGTCGCGTTAGTCGCGTAATCCTAGCCGGACAGCTCAGCAATCAACCCCCCCCCCCCCCAAAGAAAACTAAAGGGTGGAATAAAAAGAAAGATAGAGATAGAAAGATATGATAATACTGGTTCTTCTGCCACTACCCAGTTGTGTCTCAAACAGGTTGCTAAGAGGCCCATCGTTAACAGCCTGACTCATGTTTGTTTTCAGTATTTGGCCTATAAATAGGTCGTATAAATTATATGTTATCTACTCAATTGTGACCTAACCGTTCTTATGTTTTATTATACTTACTTAGGTGCTATTGATGGTTTTTACCGGGCTGGATCCTTTCTGACAACAATGCGTTACGCTGTAGAGTATAGCGTATTAGTTTCGTTGTATCCCTCAGAAGTCAGAAACGTGTGTTCCGTTGTCGAAAATATGTAGTCTTCATTGTAGATTTCGCAAGTACGTAGTTGTTATTTCTCCCCATTTGACTATATTCTTTCCAGACCCTCTGCGGTGGTGTCCTCTAACTACCACCTCCGTCTCCCAAGTGAACCGTCCGCTCGTCTCTGCCGCCTTCGCCGAACGATGCCTTCTCATCAGTGATCTTATGAAGTGATGCGAGAGCCGGTTGCTCAACGGTTTGATTATTAATCAATCGTATTGTTTTTTCATGTTATACTTGTAGACAACTCAATGGTTGTCCGTAGTATTTTCTCCTGTACTACCTTCTTTTTTCTACGGGTTCCCTTCACATTACGGGTTGTTCAGTGTTCACTACAGTTTCGCATCTTTCGACTTTCGAATAACTTTCAACACATGTCTACTAGTGAACTGTTCGGGTCCCGGGCCTTCACGCTTCACGTCTTTTTTGTTTCTTGTAGCTTGAACGGTGCTGCACTCATCCATCTCTGTTAGTGCATTTCTATGGATGATTGATAATTTCACGTGTTACACGTGAAGAAGTTGATGGGGCGGGAGGGGCGAGTGCAGCACACAAGTAGGCGCATCCGTCATAGCTGTCTCAGGATCATTATTCTCTGTTCACGTTTGTTCTTGACGATTTAGTTGATAGTTGATCTTTCCAACGAGTTTTCCATTGGGCCCACGACCAAATATTGATTATCTTATCTGGGTATCACATCTCACGTTTTTACTTTCTTACACAGCTTGTACATTATGTTAAGTTATCATCTAATTATTATTTGTTCGAATTGTTGTTATTGTCTGATTGTTATGTTCTGTTTTGTTAATGCAAATAAATTATTGTTTGGCTTTATCAGCGAAATCAAAAGTAAAATTCAGTATTGGTAATGGTTTTCAATTTGAGCATGGCAAACCCAAAATTTGACCATGGCAAACCCAAATTTTGACCATGGGAAACCCAAATGATTTGACCATGGCAAACCCAAATTTTGACCATGGCAGCGTGTACGCATGCCATGGTCAAAATTTGGGTTTGCCATGGTCAAAATTTGGGTTTGCCATGGTCAAATGTTTTTCGAAGGGGTCAATGGAAAACACAAAAAAAGGGGGTAGCACCAGAATACAGTTTTCTCGCAATCCAGTCTGCGAGCCGTGAATATTTTCTGTATTTTGAATATTGTCAGTTAACACATTGCAATTATCTAAGTGCTCTACGAGTGGCAGTTTCTGGGTTTATAGAACGGTTTTCACACATAAACCTAAACCTAAAGCCACAAGTTATCTGGAACAGGGATGGGTATCTAGGTCCACATGACAAACTTGATGATTATAATAAGAACAGAGATCATTTACAGTCATTCGCATACTTATAGCAAAGGTAACACTTATGACAAGTTCATATTTGAAAATCTTTGACAAATACGAATTGCTACTATAGTGCTCACAGTTCCCAACTGGTCTCGTTGGCAGCGTGGGAAACTTTGGAAGATTGTTATTTAAATAAAACATATCTTTTACAGAAAGTTTCGTTTAATATGAATTTTAGTGAGGGAAAGAAACCCTTCACATAAATTTCTATTGTTTTGAATTATTTCATCATGTTCGAAAACTGCCTTGAAATTTCATTGGCAAGCTGCCCAATTCCAGTTGGGAAATGTGCGAACTATATATAATATTAGTATTAAAAAACGAGTGTAAAGAAAGTAATGATTAGTTTTGAATAAACATGTACAAGAAATATAAAAGAAGTCCAATAAGAATATTTTGAGGAAAAGTCTAATCTCGCTCGGTTTAAAAATTCAAAAAAAGGATACCTAGTTTTTTGTTACCGGAAGAAAACTTCTGACTGCGACTCACAATAATCGTGCGCAGCGCGGAGCGCTGCGCAGATTAGTTTTTGTTCAAAGGTCTGCAGACATTACAAAACAGATTATTACAATTTTCTTCAAAGTACGTCGACCATTTTCTTAGATTTTTTCATGAATCACTGAAGGGCAACACGTCTACAAGATACCGAGTTCACTTTCCATGTAGTTATTTATTGAGAGGAGTTAGAGGGCCCAACGTCTCGCAAAAATGGCTTCCGTGCGGGGCGGCGGCTGCGGCGCCGGCGCCGGCGACAAAAGTGTCCGCCTCCTCAAATCTTGGCATAGTTTCGCACAAAATTAACTTATTCCCAAAATTTTTACATTATTGAAAAGCTCTAAAAAAGTTGAGATATACGTATTTTCCAGGTATGTCTGAAATTTGAATATTACGTGTGAGAGAGCCGAAAATGGTCTCGCAAAAAATCATGGATAGACCGGTTTCGTGAAAATAAAAATGAAAGAAGAGTTTAACGTGTAGTAGGAATCATTTTTCCAATGGAGATCTCATGACAGGCGGGTACAGCTTGGTTTTCATTCCTATTCACATGTCTGAATGGCGGATTGGATAAAAGCTCTATTTACGCACGGCGAACGGAGGTTCGATTCCTGCCTGGAGCACAAAATTTGCTATCACTTGAACGAGGTTACAACTACACAAACGTTCTGAACTACGGCGCGGTTTAACATAAAATTCCTTGTTTAGATTATTGTTCAAAAATATCATTTTTATCAAAAATGACCGTTACTTCGTAACCATAGAAAAAGAGTTCAATTAGTATAAAAAACGAGTGTATAGAAAGTAAAGATTAGTTTTGGATAAACATGTACAAGAAATATAAAAGAAGTCCAATAAAAATATTTTGAGGAAAATGCTAATCTCGCTTCTCTTGAAAACAACGGAGTATAAGCTAGATTATTGTGAGTCGCAGTCAGAAGTTTTCTTCCGGTAGCAAAAAACTCGGTATCCTTTTTTTGAATTCTCAAACCGAGCGAGATTAGACTTTTCCTCAAAATATTTTTATTGGACTTCTTTTATATTTCTTGTACATGTTTATCCAAAACTAATCTTTACTTTCTATACACTCGTTTTTTATACTAATCTAGCTTATACTCCGTTGTTTTCAAGAGAAGCGAGATTAGCATTTTCCTCAAAATATTCTTATTGGACTTCTTTTATATTTCTTGTACATGTTTATTCAAAACTAATCATTACTTTCTTTACACTCGTTTTTTAATACTAATTGAACTCTTTTTCTATGGTTACGAAGTAACGGTCATTTTTGATAAAAGTGATATTTTCGAACAATAATGTAAACAAGGAATGTTATGTTTTTCAATTGGAGTTTTAAACCGTGCCGTGGTTCAGAACGTTTGGTGTAGTTTGGTGTTACCTCGTTCAAGTGATAGCAAACTTTGTGCTACAGGCAGGAATCGAACCTCCGTTCGCCGTGCGTAAATAGAGCTTATATCCAATCCGCCATTCAGACACGTGAATAGGAATGAAAACCAAGCTGTACCCGCCTGTCATGATATCTCCATTGGAGAAAGTCTTCCTACTACACGTTAAACTCTTCTTTCATTTTTATTTTCACAAAACCGGTCTATATTTTTGCGAGACCATTTTCGGTCGTCTCACACGTAGTATTCTAATTTACGACACACCTGAAAAATACGTATACCTCAACTTTTGTTTGGCTTTTTAACAGTGTAAGAAATTTCGGAATAAGTTGCTTTTGAGCAAAACTATGCCCAGATTTGAGGAGGCGGACACTTTTGTCGCCGCCGCCGCCGCCGCCGCCGCCGCCCCGCACGGAAGCCATTTCTGCGAGACGGTGGGTCCTCTAACTCCTCTCAACAATTTTTTTCTGGGAACGTGAACTTAATTGCTTGTAGACGTGTTGCCCTTCAGTAATTCATGCAAATATCTAGGGAAATGGTCGACGTACTTTGAAGAAAATTGTAATAAACTGTTTTGTAATGTCTGCAGACCTTTGAACAAAAACTAATCTGCGCAGCGCTCCGCGCTGCGCCCGATTAGTATAAAAAACGAGTGTCAAGAAAGTAAAGATTAGTTTTGGAGATCACATAAACAAAAAATATGAAACAGGTCCAATAAACGGATATTAAGAGAGAGAGGCTAATCTCGCTTGGTTGAAAATTACACCAAGTATCACAAATATTATTCAGTACCGATGATGAATAGTACACGAAAATATGTTTCAAACGAGCGAACTTGGCCTTTCTCTCTTATTTCTTAATATCCGTTTATTAGACCTGTTTCATATTTTTTGTTTATGTGATCTCCAAAACTAATCTTTACTTTCTTGACACTCGTTTTTTATACTAAATCTATAGAGTTTCTTTGCATCAACCAATTAGTCGACGTCACAACTACGAAACACAAAAATACTTTTATTCAATTTGAGGGAAGAACACTAGTTGTTAGAAAGCGAACATGAGCAGGCCTTTGCCCAAACGAAAATTATCATCGATATTGAAAGCATATGTAATGTTATTCCAATGGCTTACCATATTAGAAAACCTTCCAATTTTACCAAATCCAGTATGTAAATATCATAAGATTGGCACAAAAATTTGTTATTCTGAAGCTAGTGTGAACTTCAAACACCCAGCGACTGATGGAAAATATAATAGTTACCTTATTGATTAGATTACATCAACATGAACACACGAAAAGTTGCTTTCAGTTAAAAACATCTTTCGCTATCATGTGGATGAAGCTACAACAATGTTGAGCAGAACGAGTTATGTAAAAAAAACAATCAGGAAAAAAACTAGTGTAATCGATTATTTGATAACCGTTGATTTAGTTGAAACTCGATGAAAATGGAGTGTGGCAGGCCCTGTGGCGCCGCAAAAGAGATAAGATGAGTAAAGTCAAACAAAACGAAGAACTGTGAACTGTGAATGGGCTATGACGCATTTGGTCCGACTATGAAACACGCAGAGGAGAAAAATCTGTACTGAAATAGACGAAACGTGGGGCTGTCTGACCGAAACTATAACAGATGGTTTGGTTTATTAAAAGAACTAGCTCTCCGTAAGAAGTTTAACATGGACATTTTTCAAACTTCTACCGGTTTTTTTAAGATTTCGTGTACAGTATGAACAATGACAGGGAAAAACGAGTTATCGATCAAAGCTCTCCAAATTCAGGGTTGTATGCAACGTTAACCATAAAGTTTTACAATTTCGAAACTGTTGAAAGCACGAACCTGACATAGTTCTTGGTCTGACTTCGCAACACAACATTAAAAATACACTCAATGAAAATTCCAGGTTTTTTTTCAAACCTAAGGTTCTCACAGTGAAATAGTAATTTTATTGTTGGGCAGATAATCAATTGTGTCTAATTCTTCTTAATTCAATGAGAATTATACAAGAACGGGCTACTCTATGATTGTCGCTCAAGAAAATGCAGAAGAATACTGTATATCTCAATTTGTGCTGCGTAAAAACACATATATACGATTGATTAACACAATGAGGCGGACGTTTTTTTCTTGAATTTGGCACGCACTAGTTTATTATATCGACCCTCGTGATTGTGACGAACATTTTCGTCTGTTCACTTGTCTCTCGCAGCTCCACGTACAGTAGCAGGAGTACCAGACTGAAACTAAATAGTAGTGAAATCCTCGTTAATATTACAACGTCACACAACTAGTATGGAGATTATGGTAATAAAAAAATCATTGGTGAAGACCGTTCGTTCCAAGCTGAAGAACAGGATCACACTTTTTTTAAGCAGAAAGCTGCAAACTACTTCATTTTTCCGAAATTGCCCGCATTGCACATTGTAAAGGTGCGGTCGTTTCAAGCTATGAATTCAATGACATAGCTGGGATGAAGCGAGAAATCGGGGAGTAGGGTGGGATAATGCTATGTATTAGAAAAAATATCCCAAGTGTCCATAGCTCACCCATTCAGCAGATAGTAGACTTGCCAAACATAAAGTGTGAGCCAAAACAAAACTTTGACGTCATCCGTTTTTGAACCTCCTACGTGGAAAGAAACCAACACCATGATGAACATCAAAGAAGATATGGTGGACTGAAAGTATAATTTTCTAGCATACAGAAAAGGGGGAATTCTGAAGAAATGCGCATACTATAGTTCGCTGAAGTATATTTTAGAGTATTTTTTCAACCTATATGCTTCGTTCATTTACAATTTACGAAGGCATATTTGTCATGTGTCTTGTGTCATGTGAAGGTGTCTTACCATTTAAACTTGTCAAACAGTATAAATTCTATTTTTCCTAGAGGGTTTTCCACTTGCAACAGATGAAATTGCGTGATGTTGCGTGCACTACCAAATCGAAAAAAGTTTCATAGTTTGTTCCATTCGCACTGAGACTTATAGGCAAAATGCCAAGTATTTCGTTTAAAGAGACCGTTTCTCTATAATTTGGATCGATTAAAAAACATGAAGTCTCAAAAAACTGCCTCGATAGTTAACTGATGGTCCCTTACTAATACACAAAAAAAGAAAAATGGAAATAAGTCAAGAACCAAGCCTTTTATGAGCCAAACTATCTTGAGGGTTACTGTATCGCAAAACTTTTGGTCAAAAGATGAATTCGATTCTAATACACAACTTCAATCTTAGTTAAACCTAAAAGGGCATAGATAACTAAAACACTTTTAAATATGTCAGTTGTTACGTGATTGAATTTATGATACGTTTCACGGACGTTTTGCGGACAATTTGTGCGCGTCGTCATGAACAAAGGTACGTGCTGTGGCTTCCGCGTTGTGGCCGTACTCAATTTTGCTCAAAAACGCCCCAAGGTGCGGAATTTTCACTAATTCTGACTGTTTGGTCCATTTTTCGTCCCCATGTGTCCACTGATAACTCAAATCATCAAATTGAAGAGGTACGGCCCCTTTAACTATTTCTCAGAGCAAACATACGCTTTACGAAAGTTTACCTGTTTACTGCAATTTAAAACACCACTAACATCATTTTACAGGTATAACTGAAAAAACCTGAATGTCAATAACACAATAACCATACCATGACATTTGGAAGACTTATTAGTGTTTCTTACCTGAGTGAATTGGCGAAGCTCTCCTCTGCCGAATTTCTTCAGTGAAATTATTGAACCCGACATTCTTTTCTGAAAATTTTGCCGCGTTAAAATTTATTTTCACTTTAAGAGGACCCTTTCATAACTACCGATGCCACAAACTGTTGGAAGTTCAATATTTCCAGTTCAGGATACAGTATTCGAATATCAGCCACCCCCCCCCCCCAAACTCAAAAAATTGCACCATTTAGCTTGAAATAGTATATTTCCAAGAACAAACTGGGATATACCATTAGAGGGAAAACTGGATTTCTGGCCGCCAGAAAATTTTGGCCGATAATTTTTTCAGACAGTTACGACCAACTTCGCGTTCAATGTTCAATTCTTCTACCTTGAACTCTCTGATGAGCTCTACGAATGTGGCGAAATCAACCAGAATTTCAAACAAAGATATTCCGGGGCAGTAGAATCGATCGATGTAGGCCTCAATGAACCTGCCACATGGCGCATCCTCGAAGTAGAACAAATTCTCTTCGCTGAGAAAGTTGAAATGACATCCATCTGAAACGATGTCATTTCATGTGCTTGTATTGGAGAACGCATTATTCTCGAAAAAAATGTGATCGTTAGAACAATTTTCGTCAAGAAAACAATCATCCGAAATTTGTCAGTGAAAGTACTTTCCCCGAAAAGTTTCCTCAAAGTAAACACTTTCTCCTCCCCCCTCCCTCTTCTCTCGCTCTGCCCAATCTCTCTCGTCCTGTTTCTTCCCTACTCTTGGTTGTTCTCTTTCTTTTCTATATTTCTCTCAGTTTTTCTCTCTCTCCATTTTCTCTCTCACTCTCCCTTCCCTTTTTCACACTATCTCTTTCTCTCTCGCTCTCTCTCTCTCTCTCTCTCTCTCTCTCTCTCTCTCTCTCTCCTCTCTCTTTCTCCCTTTCTGTCTCTCCCTTCTTTTTTGTTTCACTCCCTCTTTTGCTCTCTATTTCTCACGGACCGGGAAGAAGTACGACACATCCCAGAAAAGCTGAAACCCATATACAAACGACCATCGTTTTTCCTTTTTGGTCCGAAAACAAAATCTTGTACCTATAAGTATCAATTTACAGAACGAGAAAACACACTTCAATTATCTCGCTGAGTTGCGTCAAAATATTGAAAAATTTACTCAAGAACTGCTTAAAAAATTGCTCTGTCACAAGCTATAATTAGGCGAAAATAAACACTTTTACTGTAAAACAATCGTCATTGGTTCTTTCATTTTGCTTTTCTTTTTGCTTTAAATTTCTATGCAATCCTTCTCCTTTAGAGTTTTGCTATGTATTTAGAGGTTTTGAAAAGTTTTCATACGCACACGAGGACGAGTGTCAACTACATAAAGATTTTTTTACTGAAAAAAGATTGAAGAACCTTAATTTGTAATGTGTTTCTCGATAACGACCCATTTGAAGTTGATCAAACTGGCAAGAACTACATTATTCACCTGATTGGGAAATAGACGGCACAGAATCTGTTAATCGCCATCATTGCATTGGCATAGTTTGAAACGTAGCAAAGCGACATCATCAGGTAAGATACGACGACCAGCACGTTGAAGGACACGGTGAACGGTCTGAATTGGTCATATATATTCAATATTCTTTTTGTACACTTTAAACCAAGCGAGAGCAGCGTTTTCCTATTGGCGCGCTATCGAAATTTTACAGAAAACCTCAGACAACACCCAGTCTATTGGTTCGCTACGTTTGTAGCGGCTTCGACGAGAGAGTAAGCAGATCGGAGATACGCAGTGTCTCCTAGCCTGTCTGTGGTTTCCATGACCTGCATGCTCTCTCGCCTTTGTGCCTGGCCAATCGCAGAAAGTTGGTGCTAATCTGGGACAACAGCTATGCCACGAGCCACAACCAAAAACGTAGACCGGCTTTAGTAAAACTTTTCAGCACAACAAGTGAAAATGACTGCAATGGCAAAGATGAGCACAAGCCAACATAGTTCCTACATGCATCAACCGACAGTGTTGGTAAAACTTTTGCACCTGATCATTTCCGTGGCTATAAAAGTCATGAAGAAGAAGCTAATCGCGGTGCCAGCTGTAAGTTGGGTGATGGTGAAGTACCCAAAAGAGTTTCGGAACAGAGGAGTATAATATACTCGATAACCTAGATAGGAGAGTAGTATAACTCCCGCAAGTCCGGTCTGAAAAAAATACTGGGTTTCACGAAATTCGCATATGAAAAAAGTAACAATCACAAACCAAGATTAATAATGTGTTAAGAACTTCTGTACTATATTCGTATTCAACTTAAACTGTCAGCTCCCCAAGTAGGCTCATAAGTGATTTTTGTCCATAAATCAGCTTTAGATTCGTTTTTCGGGAGAATCCGTGCAGTGTTTTTCTTTTTTCTTTCTTTTTTAAATTCCATTTTTTTATTCGAACAGTATTTTTCAAACTGACTCTGAAATTCATAGCATCCTAGCGTTTTGGTGAATGTTTTCAGTAACAATACTTGGTAGAATGTCAACACATAAATTCAACTTCTCTATTAACAATTGAAGTAACTATGGGGTTGAAATTAGCAAGAGATATATTCGAACAAAGTAAATAAGAAAGAGAACGGGAAAAAATAGAGATGAAAGTCGTCTTACCGTAAATACCGCTGCCACTTCATACCACATCTTTGTGCGCTTTGTCTAATCGAGCTGAAACACTTCTGAGCGAGACGGCAATGGAACATGATTAGATCATAATATGATAAAATATTTGATATCAAATCATAATATAATAAGAATAATGAGTGTATCATGAACCTCATAAGCGCGTGAGCGGGCGGGGAAACTCAATCAAAGCTTGAAAACGATGAAATACTGTAAACGCCTACAGAGAAAGTATGATCTAGGCCATCTTCAAACTATGAGTATACTTTTTATGAGTACTCACAGATGAATCAAACCTGAACTGGCCATTTGAGAAGTTTGCGATTGGGCCGTTGTTTGTCTGTTCAAACACAAAGTTTAAATCTGACAACAAAGCCCTTTCAGTTTTTCGTTTCGGAAATGTACACTTTGTTCTATACAGAAAAAAAACATGTAATTTCTGGTTCTGATTGAGCACTAATTCCATTACCGATTCGCAACGATTACCATTACCAAGGAACACCATTTCGCAACGATTTGAAGTGATCTAATAAATCTTGAAATCTTGAACTAATTGAGAGATGTTGTTGTATGTCACATTGAAATCATGGGTTGATTTGATAATGTAAATATATTATCGGAAACAGTGAAGGTTAATACCAAACCATTACGGCAATTTGAATTGAATCGAGAAAACGTAAAATGTATTTGGTAATAATTTACTGAAACGATTATAGAAGCAATGAACATAACAATTTAAAAGGTAGTTTTGCTGAAATATCAAAAACTGTAATATTTTTTGATATAAGTTGATCTTGAGCAAAACTATGCCCAGATTCGAGGAGGCGGACACTTTTGTCGCCGCCGCCGCCCCCGCCGCTGCCCCGCACGGAAGCCATTTCTTCGAGACGTTGGGCCCTCTAACTCCTCTCAACAAATTTAACTTAGAACGTGAACTTGATGTCTTGTAGACGTGTTGCTCTTTCAGTAATGCATGCAAATATCTAATACCGCATTCACGAAGTAGTCGATAGTCGAGAATTAGTGCTAAACTACGTGACGTGCAGTGATCCTGTTGTTTTCACATTTTCTCCTGCAAAACTGTATGAACCGGTTGATTCATGGAGGAACTACTCTGGCTTGTGCTTACTTTTGTGATTACAGCCGCTTTCAGCTGTGTTGGTAGTAAGTTTTACTCGTGCCATGTTTTCGTTTCTGGTTGTAATCTGTCTGTATTTTTAAAGACTAGAACACCTAATAAAATTTGATCTTGTTTTTACTGTGCTTATGCTATGGCATGCAAACACGTTTTAGAAAAACCTGCCTCTTACTCTCAGTGGGAGTTACAAGAACATGACTTTAATTCTTTTGTTTTGTGGATATGATTATTACTACACAAATTATTCAACAGAAACTATTCTTCTTATTGTTACACGAGTTTCACAACTTTCACATCAATAACCCGAGAGTTGAGTTTACAGAAAAAAGTGGTGGTGGTAAAGGAAGCAAAACGGGTGGTAAATCCAAAACGAAAGGAGGAAAGAAGTCCGGCAGAAAGAAATCAAAAAAGAAGGTGATTTTCCTGCTGGTATAAATTATAGTTTTTGACGAAAACCGGATAATTACTTTTTCTAATCTTGTAATTTCATGTCTAAAAAGCCATCCAGTGTTTTTGAACAGAACATCAACAAAGCACTTCTCTTCACATTTTATTGTAACTGTAGCATACGAGCAGTGTGTATGTACCTGTGTTTGAATTTTCCTATCAACTTCAGAAGTCGAGTAAGAAGAAATCGGCAAAAAAGAAGAAGACGAACAGAAAGAAAACAAAAAAATCCAAGAAAAGAAAGTCAAAGAAAAAGAGCAACAAGAAGAAAAAGCCAGAAAAGGGAGAAGAGCAGGAAGAGGAAGAGGGCGATGAAGAAGGTATTTACTTTTACTATATTCTGTTATACTCTTGTTTGACATCCAAATTTGTTGCGAAATTCTTGTAGAATTATTTCATTAGTGGATTCAAATAGGCTCTTACGACTTTTACATCCACTCTTCCGCTAGCAATAATGTTGACACCGTATATTTCTAAGGATGAAATATACGGGGTGAGAATAATATATGGCATAGAAACCTTTTGTCAACCGCGTTTCCGGATGTTTACTTGTAGAATAGCTTTTACAGTCTTGGGGCGGCGTCATACAGTGCTCTCTGGAAACTGCCATCTGGTCGTGTGCATGAAAAAAAACTTTTTTTCTCGAAAAAGACCTGGATTATCGAAATTTTTGTTCTATCCGAACATTAATAGTAATCTTTCGCTGCTGTAGAGCAGCTTGATTGTGTGAGCCTGTAGCTGTTGGTTTTGTTTCGAATAAGAAAACTATGAGCATATGTGTGCTGTTTTTAGAAGAAACAGACGAGGTTAATGGTTCCCTAGCCTCGAATAACACTGGAGAGCAACCGAATAAACTCCCGGACCCAGAACACTGTCAAGGTAAACTAAAAAATAAGAGCAAGAAAGTCAACGAAATACCGTATGATCTAAGCGGAAACTCGTTATGTTTCTTCGTTTACGCACACATCTCGGAATCGGACACACGTAATGGAAAAGATAATAGTGAAAAACTCTACTGAAAACTCATACAGTACCACAGTGGCACTGTTCTCGTCTGTTTTCTCTGAAAACGTAACTACCAATTACGCACAATTATGGTAAAGGTGGAGGTTCTTCCGATATAAATTATGCATTACAAAACCTTATTCAACCTAAGTATTGTTAAGAGATAAACGACGCTTACAGAAAATTCTCTTTTCTGGAAAACTCTGGAACGCTGAACAAAACGAGTGTCCACCTAAGAGAGTCAGGTAATACGCGACGAGACAATTTCAATGAAACATTGTCAAGGTCCACTCAGAAGTAATGAGGACTATAACTCCTTTTCTTCTTCTTCATTTTCTTTTAGGCAAACCTAATTCGACAGATGACATGAGCCGCTACAGACCTCTTCTCATTGCTCGCTCGCGTGCGCTGAATTTGAAATTGAAGCAGGACATGAGTTATCTGGTGGTATGTTTTCCGTGCTAACACTGACATCGGTAATAAATGAGAAACATAAGAAGTGTTAAATCCTTGAAAGTTTTTTCATTAGTACCGTACTTTTTGACTAGCAAATATATAATTCATTCTATACCAATATAATGTGATAATTCAAATTAGCTGCAGTTTTCTATCATATATGTGCGTAATAGATGATAGATAAGGAACTTCTGAATTAGTCCAGAATGACAAAACGTATTTTGGGACCATTTTTTTGGTATTTCACAAATAAATCTTCTTTCCAGAACGAGGACGGTTCTCCGCGATTTTGTTCCGGTCGTTTCGCGGCCTCTTTCCTGCTGCCACCTGGCTGGCGACCGCTCGAAACGAAACCGACAAATTGATTTATTGTCCTCTCAAATAACGAATGTTCATCAACATGTGTGCAATTCCCCGGACGGGTAAAATATTTCTAGAATATAGGTTGTATGATTGTTAGTCATCCGAAATTTTGAGGTTATTGTCAAAGTAGCACAGTGTTAAGTCAAAGTTCAGATTTGAATATTCATAGACAAAAGTTAACCATCCATTTTTTGTATCTGTCTTTGTCTTTTATACTCTGTCGCTTTGTTCGGACTTGTGAGGATTGGAACCTCGTCGTTTTTTTGCCTGAACTGATGTGGTATTTCGTTGATGGGATACCACCTCTTCCTCTTCCACACTCTTCCATACCAGACAGTACGCGAAACGATGATATCTATAGTGTTTTTCATTCTTACTGAGACTCCTACAGTAGGATTTCGAAACTTCCAAGCCGTTTATCTCACTTAATCGGAAGATCGGAAAGAATTGATGATTTTTGCTCCTCATTCTCGTTCTAACGTTCAGTAAATTAACGAGAGAATTTTTAATAAAGTGAATTTTCGGCCTCACAACGGCCTTCGAAAAGTTTGTAAAGTTACTGTAGGAGTCTCAGTAGGAATGGTGTGAACTATATCTCACTTAACGATTGGCGTAGTTGTAACCTCGTTCAAGTGAGAGCAACTTTTGTGCTCCACGCAGGAATCGAACCTTCGTTCGCCGTGCGTGAATAGAGCTTTTATCCAATCCGCCATTCAGACATGTGAATAGGAGTGAAAACCAAGCTATACCCGCCTGTCATGAGTTCTTCATTGGAAAACGTCTTCCTACTACACGTCAAACTCTTCTTTCATTTTTCTTTTCACGAAACCGGTCTATCCATGATTTTTTTGCGACACCATTTTCGGCCCTCTCACACGTAATATTCAGATTGCAGACATACTTGAAAAATACGTATACCTCAACTTTTTTTATATCTTTTCAGCAATGTGAGAATTTTTGGAATAAGTTAATTTTGAGCGAAACTAAGCCGAGATTTGAGGAGGCAGACACTTTTGTCGCCGCCGCCTTCGCCTCCGCCGCCGAGCACGGAAGCCATTTTTGCGAGACGTTTGGCCCTCTAACTCCTCTCAACAAACTTCACTTAGAACGTGAACTTAATGTCTTGTAGACGTGTTGCTCTTTTAGTGATTCATGCAAATATCTAATAAATTGGTCGACGTACTTTGAAGAAAAATGTAATAAACTGTTTTGGAATGTCTGCAGACCTCTGAACAAAAACTAATCTGCGCAGCGGTCCGCGCTGCGCTCGATTCATTTTATAGTGGCTGTATTTTCTGTGGATGTATGTCCCTCATGGTCGGTTGTATTTTGTATTTTCTTTCTATGTTTTATCACTGATTTCGTTGTTGTTTTCATAGCTTCTACTTTATTTAACTGTATTCGCCTGAACCAGTGAACGTGAACATTGAACCTTGAACTGACGGTGTCGTAGCGGAACAGAAGTAGGGAATAAGTGTAAATAAGTGTAGAAACAAATGTAGATGTCATTATATTATTGTATTTGAGGTGAATGGACTAATAGTTTCAATAACATGTTCTAATGAACGATCAACTCAATAGGGGAGTGAAGATAGCACTAGAACCTGAAGTTTTACCCACACGTGCTTAACTCATTTGCGCATTTATCATTCGTACAATGAGTAATTGTTGTCAGAAGATTACAAACAGCGGCTAGCTCACGTCTCTTCATGCTTTCATACAAGGGACCATTTTTTAGAGTCCCAGTTGAATTAAATAATCATTAGAACATGTTATTGTCTGAAACAGGGATGGGTATTCAACCTTTGTTCCTCTAATGCGAATTGTACTGGTTCTGATTCCGTAATAAATTATTTATCTCTTAAGCGTAAGTTTTCAACTGGAACCATCACATATTGAGGGTTTTGCTTCAATACAAATCTTATGTGGATTTTGTTCAAACTTTTTCGGAAAATCATTAATTTCAGACTCGCGTGATATGGATGTCGGTGTATGCTTTGCTAACAAAATTATGTGACGTCGTATTTACTGCGTATCAAGGCATCGATTATAAAATGGTGTTTTCGGTAAGCATCACCTCATATTTTAGTTTTCCCCATACCGGAAAACGGTTGCTGTGAGACTCGAAAATATCTGTCTGTTTTCAGAAATAATTTTTCAATGTTGAAAAACATGGAAGATTCTTTAGGGTCACGTCAGGTGAACGAGTTAGCGTTTGGCTGGTGCTCCACATGAACCCGCTTCGATTCTGACCCAGCGTGCTTTCATCCATTATTTTCAGTGTGCGTTGCTTGTTCTGATGATCATTTTTGTGATCTGTATGATATTTGCGGTGAAAACCAACAACGCCTGCTTGATCAATCCTTACCTCATATGGCTTTGCGAATGAACTCACTCATCACTAGTTCTCAATATGGGTGGATAATTGACCAAAATGACCTCCTTCCTTAATTTTATTCTCCACAATCAGTGTGAAGGATAGTAGTTGCGTGTTCGATTTTTGAAGAAAAACAGAGAAATAGAGTTCCGGGCATTCCTACTGAGACTTGACAGCGTGCCAAAGAATATTCCGGGCTATTTTTAACCACTTTGGAGTTTTTCGATAAATTGCGAATCTTTTTATGAGAACACGTGAATGACAAATTTCCTCAGAACACTTATGTTTGTTCTAAGATAATATGGTCCTCCAAATACTGGCACGATGACAGTGGGTCTCACTGGGAATGGTACTAACTATAACAACACTGTTCTTTTTCAGGTTTTGTCTTGCATTGGTGCGTTTGTATTGATGCTTTACCGCCTATAAAGCTTACGAATTGAAGGTGGGTGAATCCTACCGCTTTTGGAACAACTGACATAGAACATAGCACTTTTTGTGACCGTATCATAATTTTACGCAAATATTTTCATGAGACATTTATGAACAGCTCACGAATGTTCGCAACCGTGTTGCTGTAATGTAACAGTTGATTGATACTCACGGGATAGGGATGTGATATTACTCATGAGATAATCTTATGAGATCTGAGCAAATTGTGAATCAAGGAGACTGACGTGTTAGGATATATAGTTCTGGTCATTAGCACTGAGACTCGACAGCGAGCCAATGAATATTCCGAGCTAATTCTCAACACTTGGGAGTTTTTTTTTTAACTGCAGTTCTCTATTAGCTACTGTTTGGTTCCAAAAGAAAACGTGAATGAAACTTTTTCAAGAAAACTTATGTTTGCTCTAAGTAATAGTCATCCGAAAATCTTGGCAAGATGCCAATTGATCATAGTGCGAAGCTCAGACGATTCCCAGCCAATTGGCCAGCCACTTTTGTAGTGACCTTGACGAGTGAGTGTGCAGACCAGAGAGACGCAGATGTCTGTGGCCTCAAAGATCTGCATACCATCTCGCTTTTGTAGCTGGCCAGAAAATTGGCGCAAATTGTTCTGAGATGAAAAGCCTTGTAGTTGTCATGTTTCAGACTGTCGAGGGCAACGATATCAGAAAACTCGCTGACAAATGGAAAAAGGACCACGTGGACAGCGACTTTGACCTGACCAAAGAAAGTGGATGGTACATGTGCTCACATGTCCCAACTGGACGCGTTGGCAGCGTGCCAGAAACTTTGGAAGACTGTTATTTAGAGAAGACATATGTTTTACAGAAAGTTTCCTTGAATACGAATTGTAACGAAGGGGAAGAACCCTCTACATTCGTTTCTCTTTTTTGAAGTATTTCAACATGTTCAATAACTGCCTTGAAATTTCATTGGCAAGCTGCCCAAGTTCAGTTGGGAAATAGATGCAAACTACATGTGGTCGAGTTTCATTCGCGGCAAATCTCTAGAATACCGTGTGTTTTCACCGAACTAGAAAAAATCCTCTGCAAACACTTTCTTTCTTTCTGAACTTTTTTCATTCTGAACTGACAGTTCAAAAACAACACAGAAAAAGCGGACACTGTTTACAATGTTCTCTTCATGCTATGGGTTCCCGAAACGATACAATATATCATATTCAGCCTAAAACGAATAAAATGTATGCATGCATTTGGCGAATATCGGCTTTGTCCTGGATTTAAAGTTGGAACATTTCTAAGACTACCGCAAATAGTTACCGCTCAAACATCAATTTTCAGTTCGAATCATTTATGCATTCCATCATGTTTATAATGTAAGAAACCGTCTATTCACACTCAATCGCACTATAATGTAAGTAAACTGAATAGTCACGTTAAGTTAGCATTCTTATAAGGCATCGTGCACTTTTTCATTGCACTGGATTCTGCTGTGTTTAAGTCATTTCACGTGACAATACAATTGACTTGCAGTATAGTCGACCGTGAGAAAAGTTCGCATAGGTGGTCAAGAAGGTTTATTGAGCCGATTACACAAGGAACCCGGTACTTTGTTAACCCTCTCAGTTAACCATTAACCATTAACCGGATTAACCCTTTTGTTAACCCCTTTGTAACCCTTTTTACAAAGAATTTTGGGAAAAATTTTGGGTTACTTAGTGGTTAACAAAAGAGTTAACACGCTTAACAGTTAAAGGTTGGCTGAGAGCGTTAACGAAATACCACGTTAAAAGATTTCGACGGTTCATTGCAGACAGAGATGAACTTGCCTACTTCAAGATGGGCTACATAGGGTTTTGCTTACTGGACTTCATCTTCTGTTTATGGCCTTCTTTGGTGGTGTGCGGGTGAGCAACTGATAACGATAATATTAACATTTTCCTATTTCTGTCACCGCTCTGTTTGCAACTTCTAGGAAGCTTATAACACCGAAGAGCTCCAGTTGTAATTCTTTCCGTGAGGGACGGAGGAATAATAAGAGTCGAAATGAAAATAAAAATATGAAATAACAATGATGAAACATCATGAGAGGAAATTGGAACAAAAAAAACCATTCTAGGATCAGAAAACATAGTTTAAACAAAAACGTTGATATCAGCGTAGAGGAAAGGTGGTGGATTAAATCACGTGATCGTCATAGTTAAAATTGGTTCCCTGCATCCTTCAATAGAATAGTTTTACAGATTTTCTATTTCAGAATCAAAACCCGTCTGAATGGTAACTGATCGGTTCTCGCGATGTTCATGTGATGGTAAATAAACAGTGTACATGGCAAATCTTATTCTGTTTTCAATTGTTTTCAAATTCCAATCACATAGGAGCTCTACAGCAGAGAAGGCCGAACCATTTAATTCGCGGAAGCTGTAGTCGTCGCCCACGGAAAGACGAGAGGTTACTGTGTACTGTTGTGCTGTAGCACAGGCACTGTTAGTCAATTGCACAGCCACGTGAAACATGTTAAACACATCAGAATTGAGAAACGTCCAACTACAAAGTGCATAATTCATCATTTGAATGCTAACTTTACATGACTATTCAATTTACTTCTAGTATAACTGTCGTTCCGCAATATTATTATGTTCAGAACTGATCATTTTGAACAAATTAGTTCTGTCATTTGAAGTATCCTATCAAAACCATCCAACTAAAAAGTTATATTAGGACTAACCACTGCTCAAGTTGGCCTGTGTGTCATGGAGAAAAGATATCTTATCGGAAAGTTGCAGCATGCCAGTTCAGTTTTTGCAAATATAATATTAGAACCCGTCAAGCACTCATTGAAAATTCATATGAGAGCTTACCATAACTATAAATTAGAAGGGCTATTTCAAGCGCAAGAAATTTTGACACGTCAGTCTAATATTTCCCAGTATTGGCTGGAAACGCGTTAGGCAATCCCTGGAAATTTATGAGGTAACTATATAAACCGTGAACCCACATGAATAACGTGTTTTCTACCGTGAAGCCTTGACAGGTCAGTCAAGATGGTCAAGTATTTCCCAGTTTATCCTCGAAACGCGTCAGAAAGTTTATTAAAACGCGAAGGTCCACTCCATTCCAACTCTTCATCCGCTTAGGTTGGTGAGTTTGCTGAAGCTCTTTACTTTTTATTATTATTTCTGACTGGTTTTGAATGGAGTTCTTTTCCAAAACCTTCAGAATGCGACCATACTTTTAGCCAAATTGTGTTACTCAGAACCGCTAAAAACGTAAATTATAGTTATCGAGTTCTTATTCCGCGCACCTGGCTCATCGTTACTTGCTGATTCGGGCGTCTAGGCTTCAGTCCATGGGCTCAAAATATGAGCAGTTTCAGTTTATGGTCACATTAATCGATACATATCGTTTGCACCATCACGCCGCCAATTAGGGTTGTTAATCAATTCCAAAAATCAAGTCAATTCCGATTCCAATTCTTTTTCATTTCTCAAAAACCACTCAATTCCAATTCCAATTCTTTTGCAATTCTCAAAACCACTCAATTCCAAATCCAATTCTTTTAGATTTTCAAAAACTGCTCAATTCCAATTCCAATTCCGATCAATTCCTCGAAATCTCAGATTTTCAATTCCAATTCCATTAGAATTGATTGGAATTGATTGGAATTGATTAGAATTGACTGTGTTTCCAACTTCATGTCAGTTTTTTTTTTTCAAAAAACGAAAAGAAACAATGTTCACTTTGGTTCCCTTGCCCAAGAGACATAAGGAACAATGGTAATTAAATAATGAAAAAGAAAAATCAGCATGGAATTGTAAATCAATTCTGAATCAATTCCGAGAGAAAATCAAGTCAATTCCAATTCCAATTCCAGTTTTTCTGATATACGAAAGAATTGGAATTGCAATTCCAGAAATTTTTTGACATACAAAAGAATTGGAATTGCAATTCCAACTATTTTTGACATACAAAAGAATTGGAATTGCAATTCCAATTCTTTTCGACAGACAAGAAGAATTGGAATTGCAATTCTTTTGGAAGATTATCTCAATTCTATCAATTCCAATTCCAATTCCAATTCCAATTCTAACAACCCTACCGCCAATTCATATTTGTAGTTTAGCTGCGCTCTTTAAATCTTGCCCATATTCCTTCTTTAGTTCTTAGTGGTTCCTTTTCCCATGTTGTAACACTGATATTTTAATTTACCTTAGCTTTCTTCCGTTAGAAAATGTAGCCAATTTGGAATTAAGAATAGCGTCGTGGTGTAGAAACAGAGAATGTTGGGCATACAGTATGATATCGCATTCTTATTGACAAAAATCATTTGTTCTGATTCCAGGTGGTG
The DNA here is from genome assembly GCA_964036275.1 of Litoditis marina. Lineage (NCBI taxonomy): Eukaryota > Metazoa > Nematoda > Chromadorea > Rhabditida > Rhabditidae > Litoditis > Litoditis marina. The sequence goes on along the minus strand of OZ038435.1, from coordinate 2,528,625 downwards.
TCAGAGACAGTGATGGAGAAAGAGTGGGTTGTATCCTGAACAAATTTCGTTTGAATGTATCCCCTTTCTCGTTCTTAGCAGATATTTCCGCACCACTCATTGTTAGCATCTTCAAATTTCAATATTTCCTCTATTGTAACTGTACTCCGAGGGGGGGGGGGTCAAAATACCACATGGGTAAGTAGATGGGGGGCACAAATGCAGTTATTCTCAAGTTAAGTTAAAATGGGAAGAAAAGTGTAATTTCCTTCGCTCCACTGTCAATCATTCGGTCAGTTCACATATTCGAGTTATCAACATTGTGTACTAAGATTAGCATTTCCAGAGCGGTTTCTATCCATAGAGCGGTTTCTCTCCATAGAGCGGTTTCTATCCATAGAGCGCTTTTTATCCACAGAGCGGTTATCTACTAGTGAACATATAGAATCTAATCAGCAGTTCGTGAGATGTTCCTCATGAGATACCTCATAAAATCAGAAATCACTACCGCCCTCGTTCAAGTATCGACATCCACATTACAAAATAATAGATATTTATTTTACAGTGGCGTTCTTTTCTGTGGATGTATGCCCATGATGGTCAGTTGTAGTTTGCTTATTCTGTTTACCAGCAGTTACGTGGATTTGAAATGTACTTCTTCATGAAACGAACGTAGAACGAACAGAACTAAAGAAGGACGATTATGTGAACCAATCCCTGCGCATCGGTTCTTTAAACTGCAATTGAAAAATGTATTGCAGTTCGAAGGACTGAAGTGTTGGGATCGGACCACATAATCGTTCTTCTTCCAGTATACCTGTGCGCACGGAATTTGCTAGTTTCAATTCCCACCACGTGTGGCGGCGTAGCAAGCCAGTCAACCTCATGAGAAACTCATTTGAGGTTCTCATGAATATCTCATGAACACCTCATGAACCATGAGAAGTTCGTGTGAGGGATTGCTAGAGTGCCTGATTTGTCCAACACTGATCAGTCAAAGAGAAATTGGAGAAAATACCTCATTGGTTATAAATAGTAACTAAAATACATTAATCTTATATTAATGAAATAATATGATATTCATCGCAAAATTGAAATACTGCAGGTGCGCGTGATATGTATTTCCGTGTATTCCGTGTTGGGATCTGCTATCAACGTCGTATTCGCTGCAGTTTCAGGCGTCAAATACATAGCTTTTCCGGTAAGGACATTTATATTTTGAAAATTATAAGAATTGTGTTCAACAATACACAATAACACAAGCTTTATTATTCTCCTGTATCATTGAGTGTTGTGTGAAAGTGTTTTCGGCCTTTTTGACAGAGCTATTTCATCCGTGTGCTACTTCATCCAGAGAAATTTCTCTCATTGATTTCATTTACTCATATTTTTTTGAATAATTACATAATTCGTTAAGTAATCTCTAATTTACTTCGTCAACGCTATCAATGCCTTGAGAATGTAACAGTGCTTATGTTGAAACATCCTGTAACCTTGATCTTACTCTGCTTTGCTTTTTCACACAATTATCTGCAAACCTGCCACGTGAAGTTTTCTGTTTCCGCGTCTTGTTCTATAGAACATATAACGCCGACATGAACAGCATACGGCCAACTTTGTCAGAGGTGGTCTTTGAAAAGTCGCCAGCTCGTTTGCGTGTTTTTAATCTATTTGTCTCTCATCTGGGGTCATATGCATGAAACATCCTGGGCCGGGTTGGGATGTTATCCCGAGCTCGATTGGGCTACTTTTTGACCGATTCAGGTTGGGAATAGCACCCCGACTCGGCCCGGGGGTGTTTCAAAGGTGACAAATGTAGGGCGACAACTTCCTTCTGCTGAAAAACAATCAACGACGACCATAGATCGCATTGCCACTGTTGCAATGATCTATTGGCCCAGGCGGCGTAGTAATCCCTCAAAGGTTTCATGAGATACCTCATGAGCTATTCGCATAAGCTTCTCATGAGATTCTATTGATTGCTATGCTACAACATTGAGAGTTCACGAGTAGCTCATGAGGTATCTCATGAGAAACTCATATGAATAAGGTATATCATGAGAAACTCGTATGAACTTCTCGTGAGATGGAAAGGATTGCTCCGCCACCAGGTTTCACTTTTTTCAGTGTGTTCTACTCGTTTTAATGCTCGTTTGTGCGGCCTGCATGATATATGCAGTGAAAAACAACGATGACTGCATGATGTGTCCTTTTCTCGTGTATCAGGTATAAATAACTGCGTTGAAAAATGACGATTATGTGGGCCAATCCCAACACTTCAGACCTTTAAACTGCAATACATTCTTCAATGGCAGTTTGAAGGACCGATGTCTGGGAATTGGTCCACATATTTGTCCTACTTTGAGCATAACAGTGGAGGGAAAGGGCTTCTACAATGATCATCACTCACTAATTCATTATTTTTCTCAAACAAAATTATTTTCCTTACAGATTACCGCTTGTGTCTTTATGTTTGGTTGGATGATTTTTTTCTTTTCGCTGTCTTCTACATTGAGGGTGGGTGAATATAAATGATTTGTAACAGACCCAGTACACTAGAAGTGAATTGAATAATCACGTAAAGTCAGAATTTCAATGAGGTATCGTGCACTTGTCGTGGCACGTTCCTAAGATCTGCTGTGTGTATGTTCAACGTGACCGTGCAATTTATAAACAGTATGTTAGTTTCTACAATTCTCCCATGAACTTTTTTAGATTATCATGGGCGGGTTGTATACCGAACCACTGAGAACACCCTCCCCATTTGAAACATCTACACAACTGAAATACTTGAGAATAGAGTAGATTTATACGCTAATGAACACACGACTTTTCACAGTGTAATAGAAAATGTAAAAAAACAGGATTGAAGGATTTCTGAAAGATTACCGCAAATAAGATGACGAAAAAGGTGTAACGCGCTCATACTGATCAAGCAATTAAACAGTCTTAAACGACTAGAACGATGGTTGTACCTGTATTCGTAGGGCCATAGTAGGTATGAAACACTTCCGGATCGATCTTGTTTCTGTAGAGATTCTTCGGTCTAGATCGTTGACAGTATGCAAACATTTTCGAGAACGATGTTACTTTGCCGATGTGTGAGAGTTTGGTTTGGCGATTAACACCCAAATGTAGCAAAATGTGTCTTTTTCCAGACTGACGATGACGAAATAATCGATGAATTGTGTGACCGCCAGAATGAAGACCTGAAGCCCGGTGATGACCGGCCGAAGTATGACCTGTGCGAAAAAGATGGTTGGTATAGTTCGTTTCACTCGCACTGCGACTCATTGGCACCCTGCCAAACTTTTTGGTGGACTCTCATTCAGGAAAAGCATAAGTTTTCCTGAAAGGTTCACTTGTTTACATTTTTGTTTTCTGTTTTTAAGTATTGTGACTAATCAACAGGAAATAGAGATTGAGCGTATTTTGGAAAGCCTAAACGTGGCGGAAAACGAACTAAAGCGAGAGGCTTAGGCCGAGAGGCGAGAAGCGAGAGTCATCTTTATTGCGAGAGTATATTTGAAAAATTTCAACTCGTATTGACATAGTTATCAAGCTCAGACGGTTTCGTATGTAGAATGCGCAGGTTTCTGAGCTGAATGTCCGAATTACTCACAAAACAGATGGGTCAGTCACGCCATTCAGCCATGGAAAAGCACGATACGAATCAGTTTTGCTCAGGTCATCATAAAACTCAGATATGCTAAATGAAAATAACGGCTCAGAATGAATAGAAACCATCCATTTTAAGTGATATCCATTTAGCGTAGAGTTTTTATAATACACCAGAATTTCGATAAAAATTGGAAAGGTTGAGAAAACCAACTGGTTTCCATATAGATTCAAGTAACGTATAAGTTGAACGTGGAGACGACTCGCCAAGCAATGTAGGCGCCAATAATAATTTGCAGGTCGAGATGAACTTTCCCTACATTTGGGTATATTCGGGGCTCTTTGTTTCCTGCAGTTCCTCTTCGATTGCTGGCTTATCATCGTCGTGTGCAAGTAAGAAACTACGAATACAGAGCTATTTGAGCGAAAAACATAAATATCCATATCCCCAGGATAACTAGGAAATAACATGCGAAATACAGTGTTTGAAAAAAAAGTTATCTAAGAACTTCTACTATAATTGCACGTTGGTTAACCTTTTTGAGGTTTCTTCTACTATAATTGCATGTTGGCTAACCTTTTTGACGCGTGAATAGGAAAGCGACGACTGTGATCGTAGTAAGCTGATCTCGACTTGCACCGTTTTTAGACCAATATAGGACTCACTCTTCCAAAAGTAATCCATAATTTCATATGTCCTATCCCGCTGTGTTTGTAGTTTCATCCCGCCGTTTTTCGGTCGTAATTTGTAAATACTAGGATGTATCGAGATTAGGGTTGTTAATCGAGTTTGAAATTTCGAGTTTTCGAGTTTCGAGTTTTCCGATTTTTGGGAAAAACCAAGTTTTTCGAGTTTCGAGTTACTCGAGTTTTGGAGATTTCGAGTTTTTCGAGTTTGAAATTTCGAGTTATTTCGAGTTTTTTCGAAAGTTTTTTCCACAGCAAAAACTGTGTCAGTTCGTGTACGCAACATGATGAGAATACAAACACATTGGGATAGGAAATCACACACATTAGATACCTGATTTGTGAAACGCAAACCCTATTGTCATAAAGCACAGTAGTACGGATGTAACGATAACTCAGCGGGCTAAATGTTTTCCATATAAGGCAGGAGTGTAATATTTAATTCACTTTTCTGAGTAGATTGTCTAGAGTTTCTGTAGTTGTGTAGTGAGCTTGTAATAATAGATGAATTTTTAACGACGTTTTGTGAGTTGGTTCTCTTAAAATAGGACGTTTATGTGGACCAATCCCGTGTCAACGGTCCTTTAAACTGCAACTGAAAAATGTATTGCAGTTTATTTCATGTTTTTCATATTTCATACTTATTCATTCACGTCGCTTCGTTACGAGGCGGTGATCATCATACATGTTACAGATATTTGTAGTAGTAGCTTCTTCTGAGTTCTTGGTGCTTTTCCTTCATAGAAGACTTCATAGAAGCAGTTTAAAGGACTGAATCGTTGGGATTGTCTAGAGTTTCTGTAGTTGTGTAGTGAGCTTGTAATAACAGATGAATTTTTAACGACGTTTTGTGAGTTGGTTCTCTTAAAATAGGACGTTTATGTGGACCAATCCCGTGTTAACGGTCCTTTAAACTGCAACTGAAAAATGTATTGCAGTTTATTTCATGTTTTTCATATTTCATATTTATTCATTCACGTCGCTTCGTTACGAGGCGGTGATCATCATACATGTTACAGATATTTGTAGTAGTAGCTTCTTCTGAGTTCTTGGTGCGTTTCCTTTATAGAAGACTTCATAGAAGCAGTTTAAAGGACTGAATCGTTGGGATTGGACCACACAATCGTCCTTCTTCAAACGCGTTAAAACTTGTTTATAAGTACTCAGGCTTTGTATTGTGTCGTATTTTATACCTATAATTGAACTTTGTAAAAACATTATTCTTCTTTTTCAGGATCAAGCGTCGACTGAGTTGTCTGCGGATGCGTTGATCGACAGATTGTTTGCTTCTTTGGCGAGATTATGTGATTGTAAATAAACAATATACATGGCAAAGATTTTCGTTGTTTTTGAAGAGAAAGCAATATTCTTTTGAATCATTGAGCCAAAAACTCTTTGTTTCAGCGCCAAAATATACCCCACCAGATGTGAGCCGAATGAATTGGACGAAACTTTTTTTCATCAAAACTTTGGTCATACCTTCTGTTGGCAATTGCTGGCTTCATTTTTACGCTATTCGGATAGAACTGAAGGAACGTGCATCAAAGAATTGGCTAATCGGAATCGAGAGAACTTATTCACTTTCGCACAGTCTATATTTGTTTCCAGAAACCTCCACCACTGTGTTTCCTGAGTACGTATGCTAGAAGATTCCGGCACCTTCCTTCCATCCTTGGAAAGAGAGACTGGCGGCACTAGAGACAACAACTCTCGAGAAAAGACGAAATGCGGCTGGTCTAAGTTATATGTACAAAATGATTTTGAGGGAAGTTGACTTACAATTTGACGACTTTTTCCAACGTTCACTCAGAACAGAACGATCTCGGAATCAATCAAATTTTATTTTGTTTCCACGTTCCAATTTAGAAATATTCAAAAGTTCGTTCATGGTCAGATACATTAACAAGTGGAATCAATTGCCGTCACAGTTTTTCGGTAGCATAAATTCTTCATCTTTCCGACAAAAAGTGCTGAAACACATCTGAACGCCCCAGCTTTCATTTGTTTCCAATCGGTAATTTCAATTATACTTCTTTTTTTTTAATAAATACGTTGATTCCAGTATACTTCGAGCGCACGTCCAAGTTTCTGTCCAATTTCATGCTCCAGTTCATGCTCAATCCCATGTCCACGTTCAACTTCATTCTGATGTCCTCGTTCAAGGCCCAGCTCAGTTTCCGGTGTGGCACTTTCTAATTAGTCGTGTTTCGTGCTCTGCTCTCTTTTTTCCAAATTTTTTAATAGCAATATCTGAAAAAATACTCACTTTCGTGTTGTCCGGCACATTCATTTGCCTTCTTTTACATTTCAAATTTCACTGCCTCTTACTCATTCTATAGGTCAACTGGCCTCATGAACTACAACAAACGTTTCATTACATTTTTTTTCAATACGGTAGCACACCCAGTGAATAATATGTAACTTTGAGCCCGCCTGGTCATGATCTTGCCACTATCGCAAATATGTTGGTCGTACGACTCAACTAACCATAATCAACAAATGAGCTTATAGCACCAACAAACATTATACCCCTTCAAACTATCTGACTATCTTTTAGTTCTAGATTAATGAAACAATACAACTGAACAAATATATCGTAACTTGACTCAACTTAACTTCCCCCTAGCCCTAGCCCCCTGACCCCCCTCCGAGTCCCCAAAGACAACAAATTGTCTTACTGGTTTAGACATGTGTCAGGTGTGGCTCAATCGTTTACTCGATCTAACTGGTGTGATTCAAGGGTGTGACTGGTGTTATTTTCCTCACAATCCAGATCATATCTTAATCTATATCTTTTACTACAATACGTCTTTTCTCCTATGTAATTTTCATGATGTGCCGGACATTCCGAAATTGGTTCGATCTCCGTTTTCACCGTGTTTAATGTTTTAGTGCTATTAGATCCCTCACCCCCCAGTTTTTGTATTGTCAGTAGTAGTAGGTTGTCGCTGAAGTTCAAATAGTATGTAAAATTCTCGTAAACATATATGAAAGTAGAATTGGCTGCATGTTTTTCTCTGTTATTAATGTCCACGCCTATTATCAGCTGTACTATGAATTTTCTTTTGGGTTAGGTTTCAGTGATTTTAGCTAGCGTCCTTCCCTTAGCTATGTGTTCGTTGATTTGATTTGATTTTTTTTCTCTAGGTTCATGCAATTGGCTAATTTGTGATTGAATTCATGCTCTCGTACATATGAACAAAATAAATTATTATTATCCTGCGTCTCCTCAAACATACGCTATTTCTTTGTTCTCACATCCCACCGGGTAATAAGAGACCAGAACTAGTGGGGCAGAGCGAGAGACGCAGAATGTGATGAAGGTGCCGGGATCTTCTAGCATACGTACTCTGTTGGTTAACGGGTGAACAAGCTTCGCTAATAGTATCTGAACGGAAAAAAAATATCAAGATCAGTTGCACTTGCTGCAATCAGTGCGAACACAGAGTTGGACTTCATTCAAATTTTCCGTTCACACAAGTTGGTAGTTTACAAACTTTTGAGCTTATTTCTTCCCGAACCGGCTCTTTGTGAACCCGAAACGGTTCATCTTCAATTGGTTCCGCCAGGCTCGAACCGACACGGAGCCGTATCGAAGTGGCGTACTGCTTCGGTCCTAACAGTGTTGGCTTTCACTCTGTTCACTTCTAGAACGAAAAACAAGGTTCAGAAAAAAAGAACCAGTTCGGAAAGATCGTTGTCATTGTAGTTCCCCCCCCCCATTTCCGGCTTTTTTATTAGTTCAGCAAACATCTTGTCTTCAATTTTGAAGGGAAGTATTAAACGTAGAAATAGGTCACCGCACAGTTGTAATTTGACCTGTTTCTTTCTAGAATTTCGAAGTACAGTTGGGGCTAGCTGAAACACGCATGAAGTCCAGATTTTCCGCAGTGTTTCCTCGTTACAAAAAGCTTTTCACGTGTTTCCTGTTCGTTCCCGAGTGAACGGGTCTGGATACGCGCACGAACTCAGTTTGCTCGCACTCTCTGAAAATTTACAGGTACACAGAATGGTTGGAATGAAGTGGGAAGAGATACACTTCATTTCAACTTTTCGTCTTCCTAGGTTGGTTGATCTACCCAGTTTCCCTCCAGCTTTCATGAGAATCTCATGAACACCTCATGGGAACTGCTCATAATGTAGCTTGTAGCATATAAATCAATAGAATCTATTTTATAAGAAGTATTAAGATGTTGCTTATGAGGTATCTCAAGAGGTTTTTGAGGAGTCGCTTGCACGCCAGGGAAGTGTAGGATTTTTTAAAGAGGCGCAGGTTGAGATCAAAATTCCGCAAACACTTGTGCCTGGATACATCCAGACTGATTCCTAACAGTTAATCTTAGAATGAGAACGCGAAAGATCCTACTGTTAAAATCATTGATGGCTCTCAAAATCAAAACGTTTTGCTAATTCCATTTTTTTTCAATTTCAGGTATCACGACGCCAAAATGCAACAAGAGTGAGTTTGATTCACTGGTCAAAGTTCAAATATGTATCCCGAGACATGTGATTTCATGAGATTCACGATGTTTGCAGTTTTCGTCATTCTCCCTGATACATTGGCAGCACCGCTAAGATAATTTTTACAGATGTCTTTTATGATCTCAAATAGAAATTTCTGATGTTTTCAAACAAATCCGAAAATCATGGTCAAAACTATCTAGAATGTCAATGCTGAAGTCTCACTAGAAATGACGATAAAAGTAGAGTTAGTAACTTGAATTGTCCTGCAAACCTTACAAAAGTATTTCGGAGTCTACAATTATTTTCCGTGTGTTTTTGATTTCTGATGTGTTTCTCAAGTTTACATGACATATATGAACTGCTAGTTGCCTAATGAAACAGGTGCTAACGTCTTTTCTAAGTTCTTTCCAAAGCTCTGTTGTCCTCAAACCGTCATTCACGCCGAGTTTTCTCTGGTTAGGACCATTTGAAACACATAAGGCGGGAGAACACAACCTTAGAAGCAATTTCGAAGTTGAATGTTGGAGTAAAATAATATATTGGTAGGATTCCATTCACTCTTTGTGTTTTTTTCAGTGGCTGCATCTTCTGCGGTTGTTGGACTATGATGGTCAGTTGTTTTTAGTCCTTTTAACGTAGATCCAACTGGTCAAGACCCGAGAACTATATACGCTAAACAATCAGCTTTGCTGATCCACGTTTCTTCGGTATTCTCGGTTATCACAAGCCCTGAAATTTTTTGCTTTTTTGCTACGAGCGAAGAACTACTAAAACCCAAATTCGAATAATCCACCGACTCTTACGAATTCAACCGTTTTATAAACTGTACTAAACTCACAGAGGTGACTTTTTCATTCTTGTTAGAGTCATTTCACGTCAGTTTGTCTAAGCTTTATCAGTGAAGGCGTTAATGATGCAACTTTTGTCCAGAAAAGTTTATCCAAAACTTTGCAGTTTTTGAGAATTTACTAGAGTGCCTGATTTGTCCAACACTCATGTCAAAGAGAAATCGGAGAAAATACCTCATTGGTTAGAAATATCAACTGAAATACATTATTATTATATTAATGAATGATTGTATTGTAATATTCATCGCAAAATTGAAATACTGCAGGTGCGCGTGATATGTATTTCCGTGTATTCCGTGTTGGGATCTGCTATCAACGTCGTATTCGCTGCAGTTTCAGGCGTCAAATACATAGCTACTCCGGTAAGGACATTTATCTTATGAAAATTATAAGAATTGTGTTCAACACTACACGATAATACAAGCTTTATTTTTCTCCTGTATCATTGAGTGTTGTGTGAAAGTGTTTTCGGCCTTTTTGACAGAGCTATTTCATCCGTGTGCTACTTCATCCAGAGAAATTCCTCTTATGATTTCATTTATTCATATATTTTTCTGAAATAATTACATAACTCGTTTAATGATCTCTGAGTTATTTCGTCAACGCTATCAATGCCTTGAGAATGTCATAGTGCTTATGTTGAAACATCCTGTAACCTTGATCTTACTCTGCTTTGCTTTTTCGCACAATTATCTGCAAACCTGCCACGTGAAGTTTTCTGCTTCCGCTTCTTGTTCTATAGAACACATTACGCCGACATGAACAGCATACGGCCAACTTTGTCAGAGGTGGTCTTTGAAAAGTCGCCAGCTCGTTTGCGTGTTTTTAATCTATTTGTCTCTTATCTGAGGTCATATGCATGAAACATCCTTGGCCGGGTTGGGATGTTATCCCGAGCTCGATTGGGCTACTTTTTGACCGATTCAGGTTGGGAATAGCACCCCGACTCGGCCCGGGGGTGTTTCAAAGGTGACAAATGTAGGGCGACAACTTCCTTCTGCTGAAAAACAATCAACGACGACCATAGATCGCATTGCCACTGTTGCAATGATCTATTGGCCCAGGCGGCGTAGTAATCCCTCAAAAATTTCATGAGATACCTCATGAGCTATTCGCATGAGCTTCTCATGAGATTCTATTGATTGTTATGCTACAACATGGAGAGTTCACGAGTAGCTCATGAGGTATCTCCTGAGAAACTCATATGAATGAGGTATATCATGAGAAACTCGTATGGACTTCTCGTGAAATGGGGATTGCTACGCCACTAGGTTTCACTTTTTTCAGTGTGTTCTACTCGTTTTAATGCTCGTTTGTGCGGCCTGCATGATATATGCAGTGAAAAACAACGATGACTGCATGATGTGTCCTTTTCTCGTGTATCAGGTATGAATAAGTGCGTTGAAAAATGACGATCATGTGGGCCAATTTCAACACTTCAGACCTTTAAACTGCAAGAAGGGCAAGGGCAGTTTGAAGGACCGATGTCTGGGAATTGGTCCACATATTTTTCCTACTTTAAGCATAACAGTGGAACAGGGATAGGGCTTAAACAATGATCATTCACTCACTAATTCATTATTTTTTTTAAACAAAATTATTTTCCTTACAGATTACCGCTTGTGTCTTTGCGTTTGGTGGAATGATTTTTCTCTTTTCGCTGTCTTCCACATTGAGGGTGGGTGAATATAAATAATTTATAACAGACCCAGTACACTAGAAGTGAATTGAATAATCACGTAAAGTTAGAATTTCAATGAGGAATCGTGCACTTGTCGTGGCACGTTCCTAAGTTCTGCTGTGTGTGTATGTTCAACGTGAACTGCAATTTATAAACAGTATATTAGTTTCTGCAATTCTCCCATGAACTTTTTCAGATTATCATGGGCGGGTTGTATACCGAACCACTGAGAACACCCTCCCCATTTGGAACATCTACACAACTGAAATACTTGAGAATAATTTATACGCTAATGAACACACGACTTTTCACAGTGTAAACAGGATTGGAGGATTTCTGAAAGATTACCGAAAATAAGATGACGAAAAAGGTGTACCGCGCTCATAGTGATCAAGCAATTAAACAGTCTTAAACGACTAGAACGATGGTTGTACCTGCATTCGTAGGGCCATAGTAGATATGAAACACTTTCGGATCGATCTTGTTTCTGTAGAGATTTTTCGGTCTAGATCGTTGACACTATGCAAACATTTTCGAGAATGATGTTACTTTGCCGATGTGTGAGAGTTTGGTTTGGCGATTCACACCCAAATGTAGCAAAATGTGTCTTTTCCAGACTGACGATGACGAAATAATCGATGATTTGTGTGACCGCCAGAATAAAGACCTGAAGCCCGGTGATGACCGGCCGAAGTATGACCTGTGCGAAAAAGATGGTTGGTATAGTTCGTTTCACTCGCACTGCAACTCATTGGCACCCTGCCAAACTTTTTGGTGGACTCTCATTCAGGAAAAGCATAGGTTTTCCTGAAAGGTTCACTTGTTTACATTTTTGTTTTCTGTTTTTAAGTATTGTGACTAATCAACAGAAAATAGAGATTACCCGTATTTTGGAAAGCTTAAACGTGGTGGAAAACGAACTAAAGCGAGAGGCTTCATCTTTATTGCGACAGTATATTTGAAACATTTAAACTCGTATCGACATAGTTATCAATCTCAGACGGTTTCGTATGTAGAATGCGCAGGTTTCTGAGCTGAATGTCCGAATTACTCACATAAATGTGTCAGACACGGCATTCAGCAATGACAAGAACACGATACGAATCAGTTTTACCCGGGTCACCATAAACTCAGATATGCTAAATAAAAATTACGGCTCAGAAGGAATAGAAACCATCCATTTTAAGTGATATCCATTTCGCGTAGAGTTTTTATAATACACTAGAATTTCGATAGAAATTGGAAAGGTTGAGAAAACCAACTGGGCTCCATATGGATTCAACGAACGTATAAGTTGAACGTGGAGACGACTCGCCAAGCAATGTAGGCGCCAATAATAATTTGCAGGTCGAGATGAACTTTCCCTACATTTGGGTATATTCGGAGCTCTTTGTTTCCTGCAGTTCCTCTTCGATTGCTGGCTCATCATTGTCGTGTGCAAGTAAGAAACTACGAATACACAGAACTCGAAACTCGAAATTTCGAGTTATTTCGAGTTTTTTCGAAAGTTTTTTCCACAGCAAAAACTGTGTCAGTTCGTGTACGCAACATGATGAGAATACAAACACATTGGGATAGAAAATCATACACATTAGATACCTGATTTGTGAAACGAAAACCCTATTGTCATAAAGCACAGTTGCACGGATGTAACGATAACTCAGCGGTCTAAATGTTTTTCATATAAGGCAGGAGTGTAATATTTAATTCACTTTTCTGAGTAGATTGTCTAGAGTTTCTGTAGTTGTGTAGTGAGCTTGTAATAACAGATGAATTTTTAACGACGTTTTGTGAGTTGGTTCTCTTAAAGTAGGACGTTTATGTGGACCAATCCCGTGTCAACGGTCCTTTAAACTGCAATTGAAAAATGTATTGCAGTTTATTTCATATTTTTCATATTTCATATTTATTCATTCACGTCGCTTCGTTACGAGGCGGTGATCATCATACATGTTACAGATATTTGTAGTAGTAGATTCTTCTGAGTTCTTGGTGCTTTTCCTTCATAGACGACTTCATAGAAGCAGTTTAAAGGACTGAATCGTTGGGATTGGATCACACAATCGTCCTTCTTCAAACGCGCAGACCCCTAAGATATCGTATACGTTAAAACTTGTTTATAAGTACTCAGGCTTTGTATTGTGTCGTATTTTATACCTATTAGTATAAAAACGAGTGTAAAGAAAGTAAAGATTAGTTTTGGATAAATATGTACAAGAAATATAAAAGAAGTCCAATAAAAATATTTTGAGGAAAACTCTAATCTCGCTCGGTTTAGAATTTCAAAAAAAGGATACCGAGTTTTTGGTTGTCGGAAGAAAACTTCTGACTGCGACTCACAATAATCTAGCTTATACTCCGTTGTTTTCAAGAGAAGCGAGATTAGCATTTTCCTCAAAATATTTTTATTGGACTTCTTTTATATTTCTTGTACATATTTATCCAAAACTAATCTTTACTTTCTTTACACTCGTTTTTTATACTAATTGAACTCTTTTTCTATGGTTACGAAGTAACGGTCATTTTTGATAAAAAATAATATTTTTGAACAATAAGCTAAACAAGGAAAGTTATGTTTTTCTATTGGAGTTTTAAACCGTGCCGTAGTGCAGAACGTTTGGTGTAGTTGTAACCTCGTTCAAGTGATAGCAAATTCTCCACTCTAGACTCCAGGCAGGAATCGAACCTCCGTTCGCCGTGCGTGAATAGAGCGTTTATCCAATCCGCCAATGAGACATGTGAATAGGAGTGAAAACCAAGCTGTACCCGCCTGTCATGAGTTCGTCATTGGAAAACGTCTTCCTACTACACGTTAAACTGTTCTTTCATTTTTATTTTCACGAAACCGGTCTATCCATGATTTTTTGCGAGACCATTTTTGGCTCTCTCACACGTAATATTCAAATTTCAGACATACCTGAAAAATACGTATACCTCAACTTTTTTTAGAGCTTTTCAAAAATGTAAGTATTTTTTGAATAAGTTAATTTTGTGCGAAACTATGCCGAGATTTAAGGAGGCGGACACTTTTGTCGCCGGCGCCGCAGCCGCCGCCGCCGCCGCCGCCCCGCACGGAAGCCATTTTTGCGAGACGTTGGGCCCTCTAACTCCTCTGAATAAATTCTACTTGGAACGTGAACTCAGTATTTTGTAGACGTATTGCCCTTCAGTGATTCATGCAAAAATTTAAGAAAATGGTCGACGTACTTTGAAGAAAATTGTAATAATCTGTTTTGTATTGTCTGCAGACCTTTGAACAAAAACTAATCTGCGCAGCGCTCCGCGCTGCGCACGATAACTGAACTTTGTAAAAACATTATTCTTCTTTTTCAGGATCAAGCGTCGACTGAGTTGTCTGCGGATGCGTTGATCGACAGATTGTTTGCTTCTTTGGCGAGATTATGTGATTGTAAATAAACAATATACATGGCAAAGATTTTTGTTGTTTTTGAAGAGAAAGCAATATTCTTTCAAATCATTGAGTTAAAAACTCTTCGTTTCAGCGCCAAAATATACCCCACCAGATGGGAGCCGACTGAATTGGACGAAACTTTTTTTCATCAAAACTTTGGTCATAACTTCTGTTGGCAAATGCTGTCCTCATTTTCACGCTATTCGGATAGAACTGAAGGAACGTGTATCAAAGAATTGGCTAATCGGAATCGAGAGAACTTATTCACTCTCGCACAGTCTATATTTGTTTCCACAAACCTCCACCACTGTCTTTCCTGAGTACGTATGCTAGAAGATTCCGGCACCTTCATCCCATCCTGCGTCTCCTCAAACACACGCTATTTCTTTGTTCTCACGTCCAGCCGGGTAATAAGAGACCAGAACTAGTGAGACAGAGCGAGAGACGCAGAATGTGTTGAAGGTGCCGGGATCTTCTAGCATACGTACTCTGTTGGTTAACGGGTGAACAAGCTCAGCTAATGGTATCTGAACGGAAAAAAGATCAAGATCAGTTGCACTTGCTGCAATCAGTGAGAACACAGAGGTAGACTTCATTTAAATGTTTCCGTTCAGATAAGTTGGTAGTTTTCAAACTTTTGAGCTTATTTCTTCCCGAACCGGTTCTTTGTGAACCCGAAACTGTTCATCTTCAACTGGTTCCTCCAGGCTCGAACCGACACGGAGCCGTATCGAAGTGGCGTACTGCTCCGGCCCAACAGTGTTGGCTTTCACTTTGTTCACTTCTAGAACAAACCACAAGGTTCAGAGAAAAGAGCCAGTTTGGAAAGATCGTTGTCATTGTAGCCCCCCCCCCCTCCCATTTTCGGCTTTTTGAATAGTTCAGCAAACATCCTTTGATTTTAAAGGGGGAGTATTAAATGTAGAAATAGGTCATAGCACAGTTGTAATTTGATCTGTTTCTTTCTAGAGTTTCGAAGTACAGTTGGGGCTAGCTGAAACACGCATGAAGTCCAGATTTTCCGCAGTGTTTCCTCGTTACAAAAAGCTTTTCACGTGTTTCCTGTTGGTTTACAAGTAAACGAGTCTGGATACGCGCACGAACTCAGTTTGCTCGCACTCTCTGAAAATTTACAGGTGCACAGAATGGTTGGAATGAAGTATGATGAGATACACTTCATTTCAAATTATTGTCTTCCTAGGTTGGTTGGTTTACCCAGTTTCTCACCAGGTTTTCATGCGAATCTCATGAACACCTCATAAGCTACTCGTGAACTGCTCATAATGTAGCTTGTAGCATATAAATCAATAGAATCTATCTTATAAGAAGTATGTAAGATGTTGCTCATGAGGTATCTCAAGAGGTTGAGGTATCTCAAGAGAACACTTGTGCCTGGATACATCCAGACTGATTCCTAACAGTTAATCTTAGAATGAGAACGCGAAAGATCCTACTGTTAAAATCATTGATGGCTCTCAAAATCAAAACGTTTTACTAATTCCAATTTTTTTCAATTTCAGGTAGCACGACGCAAAAATGCAACAAGAGTGAGTTTGTTTCACTGGTCGAAGTTCAAATATGTATCCCGACACCTCTGAACCTCCTGGGTTCCAGACGTGGTCTGAGTCAGATGGTCTCAGACTGGCTATAAGGCAGTCGCAGACCATCTTGACCATGGTCTGAGACCAGTCTGAGTCAGACGCGGTCTGCGACCAGTCGCACTCCGGCCAACTGAAATCAGCGCGGCCCCAACCCCCGGCAATTCAAATTTGAATTGATCAACATTACTACAGCTCTCCATATAACCTAAATCATTTGTAATATTTTGTATTTTTTCAGTTTTCATGAAAATATAATATATTACTTCTATTCACAGATCTAAAACAAACAGAACGATATTTTGCTTTCAATATTTTGTTCTGGGATTTGCAGTATTAATGTATTAATGAAGATAACTCAAAAATGTAATAATAAAAGATTAGGTAATCTCTCAACCTTCATTTCAATGCTAATTCTTTTTGAAAACAATGAAGTTTTTCAAAAGAATACGCAATGAGAATGTTTTCACTTTAACACCTAATCGAAGAAAAACTTCTTTCGCGTGTTAGTGCGGCTTTTAACTGAGCTCGATTGAATTAAACTATCCTCATACGGGTACCCCCACACATGGTGGGCACCTGCGGTGGCAGGGTAAAAATCCCCCCTTCCTCCCCACGTGGGTCACGGGTTCGGTCATTGGGTCATAAGGATTGAAAGCACAGCAGAATCATAGGAAAGTCCCCTCGTCAACCCCGATCACTAAAGAGCTTGATCCAAGAGACATCTGACGTGGTTAGGTAGTCGTCATCTCGAGGAGCTCGATAGAAAGGGCATCAGAAAGTCTTAGATGGCAAAAGGGGACGCGCGTCAAAAATTGGAAAGAGCCTTTGTCCTCAACTCTTTGCGGCTTGAATACAAGTTCTCTTATTCCGACTTGGTTAGGTAGTCATCATCAAGTAGAAACATGTAGACAGGCAAGAGTCTCAAGGGTAACCAATGCCGAGTTGCGCAGGGTGGCACCTCTGGCACGTACGTATCTAGTACTGGCCGGGCGTCACGGGTGGCGCGGGGTTTTCATTACGAGTCAGACCACGTCTGGAACCACGTGCGATTTGACTCATGCGTGGTCTGAGACCATGGTCAATTGCGGGAAATTCTGGGGTGACTCAGACCACGTCTGGAACCCAGGAGGTTCAGAGACATATGATTTCATGAGATTCACGATGAATTGCAGTTTTCGTCACCCTCCCTGATACATTGGCAGCACCGCTAAGATAATTTTTACAGATGTCTTTTATGATCTCAAATAGAAATTTCTGATGTTTTGAAACAAATCCGAAAATCATGGTCAAAACTATCTAGAATGTCACTGCTGAAGTCTCACTAGAAATGACGATAACTATGAAGTTAGTAACTTAAATAGTCATGCAAACCTTGAGAAAAGTATCTCGGGGTCTAGAATCATTTTCCGTGTGTTTTCGATTTCTGGTGTGTTTCTCAAGTTTACATGACATGTATGAACTGCTAGTTGTACTAATTAAGTCGGTGCTAAAGTCTTTTCTGAGTTCCTCTTTTCAAACTTCACAAGAAGCGTTCACACTGCCTAGGATCATTTCAAACACATAAGGCTGTACTTATAATTACAACATTAGAGGCACTTTTGGGGTTTACAGTTAGAATTAAAAAGTTTATTTGCAGCATTTTATTTACAATTTGAACTTTTTCAGTGGCTGTATCTTCTGCGGTTGTTGGACTATGATGGTTAGTTACAGTCACGAGTACCTCAATAAAACAAAGTCTGAAACCACTTGTTTTATAACGTAAAAACACTCGCTGAAAACCTAAGAAAACTTTATACGCTAAACATTCGGCAATTTGCTGAGGCACATTTCGTCGCTTTTCTAGGTTTTCTCACGCTTTGAAAAATTTTCCTACGAACTTTGAATAAACCAGAAAACTCAAACTCGAATAACTGACCGACTCTTACCAAATCAAACGAATTTTATAAACTGTACTGATCTCACGAAGGTGACGAAAATGAGATACCGTATATGGACTTTCTTATTTTTGTTATAGTCATTTCACCTGAGTTTGTCTGAGCTTTATCAGTAAAGTTACCGTACGTGGGAACATTGACTTTTTACCCCCCCCCCCCCAACTTTCTGAATTTGTATTGCGTTTGAGGAATTGTAGTTTGATCTCCCCCCACCGGGTTATAATTCAGTTTATCACCTGCAATACAGAAGTTTGAGGGTGGGGGGTAAAAGGTAAACATTTCCGATATTGAAGTTCAGCCCCCCACTCGTTGAAGTTTGACCCCCCACCATTGAAGTTCTACCCCCCGCCGACCCAGGTGTGGGGTGAATAGTAAATGTCGAAGTTGATTTTTGACCCCCCCCCCCCCCCCCCCCCTCTCCTAGATTGTCAGGTTTTAGCTTGGGTGGAGGGTTGAAGTGCTACGGGGGGGACTCAACTAAAGTGGGGGGCGATACTTCAATTTTCCCACGTACGTTAATGATGGTCCACAAACTTTTATCCAAAACCTTACAGACTCGCGTGGTTGTCATTGCTACATTCGCTGTGATCTCCTGCTTTTTCTCATTCATTCGAGCGGCTCAGAATGGTCATCCCTATTCCCAAGTAAATTTCATTTTTGTGTCGAAAACTTCTGTGAAAAATCATCATTGTTGAACTTCCTTTTGGGACGAAAGGAACAGAATCCAACATGGAACTTTGAAATGCTAATCGGCTCTGTTGTTTGATCCTGAATGATGATATTAGGGATTCTGCCCGTTCCAGGATGATAGATCAAAGTTACGATTGTTCTAGGGGGTTATTCCGGGACAGTTCAAAGTCTCGGGATTTTTGTTCCGAAATTTAAAATTTTGAACAGAGTTAGCGACGAAAGATCTGTGCATCTTGATGTAAAGTACGCAGGGGTCATGAATATTTTCGAGTATCTTATATTTCTAGCTTCTGAATATCCTGCTTCTGCTCGCAGCTGCAATGTGCATGGTGTTTGCGGTGAGGAACAACAATGGCTGCATGATGATTCCCTTTCTTATCTACGAGGTAGAGTTCCATGCATTTCTATATTGCTAGGGTTGTTGAGCGATCTTGAGACAAAACGAATATTTCGAGTTTCGATTTTTGTGCCGTTTTCAAATTTCGATTCGATTCGATTTGATTTGGTGGATTTTCGGAAAAACTTATTTCGCTTTCGTTTTTTCGAGTTTTTAGGTTTTCGATTTTGATCTCAACACTCAACAACCTCTTTGAAGAGGTTTATGTAGTTGAAGGAGGTTAAATTTGATGTTGAATTTGTTTGCGCAATTGACAGGGCAAGTAACACGTTATGAAATTATGAGAACAGAGCGACTGGTGAAAATGCAAACTCATTAAAGCTCAAAGAAGGACGATTATGTGGTCCAATCCGAGAACTGCAATACATTTAAACTGCAATACATTTTTAAATTGCAGTTTAAAGGACCGTTGACACAGAATTGGTCCACATAATCATCCTTCTTTAATGCATGAAACATCTTCGGCCGGACTGGGATCTTATCCCGTCTTCGAACCGGTTGGGAATAGCCGAAGCGAGCTCAACCCGGTTCGGGATGTTTCAAGTATACGGCCTCAGAACAAAGTGCTAAAATTAGGCGTGAGTCTACACAAAATCATCCCTGCGCACATCATGTGAAGCCGTGGGAACCCCCCCCCCCCGTTTTTGTACTTCTGACCTCACGATGGGGGTAAACTGATGAAACTTACATGGCTCCGTTTCACTAAGTAAGAATTCGAAGGGTGCTGGCAGCCACGTTTTGATATTGAGGCGCGCTTGTCTGTTTCTCTGCCACAGTCCTTTAATTTGGTACCTATCGATGGGTCAGGGCACCTAAATTCGTTTTCCTTTCAGCCCCCGTTAATGGTTGTCAGGCATGTAAATTTAACCCTTCCCCTTCCCCTACCCCGTTCACGTCATGTGGTGGGTTGGGGTTCATACAAGGTCGACATTCAACCCGGCCCCAGATGACGCCCTCATAGTAGGACGATTATGTGGACCAATCCCGTGTCAACGGTCCTTTAAACTGCAACTGAAAAATGTGTTGCAGTTCAAAGGACTGGAACGTTAGGCTTGGATCACATAATCGTCCTACATTCAGGGCTTCATCTGGGGCCGAGTTGAATGTCGACCTTCTTTAAACGCATCCGGTTAAGTTTCTGTCCACCGTCAGAGGCTGAAAAATGCTGTGAATTTGCTGTTTGTATTACTGCAATTTGCTACAAATGTATGATAGTTTTTTAGGTTCTCGCTTGCATCCTTACCTTTGTGTACATGCTCTTCGCCCTAATGGCAAGTGTCGCAATGAAGGTGACGTAAATCCTAGTTAAAAACTCATTTTTGGGTTCCAAAGCTTACTGATAAAATATATTCTCGATCCAACTGTATTTTCTCAAAAGGTTTTCGATTCTCTTTTCAAGACAGAATAACAAAAGACTAAGCCACATTACTTTCGAGATAAGACGACTGTTTTACCTCAATCCTCTACTCAATCCCACATTTGTTTGAGTTCATTGTTCTAACGTTCCTTTCGAAACACTTGGGTGGTATAGTGTTCATGAGGTAATCTCATCCGCTTCACAAGCAGCAGGTAAGATTGTGACCAGATGTGGTGATAAATTGTAGAGCACAGCTTCTGATGAGCATCATTTACCAAGTGTTTCAATATTGATGGACTGGATAATTACAAATTTTCTTCCCATGAGAACGTAGACCATATCTCATCAGGACACTACATGAGCTTCTTCTTTGTCTGCTGAATTAGAGTTCGCTTCCGCGCAAATAGTAATTATACTAAAAGTAAATTGAATAGTCACGTAAAGTTACCATTCTTATGAGATGTCGTGCACTTTGTCATTGCACGTTTGTGAGTTCTGTTGTGTTCAACATGTTTCACGTGACTGTGCAGTTGACTAACAGTAAATATAATTCAGAGTGACGATCCTAAACTTCACCGTGATCTGTGTGAAAAGAATAAAGATATCTGCACCTCAAAAGGTCAGTCAACTTTTTCATTTCTCCATATATGCAAGCTTGTGTGATTAATGTGATTAATTTTTACGGTAGTTCCGAAAGTTTTCACTGCGATGGTGAGAAAATAGAAAGCTAATAAAATGAAAATCATGAAATCATTTATTGCACCAACAGATGTCCTTATAAAGAAAAAAACGGCGGGAAAACCCTGTTGAGCTAAAACGGCTGATCATTGTTTTTAATCAACACCAACGGTACACTAATGATCGATTTTCTGAAGAGCCGAACGTGGTTTACTTCTCATATTCTCCGAGGTATACCATATCTGATGATAAAACAGTTTTGATCAGAATCCAGCGCGGTATTCTCGGTTATCTCCTATGTTTTGTTGCTCTAACGTACCAAAAAATATATTATAGTGTCCTAATCATAATGTCATTGTGACATAGTGCTCACATTAACCAACTGGACTCGTTGGCAGCGTGACAAAATTTTTGGAAGACTTTTATTTAGAGCAAACATATATTTTACAAAATGTTTCTTTGAATACGAATTTTTACGAAGGGAGACAACCCTTCATATAAATTTATGTTGTTTCGAAGTTTTCGAACATGTTCAAAAACTGCCTTGAAGTTTCATTGGCAAGCTGCCCAAGTCCCGTTGAGAAATGTGCGAACTATAAATCCAGTTATTCGTTCATAATATAGGATTGGATTCTACGGCATCATGTTTGTTCGCTGAATCATTTACTTTACTCCTCTTACATCTATTATTTTGATGCAGACAGAAATACGTATTCCATTGTCTCTGGTTTCTTCGCGTTCGTCTTTTTTGTGAGCTTTTTGTTTAAAGCTTGGATAGTTATCGTCTTGTGCAGGTGAGAAATATATAATGTAGATAATAACTCTACAGAATTTTTTTAGAATCCGAGACACGGGCGATTTCTACTCAACTGGTTCTCTATTATAATCTCATCAACCAAGACAGCAAACCAACTAATAGATAACAAATGCTGAGCGAGATTGTGCTTTACTTCTTGCCAGGCGGCGTAGCAATCCCTCCAAGAATCTCATGAGATACCTCATGAGCTATTCGTGTGAGCATTTTGTGAGATTGTATGTATTGCTATGCTAAAACATTGAAAGTTCACGAGAAGCTCGTGAAGTATCTCATGAACACCTCATGAGCTACTCGTGAAACTCTATTGTTGTAGCAAAGAAATCAATAGAATCTCATGAGAAGTCTGTGAGATCTTTCTCACGAGTCTCATGAGGTTCCTGAAGTATTTCGCGCCAGCCGATGATACAGTGTATAGATCTATTGGAGAGTCGGGTCGTACGAAATTAATCCTAGTGTCTTCAAAGGTTAGACAAATTATCATCTCCCACTTGATAATTCGATGAGATTATTGCGGGAAATACAATTGGAATAGGTGTGTAACCCAGCTCAGCAAGCTATCATTTTTGTTTGGATTTGGATTTTCAAAGACGCGCATTCCAAAAGTCTAGATGAATGTATCTAAGTAGTACTAAATATGATCATTCCGACACAAACAACAAACACAAACAACAGGAGTAAAGGGAGCCTACACGGTGTGTTGTTCTATCTGCCTGTTTTTCCTGTTGCTTTTTGGTGGAAATTCATAAATTATATATCTATATATATACAACATCAATCTACAGAAAATATGTTATCACCCTTTAAATATTTATGTTTCCAGAATCAAGCGTCGTCTCGAGGGTATGCGCTTCTAAACTACTGTAATCTCCGCGAAAATGATTTGGTTGTAAATAAACAATACGCATGGCGTACAAGTGTTGTTGTGTTTTTATCTCCGAAATATGTATGTTGTGCGAGCTCGTTTTGTTTACTCCTGATAACTGAGTGGTGTTGTTTGAATTATTGTTGAATTATTAAGAGTGGAGAAGAAAGAGTTTGCTAGGAAGGATGGATTTTTAAAACAAATACCTATATATGTATATGTTTGCTCCTCATCTAGAAATAGTAATACCCGAAACTTCTGCACAATGAAAGTTAATCTCAGTGCGAATTAAACAATCTATAGAACAAGCAATCCATTCGATCGCCCTACTTGCGATTGATAAGTTGATGATTACAAAACAAATGAAACCAAAATGAACAATTGCCTACTGCTTGAATGACGAAAAGATAAAAGGCTACAACAGTGCTCTGGCATATCCACTTGAAAAACTACCCGGATCCTCATTTCGGAGCGTTTCACATGTTTCACGTGAGTTATCGTTTAGTTTTCCAATCGAACAACACTACTTTTCCTCATATCTTCTCTGGTGGTCTTTCCATAATTACGTCACTTTGCTATAATTGTATTCTTTTAACTACATCCGAGATGTTATGTTTGCATTGGGAGACTGAATTCGTGACGTAGAATGTTAAAAAGAGAGGCAAATGAGAGAAAACAGAGTCAGCTGGTGACTAAACAATACTCATATTATGTTTAATTCAAGCTCGCATAATTTATTCTCAGACTGTCTGCATTGGATGAAAATAGATGTCTGGCTCTAGTAACTGTAACAGTTTGAAAGTGGACGCGTTCTATAGTTCTCTCCATTCCCACTCCAGAACTAAAGCGAGAGGCTTCATCTTTATTGCGACAGTATATTTGAAACATTTAAACTCGTATCGACATAGTTATCAAGCTCAGACGGTTTCGTATGTAGAATGCGCAGGTTTCTGAGCTGATTGTCCAAATTACTCACATAAATGTGTCAGACACGGCATTCAGCAATGACAAGAACACGATACGAATCAGTTTTGCTCAGGTCACCATAAACTCAGATATGCTAAATAAAATTACGGCTCAGAAGGAATAGAAACCATCCATTTTAAGTGATGTCCATTTCGCGTAGAGTTTTTATAAAAGACTAGATATTCGATAAAAATTGGAAAGGTTGAGAAAACCAACTGGTTTTCATAATAATTTACAGGTAATAATTATAATTTATATAATAATTTACAGGTCGAGATGAACTTTCCCTACATTTGGGTATATTCGGAGCTTTTTGTTTCCTGCAGTTCCTCTTCGACTGCTGGATCATCATTGTCGTGTGCAAGTAAGAAACTACGAATACAGAGCTATTTGAGCGAAAAACATAAATATCCATATCCCCAGGATAACTAGGAAATAACATGCGAAATACACTGTTTGAAAAAAAAAGTTATCTAAGAACTTCTACTATAATTGCACGTTGGTTAACCTTTTTGAGGTTTCTTCTACTATAATTGCACGTTGGCTAACCTTTTTGACGCGTGAATAGGAAAGCGACGACTGTGATCGTAGTAAGCTGATCTCGACTTGCACCGTTTTTAGACCAATATAGGACTCTTCCAAAAGTAATCCATAATTTCATATGTCCTATCCCGCTGTGTTTGTAGTTTCATCCCGCCGTTTTTCGGTCGTAATTTGTAAATACTAGGATGTATCGAAATCAAACGACAGCAAAAACTGTGTCAGTTCGTGTACGCAACATGATGAGAATACAAACACATTGGGATAGGAAATCATACACATTAGATACCTGATTTGTGAAACGCAAACCCTGTTGTCATAAAGCACAGTTGTACGGATCTAACGATAACTCAGCGGTCTAAATGTTTTTCATATAAGGCAGGAGTGTACTGTTTAATTCACTTTTCTGAGTAGATTGTCTAGAGTTTCTGTAGTTGTGTAGTGAGCTTGTAATAATAGACGAATTTTAAACGCAGTTTTGTGAGTTGGTTTTCTTAAAGTAGGACGTTTATGTGGACCAATCCCGTGTCAACGGTCCTTTAAACTGCAATTGAAAAATGTATTGCAGTTTATTTCATGTTTTTTTCATATTTCATATTTATTCATTCACGTCGCTTCGTTACGAGGCGGTGATCATCACACATGTTACAGATATTTGTAGTAGTAGCTTCTTCTGAGTTATTGGTGCCTTTCGTTCATAGAAGACTTCATAGAAGCAGTTTGAAGGACTGAATCGTTGGGATTGGACCACATAATCGTCCTTCTTCAAAGAATCCGTCCCGCTCTAATTTTGACTCCTGACTCAACAATCTAATCTTTTGGCAAATGAAAAACCATTATCAAAAATATATACTTGTATATCTCTATCTTGCTTCGTTTTCTCAGAAAAGCGGCTTACGTAATGACACCGATAGGGGGGTTGCGTACGGGGTATGCTCAAAATAGCCTATAGAAGTACAAAAACATTTTTGAAACTTTCTATCATAAACGACAACACAATTAGAGACTAAAAAATTAAAATAAATCTGGACGTAAATGAACCAAGTCAAGTTGCGTCACAGGGAAAATGTTGTCCTCTTTTTAATTGCTTGATGTTATGCAAACTTTACAACAATGATCTATGGGAAGACGTTGAGAAGCTTTTTTGAGCTTTTTAAATTTTTCGTGAAACTCACATTATAGCGGAACGGTTTCTTTAAACGCGCAGACCCCTAAGATATCGTATACGTTTTTTTTTATTTTATTATTTGATGCACTACGAGGTGCGCTAAACGAGAAAGAAAAAACTAAGCACAGAATAACTTGGATACAATTGATCAAAGAAAAAAAACATAGTAAAATACAGAAGCAAACTCGAACAATAGTCAGGACAGTACACGTGTAGAATTATGAAAAATACGTCTACAAAGTCCGCTAACTACACAGATTTGGTGTATGGAGTGATGAATTCGAAAATCAGTGTTTCGCCAATCGAAGCTACATGCTCTGATGTATATCTGAATAGTAATCGAATCGTGTTGTTACCTTTCTCTGCCACAGAAAATAAAGTGAACAACTACAGACAGTCCTGAACAAACCCGTACCCCTGCAGACACCGTATCTAGAGAAGGGAGGGGGCTACGTGTTAGACTACGATTGAGTTAAACCCGTTAGATTTGTGTTTCCTAACCTACTTATAGTTTGATATTTGATATTGTTCCTAATTTCTGGTAAACCAGAAAATGTCAAGCGATTGTTTGGGGTATTGAACTAATATTGTTCGAGTTACCTAGTTTATTGAGTACGACCTCTGTGAGATAGAGGAAAGCTCAGGACAAAAAGTAGTTGAGCCATTTACCAACTGTGACAGAAAAAGGTTAGTTACACAATTGTATGGGAGTGATTAAATGGCAATTTAGTTCATTGATTCATCTGGGTATTCTCAAACGGAGGATGAAGATAGTAAACTGTGCGGACAGTGCAGAGCTACCAATAAGAATTTGTACCTATGTACCAACTAGATCTACATCTACAGTAACATTTCTCTACAATTGAGAAGAAAAAAACATGCTAGTGGCGACGATGACTTGGAATGTAGGGGCCTCGTGATCAGCATGGTAACTGGAACTGGCTGGACGGCACGGGAATGGCACTTGAACCGTCAAACGACTAGAAAACATCTGTAATCTTCAACAATTGCAGAACGTCTATAGCTCGTAATTTGTGTTTAAAAGAAGCAGAATTTTGACTTGTGATCAGTTCAACTGGTAACTTGTGCAACCAATCAGCCGTTCTAGTGAAAAATTCATTAGAAGTCAACCGAAAATGAGTTTTCTAATGAATTTTTCACTAGAACGGCTGATTGGTTGCACAAGTTACGTTAAAACTTGTTTATAAGTAGCTTTGTTATGTGTCGTATTTTATACCTATGATTGAACTTTGTAAAAACATTATTCTTCTCTTTCAGGATCAAGCGTCGACTGAGTTGTCTGCGGATGCGTTGATCGACAGATTGTTTGCTTCTTTGGCGAGATTATGTGATTGTAAATAAACAATATACTATACATGGCAAATATTTTTTGTGCTTTTTGAAGAGAAAGCAATATTCTTTTTAATCATTGAGCCAAAAACTCTTTGTTTCAGCGCCAAAATATACCCCACCAGATGTGAGCCGACTGGATTGGACGAAACTTTTTTTTTCATCAAAACTTTGGTCATAAATTCTGTTGGCAAATGCTGTCCTCATTTTCACGCTATTCTGATAGAACTGAAGGAACGTGCATCAAAGAATTGGCTAATCGGAATCGAGAGAACTTGTTCACTTTCGCACAGTCTATATTTGTTTCCAGAAACCTCCACCACTGTGTTTCCTGAGTACGTATGCTAGAAGATTCCGGCACCTTTATCCCATCCTGCGTCTCCTCAAACATACGCTATTTCTTTGTTCTCACATCCCACCGGGTAATAAGAGACCAGAACTAGTGAGACAGAGCGAGAGACGCAGAATGTGATGAAGGTGCCGGGATCTTCTAGCATACGTACTCTGTTGGTTAACGGGTGAACAAGCTTCGCTAATGGTATCTGAACGGGAAAAAAAGATCAAGATCAGTTGCACTTGCTGCAATCAGTGAGAACACAGAGTTAGACCTCATTCAAATTTTCCGTTCACACAAGTTGGTAGTTTTCAAACTTTTAAGCTTATTTCTTCCCGAACCGGCTCTTTGTGAACCTGAAACGGTTTATCTTCAATTGGTTCCGCCAGGCTCGAACCGACACGGAGCCATATCGAAGTGGCGTATTGCTTCGGTCCTAACAGTGTTGGCTTTCACTTTGTTCACTTCTAGAACAAACCACAAGGTTCAGAGAAAAGAGCCAGTTTGGAAAGATCGTTGTCATTGTAGTCTCCCCCCCCCCCATTTCCGGCTTTTTGAACAGTTCAGCAAACATCCTTCAATTTTAAAGGGGGAGTATTAAATGTAGAAATAGGTCACCGCACAGTTGTAGTTTGACCTGTTTCTTTCTAGAGTTTCGAAGTACAGTTAAGCGAGGGGCTAGCTGAAACACGCATGAAGTCCAGGTTTTCCGCAGTGTTTCCTCGTTACAAAAAGCTTTTCACGTGTTTCCTGTTCGTTCCCGAGTGAACGGGTCTGGATACGCGCACGAACTCAGTTTGCTCGCACTCTCTGAAAATTTACAGGTGCACAGAATGGTTGGAATGAAGTGGGAAGAGATACACTTCATTTCAACTTTTCGTCTTCCTAGGTTGGTTGATTTACCCAGTTTCCCTCCAGCTTTCATGAGAATCTCATGAACACCTGATGAGCTACTCGTGAACTTCTAATGTTGAAGCATATAAATCAATAGAATCGTATGAGAAGTTTGTAAGATGTTGCTCATGAGGTATCTCAAGTGGTTTTCAAGGAATCTCTCGCACGCCAGGGAAGTGTAGCATTCTTTTGAGGAGATGCAGGTTGAGATCGATAATCCGGAAACACTTGTGCCTGGGAAACATCCAGACCAGACTGATTTCTAAGAGTCAATCTTAGATTGACTCTTAGGAATCAGTCAAAATCAAAACGTTTTACTAATTCCAATTTTTTTCAATTTCAGGTAGCACGACGCCAAAATGCAACAAGAGTGAGTTTGATTCACTGGTCGAAGTTCAAATATGTATCCCGAGACATGTGATTTCATGAGATTCACGATGATTTGCAGTTTTCGTCATTCTCACTGATGCATTGGCACCACCACCAAGACAATTTGTTCATATATTTTCATCACTTATCTCAAATAGAACTTTCTGATGTTTTCAAACAAATCCGAAAATCATGGTCAAAACTATCTAGAATGTCAATGCCGAAGTCTCACTAGAAATGACGATAAAAGTAGAGTTAGTAACTTAAATTGTTCTGCAAACCTTACAAAAGTATTTCGGAGTCTACAATTATTTTCCGTGTGTTTTTGATTTCTGATGTGTTTCTCAAGTTTACATGACATATATGAACTGCTAGTTGCCTAATGAAACAGGTGCTAACGTATTTTCTAAGTTCTTTCCAAAGCTCTGTTGTCCTCAAACCCTCATTCACGCCGAGTTTTATCTGGTTAGGATCATTTGAAACACATAAGGCGGGACTTATGAACACAACCTTAGAAGCAATTTCGAAGTTGAATGTTGGAGTAAAATATTATATTGGTAAAATTCCATTCACTCTTCGTGTTTTTTTCAGTGGCTGCATCTTCTGCGGTTGTTGGACTATGATGGTCAGTTGTTTTTAGTCCCTATAACGTAGATCCAACTGGTCAAGACCCGAAAACTACTTACGCTAAACAATCAGCTTTGCTGATCCATGTTTCTTCGGTATTCTCGGTTATCACAAGCCCTGAAATTTGTTGCTTTTTTGCTACGAACGAAGAACTACTAAAACCCAAATTCGAATAATCCACCGACTCTTACGAATTCAACCGTTTTATAAACTGTACTAAACTCACAAAGGTGACTTTTTTATTCTTGTTAGAGTCATTTCACGTCAGTTTGTCTAAGCTTTATCAGTGAAGACGTTAATGATGCAACTTTTGTCCAGAAAAGTTTATCCAAAACTTTGCAGTTTTTGAGAATTTACTAGAGTGCCTGATTTGTCCAACACTCATGTCAAAGAGAAATGGGAGAAAATACCTCATTGGTTAGAAAAATATTATCTGAAATACATTATTATTATATTAATGAATGATTGTATTGTAATATTCATCGCAAAATTGAAATACTGCAGGTGCGCGTGATATGTATTTCCGTGTATTCCGTGTTGGGATCTGCTATTAACGTCGTATTCGCTGCAGTTTCAGGCGTCAAATACGTAGCTACTCCGGTAAGGACATTTATCTTATGAAAATTATAAGAATTGTGCTCAACAATACACGATAATACAAGCTTTATTATTCTCCTGTATCATTGAGTGTTGTGTGAAAGTGTTTTCGGCCTTTTTGACAGAGCTATTTCATCCAGAGAAATTTCTCTTATGATTTCATTTATTCATATATTTTTCTGAAATAATTACATAACTCGTTAAATAATCTCTAATTTACTTCGTCAACGCTATCAATGCCTTGAGAATGTCATAGTGCTTATGTTGAAACATCCTGTAACCTTGATCTTACTCTGCTTTGCTTTTTCGCACAATTATCTGCAAACCTGCCACGTGAAGTTTTCTGCTTCCGCTTCTTGTTCTATAGAACACATTACGCCGACATGAACAGCATACGGCCAACTTTGTCAGAGGTGGTCTTTGAAAAGTCGCCAGCTCGTTTGCGTGTTTTTAATCTATTTGTCTCTCATCTGGGGTCATATGCATGAAACATCCTTGGCCGGGTTGGGATGTTATCCCGAGCTCGATTGGGCTACTTTCCGACCGATTCAGGTTGGGAATAGCACCCCGACTCGGCCCGGGGGTGTTTCAAAGGTGACAAATGTAGGGCGACAACTTCCTTCTGCTGAAAAACAATCAACGACGACCATAGATCGCATTGCCACTGTTGCAATGATCTATTGGCCCAGGCGGCGTAGTAATCCCTCAAAGGTTTCATGAGATACCTCATGAGCTATTCGCATAAGCTTCTCATGAGATTCTATTGATTGCTATGCTACAACATTGAGAGTTCACGAGTAGCTCATGAGGTATCTCATGAGAAACTCATATGAATGAGGTATATCATGATAAACTCGTATGAACTTCTCGTGAGATGGAAGGGATTTCTACGCCACCAGGTTTCACTTTTTTCAGTGTGTTCTACTCGTTTTAATGCTCGTTTGTGCGGCCTGCATGATATATGCAGTGAAAAACAACGATGACTGCATGATGTGTCCTTTTCTCGTGTATCAGGTATAAATAACTGCGTTGAAAAATGACGATTATGTGGGCCAATCCCAACACTTCAGACCTTTAAACTGCAATAAGGGCAAGGGCAGCTTGAAGGACCGATGTCTGGGAATTGGTCCACATATTTGTCCTACTTTGAGCATAACAGTGGAACAGGGATAGGGCTTGGACAATGATCATTCACTCACTACCTCATTATTTTTTTTAAACTAAATTATTTTCCTTACAGATTACCGCTTGTGTCTTTGCGTTTGGTGGAATGATTTTTCTCTTTTCGCTGTCTTCCACATTGAGGGTGGGTGAATATAAATAATTTGTAACAGACCCAGTACACTAGAAGTGAATTGAATAATCACGTAAAGTCAGAATTTCAATGAGGTATCATGCACTTGTCGTGGCATGTTCCTAAGTTCTGATGTGTGTATGTTCAACGTGGCCGTGCAATTTATAAACAGTATGTTAGTTTCTACAATTCTCCCATGAACTTTTTTAGATTATCATGGGCAGGTTGTATACCGAACCACTAAGAATACCCTCCCCATTTGGAACATCTACACAACTGAAATACTTGAGAATAGAGTAAATTTAAACGCTAATGAACACACGACTTTTCACAGTGTAAAAGAAAGTGTAAAAAAAACAGGATTGAAGGATTTCTGAAAGATTACCGAAAATAAGATGACGAAAAAGGTGTAACGCGCTCATACTGATAGAGCAATTTAACAGTCTTAAACGACTAGAACGATGGTTGTACCTGCTTTCGTAGGGCCATGGTAGGTATGAAACACTTCCGGATCGATCTTGTTTCTGTAGAGATTTTTCGGTCTAGATCGTTGACAGTATGCAAACATTTTCGAGAATGATGTTACTTTGCCGATGTATGAGAGTTTGGTTTGGCGATTAACACCCAAATGTAGCAAAATGTGTCTTTTTCCAGACTGACGATGACGAAATAATCGATGAATTGTGTGACCGCCAGAATGAAGACCTGAAGCCCGGTGATGACCGGCCGAAGTATGACCTGTGCGAAAAAGATGGTTGGTATAGTTCGTTTCACTCGCACTGCGACTCATTGGCACCCTGCCAAACTTTTTGGTGGACTCTCATTCAGGAAAAGCATAGGTTTTTCTGAAAGCTTCACTTGTTTACATTTTTGTTTTCTGTTTTTAAGTATTGTGACTAATCAACAGAACATAGAGATTAAGCGTATTTTGGAAAGCTTAAACGTGGCGGAAAACGAACTAAAGCGAAAGGCTTCATCTTTATTGCGAGAGTATATTTGAAAAATTTCAACTCGTATCGACATAGTTATCAATCTCAGACGGTTTCGTATGTAGAATGCGCAGGTTTCTCAGCTGAATGTCCGAATTACTCACATAAATGTGTCAGACACGGCATTCAGCAATGACAAGAGCACGATACGAATCAGTTTTGCTCAGGTCATCATAAAACTCAGATATGCTAAATGAAAAAAAACGGCTCAGAATGAATAGAAACCATCCATTTTAAGTGATATCCATCTCGCATAGACTTTTTATAAAAGACTAGAATTTCGATAAAAATTGGAAAGGTTGAGAAAACCAACTGGTTTCCATATAGATTCAACGAACGTATAAGTTGAACGGGGAGACGACTCGCCAAGCAATGTAGGCGCCAATAATAATTTGCAGGTCGAGATGAACTTTCCCTACATTTGGGTATATTCGGGGCTCTTTGTTTCCTGCAGTTCCTCTTCGATTGCTGGCTCATCATTGTCGTGTGCAAGTAAGAAACTACGAATACAGATCTATTTGAGCGAAAACATTAATATCCATATCCCCAGGATATTTAGGAAATAACATGCAAAATACACTGTTTGAAAAAAACAAAGTTATCTAAGAACTTCTACTATAATTGCACGTTGGCTAACCTTTTTGAGGTTTCTTCTACTATAATTGCATGTTGGCTAACCTTTTTGACGCGTGAATAGGAAAGCGACGACTGTGATCGTAGTAAGCTGATCTCGACTTGCACCGTTTTTAGACCAATATAGGACTCACTCTTCCAAAAGTAATCCATAATTTCATATGTCCTATCCCGCTGTGTTTGTAGTTTCATCCCGCCGTTTTTCGGTCGTAATTTGTAAATACTAGGATGTTTCGAGATTAGGGTTGTTAATCGAGTTTGAAATTTCGAGTTTTCGAGTTTCGAGTTTTCCGATTTTTGGGAAAAACCAAGTTTTTCGAGTTTCGAGTTACTCGAGTTTTGGAGATTTCGAGTTTTTCGAGTTTAACTCGAAATTTCGAGTTATTTTTTTTTTTTCGAAAGTTTTTTCCACAGCAAAAACTGTGTCAGTTCGTGTACGCAACATAATGAGAATACAAACACATTGGGATAGGAAATCACACACATTAGATACCTGATTTGTGAAACGCAAACCCTATTGTCATGAAGCACAGTAGTACGGATGAAACGATAACTCAGCGGTCTAAATGTTTTCCATATAAGGCAGGAGTGTAATATTTAATTCACTTTTCTGAGTAGATTGTCTAGAGTTTCTGTAGTTGTGTAGTGAATTTGTAACAACAGATGAATTTTTACCGACGTTTTGTGAGTTGGTTCTGTTAAAATAGGACGTTTATGTGGACCAATCCCGTGTCAACGGTCCTTTAAACTGCAACTGAAAAATGTATTGCAGTTTATTTCATGTTTTTCCTATTTCATATTTATTCATTCACGTCGCTTCGTTACGAGGCGGTGATCATCATACATGTTACAGATATTTGTAGTAGTAGCTTCTTCTGAGTTCTTGGTGCTTTTCCTTTATAGAAGACTTCATAGAAGCAGTTTAAAGGACTGAATCGTTGGGATTGGACCACACAATCGTCCTTCTTCAAACGCGTTAAAACTTGTTTATAAGTACTCAGGCTTTGTATTGTGTCGTATTTTATACCTATAATTGAACTTTGTAAAAACATTATTCTTCTTTTTCAGGATCAAGCGTCGACTGAGTTGTCTGCGGATGCGTTGATCGACAGATTGTTTGCTTCTTTGGCGAAATTATGTGATTGTAAATAAACAATATACATGGCAAAGATTTTCGTTGTTTTTGAAGAG
Source organism: Litoditis marina (assembly GCA_964036275.1). Lineage (NCBI taxonomy): Eukaryota > Metazoa > Nematoda > Chromadorea > Rhabditida > Rhabditidae > Litoditis > Litoditis marina. Next base: position 2,494,648 of record OZ038435.1, on the reverse strand, counting down.
AAAGCAATATTCCACCTATCTATCAGTACAAACGGAGGGCTAACCCCTCTTTTTCGATATTCACCTTCATACTCCGTTAACGTAAAGAGGCCTCTGCTGTAACGTTAACGCGCCTAAGAAAAATCGATAATATTGATTTATTGATTTTTTAGGGCCTTAACAAGAAGGGTAAAAAACCGGAGTTATTCCGTCAGAACATGTGGTCTGTGCAGAAAAATACAAATAGCCTATGCCCGGTTGCCGGAAATGATTCGTGTAGTTTTTAGAATCATTTCAAAATTGAAAAAAATTAGCTAATCTTTGTATTTCTACTAAGCACGTCGTAGGTGTGCTCGCGTAACTTTGTCATCAGATGCACATTCAACAGTGTCAAATATAAGTAGTGAAAACTTTCTGGATTTCGCAATACTTGGAGAGTATGGGAAATTTAAAGAAATTTTCCAAAAATTGTCGACTTTTCAAAATGGTTGGAACTTGATCAAATTCGAACCTCAGGTATATCTAAAGGTACTGATCATTTTGCAAAAGTCTAGAAAAACCAAAGATCAAATATTGATTTTTCGGAGTAAATTTAAATTTTGAGCTATTTTCTCAGTTTTTTGTACACTCATCCTATACGTAAAGAGCTTGAAGGTTAGTCAATATGTAGAGCTCACAGAATGACACAATAATATCCAAACTCGAATATAGTCAAATTGATTCGTCGATAATGAAATAAGTTTTTTGTGTTCACATTTTTCAAGCTCGAATTTTCAACACCGAAAGTTTCGATCGGAAACATGCTTAAAAGTAGCCTTGTGTCAACACAAGTCTTCATAGAAAAAATCGTGGAAAACGTTGCTAGCATTTTCGAGTTATCGAATTTTCTCTCTTAGGAAGACTCTGAAAAAGTTAGATAAATAATGTCTTTGCAACAGCAACCCTGGGCTGAAATGTAGATAATCATGAAGAGCATGTTGAACTAAAGGAACCATTAGACCGAGAGTTCGGTTTTTCTAAATTTAAAATTTCCAAGATCAAACCACCATTGATGACGTCATAGGCGATGACGTCACAGCTGAGTGTTCTTTGTTGTCTCAATGGAAAACTACTTGGAAACACGTGAAAGTACGTGATAAACGTGTGAGTGTGTCACAGAGGCCATACAACAATACTCATGTGACGACAAGTTGGATTCAGAAGGCCAGACGACGTAACTGAATCAATGTTGTTCAAACGTTCTCAAAAGTCTACAGCAAGTGAGATAACTTGTACGACAATCATATTCACATCAAATACTGAAGAATCAACGACGACATGCCAGCTTCTGAAGGCAAGATGACGTCGAAAAGTAGTAGAGTGTAAGACCATGCAAAAACTTGTTGCAACTTCACCAAATAACCGCGAGCGTAGGGGGTCTGGGGGGTCTCCCCCCAGCTAGACGGGCGCGCGGCGAGAGCCGCGCGACCGGCTAGTCCACCTATCTATCAGTACAGACGGAGCCGTAACCCCCTTTTTTTCGATATTTACCTTCATACTCCGTTAACGTATAGAGGCCTTCGTAAAACGTTAGTGAGCCTAAGGAAAATCGATGATATCGATTTATTGATTATTTACGGCCTTCGCAAGAAGGGTAAAAAAACGACGATATTCCAGTCATAGACTCTACTACTCAATTGTAAAATTCCTATCCTACACTTTTTGCCGGAAACGTCTGGGAAATTTTTTACGACCTTTTACAAGTGAGCAATTTTTTTGCTATTCAGTATCGCCATACGTGGCTGATGAGTACGAACCATTTGAAACTTCTATGATGGCAGTTACTCCATGAGCTCATACTATCCTCGAAATATCGATCGATATTTCGCAATCGCTGCCAAGTTTTAGAAATGTCAAGAAATTTTCCAAGTTTTCCCAATTTGTCAAAATGGTCCAGATAGGCTAGGATGGAGACATAACATGTTGCAACTCATACTGAGTTCACTACGGAACAATAAGAGCTCAAAGATCAAATATCGATTTTTTGTGACGTGATTCATGAAAAGTAGTATCGTTTAAAAGAGTATAGAAATCTACATTGTCGATCGGTTGAGGACATGATACTAACATGTTAGAATGCGGGTAATGTCTTATTCCGAAAAATAGAATTAAGTTTATCATAACTGCCGTTATTGATTTTGTAGATCATGACGAAAATAGTAATTTGTTTAGACCAATATCTGGAAAACGGTAGCAACGATTTTTTTCTATGTTCGATATGTTATGAAGATTAGTGTATACTACAATAAAAAACACAAAAAAATGGGAATCGTTCCTACGGTTTTTTCAAAAATTTCAATTTTATAATTTTTAAAATTTTCAAAAATGTTGTGGGGAGACGATTCCCACGGAATAGAAGCTACTTGAGTATTCATTATCAACATCAAAAAGATATTTGAAAATTATTCAACCGTTTTCGAGTTACATAGCTTTGTAAATGCTAAGATCAAACCACCAAAGTTGTGACGTCACAGGTTGTGACGTCATAGTTGAGATTTATTGAAACACCATTTAATTCAATAAAACTCAGTATTGAGACTGCGTTTAGTCTGTAAATGTGATATGAACGCTGAGTAATGATTCCGATGTGACGACGAGTTGGATTCAGAAGGCCAGATGACGTAACTGAATCAATGTTGTTCAAACGTTCTCAAAAGTCTACAGCAAGTAGGATAACTTGTACGACAATCATATTGACGTCAAATAATGAAGTATCAACGACAAAATGCCAGATTCTGAAGGCAAGTTGACGTCGAAAAGTAGTAGAGTGTAAACACATTCAAAACTTTGTTGCCACTTGACCAAATAACCGCGAGCGTAGGGGGTCTGGGGGGTCTCCCCCCAGCTAGACGGGCGCGCGGCAAGAGCCGCGCGACCGGCTAGTCTTTTAAATCATTGAGCCAAAAACTCTTTGTTTCAGCGCCAAAATATACCCCACCAGATGTGAGCCGACTGAATTGGACGAAACTTTTTTTCATCAAAACTTTGGTCATAACTTCTGTTGGCAATTGCTGGCTTCATTTTTACGCTATTCGGATAGAACTGAAGGAACGTGCATCAAAGAATTGGCTAATCGGAATCGAGAGAACTTATTCACTTTCGCACAGTCTATATTTGTTTCCAGAAACCTCCACCACTGTGTTTCCTGAGTACGTATGCTAGAAGATTCCGGCACCTTCATTCCATCCTGCGTCTCCTCAAACATACGCTATTTCTTTGTTCTCACATCCCACCGGGTAATAAGAGACCAGAACTAGTGAGGCAGAGCGAGAGACGCAGAATGTGATGAAGGTGCCGGGATCTTCTAGCATACGTACTCTGTTGGTTAACGGGTGAACAAGCTTCGCTAATAGTATCTGAACGGGAAAAAAGATCAAGATCAGTTGCACTTGCTGCAATCAGTGAGAACACAGAGGTAGACTTCATTTAAATGTTTCAGTTCACACAAGGTGGTAGTTTTCAAACTTTTGAGCATATTTCTTCCCGAACCGGCTCTTTGTGAACCCGAAAAGGTTCATCTTCAATTGGTTCCGCCAGGCTCGAACCGACACGGAGCCGTATCGAAGTGGCGTACTGCTTCGGTCCTAACAGTGTTGGCTTTCACTCTGTTCACTTCTGAAACAAACCACAAGGTTCAGAAAAAAGAGCCAATTCCCCATTTCCGGCTTTTTGAACAGTTCAGCAAACATCTTGTCTTCAATTTTGAAGGGAAGTATTAAACGTAGAAATAGGTCACCGCACAGTTGTAGCTTGACCTATTTCTTTCTAGAGTTTCGAAGTACAGTTAAGCGAGGGGCTAGTTGAAACACGCATGAAGTCCAGATTTTCCGCAGTGTTTCCTCGTTACAAAAAGCTTTTCACGTGTTTCCTGTTGGTTTACAAGTAAACGAGTCTGGAACTCAGTTTGCTCGCACTCTCTGAAAATTTACAGGTACACAGAATGGTTGGAATGAAATGGGAAGAGATACACTTCATTTCAACTTTTCGTCTTCCTAGGTTGGTTGATTTACCCAGTTTCCCTCCAGCTTTCATGAGAATCTCATGAACACCTCATGGGAACTGCTCATAATGTAGCTTGTAGCATATAAATCAATAGAATCTATCTTATAAGAAGTATGTAAGATGTTGCTTATGAGGTATCTCAAGAGGTTTTTGAGGAGTCGCTTGCACGCCAGGGAAGTGTAGCATTTTTTAAAGAGGCGCAGGTTGAGATCAAAATTCCGGAAACACTTGTGCCTGGATACATCCAGACTGATTCCTAACAGTTATTCTTAGAATGAGAACGCGAAAGATCCTACTGTTAAAATCATTGATGGCTCTCAAAATCAAAACGTTTTACTAATTCCAATTTTTTTCAATTTCAGGTATCACGACGCGAAAATGCAACAAGAGTGAGTTTGATTCACTGGTCAAAGTTCAAATATGTATCCCGAGACATGTGATTTCATGAGATTCACGATGTTTGCAGTTTTCGTCATTCTCACTGATGCATTGGCGTGAGCACCACCAAGACAATTCTTTCATATATTTTCATCACTTATCTCAAATAGAAATTTCAAATAGAAACACCAAGACAATTTGTTCATATATTTTCATCACTTATCTCAAATAGAAATTTCTGATGTTTTCAAACAAATCCGAAAATCATGGTCAAAACTATCTAGAATGTCAATGCCGAAGTCTCACTAGAAATGACGATAAAAGTAGAGTTATTAACTTGAATTGTCCTGCAAACCTTACAAAAGTATTTCGGAGTCTCCGTGTGTTTTTGATTTCTGATGTGTTTCTCAAGTTTACATGACATATATGAACTGCTAATGAAACAGGTGCTAACGTCTTTTCTAAGTTCTTTCCAAAGCTCTGTTGTCCTCAAACCCTCATTCACGCCGAGTTTTCTCTGGTCAGGACCATTTGAAACACATAAGGCCTTACACACAACACCGAGATCTTATGAACACAACCTTAGAAGCAATTTCGAAGTTGAATGTTGGAGAAAAATAATATATTGGTAGGATTCCATTCACTCTTCGTGTTTTTTTTTCAGTGGCTGCATCTTCTGCGGTTGTTGGACTATGATGGTCAGTTGTTTTTTGTCCTTATAACGTAGACAAGGAAGGTCGCCGGCGGCTAAAGCCGCCTTCGCCTCCCTTGTTTTTATTCCGGGCTGGCGAGAGCTTCCTGGTTCTGTTTTTTTTCTGAAAATGGACCGCGAAAGCTCTCCTTAACAGTGCGAGACCTCTCCAGAGCGCGAGTCCTTTCTTTAACATTGAGCGCGAGACATTTCCCTTATATAGAGCGCAAGACCTCTCTCTAACATAGAGCGCGAAACCTCTCCTTACCATAGAGCGCGAAACTTCTCCTTAACATAGAACGCGAAACTTCTCCCTAACATAGAACGCGAAATCTCTTCTTACCATAGAGCGTGAAACTTCTCCCTAACATATAGCGCGGAATTTCTTCCTTACCATAGAGCGCGAAACTTCTCCCTAACATAGAACGCGAAACTTCTTCCTAACATAGTACGCGAAATCTCTTCTTACCATAGAGCGTGAAACTTCTCCTTAACATAGAACGCGAAACTTCTCCCTAACATAGAACGCGAAATCTCTTCTTACCATAGAGCGTGAAACTTCTCCCTAACATATAGCGCGGAATTTCTTCCTTACCATAGAGCGCGAAACTTCTCCCTAACATAGAACGCGAAACTTCTTCCTAACATAGTACGCGAAATCTCTTCTTACCATAGAGCGTGAAACTTCTCCTTAACATAGAACGCGAAACTTCTCCCTAACATAGAACGCGAAATCTCTTCTTACCATAGAGCGTGAAACTTCTCCCTAACATAGAACGCGAAACTTCTCCCTAACATAGAACGCGAAATCTCTTCTTACCATAGAGCGTGAAATTTCTTCCTAACATAGAGCGCGAAACTTCTCCCTAACATAGAACGCGAAACTTCTCCCTAACATAGAACGCGAAATCTCTTCTTACCATAGAGCGTGAAACTTCTCCTTAACATAGAACGCGAAACTTCTCCCTAACATAGAACGCGAAATCTCTTCTTACCATAGAGCGTGAAACTTCTCCCTAACATATAGCGCGGAATTTCTTCCTTACCATAGAGCGCGAAACTTCTCCCTAACATAGAACGCGAAACTTCTTCCTAACATAGTACGCGAAATCTCTTCTTACCATAGAGCGTGAAACTTCTCCTTAACATAGAACGCGAAACTTCTCCCTAACATAGAACGCGAAATCTCTTCTTACCATAGAGCGTGAAACTTCTCCCTAACATAGAGCGCGGAATTTCTTCCTTACCATAGAGCGCGAAACTTCTCCCTAACATAGAACGCGAAACTTCTTCCTAACATAGTACGCGAAATCTCTTCTTACCATAGAGCGTGAAACTTCTCCTTAACATAGAACGCGAAACTTCTCCCTAACATAGAACGCGAAATCTCTTCTTACCATAGAGCGTGAAACTTCTCCCTAACATAGAGCGCGGAGGAATTTCTTCCTTACCATAGTGCGCGAAACTTCTCCCTAACATAGAACGCGAAACTTCTCCCTAACATAGAACGCGAAATCTCTTCTTACCATAGAGCGTGAAATTTCTTCCTAACATAGAGCGCGAAACTTCTCCCTAACATATAGCGCGGAATTTCTTCCTTACCATAGAGCGCGAAACTTCTCCCTAACATAGAGCGCGAAACTTCTTCCTAACATAGAGCGCGGAATTTTTTCCTTACCATAGAGCGCGAAACTTCTCCCTAACATATAGCGCGGAATTTCTTCCTTACCATAGAGCGCGAAACTTCTCCCTAACATAGAGCGCGAAATTTCTACCTTACCATAGAGCGCGAAACTTCTCCCTAACATAGAGCGCGTCTCGCTTAAATAGGGCGCGGGAGTTTCCCTTAACGTAGAGCGCGAAAGTTCTTTTTAATATAGGGCGCGGGAGTTCCCCTAACTCAAGAGTCCCCCTTAACTTATGGCGCGGGAGTTTCCCTAAAACATAGAACGCGTCTCGCTGAAATAGGGCGCGGGAGTTTCCTTAATCATAGGGTGCGAAACTTCTCCCTAACATAGAACGCGAAACTTCTCCCTAACATAGAACGCGAAACTTCTCCCTAACATAGAACGCGAAACTTCTCCCTAACATAGAACGCGAAACTTCTCCCTAACATAGAACGCGAAACTTCTCCCTAACATAGAACGCGGAATTTCTTCCCTACCATAGAGCACGAAACTTCTCCCTAACAAATAGCGCGGAATTTCTTCCTTACCATAGAGCGCGAAACTTCTCCCTAACATAGAACGCGAAATCTCTTCTTACCATAGAGCGTGAAATTTCTTTCAAACATAGAGCGCGAAACGTCTCCCTAACATAGAGCGCGGAATTTCTTCCCTACCATAGAGCACGAAACTTCTCCCTAACATATAGCGCGGAATTTCTTCCTTACCATAGAGCGCGAAACTTCTCCCTAACATAGAACGCGAAATCTCTTCTTACCATAGAGCGTGAAATTTCTTTCAAACATAGAGCGCGAAACGTCTCCCTAACATAGAGCGCGGAATTTCTTCCCTACCATAGAGCACGAAACTTCTCCCTAACATATAGCGCGGAATTTCTTCCTTACCATAGAGCGCGAAACTTCTCCCTAACATAGAGCGCGAAACTTCTTCCTAACATAAAGCGCGGAATTTCTTCCTTACCATAGAGCGCGAAACTTCTCCCTAACATAGAGCGCGAAATTTCTACCTTACCATATAGCGCGAAACTTCTCCCTAACATAGAGCGCGTCTCGCTTAAATAGGGCGCGGGAGTTTCCTTTACCTTTACCATGGGGCGCGGAAGTTCCCCCTAACTTAGGGCTCGGGAGTTTCCCTTAACATAGAGCGCGGAATTTCTCCCTAACATAGAGCGCGAAATTTCTACCTTACCATATAGCGCGAAACTTCTCCCTAACATAGAGCGCGTCTCGCTTAAATAGGGCGCGGGAGTTTCCTTTACCTTTACCATGGGGCGCGGAAGTTCTCCCTAACTTAGGGCTCGGGAGTTTCCCTTAACATAGAGCGCGGGAGTTTCCCTTACCATAGAGCGCAAAAGTTCTTTTTAATATAGGGCGCGGGAGTTCCCCTAACTCAAGAGTCCCCCTTAACTTATGGCGCGGTAGTTTCCCTTAACATAGAGCGCGGGACTTCTCCCGAATATTGTTCGCGGGAGTTCCCGAAAATTTATAGCGTGGAAGTTTTCCCTAACTTAGGGAGCAGGAGTTTCTCTTAACATAGAGGCAAAGGTTCTATCGCTACGCTAGCGTTTTCTCTAAAAAAAAATATGATCCACCCTTCCCACACTACTGCCAATAAGAAATGGAATGCATCCAGCTCACGTTCGCTCACGGCTTTTCTCAGTTTTCAGCAAAAAGTGCATTTGCTTCAGTTTTTCCCCATTTTTCGACTAAAAGTGCAGCAAAAAGGCTTCACACAAACAAACAAACAAACAAACCAAATAGGCGAATTATAGAAAGGGATCCAACTGGTCAAGACCCGAGAACTATATACGCCAAACAATCAGCTTTGCTGATCCACGTTTCGTCGGTTTTCTCGGTTATCACAAGCTTTGAAATTTTTCGCTACGAACAAAGCACTACTAAAACCCAAATTCGAATATTTCACCGACTCTTACGAATTCAACCGTTTTATAAACATTTCACGTCAGTTTGTCTAAGCTTTATCAGTGAAGACGTTAATGATGCAACTTTTGTCCAGAAAAGTTTATCCAAAACTTTGCAGACTCGCGTGATTGTCATTGCTACACTCGCCGTGGTCTCCTGCTTCTTCCAATTCGTTCGAGAGACTCAGAGATCGAATGGGCATTCGTATTTATCTGCAAGTATTTCTCGTTTTTATTTAGGAACTTTATAAAAAGACAGACAGTTGATGATTTACTTGGACCTTGACTTCTAGGACAACAGGAAGAAAATGAAAACAGCAGGGAAAGTTCGAAAGCTATTTGGAAAGTTTCGATTTTTTCTTCCCAAATTCGAAACTTTAATCTGGGTTGGCCACGGAACATTAGTGCATTCTCAATCGTAAGCAGAAAGCATGATTATTTTTGAGAATCTCATATTTTTAGCTTCTGGATATCGTGCTACTTCTCGTAGCTGTAATGTGCATGGTGTTTGCGGTTAGAGAGAACAATGGCTGCATGATGATTCCCTTTCTTATCTACCAGGTATAGTTACTAATAATGATTCATTACCCTTGTAGAAATACATCAACAACAATTCAAACAAGATTACGTACGTCGTGAATGGATTTTACCGAAAAATAATACATGAAAAACCTATTTTTAGAATATGAAATAGAACGAATGATTGTGAGCACCTGAGTCAATGTATTGTGGCCGGAACTGTGGCCTAGTTCTCGTATGCAACATTTCTCATCCCCCTCCCGTACTTTCACATCTCTCGAGATATTTTGACCTCCCCCCCCCCTCCCCACCCGCACTAGTTTCAATAGAAAATGGTGGGGGTAAAATTTAATGTGATGGCAAGGTTAAAAGTTGACATTGTACAAACACCCCCCACTAACGTAAATGGAGGTTAAAGTTACATGCCTGCAATCTAAATTCAACAATCGCCCTCCCTCCCATCGAGTCCGTGGTGAAGACGGAGCCATGTAACTTTCATCCCCACCGTGAGGGGTGAAAGTATCACAGGACTAACCTCAGCTAAAACTAAAAATAAAGTGTTCCCGAATGTTACATGGGTCCGATCTAACTAAGAATCCAAAGAATGGGGGCAATTGTTAAAGATTATCAAGCATGTAACTTTTACCTTCCCAGTTAACGAAATACCCCATGTTCCTGACCTCGCCGCGGTTACCTACTGATCGGTTCAGTTGCAGCTGGCTAGATGGAGCCCTTGTTAGCAGTATTCGGTTAAGTTCCTGTCCACTTTTGAAAGCCTACAACAGTGCTGGAAATTTGCTGTTTTGTATTACTGCAAATAGCTGCGAATGTATGATTTTTCTTTTCAGATTCTCGTTTGCATCCGTTCCTTTGCGTACATGTTTATTTTCCTGTTTGCAATGATCGCGACAAAGGTGGAGTGAACTCAAATTGATTTCTTGGTTCCAAAGCCTACAAATAGAGTAGGTGAATTTCTTCCCGAACAGACTCTTCCCGAACCAAAACCGAACCTATTTTTTCCGAACCAGTTGGTTCGTTCTAGAAACGAACCAAATTTAGGCCAACAAAGTTGGAACCGAACCAATTCATGTAATTAGTACTGAAATTGGTCGACTTCGTAACGTTTATTAGGGTTTGGTTCGGTTTCATGTCGGTTTGAGTTCGCAAACGGTTCGGTTCCTTACCGAACCAACTGGTTTGGGAAGAATCGGTTCGGTTTTGGTTCGGGAAGAGTCGGTTCGGGAAGAAATTTGCCAATAGAATATACTACGACAGTTTTCACGATCCAACCGTTGTTTCTCCAAACGTTTTCGACTTTTTCTCGAGAACAGAAGTAACGGAATGCCAATGCAGATTACTGGGGGATTGAAGTTTCGTCATGTTGTTTCACCCTCATTTGTTCGAGTTGATTGTTCTATGATCGCAGTCAAAACACTTCTCATCTATGAGAATCTTATCAGCCTTACGAGGAGCAGTTTCTGCAATACCTTGTCATGAGAGAGCATCATCTCAGTAGTGATTTAATGTTGATCGACTACATCACTGCAAGGTTCTCATGATAACGTATGAGAAGTAACTATTACTTTTACTCATCAGAATATAGCTGATCTTACCTTTACTTATTTTTTTCCACCTTTCAGACCTATACTTATCAGAATATAGCTGATCTTCTTCTATTTCTTCTTCTTCTTCTTCTCCAAATCAAAGTTCATTGTTCAGAGCTACACTCCTGAGAGCCACCATGATTTGTGTAAAGACTATGATATCTGCACCACAAAGGGTTAGTCAACTTATTTTTTTTCGTATCTGCAAGCTTTTGCATTATATGCATTTCTTATTGCATTTGATTCACTCGTACATCTATTATTCCGCTGCAGACAGAGATAATTGGTCCGTCTTCTTTGGTTTTCTCGCGTTCGTCATGTTTGTGGACTTTTTGTTCAGTGCTTGGATAACTGTCGTTTTGTGCAGGTGGGCGTCTGAATAATGTGAATAGAATAGAATAGAATATATTTATTCGCGATTCCACACGTGACTTTTCACATTGTTGGATGTGGCACTCCGATTCAAAAAATAATAGAAGAAAAATTTAGATGATGAAAAGGGTATTGCGACCCTGTTACGCGCTCATTATGATTGATGCCTAGACAGAAAACAAAAAACAACAGAACACGATCGAATGAATAATAGCTTTAGTGATTTTTCGATCGTACTGGTTTTCTACTATAGTCTTCATTTCATCAACAACGACAGCAAACGAACTAGTGTATCACGAATTGCTGAGTGAGCTGTGCTGTTTTTTGTCAGCAGTAAACAGCACATTGATCAAGAGAAGGCCGACAGGTCGTACAATGTTTTAAAGGCTACACAAATGATCATCTCATACTTGATATTTCTCTAATGTTTCTACTTTCGACCAAAACGTAGATCGGAAATATAAAGCATCAGTTTACGAAAAATATTTGATCTTGTTGATTTGATCACCCTCTGAATATTTCTTGTTCCAGAATCAAGCGTCGTCTCGAGGGTATGCGCTTCTAAACTACTATAATTTTCGCGAAGATGATTTGGTTGTAAATAAACAATACGCATGGCGTACAAGTGTTGTTGTGTTTTTATCTCAGAAACATGTGTTTGTGCGAGCTCGTTTTGTTTACTTCTGTCACTGTGTGGTGTTGTTTGAATTATTGTTGGCTCTAAGTTGAGAAGAAAGAGTACTAAGAGAGAGATATAGATATTTGTTAATACGACGTTGACGAAAAAGTTTCCGGAATACTTCTGTTTGCTCCTCATCTAGAAATAGTAATACCCGAAACTTCTGCACGATGAAAGTTAATCTCAGTGCGAATGAAACAATCTATAAAACAAGCAATCCATTTGATCGCCTTACTCCCAAAAGGTAATTTGATGATTAAATATACAAAACAAATGAAACGAAAATGAACAATTGCCTACTGCTCGAATGACGAAAAGATAAAAGGCTACAACAGTGCTCTGGCATATCCAGTTGAAAAACTACCCGGATCCTCATTTCGGAGCGTTTAACACGTTCCACGTGAGTTATCGTTTAGTTTTCCAATCGAACAACATACTACTTTTCCTCCTATCTTCTCTGGCGGTCTTTCCATAATTACGTCACTTTGCTATAATTGTATTCTTTTCATTACATCCGAGATGTTATGTTTGCATTGGGAGACTGAATTCGTGACGTAGAATGGTAAAAAGAGAGGCAAATGAGAGAAAACAGAGTCGGCTGGTGACTAAACAATACTCATATTATGTTTAATTCAAGCTCGCATAATTTATTCTCAGACTGTCTGCATTGGATGAAAATAGATGTCTGGCTCTAGTAACTGTAACAGTTTGAAAGTGGACGCGTTCTATAGTTCTCTCCATTCCCACTCCAGAACTAAAGCGAGAGGCTTCATCTTTATTGCGACAGTATATTTGAAACATTTAAACTCGTATCGACATAGTTATCAAGCTCAGACGGTTTCGTATGTAGAATGCGCAGGTTTCTGAGCTGATTGTCCAAATTACTCACATAAATGTGTCAGACACGGCATTCAGCAATGACAAGAACACGATACGAATCAGTTTTGCTCAGGTCACCATAAACTCAGATATGCTAAATAAAATTACGGCTCAGAAGGAATAGAAACCATCCATTTTAAGTGATGTCCATTTCGCGTAGAGTTTTTATAAAAGACTAGATATTCGATAAAAATTGGAAAGGTTGAGAAAACCAACTGGTTTTCATAATAATTTACAGGTAATAATTATAATTTATATAATAATTTACAGGTCGAGATGAACTTTCCCTACATTTGGGTATATTCGGAGCTTTTTGTTTCCTGCAGTTCCTCTTCGACTGCTGGATCATCATTGTCGTGTGCAAGTAAGAAACTACGAATACAGAGCTATTTGAGCGAAAAACATAAATATCCATATCCCCAGGATAACTAGGAAATAACATGCGAAATACACTGTTTGAAAAAAAAAGTTATCTAAGAACTTCTACTATAATTGCACGTTGGTTAACCTTTTTGAGGTTTCTTCTACTATAATTGCACGTTGGCTAACCTTTTTGACGCGTGAATAGGAAAGCGACGACTGTGATCGTAGTAAGCTGATCTCGACTTGCACCGTTTTTAGACCAATATAGGACTCTTCCAAAAGTAATCCATAATTTCATATGTCCTATCCCGCTGTGTTTGTAGTTTCATCCCGCCGTTTTTCGGTCGTAATTTGTAAATACTAGGATGTATCGAAATCAAACGACAGCAAAAACTGTGTCAGTTCGTGTACGCAACATGATGAGAATACAAACACATTGGGATAGGAAATCATACACATTAGATACCTGATTTGTGAAACGCAAACCCTGTTGTCATAAAGCACAGTTGTACGGATCTAACGATAACTCAGCGGTCTAAATGTTTTTCATATAAGGCAGGAGTGTACTGTTTAATTCACTTTTCTGAGTAGATTGTCTAGAGTTTCTGTAGTTGTGTAGTGAGCTTGTAATAATAGACGAATTTTAAACGCAGTTTTGTGAGTTGGTTTTCTTAAAGTAGGACGTTTATGTGGACCAATCCCGTGTCAACGGTCCTTTAAACTGCAATTGAAAAATGTATTGCAGTTTATTTCATGTTTTTTTCATATTTCATATTTATTCATTCACGTCGCTTCGTTACGAGGCGGTGATCATCACACATGTTACAGATATTTGTAGTAGTAGCTTCTTCTGAGTTATTGGTGCCTTTCGTTCATAGAAGACTTCATAGAAGCAGTTTGAAGGACTGAATCGTTGGGATTGGACCACATAATCGTCCTTCTTCAAAGAATCCGTCCCGCTCTAATTTTGACTCCTGACTCAACAATCTGATCTTTTGGCAAATGAAAAACCATTATCAAAAATATATACTTGTATATCTCTATCTTGCTTCGTTTTCTCAGAAAAGCGGCTTACGTAATGACACCGATAGGGGGGTTGCGTACGGGGTATGCTCAAAATAGCCTATAGAAGTACAAAAACATTTTTGAAACTTTCTATCATAAACGACAACACAATTAGAGACTAAAAAATTAAAATAAATCTGGACGTAAATGAACCAAGTCAAGTTGCGTCACAGGGAAAATGTTGATGTCCTCTTTTTAATTGCTTGATGTTATGCAAACTTTACAATTTTTCAATCAGAAACTTTTTGCATGATCTATGGGAAGACGTTGAGAAGCTTTTTTGAGCTTTTTAAATTTTTCGTGAAACTCACATTATAGCGGAACGGTTTCTTTAAACGCGCAGACCCCTAAGATATCGTATACGTTAAAACTTGTTTATAAGTAGCTTTGTTATGTGTCGTATTTTATACCTATGATTGAACTTTGTAAAAACATTATTCTTCTCTTTCAGGATCAAGCGTCGACTGAGTTGTCTGCGGATGCGTTGATCGACAGATTGTTTGCTTCTTTGGCGAGATTATGTGATTGTAAATAAACAATATACTATACATGGCAAATATTTTTTGTGCTTTTTGAAGAGAAAGCAATATTCTTTTTAATCATTGAGCCAAAAACTCTTTGTTTCAGCGCCAAAATATACCCCACCAGATGTGAGCCGACTGGATTGGACGAAACTTTTTTTTTTCATCAAAACTTTGGTCATAAATTCTGTTGGCAAATGCTGTCCTCATTTTCACGCTATTCTGATAGAACTGAAGGAACGTGCATCGAAGAATTGGCTAATCGGAATCGAGAGAACTTGTTCACTTTCGCACAGTCTATATTTGTTTCCAGAAACCTCCACCACTGTGTTTCCTGAGTACGTATGCTAGAAGATTCCGGCACCTTTATCCCATCCTGCGTCTCCTCAAACATACGCTATTTCTTTGTTCTCACATCCCACCGGGTAATAAGAGACCAGAACTAGTGGGACAGAGCGAGAGACGCAGAATGTGATGAAGGTGCCGGGATCTTCTAGCATACGTACTCTGTTGGTTAACGGGTGAACAAGCTTCGCTAATGGTATCTGAACGGGAAAAAAAGATCAAGATCAGTTGCACTTGCTGCAATCAGTGAGAACACAGAGGTAGACTTCATTCAAATTTTCCGTTCACACAAGTTGGTAGTTTTCAAACTTTTGAGCTTATTTCTTCCCGAACCGGCTCTTTGTGAACCTGAAACGGTTTATCTTCAATTGGTTCCGCCAGGCTCGAACCGACACGGAGCCATATCGAAGTGGCGTATTGCTTCGGTCCTAACAGTGTTGGCTTTCACTTTGTTCACTTCTAGAACAAACCACAAGGTTCAGAGAAAAGAGCCAGTTTGGAAAGATCGTTGTCATTGTAGTCTCCCCCCCCCCCATTTCCGGCTTTTTGAACAGTTCAGCAAACATCCTTCAATTTTAAAGGGGGAGTATTAAATGTAGAAATAGGTCACCGCACAGTTGTAGTTTGACCTGTTTCTTTCTAGAGTTTCGAAGTACAGTTAAGCGAGGGGCTAGCTGAAACACGCATGAAGTCCAGATTTTCCGCAGTGTTTCCTCGTTACAAAAAGCTTTTCACGTGTTTCCTGTTCGTTCCCGAGTGAACGGGTCTGGATACGCGCACGAACTCAGTTTGCTCGCACTCTCTGAAAATTTACAGGTACACATAATGGTTGGAATGAAGTGGGAAGAGATACACTTCATTTCAACTTTTCGTCTTCCTAGGTTGGTTGATTTACCCAGTTTCCCTCCAGCTTTCATGAGAATCTCATGAACACCTGACGAGCTACTCGTGAACTTCTAATGTTGAAGCATATAAATCAATAGAATCGTATGAGAAGTTTGTAAGATGTTGCTCATGAGGTATCTCAAGTGGTTTTCAAGGAATCTCTCGCACGCCAGGGAAGTGTAGCATTCTTTTGAGGAGATGCAGGTTGAGATCGATAATCCGGAAACACTTGTGCCTGGGAAACATCCAGACCAGACTGATTTCTAAGAGTCAATCTTAGATTGACTCTTAGGAATCAGTCAAAATCAAAACGTTTTACTAATTCCAATTTTTTTCAATTTCAGGTAGCACGACGCCAAAATGCAACAAGAGTGAGTTTGATTCACTGGTCGAAGTTCAAATATGTATCCCGAGACATGTGATTTCATGAGATTCACGATGATTTGCAGTTTTCGTCATTCTCACTGATGCATTGGCACCACCACCAAGACAATTTGTTCATATATTTTCACCACTTATCTCAAATAGAACGTTCTGATGTTTTCAAACAAATCCGAAAATCATGGTCAAAACTATCTAGAATGTCAATGCCGAAGTCTCACTAGAAATGACGATAAAAGTAGAGTTAGTAACTTAAATTGTTCTGCAAACCTTACAAAAGTATTTCGGAGTCTACAATTATTTTCCGTGTGTTTTTGATTTCTGATGTGTTTCTCAAGTTTACATGACATATATGAACTGCTAGTTGCCTAATGAAACAGGTGCTAACGTATTTTCTAAGTTCTTTCCAAAGCTCTGTTGTCCTCAAACCCTCATTCACGCCGAGTTTTATCTGGTTAGGATCATTTGAAACACATAAGGCGGGACTTATGAACACAACCTTAGAAGCAATTTCGAAGTTGAATGTTGGAGTAAAATATTATATTGGTAAAATTCCATTCACTCTTCGTGTTTTTTTCAGTGGCTGCATCTTCTGCGGTTGTTGGACTATGATGGTCAGTTGTTTTTAGTCCCTATAACGTAGATCCAACTGGTCAAGACCCGAGAACTACTTACGCTAAACAATCAGCTTTGCTGATCCATGTTTCTTCGGTATTCTCGGTTATCACAAGCCCTGAAATTTGTTGCTTTTTTGCTACGAACGAAGAACTACTAAAACCCAAATTCGAATAATCCACCGACTCTTACGAATTCAACCGTTTTATAAACTGTACTAAACTCACAAAGGTGACTTTTTTATTCTTGTTAGAGTCATTTCACGTCAGTTTGTCTAAGCTTTATCAGTGAAGACGTTAATGATGCAACTTTTGTCCAGAAAAGTTTATCCAAAACTTTGCAGTTTTTGAGAATTTACTAGAGTGCCTGATTTGTCCAACACTCATGTCAAAGAGAAATGGGAGAAAATACCTCATTGGTTAGAAAAATATTATCTGAAATACATTATTATTATATTAATGAATGATTGTATTGTAATATTCATCGCAAAATTGAAATACTGCAGGTGCGCGTGATATGTATTTCCGTGTATTCCGTGTTGGGATCTGCTATTAACGTCGTATTCGCTGCAGTTTCAGGCGTCAAATACGTAGCTACTCCGGTAAGGACATTTATCTTATGAAAATTATAAGAATTGTGCTCAACAATACACGATAATACAAGCTTTATTATTCTCCTGTATCATTGAGTGTTGTGTGAAAGTGTTTTCGGCCTTTTTGACAGAGCTATTTCATCCGTGTGCTACTTCATCCAGAGAAATTTCTCTTATGATTTCATTTATTCATATATTTTTCTGAAATAATTACATAACTCGTTAAATAATCTCTAATTTACTTCGTCAACGCTATCAATGTCTTGAGAATGTCATAGTGCTTATGTTGAAACATCCTGTAACCTTGATCTTACTCCGCTTTGCTTTTTCGCACAATTATCTGCACCTGCCACGTGAAGTTTTCTGTTTCCGCGTCTTGTTCTATAGAACATATGACGCCGACATGAACAGCATACGGCCAACTTTGTCAGAGGTGGTCTTTGAAAAGTCGCCAGCTCGTTTGCGTGTTTTTAATCTATTTGTCTCTTATCTGAGGTCATATGCATGAAACATCCTGGGCCGGGTTGGGATGTTATCCCGAGCTCGATTGGGCTACTTTCCGACCGATTCAGGTTGGGAATAGCACCCCGACTCGGCCCGGGGGTGTTTCAAAGGTGACAAATGTAGGGCCACAACTTCCTTCTGCTGAAAAACAATCAACGACGACCATAGATCGCATTGCTACTGTTGCAATGATCTATTGGCCCAGGCGGCGTAGTAATCCCTCAAAGGTTTCATGAGATACCTCATGAGCTATTCGCATAAGCTTCTCATGAGATTCTATTGATTGCTATGCTACAACATTGAGAGTTCACGAGTAGCTCATGAGGTATCTCATGAGAAACTCATATGAATGAGGTATCTCATGAGAAACTCATATGAACTTCTCGGGAGATGGAAAAGATTTCTACCTTACCAGGTTTCACTTTTTTCAGTGTGTTCTACTCGTTTTAATGCTCGTTTGTGCGGCCTGCATGATATATGCAGTGAAAAACAACGATGACTGCATGATGTGTCCTTTTCTCGTGTATCAGGTATAAAATAACTGCGTTGAAAAAAGACGATTATGTGGGCCAATCCCAACACTTCAGACCTTTAAACTGCAATAAGGGCAAGGGCAGCTTGAAGGACCGATGTCTGGGAATTGGTCCACATATTTTTCCTACTTTGAGCATAACAGTGGAGGGATAGGGCTTGGACAATGATCATTCACTCACTAATTGATTATTTTTTTCAAACTAAATTATTTTCCTTACAGATTACCGCTTGTGTCTTTGCGTTTGGTGGAATGATTTTTCTCTTTTCGCTGTCTTCCACATTGAGGGTGGGTGAATATAAATAATTTGTAACAGACCCAGTACACTAGAAGTGAATTGAATAATCACGTAAAGTCAAAATTTTAATGAGATATCGTGCACTTGTCGTGGCATGTTCCTAAGTTCTGCTGTGTGTATGTTCAACGTGGCCGTGCAATTTATAAACAGTATATTAGTTTCTACAATTCTCCCATGAACTTTTTTAGATTATCATGGGCGGGTTGTATACCGAACCACTGAGAACACCCTCCCCATTTGAAACATCTACACAACTGAAATACTTGAGAATAGAGTAGATTTATACGCTAATGAACACACGACTTTTCACAGTGTAATGGAAAATGTAAAAAAAAACAGGATTGAAGGATTTCTGAAAGATTACCGAAAATAAGAAGACGAAAAAGGTGTAACGCGCTCGCACTGATAGAGCAATTAAACAGTCTTAAACGACTAGAACGATGGTTGTACCTGCTTTCGTAGGACCATAGTAGGTATGAAAAACTTTCGGATCGATCTTGTTTCTGTAGAGACTCTTCGGTCTAGATCGTTGACAGTATGCAAACATTTTCGAGAATGATGTTACTTTGCCGATGTATGAGAGTTTGGTTTGGCGATTAACACCCAAATGTAGCAAAATGTGTCTTTTCCAGACTGACGATGACGAAATAATCGATGATTTGTGTGACCGCCAGAATAAAGACCTGAAGCCCGGTGATGATCGGCCGAAGTACGACCTGTGCGAAAAAGATGGTTGGTATAGTTCGTTTCACTCGCACTGCGACTCATTGGCACCCTCCCAAACTTTTTGGTGGACTCTCATTCAGGAAAAGCATAGGTTTTCCTGAAAGGTTCACTTGTTTACATTTTTGTTTTCTGTTTTTAAGTATTGTGACTAATCAACAGAAAATAGAGATTAAGCGTATTTTTGAAAGCTTAAACGTGGTGGAAAACGAACTAAAGCGAGAGGCTTCATCTTTATTGCGACAGTATATTTGAAACATTTAAACTCGTATCGACATAGTTATCAATCTCAGACGGTTTCGTATGTAGAATGCGCAGGTTTCTGAGCTGAATGTCCGAATTACTCACATAAATGTGTCAGACACGGCATTCAGCAATGACAAGAACACGATACGAATCAGTTTTACCCGGGTCACCATAAAACTCAGATATGCTAAATAAAAATTACGGCTCAGAAGGAATAGAACCCATCCACTTTAAGTGATATCCATTTCGCGTAGGGTTTTTATAATACACTAGAATTTCGATAAAAATTGGAAAGGTTGAGAAAACCAACTGGTTTTCATATGGATTCAACGAACGTATGAGTTGAACGTGGAGACGACTCGCCAAGCAATGTAGGCGCCAATAATAATTTACAGGTCGAGATGAACTTTCCCTACATTTGGGTATATTCGGAGCTCTTTGTTTCCTGCAGTTCCTCTTCGACTGCTGGCTCATCATTGTCGTGTGCAAGTAAGAAACTACGAATACAGAGCTATTTGAGCGAAAAACATAATTATCCATATCCCCAGGATAACTAGGAAATAACATGCGAAATACACTGTTTGAAAAAAAAATTATCTAAGAACTTCTACTATAATTGCATGTTGGTTAACCTTTTTGAGGTTTCTTCTACTATAATTGCACGTTGGCTAACCTTTTTGACGCGTGAATAGAAAGCGACGACTGTGATCGTAGTCGTAGTAAGCTGATCTCGACTTGCACCGTTTTTAGACCAATATAGGACTCACTCTTCCAAAAGTAATCCATAATTTCATATGTCCTATCCCGCTGTGTTTGTAGTTTCATCCCGCCGTTTTTCGGTCGTAATTTGTAAATACTAGGATGTCCCGAGATCAAAAGACAGCAAAAACTGTGTCAGTTCGTGTACGCAACATCTGAGAATACAAACACATTGGGATAGGAAATCATACACATTAGATACCTGATTTGTGAAACGCAAACCCTATTGTCAGAAAGCACAGTTGTACGGATGTAACGATAACTCAGCGGTCTAAATGTTTAAGGCAGGAGTGTAATATTTAATTCACTTTTCTGAGTAGATTGTCTAGAGTTTCTGTAGTTGTGTAGTGAGCTTGTAATAATAGATGAACTTAACGACGTTTTGTGAGTTGGTTCTCTTAAAGTAGGACGTTTATGTGGACCAATCCCGTGTCAACGGTCCTTTAAACTGCAATTGAAAAATGTATTGCAGTTTATTTCATATTTTTCATATTTCATATTTATTCATTCACGTCGCTTCGTTACGAGGCGGTGATCATCATACATGTTACAGATATTTGTAGTAGTAGCTTCTTCTGAGTTATTGGTGCCTTTCGTTCATAGAAGACTTCATAGAAGCAGTTTGAAGGACTGAATCGTTGGGATTGGACCACATAATCGTCCTTCTTTAAAGAATCCGTCCCGCTCTAATTTTGACTCCTGAGTTAACAATCTGATCTTTTGGCAAATGAAAAACCATTATCAAAAATATATACTTTTATATCTCTATCTTGCTTCGTTTTCTCAGAAAAGCGGCTTACGTAATGACACCGATGGGGGTTGCGTACGGGGTATGCTCAAAATAGCCTATAGAAAGACAAAAACATTTTTAAAACTTTCTATCATATACGACAACACAATTAGAGACTAAAAAATTAAAATAAATCTGGACGTAAATGAACCAAGTCAAGTTGCGTCACAGGGAAAATGTTGATGTCCTCTTTTTAATTGCTTGATGTTATGCAAACTTTACAATTTTTCAATCAGAAACTTTTTGCATGATCTCAGGGAAGACATTGAGAAGTTTTTTTGAGCTTTTTAAATTTTTCGTGAAACTCAGATTAAAGCGGAACGGTTTCTTTAAACGCGCAGACCCCTAAGATATCGTATACGTTAAAACTTGTTTATAAGTAGTCAGGCTTTGTATTGTGTCGTATTTTATACCTATGATAGAACTTCACTGTAAAGATAAAACAGGCGTTCTACTACAGTAGCGACACCGTACTAGTGCCGTTTTACTGGTAGTGTTACTGCAGTATCACCAGTCATAAAACGGTAGTAGTACGGTGTCGCTACTGCAGTAAAACGCCAGTAAAGTTGTAGTTCAACTGCAGTAAAACAGCAGTAAAATTATTTCGAACTATCGAAAATAAAACACTTGAAATTATTTTTTTTATAAAACAAAATTTAATTATCTTTTCATGGCCCCTCTAGTATCTAGTCCTCACATACTAAATACTAAGTTCGCTTCAGAGGTGAAAAGTACCTCAAACTTGGGTAATTAAACCGAAAACAGCCAGAAGCCGGCAGAGCAGTCTCGCAGACATCCGTATATAGTATAGGTATCACGTGTGGTATTAGATATCTAGTACATTTCCAGTGTCTTAACTGTGGGCTAGAAGTTCCTATGATTGTAAAAAAATTATTCTTCTCTTTCAGGATCAAGCGTCGACTGAGTTGTCTGCGGATGCGTTGATCGCCAGATTGTTTGCTTCTTTGGCGAGATTATGTGATTGTAAATAAACAATATACATGGCAAATATTTTTTTGTGCTTTTTGAAGAGAAAGCAATATTCTTTTTAATCATTGAGCCAAAAACTCTTTGTTTCAGCGCCAAAATATACCCCACCAGATGTGAGCCGACTGAATTGGACGAAACTTTTTTTTCATCAAAACTTTGGTCATAACTTCTGTTGGCAAATGCTGTCCTCATTTTCACGCTATTCTGATAGAACTGAAGGAACGTGCTTCGAAGAATTGGCTAATCGGAATCGAGAGAACTTATTCACTTTCGCACAGTCTATATTTGTTTCCAGAAACCTCCACCACTGTGTTTCCTGAGTACGTATGCTAGAAGATTCCGGCATATGCAGTGGTAAACTTGTGGTAACGTTGAATCACGATTACTACCAGTAAATCGGTGATGTATCTCAAGTAACCTCAGAAATGAACTAGATATCTAATACCACTCGTGATACCTATACTAGATACGGACGTCTGCGAGACTGCTCTGCCGGGTACGTGCCTGGGTTTTCCTCCCAGGTCCGCCATAATGGTGGGCAGCTAGTCGCGCTACTGACTAGTGAATACTATTGTTCGCTTCAAAATGATGCGTGTCGCTTATGTGTACCTTAATGGTATAAATAGACGAAATTAGTGAATTCATTTATTCTCATTTCCAGTCCATAAGCGATGCGTACCTAACTGTATCACATAGTGTGTTGTTGTTCACAGGCCTCCTTTCATAAAAATACCTACCAAACCAAGGTATTGATCGGTGACCTCTGTCTAATCGGCCACTGTTGAGACAGTTATTGGCTACCCTTGGAGACTTTCGCTGGTTCACATCTTGTATCCCAGCCGCAAGAGAGTCGAGGACAGGGCAATTTCCAATTTTTGACGCGCGTCCCTTTTGCACGAGACTCAGTGATCCACTCCCTGCGAGCTTTTGTTCAATACAGACTAAAAACCACGTCCAGTATTGCAAGAGAACCAACTCAAGGGGCACACGTGGTGAAGATGGGGACTCTCCTATGATTCTGCTGTGCCTTAAATCCTTATGACCCGATGACCGAACCCGTGACCCACGAGGGGATGAAGGGGTGATTTTTACCCTGCCCCGGCAGGTGCCCACCGTGTTTGTGGGGGTACCCGTATGAGGAAATATTTTTAATTACCCAAGTTTGAGGTACTTTTCACCTCTGAGGCGAACTCAGCATTAAGTACGTGAGAAATAGATACTAGAGGTGCCATGAAAAGATAATTAAATTTTGTTTTATAAAAAAAATAATTAAAGTGTTTTATTTTCGATAATTCGAAATAATTTTACTGCTGTTTTACTGCAGTTGAACTACAACTTAACTGGCGTTTTACTGCAGTAGCGACACCGTACTACTACCGTTTTACGACTAGTGATACTGCAGTAACACTACCAGTAAAACGGCACTAGTACGGTGTCGCTACTGTAGTAGAACGCCGGTTTTATCTCTACAGTGCACCTTTATCCCATCCTGCGTCTCCTCAAACATACGCTATTTCTTTGTTCTCACATCCCACCGGGTAATAAGAGACCAGAACTAGTGAGACAGAGCGAGAGACGCAGAATGTGATGAAGGTGCCGGGATCTTCTAGCATACGTACTCTGTTGGTTAACGGGTGAATAGCTTAGCTAATGGTATCTGAACGGGAAAAAAGATCAAGATCAGTTGCACTTGCTGCAATCAGTGAGAACACAGAGGTAGACTTCATTTAAATGTTTCCGTTCACACAAGTTGTTAGTTTTCAAACTTTCGAGCTTGTTTCTTTCCGAGCCGGCTCTTTGTGAACCCGAAACGGTTCATCTTCAATTGGTTCCGCCAGGCTCGAACCGACACGGAGCCGTATCGAAGTGGCGTACTGCTTCGGTCCTAACAGTGTTGGCTTTCACTTTGTTCACTTCTAGAACAAATCACAAGGTTCAGAAAAAAAAGAGCCAGTTTGGAAAGATCGTTGTCATTGTAGCCCCCCCTCCCATTTCCGGCTTTTTGAACAGTTCAGCAAACATCTCGTCTTCAATTTTGAAGGGGAGTATTAAATGTAGAGATAGGTCATAGCACAGTTGTAGTTTGACCTGTTTCTTTCTAGAGTTTCGAAGTACAGTTAAGCGAGGGGCTAGCTGAAACACGCATGAAGTCCAGATTTTCCGCAGTGTTTCCTCGTTACAAAAAGCTTTTCACGTGTTTCCTGTTCGTTTCCGAGTGAACGGGTCTGGATACGCGCACGAACTCAGTTGGCTCGCACTCTCTGAAAATTTACAGGTACACAGAATGGTTGGAATGAAGTGGGAAGAGATACACTTCATTTCAACTTTTCGTCTTCCTAGGTTGGTTGATTTACCCAGTTTCCCTCCAGCTTTCATGAGAATCTCATGAACACCTCATGGGAACTGCTCATAATGTAGCTTGTAGCATATAAATCAATAGAATCTATCTTATAAGAAGTATGTAAGATGTTGCTTATGAGGTATCTCAAGAGGTTTTTGAGGAGTCGCTTGCACGCCAGGGAAGTGTAGCATTTTTTAAAGAGGCGCAGGTTGAGATCAAAATTCCGGAAACACTTGTGCCTGGATACATCCAGACTGATTCCTAACAGTTATTCTTAGAATGAGAACGCGAAAGATCCTACTGTTAAAATCATTGATGGCTCTCAAAATCAAAACGTTTTACTAATTCCAATTTTTTTCAATTTCAGGTATCACGACGCGAAAATGCAACAAGAGTGAGTTTGATTCACTGGTCAAAGTTCAAATATGTATCCCGAGACATGTGATTTCATGAGATTCACGATGTTTGCAGTTTTCGTCATTCTCACTGATGCATTGGCGTGAGCACCACCAAGACAATTCTTTCATATATTTTCATCACTTATCTCAAATAGAAATTTCAAATAGAAACACCAAGACAATTTGTTCATATATTTTCATCACTTATCTCAAATAGAAATTTCTGATGTTTTCAAACAAATCCGAAAATCATGGTCAAAACTATCTAGAATGTCAATGCCGAAGTCTCACTAGAAATGACGATAAAAGTAGAGTTATTAACTTGAATTGTCCTGCAAACCTTACAAAAGTATTTCGGAGTCTCCGTGTGTTTTTGATTTCTGATGTGTTTCTCAAGTTTACATGACATATATGAACTGCTAATGAAACAGTGCTAACGTCTTTTCTAAGTTCTTTCCAAAGCTCTGTTGTCCTCAAACCCTCATTCACGCCGAGTTTTCTCTGGTCAGGACCATTTGAAACACATAAGGCCTTACACACAACACCGAGATCTTATGAACACAACCTTAGAAGCAATTTCGAAGTTGAATGTTGGAGAAAAATAATATATTGGTAGGATTCCATTCACTCTTCGTGTTTTTTTTTCAGTGGCTGCATCTTCTGCGGTTGTTGGACTATGATGGTCAGTTGTTTTTTGTTCTTATAACGTAGACAAGGAAGGTCGCCGGCGGCTAAAGCCGCCTTCGCCTCCCTTGTTTTTATTCCGGGCTGGCGAGAGCTTCCTGGTTCTGTTTTTTTTTCTGAAAATGGACCGCGAAAGCTCTCCTTAACAGTGCGAGACCTCTCCAGAGCGCGAGTCCTTTCTTTAACATTGAGCGCGAGACATTTCCCTTATAAAGAGCGCAAGACCTCTCTCTAACATAGAGCGCGAAACCTCTCCTTACCATAGAGCGCGAAACTTCTCCTTAACATAGAACGCGAAACTTCTCCCTAACATAGAACGCGAAATCTCTTCTTACCATAGAGCGTGAAACTTCTCCCTAACATAGAGCGCGGAATTTCTTCCTTACCATAGAGCGCGAAACTTCTCCCTAACATAGAACGCGAAACTTCTTCCTAACATAGTACGCGAAATCTCTTCTTACCATAGAGCGTGAAACTTCTCCTTAACATAGAACGCGAAACTTCTCCCTAACATAGAACGCGAAATCTCTTCTTACCATAGAGCGTGAAACTTCTCCCTAACATAGAGCGCGGAGGAATTTCTTCCTTACCATAGTGCGCGAAACTTCTCCCTAACATAGAACGCGAAACTTCTCCCTAACATAGAACGCGAAATCTCTTCTTACCATAGAGCGTGAAATTTCTTCCTAACATAGAGCGCGAAACTTCTCCCTAACATATAGCGCGGAATTTCTTCCTTACCATAGAGCGCGAAACTTCTCCCTAACATAGAGCGCGAAACTTCTTCCTAACATAGAGCGCGGAATTTTTTCCTTACCATAGAGCGCGAAACTTCTCCCTAACATATAGCGCGGAATTTCTTCCTTACCATAGAGCGCGAAACTTCTCCCTAACATAGAGCGCGAAATTTCTACCTTACCATAGAGCGCGAAACTTCTCCCTAACATAGAGCGCGTCTCGCTTAAATAGGGCGCGGGAGTTTCCCTTAACGTAGAGCGCGAAAGTTCTTTTTAATATAGGGCGCGGGAGTTCCCCTAACTCAAGAGTCCCCCTTAACTTATGGCGCGGGAGTTTCCCTAAAACATAGAACGCGTCTCGCTGAAATAGGGCGCGGGAGTTTCCTTAATCATAGGGTGCGAAACTTCTCCCTAACATAGAACGCGAAACTTCTCCCTAACATAGAACGCGAAACTTCTCCCTAACATAGAACGCGAAACTTCTCCCTAACATAGAACGCGGAATTTCTTCCCTACCATAGAGCACGAAACTTCTCCCTAACATATAGCGCGGAATTTCTTCCTTACCATAGAGCGCGAAACTTCTCCCTAACATAGAACGCGAAATCTCTTCTTACCATAGAGCGTGAAATTTCTTTCAAACATAGAGCGCGAAACGTCTCCCTAACATAGAGCGCGGAATTTCTTCCCTACCATAGAGCACGAAACTTCTCCCTAACATGTAGCGCGGAATTTCTTCCTTACCATAGAGCGCGAAACTTCTCCCTAACATAGAACGCGAAATCTCTTCTTACCATAGAGCGTGAAATTTCTTTCAAACATAGAGCGCGAAACGTCTCCCTAACATAGAGCGCGGAATTTCTTCCCTACCATAGAGCACGAAACTTCTCCCTAACATATAGCGCGGAATTTCTTCCTTACCATAGAGCGCGAAACTTCTCCCTAACATAGAGCGCGAAACTTCTTCCTAACATAAAGCGCGGAATTTCTTCCTTACCATAGAGCGCGAAACTTCTCCCTAACATAGAGCGCGAAATTTCTACCTTACCATATAGCGCGAAACTTCTCCCTAACATAGAGCGCGTCTCGCTTAAATAGGGCGCGGGAGTTTCCTTTACCTTTACCATGGGGCGCGGAAGTTCCCCCTAACTTAGGGCTCGGGAGTTTCCCTTAACATAGAGCGCGGAATTTCTCCCTAACATAGAGCGCGAAATTTCTACCTTACCATATAGCGCGAAACTTCTCCCTAACATAGAGCGCGTCTCGCTTAAATAGGGCGCGGGAGTTTCCTTTACCTTTACCATGGGGCGCGGAAGTTCTCCCTAACTTAGGGCTCGGGAGTTTCCCTTAACATAGAGCGCGGGAGTTTCCCTTACCATAGAGCGCAAAAGTTCTTTTTAATATAGGGCGCGGGAGTTCTCCTAACTCAAGAGTCCCCCTTAACTTATGGCGCGGTAGTTTCCCTTAACATAGAGCGCGGGACTTCTCCCGAATATTGTTCGCGGGAGTTCCCGAAAATTTATAGCGTGGAAGTTTTCCCTAACTTAGGGAGCAGGAGTTTCTCTTAACATAGAGGCAAAGGTTCTATCGCTACGCTAGCGTTTTCTCTAAAAAAAAATATGATCCACCCTTCCCACACTACTGCCAATAAGAAATGGAATGCATCTAGCTCACGTTCGCTCACGGCTTTTCTCAGTTTTCAACAAAAAGTGCATTTGCTTCAGTTTTTCCCCATTTTTCGACTAAAAGTGCAGCAAAAAGGCTTCACACAAACAAACAAACAAACAAACCAAATAGGCGAATTATAGAAAGGGATCCAACTGGTCAAGACCCGAGAACTATATACGCCAAACAATCAGCTTTGCTGATCCACGTTTCGTCGGTTTTCTCGGTTATCACAAGCTTTGAAATTTTTCGCTACGAACAAAGCACTACTAAAACCCAAATTCGAATATTTCACCGACTCTTACGAATTCAACCGTTTTATAAACTGTACTAAACTCACAAAGGTGACTTTTTTATTCTTGTTAGAGTCATTTCACGTCAGTTTGTCTAAGCTTTATCAGTGAAGACGTTAATGATGCAACTTTTGTCCAGAAAAGTTTATCCAAAACTTTGCAGACTCGCGTGATTGTCATTGCTACACTCGCCGTGGTCTCCTGCTTCTTCCAATTCGTTCGAGAGACTCAGAGATCGAATGGGCATTCGTATTTATCTGCAAGTATTTCTCGTTTTTATTTAGGAACTTTATAAAAAGACAGACAGTTGATGATTTACTTGGACCTTGACTTCTAGGACAACAGGAAGAAAATGAAAACAGCAGGGAAAGTTCGAAAGCTATTTGGAAAGTTTCGATTTTTTCTTCCCAAATTCGAAACTTTAATCTGGGTTGGCCACGGAACATTAGTGCATTCTCAATCGTAAGCAGAAAGCATGATTATTTTTGAGAATCTCATATTTTTAGCTTCTGGATATCGTGCTACTTCTCGTAGCTGTAATGTGCATGGTGTTTGCGGTTAGAGAGAACAATGGCTGCATGATGATTCCCTTTCTTATCTACCAGGTATAGTTACTAATAATGATTCATTACCCTTGTAGAAATACATCAACAACAATTCAAACAAGATTACGTACGTCGTGAATGGATTTTACCGAAAAATAATACATGAAAAACCTATTTTTAGAATATGAAATAGAACGAATGATTGTGAGCACCTGAGTCAATGTATTGTGGCCGGAACTGTGGCCTAGTTCTCGTATGCAACATTTCTCATCCCCCTCCCGTACTTTCACATCTCTCGAGATATTTTGACCTCCCCCCCCCTCCCCACCCGCACTAGTTTCAATAGAAAATGGTGGGGGTAAAATTTAATGTGATGGCAAGGTTAAAAGTTGACATTGTACAAACACCCCCCACTAACGTAAATGGAGGTTAAAGTTACATGCCTGCAATCTAAATTCAACAATCGCCCTCCCTCCCATCGAGTCCGTGGTGAAGACGGAGCCATGTAACTTTCATCCCCACCGTGAGGGGTGAAAGTATCACAGGACTAACCTCAGCTAAAACTAAAAATAAAGTGTTCCCGAATGTTACATGGGTCCGATCTAACTAAGAATCCAAAAAATGGGGGCAATTGTTAAAGATTATCAAGCATGTAACTTTTACCTTCCCAGTTAACGAAATACCCCATGTTCCTGACCTCGCCGCGGTTACCTACTGATCGGTTCAGTTGCAGCTGGCTAGATGGAGCCCTTGTTAGCAGTATTCGGTTGAGTTCCTGTCCACTTTTAAAAGCCTACAACAGTGCTGGAAATTTGCTGTTTTGTATTACTGTAAATAGCTGCGAATGTATGATTTTTCTTTTCAGATTCTCGTTTGCATCCGTTCCTTTGCGTACATGTTTATTTTCCTGTTTGCAATGATCGCGACAAAGGTGGAGTGAACTCAAATTGATTTCTTGGTTCCAAAGCCTACAAATAGAGTAGGTGAATTTCTTCCCGAACAGACTCTTCCCGAACCAAAACCGAACCGATTTTTCCCGAACCAGTTGGTTCGTTCTAGAACCGAACCAAATTTAGGCCAACAAAGTTGGAACCGAACCAATTCATGTAATTAACACTGAAATTGGTCGACTGCGTAACGTTTATTAGGGTTTGGTTCGGTTTCATGTCGGTTTGAGTACGCAAACGGTTCGGTTCCTTACCGAACCAACTGGTTTGGGAAGAATCGGTTCGGTTTTGATTCGGGAAGAGTCGGTTCGGGAAGAAATTTGCCAATAGAATATACTACGACAGTTTTCACGATCCAACCGTTGTTTCTCCAAACGTTTTCGACTTTTTCTCGAGAACAGAAGTAACGGAATGCCAATGCAGATTACTGGGGCATTGAAGTTTCGTCATGTTGTTTCACCCTCATTTGTTCGAGTTGATTGTTCTATGATCGCAGTCAGAACACTTCTCATCCATGAGAATCTTATCAGCCTTACGAGGAGCAGTTTCTGCAATACCTTGTCATGAGAGAGCATCATCTCAGTAGTGATTTAATGTTGATCGACTACATCACTGCAAGGTTCTCATGATAACGTATGAGAAGTAACTATTACTTTTACTCATCAGAATATAGCTGATCTTACCTTTACTTATTTTTTCCACCTCTCAGACCTATACTTATCAGAATATAGCTGATCTTCTTCTATTTCTTCTTCTTCTTCTTCTCCAAATCAAAGTTCATTGTTCAGAGCTACACTCCTGAGAGCCACCATGATTTGTGTAAAGACTATGATATCTGCACCACAAAGGGTTAGTCAACTTATTTTTTTTACGTATCTGCAAGCTTTTGCATTATATGCATTTCTTATTGCATTTGATTCACTCGTACATCTATTATTTCGCTGCAGACAGAGATAAGTGGTCCGTCTTCTTTGGTTTTCTCGCGTTCGTCATGTTTGTGGACTTTTTGTTCAGTGCTTGGATAACTGTCGTTTTGTGCAGGTGGGCGTCTGAATAATGTGAATAGAATAGAATAGAATATTCGCGATTCCACACGTGACTTTTCACATTGTTGGATGTGGCACTCCGATTCGAGAAATAAAAGAAGACAAATTTAGATGATGAAAAGGGTATTGCGACCCTGTTACGCGCTCATTATGATTGATGCCTAGACAGAAAACAAAAAACAACAGAACACGATCGGATGAACAATAGCTTTAGTGATTTTTCGATCGTACTGGTTTTCTACTATAGTCTTCATTTCATCAACAACGACAGCAAACGAACTAGTGTATCACGAATTGCTGAGTGAGCTGTGCTGTTTTTTGTCAGCAGTAAACAGCACATTGATCAAGAGAAGGCCGACAGGTCGTACAATGTTTTAAAGGCTACACAAATGATCATCTCATACTTGATATTTCTCTAATATTTCTTCTTTCGACCAAAACGTAGATCGGAAATATAAAGCATTAATTTACGAAAAATATTTGATCTTGTTGATTTGATCACCCTCTGGATATCTCTTTTTCCAGAATCAAGCGTCGTCTCGAGGGTATGCGCTTCTAAACTACTGTAATTTCCGCGGAGGTGATTTGGTTGTAAATAAACAATACGCATGGCGTACAAGTGTTGTTGTGTTTTTATCTTAGAAACATGTGTTTGCGCGAGCTCGTTTTGTTTACTTCTGTCACTGTGTTGTGTTGTTTGAATTATTCTTGGCTCTAAGTTGAGAAGAAAGAGTACTAAGAGGGAGATATAGATATTTGTTAATACAACGTTGACGAAAAAGTTTCCGGAATACTTCTGTCTGCTCCTCACCTATAAATACTCATACCGAAACTACTGCACGATGAAAATTAATCTCAGTGCGAATGAAACGAACTAAAAAAAGGTAATCGCCTTACTTCCAAAAGGTAATTTGATGAACAAATATACAAAAAATGAAACCAAAATGAACATTTGCCTACTGCTCGAATGACGAAAAGATAAAAGGCTACAACAGTGCTCTGGCATATCCAGTTGAAAAACTACCCGGATCCTCATTTCGGAGCGTTTAACACGTTCCACGTGAGTTATCGTTTAGTTTTCCAATCGAACAACATACTACTTTTCCTCCTATCTTCTCTGGCGGTCTTTCCATAATTACGTCACTTTGCTATAATTGTATTCTTTTAATTACATCCGAGATGTTTTGTTTGCATTGGGAGACTGAATTCGTGACGTAGAATGGTAAAAAAAGAGGCAAATGAGAGAAAACAGAGTCGGCTGGTGACTAAACAATACTCATATTATGTTTAATTCAAGCTTGCATAATTTATTCTCAGACTGTCTGCATTGGATGAAAATAGATGTCTGGCTCTAGTAACTGTAACAGTTTGAAAGTGGACGCGTTCTATAGTTCTCTCCATTCCCACTTCAGCTGCGCACGTATGCTAGAAGATCCCGGTCCCTTTATCCCATTCTGCGTCTCTCGCTCTGCCTCACTATTTCTCGTCTCTTACATTCCGGCGGGATGCAAGAGACGAGAAATAGCGTATGTTTGAGGAGACGCAGGATGTGATGAAGGTGCCGGGATCTTCTAGCATACGTACTCTGCAGAGTTTCTGCAGTATGCCGATAAATATTTCAGGCCGTTCCGCCTTCTGTGAGAGTTTTACAATTAAATGCTTGCCCTAACAGACTACGCGCGAAAACACTCTCCTGGGTTTCTATAAGGAACATTCCTCCGAAATTATCTTTGCATGTTTCCCAACTTAGTAGAATAACTAAGATAATTTGAAATTAACTGGCCAGCTAGTCTCGACGAGAGTGTGTGCAGGTCAGAGAGATGCAGACTGTTTTAGCCTGCCTGCAATCTCATTGACCTGCGTGCTTTCTCGCTTTCGTACCTTGTCAATCGCAGAAAATTGACCAAACCTTTTTGTGAAAGCACTGTATTGGCATTGTCACTGAACTATGCTGTGAATATTTTGCCGAGGGAAGTTTGGTCACTTTGTGTTTAGTGAAACAAATGTAATGAATATGATTTGTGACTATTTCACACTTTTTTCGAACTCCATCGTAAGTGACAAGCGGGCAGGATCTCTCACTTGCCAAAAACGTTGATTGAAACAAAGTTGTATATGCCCCTATAGGTTTTTCAGTTTCCTAATGGCACGTAATTCCACAATCGTACTATTTTTCTGAAATTAGTGTTTTCTAGCTCTTGACATTGCTGCTTTTATCTTTTCTTGATCAAATTGCACTAATTAATCTAGTCTGGCGCCGCTCCTCTGCCGTTACTTTCAAAGTACGACTTACAGTTAGAAAACTAAACAGTCACGTGTACTATGTTAAACCCAGCTGAAATCAGAAACGTGCAATGACAAAGTTCGCGTTAGAATGCTAAGTTCCCGTTACTGTTCAACTTATTTTTAGTATATAGTAGTTCCGTATTGGTCATCAGTGATGTTTTGCATCTAGCAAATGTCATGGTCAAGTCGGAACTATTGAATGTTTCTCAATTCAATGAGGAAGTTTCGTATTTGCTCTTAGCAGCGAAGTTGTCTACTGGGGATTTCTTTGAAACTTGGTGAAGTGTGCTGCTGTCAGCAGCAGTAGTGCAACACCACAATTATACAATCATAGAAAGTTTGCAAGGAAGATTTACTCAACGCACTTTGTACTGATATAACGGGATATAATCTATAAAAAACACGTTTTGGGATATCGTAAGAGATAGCGCATCAAAGATGAGGTGTATATTGTACGCTACCTGACGTCATAGATGTGTACCGCGTTGAAGAATGCCAAAATATCCCGATAATTTTCAAACATTCGGCGTCTCTCGTTTCGCGCACTGTTTTGTCAGAGTGGTATTCCGCGAGACGCAGGAACAGAGAAAAACTTATGTAGAACGAAACCCAAGCGGGGACCGAGATGTCGAGGTGTACATGATGAGAACCTCCGGTCAGGTAGTGAAGACATTTAAGACAAAGTCAACATCGATAGTCAATTTGGTGTTCTCATGTGCTTGTAGTATGATCCCGTATCAAATGAACCGCGATTCTTTTTTGCGCCTAGTAGAATAGTAAAAAAGTTAGGTTCTTACCAACAGAAGTCAAAAAAACAATTTTCATTGGTTCTTTACGTTTTACATGTTTATTTTAATCTCTTTTTTCGGCTCACTTTGTTCATAACTCGTTCAATGGCCGAACGTATTGCGGTAACACCACTAAAACACATTTCCGAATACCTAATTACTTTGCTTGACCAAAAAGGAGTGAACGAGAGAGGAAAAGTACTATAATTTTTTCTCAACCAACTCCCCCACAAGCTAGATACAATTTCATATATGACATGACTTTTTCGCAAATGTTGTTTACATAACATCACGCCAACGTTGTGCAGTGACATTTGCTCAGTCTGTCATTAGCCAATTAGAGTCATTCGTTTTGCAACAAAAAAATCTGAATCCTCCAGGGATATTCGGTGACGAGTTTAGTTGTTTCACGACTTCTAATATATTCATTCATTCACGTCGCTTCGTTACGAGGCGGTGATTATCATATCATACATGTCACAGATTTTGGTAGTAGCAGCTTTTTCTGAGTAGATCTTGATTCCTCTATCATAGAAGACATCATGGTGGATTGTCGAATGCTCTAATGGCATTGATCCAGTGACATGCGAGAGACTTCTTGAGGGAGGGAGGAGAGCTGCTTGTGAACATGCCTTATTATACTTACTCTTGTGGAATAACAAGGCATTTCGAAAAAGCAGAATTATTTTGAACACCCTATCATTTTACGATGAGTTCGACTACGTTTTTTACCGACTACATAGAATCTAACTCTTCGCTGAACTCAATAATCTCAGGTTTTAGTAATTGCACACATGTCTGATAGTTTCCTCAAGGTGACTCTGACAGGGCGCCGTCTCCTGTCTGGCACGTAGATGCATAATAGCCCAAAATGCCGAGTTGGCTTAGGTTTGTACTAGATAGACAAGCAGTTAGCTCAGGGCGAATAAGGACTCCAGACTCCACATATTGCTAAGTTTAGTCTATATATTATAAAGATGGTAGGGGGTTTGCGTTAGTCCAGCGGCCCTACTTGCCTTTCCGCGCGCGTAGCGCGCCATGCCGTATAGACTTTTTGTTCATTTTAAAAATTCCTGTATATAAATATCGTCATCTCGCGATTCATGTATGAATTTTGTAAAAATGTACATGCACGCGTGCACAGTACGTCCAAACGTTGTGCACTTTCCGCCAAAAATTTAAATTTTCGTGTTTCAGGAGTTGTAGTGGCTGGCACGTTAATTTTGGGAAATTACTGTAATAACAAAAAAGTTTGCCCAAATAGTTTACAATCGATTGGGCAAAACAATTGTTCTCCAACTTTTGCGCGGCGCGCGCTGCGCGCGTTTTAAAAAGGTAAACTTTTTGCAAAAAAAACTTGTTTTTTGATTTTCTCAAAAACAGCGAATGAGCTCGGGCTAAAAAGTATACTGGGTCGTAGAACTTTTGACGGCGGTCATTCTGGAGCAAAAATTTTGGGTCCAGCCGCAACTTTGCACGCGGCGCGCGCGCGACAAGCGCGATTTTCAGATCTCAGAGATGAAAAGTCGTGAAAACACAAGCTCTACGGCGACAGAACCGTATTAGGCCACTGAATTCGAATCTATGAAAAAAATTTGCGATTATCGATTTTATTGATTTTTAGGGCCCGAAACGTGTTTTTGGCTAAATTGAGCCCCGTTGCACGCTTCTACCGACCGGCGGAATGAATTTGAGGAGCTGGAATTAGTTTTAAATTGTGCGCAAAACTTGGGCGCATCTGAATAGTTGCAAATTTTGCAATTTCTGCATGCGCGCGGCGCGTAATGACGCGTAGATCAAAAAATTTTCAAAAACGGCAAAAGTCAGACTCGTCCGATTGGGCTGAAATTTGGAACATGTATACATATGGGCACTCCGCATCTTTGCTGAAAATTTCAAAAAAATTCGTAAAGTTGCGCGCGCACGCTGTAACGTTGAAATTTCAAAGTAGGTCAAATTTTTTTTGACCTACATCATTTTGTTCGTCTTGTTCTGAAATGTTGCGCTGTGCAAAAAAGAAAAAAAAAGTTGACCAAAAACTTTTCACACTGGCTTACCGAAAGTCGTGTTTTGATAGTGATTACGCGCCGGCGCGCACCGCGCGCTTTTGTGTTTTTTCTCCAATTCATTTTCGAATCGAATAGAGATTTTTCCAAGGAATTCGAAAATGTACGACTCATACCATGAAAATAATTTTGAATCATGTTTCTACTGGTTTTCCTGAAAAGTTGAAAACTTTTCAATTTTGGCGGTTTTGATCCACCGGTGAGGTCGTAAGTTGACCTTTGATCACAGTTTTTTGATAGAATGTAGAGAATTTCACTACGATCAGTTTGACATCTCACACTCATCAGTCGGTTCACACAAAACTTTACAAGAGCCGTCAGAAGGTCAATTTTGAACATTGACTTTTTGAACCAGTCATCTGGCAGCTTAATGATCTACATGGCCAGGTAGAGCTTGAAGAGTAGATCATTTTCGTAAAAAAAACTTTTTCCTATCTTCAACAATGAGCTAGCAAGAGGTCAACGCGCGCCGCGACCTCCGGGGCCCGACCATATACCAGCGAGCTGACCCTTCGGAGCCGGAAACAGGATAGCATAGCGGTTGCGTGTTTGATTGCAGTCTGAGGACGCGGGTTCGATCCCGCCTGAAGACAGTAGTCAAGCGCCGGTTTTGCAAAAGTTTCTCATTTTTTGCACTATTATTTTATGATTATATGTACAAAAGTGAACTTCTTAGTAAAGTTTACAAGTTTCTAATGTTACCTACAACTTTTTTCTTTCAAGAAAACTCAAATTCCCGCCAAATTCGGAGGTTTGGCCTCTGGTTTGGAGGGAATTTCAAGGGAATGATCTGAAAATGAGGTGATTATAGGGTAACACGATGCGCTGAACATTTCTAGACTAATTTCAGGACACGTACTATGACGTGAAACACGTGAAATGCTTTTTTGTGGGCCGAAACTGACAATTTTTTGAAGCTTGAAATAGAAGTTTCATTGGTGGTGGACGGCCGTGTGGGTTTATGGGTGGGGATATGTGAGTGAAAGTTGTTTCTCCCCCTAGAAAACTTCACGGGCTTTCTAATGATGTATTGTGTGAAAAATTTCGTTCACCCAATTTTTCACAAAAAGTTGTAAACCAAAATCTGCGAGGTCAAATTCACTGATGACGAAATTTAGAGCCGGGGTCAACTAGTAAACTAGTCCAAAATGATGTTAGGGGGCTGAAAGTTGGTAACCTGGTATCTGAGGTATCTATGAACCTATTCTGAAAGTTGTGTGATGATATCTTCAAAATTGCCAAAAAACTGTGATTTATAAGCAACGGTTTTGGCACTTTTTGGGGGTGGCTAAACTGGAAAAACTGTCCAAACACAATGTTTTGATGCGGAAACTAGTAGTATAGGGTTTTCAACTATGGCGAATCTAACTATACACAATAAAATGTTTACTGGGTGGCTGCTATTACACGTAAACGTGGCTGGCTGTCTCAAAGGGTGGCACCAAAGAGGTGGGTGTCAGTTATCGGACCAGCTGAAAAAAATCATTTTCAGAACTCGTGACATGGGTTTTCGGAATCAGCTTCAAATTCTAAAACGAATGAGTGTTTTGCTGAACACTTTTCACGTATTTCACGTTTTTCTCAACTTCAGCCGAGAATCTCAAAATGTGGATTTTCATCATTTTGAGTTATCTCGTTGGGAGGTTCAAAACAGACGGAAATGGCCGAAAATTGCAACACTTAGAGAAATGCATAAGACTAGTGTATTCTGTGAACACGAACTTGATATCTTAAAAACTGATCGAGATATACTAGTCGAAAATATCGACTTTTTCACTTTTTGATGGTTGGTATGGGATGAAAATAGGAAAAAAATATTTTTTCCTAAAACATCATAAAATAGTGTAATCAACC
This sequence comes from Litoditis marina, assembly GCA_964036275.1. Lineage (NCBI taxonomy): Eukaryota > Metazoa > Nematoda > Chromadorea > Rhabditida > Rhabditidae > Litoditis > Litoditis marina. The sequence goes on along the minus strand of OZ038435.1, from coordinate 2,456,641 downwards.
ACGTAGAATCCGAATATCAATGTTAGGATACCGAAAATGGTAATTTACACGTGTCAAATGGGGAATATGAGCGCTTGGTTCTCTATAAAGCTGGTAAGGGGGTTTCGTTGGTTTTTTCGGAACGGGTGTCTTAACATGCACCTTGTTAGCGCAGTTGTGAACGGATTAGTCTGATTTTTGCAACAAATGTTGCGCAAAGCTGTGACTGCGAGAAAACGTCCGAAGTTTGTCAATATCTAATTTGCGCGGCGCGCAGCGACGCGTTTCCTCGGGCGCAGGCCAGCCATAATCCTAGAAAAGCGCATTTCACATGTGCTACTGGCTCGTTTGCATTATTTTTACTAGGCAAAAAGGCTTAGGCTTAGGCTAGCCATCATTTCTAGAAAAGCTCGCTTCACTGCGGTTACTTACTCATCTTTTCTGGCCACGCAGTGGCCTTTTTTGCTGTTTTGCCGCGCAGCGATGCCCTTTCCCTGCATTATCTCCGGCCGCGCAGCGGCCTTTTTTCAATCTTGCCGCGCAGCGATGCCCGTGCCCCCACTCCCAATCTGGCCGCGCAGCGATGCCCACTAGTAAACCGAGTTGACCAGCCCAAAATTATTGACAGCCGCGCCGCGGCTGCCTCAATAATCGATAATGACGTGCGCTGCGCGCACGCTCATTAGGCGCGGAGGGCGCGCCGGCGGCACTAAATTGACTATAACTTGGCTCAAAATGGTCGGATTTTGAAAAACTTTTTTTTAAATAAAAAAGGGGAACCGTGGTGAATAGTTTACAAAAATCATTTATCGCTAGTCTATATATTATAAAGATGGTAGGGGGTTTGCGTTAGTCCAGGGGCCCTACTCGTATTTCCGCGCGCGTAGCGCGCCATGCCGTATAGACTTTTTGTTCATTTTAAAAATTCCTGTATATAAATATCGTCAGGTCGCGATTCATGTATGAATTTTGTAAAAATGTACATGCACGCGTGCACAGTACGTCCAAACGTCGTGCACTTTCCGCCAAAAAGTTAAATTTTCGTGTTTCAGGAGTTGTAGCGGCTGGCACGTTAATTTTGGGAAATTACTGTAATAACAAAAAAGTTTGCCCAAATAGTTTACAATCGATTGGGCAAAACAATTTTTCTTCAACTTTTGCGCGGCGCGCGCTGCGCGTGTTTTAAAAAGGTAAACTTTTTGCAAAAAAAACTTGTTTTTTGATTTTCTCAAAAACGGCGAACGAGCTCGGGCTAAAAAGTATACTGGGTCGTAGAACTTTTGACGGCGGTCATTCTGAAGCCAAAAGTTTTGGTCCAGCCGCAACTTTGCGCGCGGCGCGTGCGCGACAAGCGCGATTTTCAGATCTCAGAGATGAAAAGTCGTGAAAACACAAGCTCTACGGCGACAGAACCGTATTAGGCCACTGAATTCGAATCTTCAAGAAAATTTTGAGATTATTGATTTTATCGATTTTTAGGGCCCGAAACGTGTTTTTGGCTAAATTGAGCCCCGTTGCACGCTTCTACCGACCGGCGGAATGAATTTGAGGAGCTGAAATTAGTTTTAAATTGTGCGCAAAACTTGGGCGCATCTGAATAGTTGCAAATTTTGCAATTGCTGCATGCGCGCGGCGCGTAATGACGCGTAGATCAAAAAAATTTAAAAAACGGCAAAAGTCAGACTTGTCCGATTGGGCTGAAATTTGGAACATGTATAGATTCGGCCAGTCCGCATCTTTGCTGAAAATTTCAGAAAATTTCGTAATGTTGCGCGCGCACGCTGTAACGTTGAAATTTCAAAGTAGGTCAAATTTTTTTTGACCTACATCATTTTGTTCGTCTTGTTTTGAAATGTTGCGCTGTGCAAAAAAGAAAAAAAAAGTTGACCAAAAATTTTTCACACTGGCTTACCGAAAGTCGTGTTTTGATAGTGATTACGCGCCGGCGCGCACCGCGCGCTTTGGTGTTTTTTCTTTAATTCATTGTTGAATCGAATAGAGATTTTCCCAAGGAATTCGAAAATGTACGACTCATTCCATGAAAATGATTTTGAATCATGTTTTTACTGGTTTTCCTGAAAAGTTGAAAATTTTTCAATTTTGGCGGTTTTGATCCACCTGTGAGGTCGTAAATTGACCTTTGATCACAGTTTTTTGATAGAATGTAGAGAATATCAGTACAATCAATTGGACACCTCACAATCATCAGTCGGTTCACACAAAACTGAACAAGAGCCGTCAGAAGGTCGATTTTGAACATTGACTTTTTGAACCAGTCATCTGGCAGCCTAATGATCTATATCGACAGGTAGAGCTTGAAGAGTAGATCATTTTCGTGAAAAAAACTTTCTCCTATCTTCAACAATGAGCTAGCAAGAGGTCAACGCGCGCCGCGACCCCCGAGGCCCGACCATATACCGGCGAGCTGACCCTTCGGAGCCGGAAACAGGATAGCATAGCGGTTGCGTGTTTGATTGCAGTCTGAGGACGCGGGTTCGATCCCGCCTGAAGACAGTAGTCAAGCGCCGGTTTTGCAAAAGTTTCTCATTTTTTGCACTATTATTTTATGATTATGTGTACAAAAGTGAACTTCTTAGTAAAGTTTACAAGTTTCTAATGTTACCTACAACTTTTTTTTTCAAGAAAACTCAAATTCCGGCCAAATTCGGAGGTTTGGCCACTGGTTTGGAGGGAATTTCAAGGGAATGATCTGAAAATGAGGTGATTATAGGGTAACTCGATACGCTGAACAATTCTAGACTAATTTCAGAACACGTGCTATCACGTGAAACACGTGAGATGCTTTTTTGTGGGCCGAATCCGACACTTTTTTGAAGCTTGAAATAGAAGTTTCATTGGTGGTGGACGGCCGTGTGGGTTTATGGGTGGGGATATGTGAGTCAAAGTTGTTTCTCCCCCTAGAAAACTTCACGGGCTTTCTAATGATGTATTGTGTGAAAAATTTCGTTCGCCCAATTTTTCACAAAAAGTTGTAAACCAAAATCTGCGAGGTCAAATTCACTGATGACGAAATTTAGAGCCGGGGTCAACTAGTAAACTAGTCCAAAATGATGGTAGGGGGCTGAAAGTTGGTAACCTGGTATCTGAGGTATCTATGGACCTATTCTGAAAGTTGTGTGACGATATCTTCAAAACTGGCAAAAAAGTGTGGTTTTTAAGCAACGGTTTTGCTACTTTTTGGGGGGGGCTAAACTTGAAAAACTATTGAAATACACTGTTTTGATGCGGAAACTATTAGAATAAGGTTTTCAACTACGGCGATTCTGAATAAAAACACTAAAATGTCACTGGGTGGCTGCAATTACACGTAAACGTGGCTGGCTGGCTCAAAGGGTGGCACCAAAGTAAAAGGTGTCAGTTATCGGACCCGCTCAAAATCATTTTCAGAACTCGAGGTATAGTTTTTCAGAATCAGCGTCAAATTTTGAAACGACTAATTGTTGAGTTTAACGATTTCCACGTATTTCACGTTTTTCTCAACTTCGGCCCAGAATCTAAAAATGTGGATTTTTGTCATTTTGAGGCATCTCGTTGGAAGGTTAAAAATGGACAGAAAATTCTGAAATTTGGAACATGTGTAGGTAAGAGCAAGACTAGTGCACACTGAGAAAATAATGTTCTTATCACGAAAATTGATAGAGATATACAAGTCGAAAATAAAGTTTTTTTCACTTTCTGATGGTTGGTGTGGGGTGAAAATGGGAAAAAAATATTTTTTTCTTAAACATCATAAAACAGTGTAATCAACCACGTAGATTCCGAATATCAATGTCAGAATGCCAAAAAAGTCAGTTTACACGTGTGAAATGGGAAAGATGTGCGCTCTCCTTCCTCTCTATAAAGCTGGTAAGGGGGTTTCGTTGGTTTTTTCGGAAGGGGTGTCTTTACATGCACCTTGTTAGCGCAGTTGTGAACGGATTTGTCTGAATTTTGCAACAAATGTTGCGTAAAGCTGTGACTACGAAAAAACGTTTGAATTTTGTCAATATCTAATTTGCGCGGCGCGCAGCGACGCGATTTATCGGGCGCAAGCCAGTCATAATCCTGGAAAAGCGCATTTCACTTGTGATACTGGCTCGTTTGCATTATTTTTACTAGGCAAAAAGGCTTAGGCTTAGGCCAACCATGTTTCCTAGAAGAGCTCGTTTCACAACACTCATTCACTCCCTCAAAGTGTTCCAAACATCAATTGAAAAAATCAGCCAATTCGGAGTCAAAAAAGTTTTTGCACCATGTGGGGGACCCTTATATGAAAAACAGATTTTGGTCAAAATTGAAAAGTTGTAGTTTCACGCTCAAACTTTCAGCATCACTCACTCAGAGTGTTCTAAACAACATTTGGAAAAATCAGCCGATTCGGAGTCAAAAAAGTTTTTGCACCATGTGGGGGACCCTTATATGAAAAACAGATTTTGGTCAAAATTGAAAAGTTGTAGTTTCACGCTCAAACTTTCAGCATCACTCACTCAGAGTGTTCTAAACAACATTTGGAAAAATCAGCCGATTCGGAGTCAAAAAAGTTTTTGCACCATGTGGGGGACCCTTATGTGAAAAACAGATTTTGGTCAAAATTGAAAAGTTGTAGTTTTACTCTCAAACTTTCAGCATCACTCACTCAAAGTGTTCTAAACAACATTTGCAAAAATCAGCCGATTCGGAGTCAAAAAAGTTTTTGCACCATGTGGGGGACCCTTATGTGAAAAACAGATTTTGGTCAAAATTGAAAAGTTGTAGTTTTACTCTCAAACTTTCAGCATCACTCACTCAAAGTGTTCTAAACAACATTTGCGAAAATCAGCCGATTCGGAGTCAAAAAAGTTTTTGCACCATGTGGGGGACCCTTATGTGAAAAACAGATTTTGGTCAAAATTGAAAAGTTGTAGTTTCACGCTCAAACTTTCAGCATCACTCACTCAGAGTGTTCTAAACAACATTTGGAAAAATCAGCCGATTCGGAGTCAAAAAAGTTTTTGCACCATGTGGGGGACCCTTATGTGAAAAACAGATTTTGGTCAAAATTGAAAAGTTGTAGTTTTACTCTCAAACTTTCAGCATCACTCACTCAAAGTGTTCTAAACAACATTTGCGAAAATCAGCCGATTCGGAGTCAAAAAAGTTTTTGCACCATGTGGGGGACCCTTATGTGAAAAACAGATTTTGGTCAAAATTGAAAAGTTGTAGTTTCACGCTCAAACTTTCAGCATCACTCACTCAGAGTGTTCTAAACAACATTTGGAAAAATCAGCCGATTCGGAGTCAAAAAAGTTTTTGCACCATGTGGGGGACCCTTATGTGAAAAACAGATTTTGGTCAAAATTGAAAAGTTGTAGTTTTACTCTCAAACTTTCAGCATCACTCACTCAAAGTGTTCTAAACAACATTTGCGAAAATCAGCCGATTCGGAGTCAAAAAAGTTTTTGCACCATGTGGGGGACCCTTATGTGAAAAACAGATTTTGGTCAAAATTGAAAAGTTGTAGTTTTACGCTCAAACTTTCAGCATCACTCACTCAAAGTGTTCTAAACAACATTTAAAAAAATCAGCCGATTCGGAGTCAAAAAAGTTTTTGCACCATGTGGGGGACCCTTATGTGAAAAACAGATTTTGGTCAAAATTGAAAAGTTGTAGTTTTACGCTCAAACTTTCAGCATCACTCACTCAAAGTGTTCTAAACAACATTTGCGAAAATCAGCCGATTCGGAGTCAAAAAAGTTTTTGCACCATGTGGGGGACCCTTATGTGAAAAACAGATTTTGGTCAAAATTGAAAAGTTGTAGTTTCACGCTCAAACTTTCAGCATCACTCACTCAGAGTGTTCTAAACAACATTTGGAAAAATCAGCCGATTCGGAGTCAAAAAAGTTTTTGCACCATGTGGGGGACCCTTATGTGAAAAACAGATTTTGGTCAAAATTGAAAAGTTGTAGTTTTACTCTCAAACTTTCAGCATCACTCACTCAAAGTGTTCTAAACAACATTTGCGAAAATCAGCCGATTCGGAGTCAAAAAAGTTTTTGCACCATGTGGGGGACCCTTATATGAAAAACAGATTTTGGTCAAAATTGAAAAGTTGTAGTTTCACGCTCAAACTTTCAGCATCACTCACTCAGAGTGTTCTAAACAACATTTGGAAAAATCAGCCGATTCGGAGTCAAAAAAGTTTTTGCACCATGTGGGGGACCCTTATGTGAAAAACAGATTTTGGTCAAAATTGAAAAGTTGTAGTTTCACGCTCAAACTTTCAGCATCACTCACTCAGAGTGTTCTAAACAACATTTGGAAAAATCAGCCGATTCGGAGTCAAAAAAGTTTTTGCACCATGTGGGGGACCCTTATGTGAAAAACAGACTTTGGTCAAAATTGAAAAGTTGTAGTTTTACTCTCAAACTTTCAGCATCACTCACTCAAAGTGATCTAAACAACATTTGCGAAAATCAGCCGATTCGGAGTCAAAAAAGTTTTTGCACCATGTGGGGGACCCTTATATGAAAAACAGATTTTGGTCAAAATTGAAAAGTTGTAGTTTCACGCTCAAACTTTCAGCATCACTCACTCAGAGTGTTCTAAACAACATTTGGAAAAATCAGCCGATTCGGAGTCAAAAAAGTTTTTGCACCATGTGGGGGACCCTTATGTGAAAAACAGATTTTGGTCAAAATTGAAAAGTTGTAGTTTCACGCTCAAACTTTCAGCATCACTCACTCAGAGTGTTCTAAACAACATTTGGAAAAATCAGCCGATTCGGAGTCAAAAAAGTTTTTGCACCATGTGGGGGACCCTTATGTGAAAAACAGATTTTGGTCAAAATTGAAAAGTTGTAGTTTTACTCTCAAACTTTCAGCATCACTCACTCAAAGTGTTCTAAACAACATTTGCAAAAATCAGCCGATTCGGAGTCAAAAAAGTTATTGCACCATGTGGGGGACCCTTATGTGAAAAACAGATTTTGGTCAAAATTGAAAAGTTGTAGTTTTACGCTCAAACTTCCAGCATCACTCACTCAAAGTGTTCTAAACAACATTTGAAAAAATCAGCCGATTCGGAGTCAAAAAAGTTATTGCACCATGTGGGGGACCCTTATGTGAAAAACAGATTTTGGTCAAAATTGAAAAGTTGTAGTTTTACGCTCAAACTTCCAGCATCACTCACTCAAAGTGTTCTAAACAACATTTGAAAAAATCAGCCGATTCGGAGTCAAAAAAGTTATTGCACCATGTGGGGGACCCTTATGTGAAAAACAGATTTTGGTCAAAATTGAAAAGTTGTAGTTTTACGCTCAAACTTTCAGCATCACTCACTCAAAGTGTTCTAAACAACATTTGGAAAAATCAGCCGATTCGGAGTCAAAAAAGTTTTTGCACCATGTGGGGGACCCTTATGTGAAAAACAGATTTTGGTCAAAATTGAAAAGTTGTAGTTTTACGCTCAAACTTTCAGCATCACTCACTCAAAGTGTTCTAAACAACATTTGGGAAAATCAGCCGATTCGGAGTCAAAAAAGTTTTTGCACCATGTGGGGGACCCTTATGTGAACAACAGATTTTGGTCAAAATTGAAAAGTTGTAGTTTCACGCTCAAACTTTCAGCATCACTCACTCAGAGTGTTCTAAACAACATTTGGAAAAATCAGCCGATTCGGAGTCAAAAAAGTTTTTGCACCATGTGGGGGACCCTTATGTGAAAAACAGATTTTGGTCAAAATTGAAAAGTTGTAGTTTCACGCTCAAACTTTCAGCATCACTCACTCAGAGTGTTCTAAACAACATTTGGAAAAATCAGCCGATTCGGAGTCAAAAAAGTTTTTGCACCATGTGGGGGACCCTTATGTGAAAAACAGATTTTGGTCAAAATTGAAAAGTTGTAGTTTTACGCTCAAACTTTCAGCATCACTCACTCAGAGTGTTCTAAACAACATTTGGAAAAATCAGCCGATTCGGAGTCAAAAAAGTTTTTGCACCATGTGGGGGACCCTTATGTGAAAAACAGATTTTGGTCAAAATTGAAAAGTTGTAGTTTTACGCTCAAACTTCCAGCATCACTCACTCAACGTGTTCTAAACAACATTTGAAAAAATCAGCCGATTCGGAGTCAAAAAAGTTATTGCACCATGTGGGGGACCCTTATGTGAAAAACAGATTTTGGTCAAAATTGAAAAGTTGTAGTTTTACGCTCAAACTTTCAGCATCACTCACTCAAAGTGTTCTAAACCACATTTGGAAAAATCAGCCGATTCGGAGTCAAAAAAGTTTTTGCACCATGTGGGGGACCCTTATGTGAAAAACAGATTTTGGTCAAAATTGAAAAGTTGTAGTTTCACGCTCAAACTTTTAGCATCACTCACTCAAAGTGTTCTAAACAACATTTGGAAAAATCAGCCGATTCGGAGTCAAAAAAGTTTTTGCACCATGTGGGGGACCCTTATGTGAAAAACAGATTTTGGTCAAAATTGAAAAGTTGTAGTTTCACGCTCAAACTTTCAGCATCACTCACTCAGAGTGTTCTAAACAACATTTGGAAAAATCAGCCGATTCGGAGTCAAAAAAGTTTTTGCACCATGTGGGGGACCCTTATGTGAAAAACAGACTTTGGTCAAAATTGAAAAGTTGTAGTTTTACTCTCAAACTTTCAGCATCACTCACTCAAAGTGATCTAAACAACATTTGCGAAAATCAGCCGATTCGGAGTCAAAAAAGTTTTTGCACCATGTGGGGGACCCTTATATGAAAAACAGATTTTGGTCAAAATTGAAAAGTTGTAGTTTCACGCTCAAACTTTCAGCATCACTCACTCAAAGTGTTCTGAACAACATTTGCAAAAATCAGCCGATTCGGAGTCAAAAAAGTTTTTGCACCATGTGGGGGACCCTTATGTGAAAAACAGATTTTGGTCAAAATTGAAAAGTTGTAGTTTCACGCTCAAACTTCCAGCATCACTCACTCAAAGTGTTCTAAACAACATTTGAAAAAATCAGCCGATTCGGAGTCAAAAAAGTTATTGCACCATGTGGGGGACCCTTATGTGAAAAACAGATTTTGGTCAAAATTGAAAAGTTGTAGTTTTACGCTCAAACTTTCAGCATCACTCACTCAAAGTGTTCTAAACAACATTTGCGAAAATCAGCCGATTCGGAGTCAAAAAAGTTTTTGCACCATGTGGGGGACCCTTATATGAAAAACAGATTTTGGTCAAAATTGAAAAGTTGTAGTTTCACGCTCAAACTTTCAGCATCACTCACTCAGAGTGTTCTAAACAACATTTGGAAAAATCAGCCGATTCGGAGTCAAAAAAGTTTTTGCACCATGTGGGGGACCCTTATGTGAAAAACAGATTTTGGTCAAAATTGAAAAGTTGTAGTTTTACGCTCAAACTTCCAGCATCACTCACTCAAAGTGTTCTAAACAACATTTGGAAAAATCAGCCGATTCGGAGTCAAAAAAGTTTTTGCACCATGTGGGGGACCCTTATGTGAAAAACAGATTTTGGTCAAAATTGAAAAGTTGTAGTTTTACGCTCAAACTTTCAGCATCACTCACTCAAAGTGTTCTAAACCACATTTGGAAAAATCAGCCGATTCGGAGTCAAAAAAGTTTTTGCACCATGTGGGGGACCCTTATGTGAAAAACAGATTTTGGTCAAAATTGAAAAGTTGTAGTTTCACGCTCAAACTTTTAGCATCACTCACTCAAAGTGTTCTAAACAACATTTGCAAAAATCAGCCGATTCGGAGTCAAAAAAGTTATTGCACCATGTGGGGGACCCTTATGTGAAAAACAGATTTTGGTCAAAATTGAAAAGTTGTAGTTTCACGTTCAAAGTTTTAGCATCACTCACTCAAAGTGTTCTGAACAACATTTGCAAAAATCAGCCGATTCGGAGTCAAAAAAGTTTTTCCACCATGTGGGGGACCCTTATGTGAAAAACAGATTTTGGTCAAAATTAAAAAGTTGTAGTTTCACGCTCAAACTTTCAGCATCACTCACTCAAACTGTTCTAAGCAACATTTGCAAAAATCAGCCGATTCGGAGTCAAAAAAGTTTTTGCACCATGTGGGGGACCCTTATGTGAAAAACAGATTTTGGTCAAAATTGAAAAGTTGTAGTTTCACGCTCAAACTTTCAGCATCACTCACTCAAAGTGTTCTGAACAACATTTGCAAAAATCAGCCGATTCGGAGTCAAAAAAGTTTTTGCACCATGTGGGGGACCCTTATGTGAAAAACAGATTTTGGTCAAAATTAAAAAGTTGTAGTTTCACGCTCAAACTTTCAGCATCACTCACTCAAAGTGTTCTGAACAATATTTGCAAAAATCAGCCGATTCGGAGTCAAAAAAGTTATTGCACCATGTGGGGGACCCTTATGTGAAAAACAGATTTTGGTCAAAATTAAAAAGTTGTAGTTTTACGCTCAAACTTCCAGCATCACTCATTCAAAGTGTTCTAAACAACATTTGAAAGAATCAGCCGATTCGGAATCAAAAAAGTTATTGCACCATGTGGGGGACCCTTATGTGAAAACAGATTTTGGTCAAAATTGAAAAGTTGTAGTTTTACGTTCAAACTTTCAGCATCACTCACTCAAAGTGTTCTAAACAACATTTGCAAAAATCAGCCGATTCGGAGTCAAAAAAGTTTTTCCACCATGTGGGGGACCCTTATGTGAAAAACAGATTTTGGTCAAAATTAAAAAGTTGTAGTTTCACGCTCAAACTTTCAGCATCACTCACTCAAAGTGTTCTGAACAATATTTGCAAAAATCAGCCGATTCGGAGTCAAAAAAGTTTTTCCACCATGTGGGGGACCCTTATGTGAAAAACAGATTTTGGTCAAAATTAAAAAGTTGTAGTTTCACGCTCAAACTTTCAGCATCACTCACTCAAAGTGTTCTGAACAATATTTGCAAAAATCAGCCGATTCGGAGTCAAAAAAGTTTTTCCACCGTGTGGGGGACCCTTATGTGAAAAACAGATTTTGGTCAAAATTAAAAAGTTGTAGTTTCACGCTCAAACTTTCAGCATCACTCACTCAAACTGTTCTAAACAACATTTGCGAAAATCAGCCGATTCGGAGTCAAAAAAGTTTTTCCACCGTGTGGGGGACCCTTATGTGAAAAACAGATTTTGGTCAAAATTAAAAAGTTGTAGTTTCACGCTCAAACTTTCAGCATCACTCACTCAAAGTGTTCTAAACAACATTTGCAAAAATCAGCCGATTCGGAGTCAAAAAAGTTATTGCACCATGTGGGGGACCCTTATGTGAAAACAGATTTTGGTCAAAATTGAAAAGTTGTAGTTTCACGCTCAAACTTTCAGCATCACTCACTCAAACTGTTCTAAACAACATTTGCGAAAATCAAAATCAAAAAAAAAAGTTGTAGTTTTACGCTCAAACTTTCAGCATCACTCACTCAAAGTGTTCTGAACAACATTTGCAAAAATCAGCCGATTCGGAGTCAAAAAAGTTATTGCACCATGTGGGGGACCCTTATGTGAAAAACAGATTTTGGTCAAAATTGAAAAGTTGTAGTTTTACGCTCAAACTTCCAGCATCACTCATTCAAAGTGTTCTAAACAACATTTGAAAGAATCAGCCGATTCGGAATCAAAAAAGTTATTGCACCATGTGGGGGACCCTTATGTGAAAACAGATTTTGGTCAAAATTGAAAAGTTGTAGTTTTACGTTCAAACTTTCAGCATCACTCACTCAAAGTGTTCTTAACAACATTTGCAAAAATCAGCCGATTCGGAGTCAAAAAAGTTTTTCCACCATGTGGGGGACCCTTATGTGAAAAACAGATTTTGGTCAAAATTAAAAAGTTGTAGTTTCACGCTCAAACTTTCAGCATCACTCACTCAAAGTGTTCTGAACAATATTTGCAAAAATCAGCCGATTCGGAGTCAAAAAAGTTTTTCCACCATGTGGGGGACCCTTATGTGAAAAACAGATTTTGGTCAAAATTAAAAAGTTGTAGTTTCACGCTCAAACTTTCAGCATCACTCACTCAAAGTGTTCTGAACAATATTTGCAAAAATCAGCCGATTCGGAGTCAAAAAAGTTTTTCCACCGTGTGGGGGACCCTTATGTGAAAAACAGATTTTGGTCAAAATTAAAAAGTTGTAGTTTCACGCTCAAACTTTCAGCATCACTCACTCAAAGTGTTCTAAACAACATTTGGAAAAATCAGCCAATGTTTGCAGCGATTCGCACTAGTAAATCTGATTGCTCAGCCCAAAACTATTGACAGCCGCGCAGCGGCTGCTTTAATAGTCGATAATGACGTGCGCTGCGCGCACGCCTATCAGACGCGGCGGCACTAAAACACCCAGAACTTGGCTCAAAATGATCAGACGTCAGACTTTGAGAAACTTTTTTGTATCAAAAAGGGCACCGTGGCGAACTAATTACAAAATCATTTATCGCTAGTCTTTATTTTATAAAGGCGGACGGGGGTTTTGACATGATTTTTCACCCTTGCTGTATTTCCGCGCGCGTAGCGCGCCATGCCGTATAGACTTTTTGTTCATTTTAAAAATTCCTGTATATAAATATCGTCAGGTCGCGATTCATGTATGAATTTTGTAAAAATGTACATGCACGCGTGCACAGTACGTCCAAACGTCGTGCACTTTCCGCCAAAAATTTAAATTTTCGTGTTTCAGGAGTTGTAGTGGCTGGCATGTTGATTTTTACAAAATGCTGTAATAATAAAAAAGTTTGCCTAAATAGTTTCCAATCGATTGGGCGATAATTTTTTTTTTCAAATTTCGCGCGGCGCGCGCTGCGCGTGTTTTAAAAAGGTAAACTTTTTGCAAAAAAAACTTGTTTTTTGATTTTCTCAAAAACTGCCAATGAGCTCGGGCTAAAAAGTATACTGGGTCGTAGAACTTTTGACGGCGGTCATTCTGAAGCAAAAATTTTGGGTCCAGCCGCAACTTTGCGCGCGGCGCGCGCGCGACAAGCGCGATTTTCAGATCTCAGAGATGAAAAGTCGTGAAAACACAAGCTCTACGGCGACAGAACCGTCGTAAACCACTGAATTCGAATCTTTAAGAAAATTTCGAGATTATTGATTTTATCGATTTTTAGGGCCCGAAACGTGTTTTTGGCTAAATTGAGCCCCGTTGCACGCTTCTACCGACCGGCGGAATGAATGTGAGGAGCTAAAATTGGTTTCAAATTGTGCGCAAAACTTGGGCGCATCTGAATAGTTGCAAATTTTGCATTTTCTGTATGCGCGCGGCGCGTAATGACGCGTAGATCAAAAAAATTTAAAAAACGGCAAAAGTCAGACTTGTCCGATTGGGCTGAAATTTGGAACATGTATAGATATGGGCAGTCCGCATCTTTGCTGAAATTTTCGGAAAATTTCGTAAAGTTGCGCGCGCACGCTGTAACGTTGAAATTTCAAAGTAGGTCAAATTTTTTTTGACCTACATCATTTTGTTCGTCTTGTTCTGAAATGTTGCGCTGTGCAAAAAAGGAAAAAAAAGTTGACCAAAAATTTTTCACACTGGCTCGCCGAAAGTCGTGTTTTGATAGTGATTACGCGCTGGCGCGCACCGCGCGCTTTCGTGTTTTTTCGTTCACTCGTTGTTGAATCGGATAGAGATTTTCCCAAGGAATTCGAAAATGTACGCCTCATTCCATGAAAATAATTTTAAACCATGTTTCTACTGGTTTTCCTGAAAAGTTGAAAATTTTTCAATTTTGGCGGTTTTGATCTACCTGTGAGGTCGTAAGTTGAGCTTTGATCGCAGTTTTTCGATAAAATGTAGATAATTTCACCACGATCAGTTTGACATCTCACAATCATCAGTCCGTTCACACAAAACTGAACAAGAGCCGTCAGAAGGTCGATTTTGGACATTGACTTTTTCAACCAGCCATCTGGCAGCCTAATGATCTACATGGACAGGTAGAGCTTGAAGAGTAGATCATTTTCGTGAAAAAAACTTTCTCCTATCTTCAACAATGAGCTAGCAAGAGGTCAACGCGCGCCGCGACCTCCGGGGCCCGACCATATACCAGCGAGCTGACCCTCCGGTGCCGGAAACAGGATAGCACAGCGATTGCGTGTTTGATTGCAGTCTGAGGACGCGGGTTCGATCCCGCCTGAAGACAGTAGTCAAGCGCCGGTTTTGCAAAATATTCTCATTTTTTGCATTACTATTTTATGATTATATGTACAAAAGTGAACTTCTTGGTAAAGTTTACAAGTTTCTAATGTTACCTACAACTATTTTTTTCAAGAAAACTCAAATTCCGGCCAGATTCGGAGGTTTGGCCTCTGGTTTGGAGGGAATTTCAAGGGAATGATCTGAAAATGAGGTGATTATAGGGTAACACGATGCGCTGAACATTTCTAGACTAATTTCAGGACACGTACTATGACGTGAAACACGTGAAATGCTTTTTTGTGGGCCGAAACTGACAATTTTTTGAAGCTTGAAATAGAAGTTTCATTGGTTGTGGACGGCCGTGTGGGTTTATGGGTGGGGATATGTGAGTGAAATTGGTTTCTCCCCCTAGAAAACTTCACGGGCTTTCTAATGATGTATTGTGTGAAAAATTTCGTTCACCCAATTTTTCACAAAAAGTTGTAAACCAAAATCTGCGAGGTCAAATTCACTGATGACGAAATTTAGAGCCGGGGTCAACTAGTAAACTAGTCCAAAATGATGTTAGGGGGCTGAAAGTTGGTAACCTGGTATCTGAGGTATCTATGGACCTATTCTGAAAGTTGTGTGATGATATCTTCAAAATTGCCTAAAAACTGTGATTTATAAGCAACGGTTTTGGCACTTTTTGGGGGTGGCTAAACTGGAAAAACTGTCCAAACACAATGTTTTGATGCGGAAACTACTAGACTGAAGTCTTCAACCATGGCGATTTCAAATATAAACACTAAAATGTCACTGGGTGGTTGTAATTACACGTGAACGTGGCAGGCTGGCTCAAAGGGTGGCACCAAAGTAAAAGGTGTCAGCTATCGGACCAGCTCGACATCATTTTCAGAACTCGAGGAATAGTTTTTCGGAATCAGCGCCAAATTCTGAAACGACTAATTGTTGAGTTTAACGATTTCCACGTATTTCACGTTTTTCTCAACTTCGGCCCAGAATCTAAAAATGTGGATTTTTGTCATTTTGAGGCATTTCGTTGGAAGGTTAAAAATAGACAGAAAGTTCTGAAATTTGGAACATGTGTAGGTAAGAGCAAGACTAGTGCACACTAAAAAAAATAATGTTCTTATCACGAAAATTGATAGAGATATACAAGTCGAAAATATAGTTTTTTTCACTTTCTGATGGTTGGTGTGGGGTGAAAATGGGAAAAAAATATTTTTTTCTTAAACATCATAAAACAGTGTGATCAACCACGTAGATTCCGAATATCAATGTCAGAATGCCAAAAAAGTCAATTTACACGTGTGAAATGGGAAAGATGTGCGCTCTCCTCTCTATAAAGAGCGTTCCAAACAACATTTGAAAGAATCAGCCGATTCGGAGTCAAAAAAGTTTTTGCACCATGTGGGGGACCCTTATGTGAAAAACAGATTTTGGTCAAAATTGAAAAGTTGTAGTTTTACGCTCAAACTTTCAGCATCACTCACTCAAAGTGTTCTAAACAACATTTGCAAAAATCAGCCGATTCGGAGTCAAAAAAGTTTTTGCACCATGTGGGGGACCCTTATGTGAAAAACAGACTTTGGTCAAAATTGAAAAGTTGTAGTTTTACGCTCAAACTTTCAGCATCACTCACCCAGAGTGTTCTAAACAACATAATTGTATATTCTCGCTCAAATTTTCAACAGCACTCACTTAGAGCGTTCTAAACAACATTTGCAAAAATCAGCCGATTCGGAGTCAAAAAAGTTTTTGCACCATGTGGGGGACCCTTATGTGAAAAACAGATTTTGGTCAAAATTGAAAAGTTGTAGTTTCACGCTCAAACTTTCAGCATCACTCACCCAGAGTGTTCTAAACAACATTTGCAAAAATCAGCCGATGCGGAGTCAAAAAAGTTTTTGCACCATGTGGGGGACCCTTATGTGAAAAACAGACTTTGGTCAAAATTGAAAAGTTGTAGTTTTACGCTCAAACTTTCAGCATCACTCACCCAGAGTGTTCTAAACAACATTTGCAAAAATCAGCCGATTCGGAGTCAAAAAAGTTTTTGCACCATGTGGGGGACCCTTATGTGAAAAACAGATTTTGGTCAAAATTGAAAAATTGTATATTCTCTCTCAAATTTTCAACAGCACTCACTTAGAGCGTTCTAAACAACATTTGCAAAAATCAGCCGATTCGGAGTCAAAAAAGTTTTTGCACCATGTGGGGGACCCTTATGTGAAAAACAGACTTTGGTCAAAATTGAAAAGTTGTTTTCACGCTCAAACTTTCAGCATCACTCACTCAAAGTGTTCTAAACAACATTTGGAAAAATCAGCCGATTCGGAGTCAAAAAAGTTTTTGCACCATGTGGGGGACCCTTATGTGAAAAACAGATTTTGGTCAAAATTGAAAAATTGTATATTCTCGCTCAAATTTTCAACAGCACTCACTCAGAGCGTTCTAAACAACATTTGCAAAATCAGCCGATTCGGAGTCAAAAAAGTTTTTGTTTTTGCACCATGTGGGGGACCCTTATGTGAAAAACAGATTTTGGTCAAAATTGAAAAATTGTATATTCTCGCTCAAATTTTCAACAGCACTCACTTAGAGCGTTCTAAACAACATTTGCAAAAATCAGCCAATTCGGAGTCAAAAAAGTTTTTGCACCATGTGGGGGACCCTTATGTGAAAAACAGACTTTGGTCAAAATTGAAAAGTTGTAGTTTCACGCTCAAACTTTCAGCATCACTCACCCAGAGTGTTCTAAACAACATTTCTCACCCAGAGTGTTCTAAACAACATTTGCAACAGACTTTGGTCAAAATTGAAAAGTTGTAGTTTCACGCTCAAACTTTCAGCATCACTCACCCAGAGTGTTCTAAACAACATTTGCAAAAATCAGCCGATTCGGAGTCAAAAAAGTTTTTGCACCATGTGGGGGACCCTTATGTGAAAAACAGATTTTGGTCAAAATTGAAAAGTTGTAGTTTCACGCTCAAACTTTCAGCATCACTCACTCAAAGTGTTCTAAACAACATTTGCAAAAATCAGCCGATTCGGAGTCAAAAAAAGTTTTTGCACCATGTGGGGGACCCTTATGTGAAAAACAGATTTTGGTCAAAGTTGAAAAGTTGTAGTTTCACGCTCAAACTTTCAGCATCACTCACCCAGAGTGTTCTAAACAACATTTGCAAAAATCAGCCGATTCGGAGTCAAAAAAGTTTTTGCACCATGTGGGGGACCCTTATGTGAAAAACAGATTTTGGTCAAAATTGAAAAGTTGTAGTTTCACGCTCAAACTTTCAGCATCACTTACTCAAAGTGTTCTAAACAACATTTGCGAAAATCAGCCGATTCGGAGTCAAAAAAAGTTTTTGCACCATGTGGGGGACCCTTATGTGAAAAACAGATTTTGGTCAAAATTGAAAAATTGTATATTCTCGCTCAAATTTTCAACAGCACTCACTTAGAGCGTTCTAAACAACATTTGCAAAAATCAGCCGATTCGGAGTCAAAAAAGTTTTTGCACCATGTGGGGGGGGGACCCTTATGTGAAAAACAGATTTTGGTCAAAATTGAAAAATTGTATATTCTCGCTCAAATTTTCAACAGCACTCACTTAGAGCGTTCTAAACAACATTTGCAAAAATCAGCCGATTCGGAGTCAAAAAAGTTTTTGCACCATGTGGGGGACCCTTATGTGAAAAACAGACTTTGGTCAAAATTGAAAAGTTGTAGTTTCACGCTCAAACTTTCAGCATCACTCACTCAAAGTGTTCTAAACAACATTTGGAAAAATCAGCCGATTCGGAGTCAAAAAAGTTTTTGCACCATGTGGGGGACCCTTATGTGAAAAACAGATTTTGGTCAAAATTGAAAAATTGTATATTCTCGCTCAAATTTTCAACAGCACTCACTTAGAGCGTTCTAAACAACATTTGCAAAAATCAGCCGATTCGGAGTCAAAAAAGTTTTTGCACCATGTGGGGGACCCTTATGTGAAAAACAGATTTTGGTCAAAATTGAAAAGTTGTAGTTTCACGCTCAAACTTTCAGCATCACTCACCCAGAGTGTTCTAAACAACATTTGCAAAAATCAGCCGATTCGGAGTCAAAAAAAGTTTTTGCACCATGTGGGGGACCCTTATGTGAAAAACAGACTTTGGTCAAAATTGAAAAGTTGTAGTTTCACGCTCAAACTTTCAGCATCACTCACTCAAAGTGTTCTAAACAACATTTGGAAAAATCAGCCGATTCGGAGTCAAAAAAGTTTTTGCACCATGTGGGGGACCCTTATGTGAAAAACAGATTTTGGTCAAAATTGAAAAATTGTATATTCTCGCTCAAATTTTCAACAGCACTCACTTAGAGCGTTCTAAACAACATTTGCAAAAATCAGCCGATTCGGAGTCAAAAAAGTTTTTGCACCATGTGGGGGACCCTTATGTGAAAAACAGATTTTGGTCAAAATTGAAAAGTTGTAGTTTCACGCTCAAACTTTCAGCATCACTCACCCAGAGTGTTCTAAACAACATTTGCAAAAATCAGCCGATTCGGAGTCAAAAAAAGTTTTTGCACCATGTGGGGGACCCTTATGTGAAAAACAGACTTTGGTCAAAATTGAAAAGTTGTAGTTTCACGCTCAAACTTTCAGCATCACTCACTCAAAGTGTTCTAAACAACATTTGGAAAAATCAGCCGATTCGGAGTCAAAAAAGTTTTTGCACCATGTGGGGGACCCTTATGTGAAAAACAGATTTTGGTCAAAATTGAAAAATTGTATATTCTCGCTCAAATTTTCAACAGCACTCACTTAGAGCGTTCTAAACAACATTTGCAAAAATCAGCCGATTCGGAGTCAAAAAAGTTTTTGCACCATGTGGGGGACCCTTATGTGAAAAACAGATTTTGGTCAAAATTGAAAAGTTGTAGTTTCACGCTCAAACTTTCAGCATCACTCACCCAGAGTGTTCTAAACAACATTTGCAAAAATCAGCCGATTCGGAGTCAAAAAAGTTTTTGCACCATGTGGGGGACCCTTATGTGAAAAACAGATTTTGGTCAAAATTGAAAAGTTGTAGTTTCACGCTCAAACTTTCAGCATCACTCACCCAGAGTGTTCTAAACAACATTTGCAAAAATCAGCCGATTCGGAGTCAAAAAAGTTTTTGCACCATGTGGGAGACCCTTATGTGAAAAACAGACTTTGGTCAAAATTGAAAAGTTGTAGTTTTACGCTCAAACTTTCAGCATCACTCACTCAAAGTGTTCTAAACAACATTTGCAAAAATCAGCCGATTCGGAGTCAAAAAAGTTTTTGCACCATGTGGGGGACCCTCATGTGAAAAACAGATTTTGGTCAAAATTGAAAAGTTGTAGTTTCACGCTCAAACTTTCAGCATCACTCACTCAGAGTGTTCTAAACAACATGTGCAAAAATCAGCCGATTCGGAGTCAAAAAAAGTTTTTGCACCATGTGGGGGACCCTTATGTGAAAAACAGATTTTGGTCAAAATTGAAAAGTTGTAGTTTCACGCTCAAACTTTCAGCATCACTCAGCACTCACTCAAAGTGTTCTAAACAACATTTGGAAAAATAAGCCTATGTTTGCAGCGATTCGCACTAGTAAATCTGATTGCTCAGCCCAAAACTATTGACAGCCGCGCAGCGGCTGCTTTAATAATCGATAATGACGTGCGCTGCGCGCACGCCTATCAGACGCGGCGGCACTAAAACACCCAGAACTTGGTTCAAAATGATCAGACGTCAGACTTTGAGAAACTTTTTTGTATCAAAAAGGGCACCGTGGCGAACTAATTACAAAATCATTTATCGCTAGTCTCTTTTATAATTGACCCTCATAAAACCCTCTTCTCGTCATACCTCAAGAGCCATCTCAAAATATCTTTTGCGTGATTCTGCATTACCCGGTTATTTGATTCGAGTTTGTCCTAGAACTGGTTAATAGCAATCTATGATCAGACTCCTTAGTGCCTTTCGTGAACCAACACCTCTGCTGAAAGATAATTGTTTAGTTAACTCACTCGAACTTGACATATAGCTGACATGACAAGTTCACAAGTTCTCACGATAAATGCCACGTGAGTATTCTTCGAGGATTTTTTGGAACAATGTATCACATAATTAGCACAAATTTCAGTTTGTTTCTGTCAGTAGAAATGAAATTTTCTCGTGCTCTCCTCTAGTTCAAACCATCCCTCGACCAGAAGAACGTTCCTAATTGGACGATTTGTCCCGCACGGGACTGATATCATACCTGTTCACGTCACGTCTTTCATTTCGTTGTTTCATGCGTGAAAATGTCGAAGCCATATTCTAATGAGATTTAAGATTCAGCTCAAAAACACGCCAATTGTGTCACTCAGGGCGAAGAAACCATCCATCACAATCCCTTTCATATTATAAGTTGTTGAAAGGTCTGTATATGAAATTTATTTCTATGTCGTAAACTAAACGAAACCTTGTGTACAATACCTCAAACACTTCTGTACACTCACAACGTGCATACTTCTAGCACAAATAAGTACCCCACTATTGGAAAATGTTAACTGTTTTCTCTCTTACCCATGTTGCTTTTCAGCGTAGTTGCCCTTAGCGTTCAGTTGGATCACCCTTTGTAGTGTCATTTCTGTAAAAGCGGTGAATTTGAAAGTATTCAGTTGGCTATGTGCTTCCTTAACGTATGTGTTGAATGTACATCTTGTAAAGTTGAACACATGTGAGCTCTGTTACACTATACACAAGTGAGAGAAACTCTGGAAAAGCAACCAACCGACAGTTCGATTGAACCAAACATCAAAGACTAAAAACGCAATGACAGTATAGTCTTTGTCTTCCCTACGTTGACTTTCGCCGTCGGTATAGGAGATAACCGAACTCGGTGTGTAGTCTAATCACTAAACAGCGGAGTTCAAACCACAAACACATCATAACAAGATACACACCATCCCTTCATGATCTTTACATTCTATAAATAAACTTTGTACTACTTTGCTGCACTGAATGCATGAATAACGCGACCTCAGCTGACATCATTAACACAATTCTCATAAGCGGACCAGTTCATGCTAATGTCATTTGGGATTCAATAGAAATGACCGATGTGGGTGGGGGTTGGTGTCAAAGAAGCGACCGAACAGCCAAAATTAGTTTCTAATACTCTCCTATGTATTAGTTTCATCAGCGGTGCCATTTAAAAGTTCGTCTGGCACCCGCCTCGTGGATAGCTGTTGTAGTATTTTTTCACAATATCACGTCGTATCACTTCCACAGCCTATAAAGTTCGCTTTATTTCTGAAGCAAACCAATACGGTGTAGATCATCCTATCCCATTGTTTTTGTAGTTTGATCCCGTGCTTTTTCGGTCAAAACTCATAAATTATGGTGTGCATCAATATAAAACTATAACCTAAATTAGTATTAAAAAAACGAGTGTAAAGAAAGTAAAGAATAGTTTTGGATAAATATGTACAAGAAATATAAAAGAAGTCCAATAAAAATATTTTGAGGAAAACTCTAATCTCGCTCGGTTTTAAATTTCAAAAAAAGGATACCGAGTTTTTGGTTGTCGCAAGAAAACTTCTGACTGCGACTCACAATAATCTAGCTTATACTCCGTTGTTTTCAAGAGAAGCGAGATCAGCATTTTCCTCAAAATATTTTTATTGGACTTCTTTTATATTTCTTGTACATATTTATCCAAAACTAATCTTTACTTTCTTTACACTCGTTTTTTTATACTAATTGAACTCTTTTTCTATGGTTACGAAGTAACGGTCATTTTTGATAAAAATTGATATTTTTGAACAATAAGCTAAACAAGGAATGTTATGTTTTTCTATTGGAGTTTTGAACCGTGCCGTAGTGCAGAACGTTTGGTGTAGTTGTAACCTCGTTCAAGTGATAGCAAATTTTCCACTCCAGACTCCAGGCAGGAATCGAACCTTCGTTCGCCGTGCGTGAATAGAGCGTTTATCCAATCCGCCAATCAAACATGTGAATAGGAGTGAAAACCAAGCTGTAGCCGCCTGTCATGAGTTCTTCATTGGAAAACGTCTTTCTACTACACGTTAAACTCTTCTTTCATTTTTATTTTCACGAAACCGGTCTATCCATGATTTTTTGCGAGACCATTTTCGGCTCTCTCACACGTAATATTCAAATTTCAGACATACCTGGAAAATACGTATACCTCAACTTTTTTAGAGCTTTTCAATAATGTAAGTATTTTTTGAATAAGTTAATTTTGTGCGAAACTATGCCGAGATTTGAGGAGGCGGACACTTTTGTCGCCGCCGCCGCCCCGCACGGAAGCCATTTTTGCGAGACGTTGGGCCCTCTAACTCCTCTCAATAAATTCTACTTGGAACGTGAACTTAGTATCTTGTAGACGTGTTGCCCTTCAGTGATTCATGCAGAAATCTAAGAAAATGGTCGACGTACTTTGAAGAAAATTGTAATAATCTGTTTTGTAATGTCTGCAGACCTTTGAACAAAAACTAATCTGCGCAGCGCTCCGCGCTGCGCACGATTGGGCCGTTCCTCTTACACATAACGTAGCGCCCATCTGATCTGACTGAAAAAAATGTAACTAAACGTTGAAAGTCTTGGTTCATACATCTACCCTACTATTATCTCTGATAATACAACATTATAACCGTCCTCTACTCTCTAAAAAAACTGTTAATGAAAGTGTATTGATACGTAGTCTTTTGTACTTTTCAGTGAAACTAGCAAGTCCATTGTTTTATTTATTGTGAGATAATCTCCAATAATGACGTTCTCTGCTGTCAGAGAATGATGTGCACTAAGTAACTAATTAGTGAAAAACTATGGAACGGCTTAAAGAAGCCGCACCAGGAAATAAATGTTATTTTTTGTGGAGAATAAACCTCCCACCAGGAAAATTACTTCATTTGTGTTCCCTGGTGCACTTTGCTGCGGATCCTCAAAATATTTTTTGAATTTGGACCGAAAAGCCAGGATCAGACTATAAATACCGTGATAGTGCAAAATACATCATAAAGGCTTGCTACGAGATGAGCGAAATGTACCGTGTACCTAGACCAGAACCGAATCGTTCATTAGAGCTCCGAAATAAGGGTCGTTTTCTGAATAAGATTCCCAATTGACTCGTAATCAGAACCTCATCTATGTATCTGTCCAAAAAAACCATTTGGCTCTATTATTAATACAATGTTTTTTTTTTAAACTCGGACAACGAATGAAGTCTTTTAATTACATAAACTATAAGTGCTTCTTCATTGCTCTATCGTTCTGAGTTAATTATCGCATAATTACCAATAGTAATGTGTGCTTTCATCGTATGAAATGCTCAGTTATAATATCAGTCACACATACATGTTTCACAAAATCGGAGGAACTATTTTTGCTCCTGGTTGCATACTTGAAGCAAATTATATCTCTTCAACTTCTGAAGCACGAGCCAAGAACGCGACAAATTTAAAAAGTGCAGACCACGCTCAATTATAGAAGTGTGTTTTTCACTTCCTTGCTCAAAAAAGTGTACCTACATGAAAACTCCCATGTTTTATTACTGTGAAGAACCATTTTAGACCTTTGCAACCATTCGTAGTCTGTGTGGTGTATTCGTAGCAACTCACTTGGAAAGAAAACATGTTGACCGTAACCTTGTTTCGTATATTGTATTCAACCAGTCATATCTGAACTATGGAAGCTGGAACAAAATTTTACTTCCATAAATTTGAAACCAGGCCTTCGCGTCAATATGACGTGACAGTTTTCGGATGTATTATTTTTGGAGAACTATACTGTTAGTCAATTGCACAGTCACGTGAAACATGTTAAACACAGCAGAACTCAGACACGAAAAAGTGCGCGATTCCTTATTATAATACTAACTGTACGTGAATATTCAATTTACGTCTAGTATAGCTCGCCCATAGAAGGTGAGCTGTAGAAGGTGTCAGCAAAATGTCAAACTCAAAAACTATTTTTTGCACATATCCTGAATGTTAATGTGTTGAGCCGTATTCTACCGAAAACCCCAAAAATAGACGATCTGTGTACTGTTTCACTTGATGCCCCCATGTATTCTTATTCTATTTTTGTAGTTTCATTTTTCTCCTAAATGTTCAACTCCCTTGTGAGTTCAACTAATCGTGAGTCGTGGTAAGTTAAGTGTTAAATTCCAGGTCACCTCCCAAAGGTTTTCTATCCACTCGAGTAACGCTGCAGTAAGAAATCACATTACATACTTATTGCAGATCTCAATGCACCCTTGGGTCCTGAAACATTTTCAAGAATTCGGTTACTTGATTCTTCGCATAGTATCTACGGTCAAACTGGTTTAATGAGTTAATGAAAAGCTTTCTAACTGGTTCAACCACAATTTTTTTTCTCCCACGCCGTATGTACGTGTAGCAGACTATCCCCGCCTACAGTAAGTTTTGTCAATCAACTTTTATTGAGACTCGTCTGCGGAGTTTTCGTGGTTAGAGCGTCAATCTCACTGTGATTAGAGCACTATATTCGCTTTCTATCGCGCCTGTTCTTACGTGAATCATTCGCTAAGGGTTTAAATATCTAAAAGCGAAATGCAATCTCGCCATTTGCTAAGGTCATTATGCTACCTGCATCTTTCGCTTCTTGCACTATTTCCCTGCAAAATGTGAGAGCAGCGACATAGCGTATGGTTGTGAGTTTGCGTCTGAGCTGAAAGTTTACATCGCAACACAGACATTAGTGACACTGATTCATGAGCAATAGGTTCTCAATTCGGATCTGTCTGTACAGGACTCGAAGCAAGCAAGCATATACGGTGTTCGGTTTTCCTGTGTTTTAGTTTGGCTTTTGGGAGTAAATCGATAAACTTTTGGCGTAATCGCGATCCAACTACCATAAGGATTCGGTCACTCAACTCTGCAAAAACATGATTTTCAGTCTGTTTTGCTGCAGGGCTTCGTTGGCTATTTCCATCCGATACTGAAATTTATAAACTAATTTCACCATTGTTTTCCATTTCCCACTCGACCCGCTAACCTTGTAATTTCGCATTGCGTGCGGCATACGTAATGAGTTTTAGTTGACCACTGGTCTTGTTGTTTCTCAAATTATGGACCCACACAGAATGTTAATCAAACATTCTGTTTACATATTTTACATATTTATTAAATTCACTTGGCTTCGTTACAAAGTCGTGATCTACATACATGAAACAGTTTTTACGAACACAACTTTCTGTGAATAGATCTTGACTGTTCGTTTTTCAGAAGACATCATGGTGTACTGTATACTGTAGCATGTTTTGCTCATGTCTAGAAAACACTGTGAAAACTTCAGGTTTTGTCTCTAATTGGCTTACAATCTGTTCATCAGTTAAAGACACATTCACTACGCTTCATCAGTTTAGTGCTAACAAGGCCTACGTAACCGACTAATCTCAACTAGGAAAACTAGAACAGCTTCCTGGTTTCAAATTTGTACAAGACAAACAAATTTTCTAAATTCACATCGGTTGAGGAAGTGTTCTCCCCTTTTGTTGGGTTTATAAATAGTAAATCTAGATATAAACTTAACGGTCTGCGTGCTTTGCTTTCATTCAAACTTACTGCAAAGAAAACTATAAATACAAAACTAAACTGAAAGGACACCTCTTAACGGTAGTCTAGTGAATAGTTACCAGATATTGGATGTGCCCTTATCCACAAAAGTTATGAACGTTATGAGGGAGCCAGTCATAGTTCTTGAGATTTTTATTCAATATTTCGATAACTAAACTAGGTTTTTACAAATTTCAGCACCATATTCTGACAGTCAAAATGATGGTATTCCAATGTATTAAATGAGGACAGAATGAAAAGCTAGTTTAGGTACCCCGTGGTACCTAAATATAAGGTTGCACGCGCCAAAACAGAATGAAACGTGTGAACCGTATGCAAAGTAGGTTCGTTAGTGTGAATTAGAATTTGTATATATCGGTTTCTCTAGAGCAGCTCTTTAATATGAACTTTCTTTTCTGCCCCCCCCCCCCCCTTCAATTGTTCTCTTAGACTACCGTTCTCCTTGTTTCACTCAACGTTGGCTTTAGGTTCAAACCCATATTGAAATGGCACCAATGCAATGTTTCTCCTAATTTTTCGAACTCTGGAGCGTTTCTTGTCTATTTTTGCATTAGTGTCATACGAAAAAATCGACATTAAACATAATTTTTTCCCTTGGGTCATGTTAGAATAGATGGAATGCAACAAAACGCTAACATTTGCAGCAGATCTCTAATCATCGTCACAACAAACTGTTACCTGATACGAGCTGAGCTGATGTATACTGTTAGTCAATTGCACAGTCACGTGAAACAGGTTACAGTAGAATTCAGAAACGTACGCAATGACAATGTGTACGATGCCTGATTAGAATGCCAACTTTACGTGAATATTCCATTGACTTTTAGTATAGTGAACATTTCTGGAACTGTGACAGTTTTTCAAACCCGGTAAACGTCATCCCCTTGCTCTACTTTCTTCATCCCGAAACTTGTGGAACTCTTCTGTTTTTTTTCATCCAAATCTCACCCACGCGTTCATTCTTGACAGTTCGAACTTCTCGAAAAAAGAATGATGTCTGATAATCGTTTTAGACTAACCAAACGTCAAAGTCTAGCATCTTAAGCGGATTGCGCCCACTCTAAGTCTAAATGTTTACGTATTGTTATTAAATAGAGAGGGGCGGGACTTGTGTTATTTTGGTCCACAGTTTTGCGATGCAGCTCTGTATAGTACCCAGCACAGAACATTTCCGCTAACGAACATTTTCCAACTCCTTGAAGCTCGGTTTTTTATGAGTACCTCTCAGTGCAAGTTCATTGAAAAGCGATCATTTGACGATGTTGTCAAGTTATTCAAGATAACTCCCACTTTATCATTTTCACCCTAACACATTTTTGGAGAACTTTTGGAGACAGAAATATCGAAAACAACAATAACTTGATTAGTATAAAAAACAGGTGTAAAGAAAGTAAAGATTAGTTTTGGATTGAAACGTGTACAAGAAATATGAAAGAAGTCCAATAAAAATATTTTGAGGAAAAGGCTAATCTCGCTCGATTAAAAATTTCAGAAAAAAAATAATACCGAGTTTTTTGTTACGGAAAAGACAACTTCTGACTGCGACTCACAATGATCTAGCTTACACTCTGTTTTTTTTTCAAGAAAAGCGAGATTAGCCTTTTCCTCAAAATATTTTTATTGGACTTCTTTCATATTTCTTGTACACGTTTCAATCCAAAACTAATCTTTACTTTCTTTACACCTGTTTTTTATACTAATTGAACTCTTTTTCTATCGTTACGAAGTAACGGTCATTTTTGAAAAAATTATATTTTTGAACAATAAGCTAAACAAGGAATGTTATGAGGTTCTATTGGAGTTTTTAACGGCGCCGTAGTTTAGAACGTTTGGCGTAGCTGTAACCTCGTTCTAGTGAGAGCAACTTTTGTGCTTCAGGCAGAGATCGAACCTTCGTTCGCCGTGTGTGAATAGAGCTTTTATCCAATCCGCCATTCAGACATGTGAATACGAGTGAAAACCAAGCTATACCCGCCTGTCATGAGTTCTTCATTGGAAAACGTCTTCCTACTACACGTCAAACTCTTCTTTCATTTTTATTTTCACGAAACCGGTCTATCCATGATTTTTTGCGAGACCATTTTCGGCCCTCTCACACGTAATATTCAAATTGCAGACATACTTGAAAAATACGTATACCTCAACTTTTTTATATCTTTTCAGCAATGTAAGAATTTTTGGAATAAGTTAATTTGGAGCGAAACTAAGCCGAGATTTGAGGAGGCAGACACTTTTGTCGCCGCCGCCGCCGCCGCCCCGCACGGAAGCCATTTTTGCGAGACGTTGGGGCCTCTAACTCCTCTCAACAAACTTCACTTAGAACGTGAACTTAATGTCTTGTAGACGTGTTACTCTTTCAGTGATTCATGCAAATATCTAATAAAATGGTCGACGTACTTTGAAGAAAAATGTAATAAACTGTTTTGGAATGTCTGACCTCTGAACAAAAACTAATCTGCGCAGCGCTCCGCGCTGCGCCCGATAATGAACTTGGCTGCCCTGTCTCAGAAATGAAAAAAATAACTGTGCTAACGGAGGGCAGTAAACTGTTTTAGACTGACCACGTGAACACATAGCGCATGCTAGTATGAATGGGAAACTAGAAATAGAGAAAGAAAGTGTGAAATTGAAGGAACTCCTAACATAGAAATTGACGGAACCCCCAACTTTATCTTGATGCTTTCAAAACTATTCATGGACGGTTTCAGAAAACTTCTTTTTTTGTTTGCACTTTCTGCTATTTCGCTGCCTCCTACCCATTTTAACTACCCTAGAATCTCATTCATATTCAGTCGTCTAATTAGTCGAAATGACGCAAACGTACATGCTTGACCAGCTCCTACAGCCCGTTTCCACCTGTCCTGCCTTTGTACAGAAATTTCCGCAATGCGCTTCATTCAGCATCAGCTAACATCTATTCAACTCATTTTGAGAAATGTCACAACCGCCCCTGACATTAACTAGAAATACATAGCAGTACATTAAACTATAAATTGAAGTTTTTTCAGCGTTTCGTGAAACATCCTCGAAGTTCTTCGAAACCATTTGCAAAACGCTTACTTTTTCCTGAGAGCGTTGCGAAAGTTGACGATTTGTAGTTTGGTTCAAACGCCAATAAATGAATTTTGAATAAACTTTTTGAGGATGTGAAAACAAGCGATTCAAAGAATGCTCATTTGTTTCCTGTTAGACTTGTAAAACTCGAAGATTTGTACTTTCGTTCAAACGCCACTGAATAAGACTTCTATAGAGCCTTTATGTGGCAATACTAATGGTTTATATCGTTTTTCACTATTACTTACTTTTGCTCGCCCGATCGAGTTCGAATTTGAGCTCTGCTCTTGTTTTTCTTGCTGCAATTTACTCCCTACAAATTTTCTCATTTTCACCAAAACAAAATTGGACGTCAATTTTAAGTACCCTCATCTCTGAGATTAACATCTATAATCCTCATTTTTTCCCTAAATCACTACAAAAAAGCTAATCTCCCTAAAACCGATAGACGTAATGTGCACAAACAGTTTTCCTACTGAACCGAGTACTTCACTGCTGCTTTGGGATCCGCTCTTTCCGAAGCAAGCTTACAAAGTGTATGTCGCTCTATCCCGTTGTGTTTGTAGTTAGGTTCCGTTGATTTTGCGTTCAAACTACAACTCATTCGTGCTCACTTCCTATATTTTCAGTTTTTATCAACATGAAGCTGCGGTTACTACTCTCTATTCTTCTGACGCTTCTATTGTCTACAGTTGTCCGCTCCTACCCGCGGTTACAAGTATATTCACGGTACCCGAGGGCGAACGATGGGGTATGTTTATGTTTTATTCATATCCGGCCTAGCGAAATTTTTGAACTAATAGCTGACTGGTTGGTGTTGGTTGGTTGGTTGAGACGTATAATCACGTTCCTTCACGTTCTGTTGGACAAAATTTTAGTGGTGTGCTTTCAACTCTGAAGGGATAAATCTTGAGTATAATTTATATAATGTCCGCTAATGCGCCTAAGGCTTCTCAAAGGTGACCGAGTGATGGAAATGTGATTGTATGTTTCACTGTCTTCTGAAGGTATCGCTTTCGCGTAAAACTATGCGATTTTTGGACCGTTTGTAGAGTCAACAATAATGAATATCAATAGTAAAAAATGATATTCGCATTTCAAACTGTTGAACTTATTCAGTGATTATCGACGGTACTAAAGTGTAGTTTGAGCCGTGCAACTTAGTACCGATCTACGTGATTCTGGACTCAATTACCAGTGAACCTTTGATGTCATTCAGACTTTAAAAAAATATTATGCAAAATTACACCTGCTCATCGCCCACACTTGAAGTAAATAGTAACAAATGTCACATTCAACTGGTGTGGACCTTTCTTAGAAGCATATATGTATTTTGTATTTATTTTTAAAATAGGTTAAAGGGACCGTTCCTCTTTAATTTGGAGGTTCGAGCTGATTAGTCGATATTGTTCACAATAAAAAACAAAAATCATTCATATAGGTGTCAACTTCCTGTCTTGCTCCGCGTTCTCAAAAATGTGGCGCGACCACGCGCACGTACATACACCGCCGAGTTCACCTACGTACAAAATTTTCAAAATGTTCATAAAATTACGAAACCATATTCAAAACATGGCCAAAATTACCAATATGAGATATGTGCAAAAAGTTTTATAAATATCATGAAAACTACAATACAGTGATAAATTAAGGATTGCTGCATTACAGTAACCCAAATCCTGTTGGCTTCTATTTCGCTCCGTAATAATGTGGTTTTTTCAACTTCCTGTACGTAAGATATGAACTTTCATCTCAAAATAGAACAAATGACGTTTTACATGTTTCAAAAATTACCTACATTGCACATTATAGAGGTACGGTCCCTTTAAAAACAATTACACCAGTGATATTGAGTCTAGTGTGATTTTCATGTTATTCTCGCTTCTTGCGTACTTCAATCACGTATGAGCAGCGAGATTGACCTATCACTAAGTTACAAGACAGCTGAGTGTGAATCTGTCAATGTACAGCACAGCAGAAAATTGGGTGCACATTTCCCAGTATGAGTCCCCATAATTGTTTTTAAGTTGTTATTTTAAGTTTTTCAAGCCGTTCAACCTGTTGGGCCAGGCTCAGTTCCATGAGGACTATGACGATCCGCCGAGTGCACATCAGACATCGGTCGAGGACGAAGAAACTTCTATTCGGTTCATTGAAGCACCGGTAAGATTTCGCTTATTTCTGCTCCAAACACTTTTAAAAATGATTTTTCATATCTAATTTGGTCAGTATGTTAACTGAAAGTCAAAATCAGAACGGAACGCTATCTTGGGATAGCCTGGATATTTGAAAGTTTCCCAAACTTAGTATCTGTACGTTCGAGAGTCATGGAAAGGCATGATGCCTAGATCTGGTGCATGTTTCATGTTCGAATGTGGTTCATGAGATAATCTCATTGAGGAGTTTGTGAACTCCCCAGGAGCTAAACTTGTCCAAAGACCATTCACGCGAAGGATTCAAAGAATTTCATTAGCATCAAACCGAAACACGCAATGGTAAACATAGAATCTCCAAGTTTCGAGTGGTAGATTAAGGGCCCGTTTAGTTTTAAGGGTGGTTCAAATACTTCCAAATGATTTAATTCCGAAATTGATTACTTCAATGAGGTGATGACTAACTCTCATTGACCTCGAATTGTAAAGAGTGCATTAGAAGCATGTGACTGATGGAATTAGCTTTGAATAGAGTTCGTTCCCCCCGGGTCGTATAAC
The DNA here is from genome assembly GCA_964036275.1 of Litoditis marina. NCBI lineage: Eukaryota > Metazoa > Nematoda > Chromadorea > Rhabditida > Rhabditidae > Litoditis > Litoditis marina. Next base: position 2,425,141 of record OZ038435.1, on the reverse strand, counting down.
AACAATAGTAATCTAATAAACATATTCATAAAACATTTGCACAAATGAGAATATTAGTTGAAGATATGAGAGAAACTTAGGGAAGGAGAATCACACACTTTAAAACACTGTCAAAATGGAAATCAACTTTTTCACTCAATCATTTCAAACAATACGCGAGTTCTTATTGTACATTTTCAGGTACAAATGAGTAATCCATTCTACAAGTTGATGACAAAAGCCGGTGTGCTAATAAGGTGGATTCGAAGAGTATGAAACTGAAGGTGAGCTCTAAATATAGAAAACCAAATTGGAATTGTAGTCTGATCTTCAACAGAAGTGCGGGCGAATCGCGTCCAAATAGCACATAGATCAAACTACAAAAAAGTACCGCGATCTGCTTTGCTTTGAGCGATCAAAAAAAACAAAAAAAAACTAGAAAAAAACTGGTCGGTAGTAAAAAAATAAGTTCCTACTATATATCAATGTTAAGGTTTCGCTTTTTGTGTAGTAAAATCAGAAACTATGTGTTATGATATCGGTATGTTAACTTTTTCCAGGTGTCTGTCTGCTATTCTTATTCCACGAAGAGATCTCCAACCCAATCCCGTCACTTAAGCTATTTTTTCTAAATATGTTAGATTAGACCACGCTTAATTCTGGACTAACCCAAAGATCAATTCACGTCATAAGTCAGAGTTGGTTCAATGCGATCGCAGTGTTTATCTATCAAGTTATGATCAGAACATGCTAACAGATCAAACAAGATTTATTGTAATATACCAATATTGTAACTTCCACATATTAACATTTCACAGTTTTCCTTACATGTTCGGCTTTACATACTTTTTGAATACATTTATTCGAACTATCGGTTGCAGCATATTTTACAATAGCTAGATACGTTATCGAAAACATATCGCATTCTGTGCAATCCAATATATGTTTGTATGTTTGTATTTTTACATAAATTTCTCATGTCCCCAACTTTTGTTCCGTCCACCTTTAGAGACTTACACTAGTGTCTAGAATTCTACAAAATCCCACCAAGTAAACAACTTTTCATCTTATCTATCTTAGAAAAAGGCGACGAGGCAGTTTTACGAGGCAGACGTGCAAAGTTATTGATGTGTATTCACGTTTGTGTTATTTTCCGCATATTTTCTGAATTTGCATTGATGTATGATATGGATAAAGAGTTGAATCACTTGTCCTTTTTCAAATAAAAACAACAAAACTGATTTATTATTGAATAAGTTATTAACAATATAAAAGTCACCTGTCAGTATGATTAGTTTCGTGTGAGTAACGCGTAACACTATATTGAATGAGTAAAACAATAAATACAGTCGAAAATGAGTAATTCTCATCTAGCTTCACAGAAGTTTTCGAACGTCGAATGTTTTCGTTACTTTCCGCGACACTCTCCGTTGGGGCAGCCGCCGCCGCCCATACCTCCCATACCGCCCATGGGACCGTAACCGCCGCCGCCGCCACCACCGCCATAAGGACCGCCTCCGTAACCGCCGCCAAAGTCACCTCAACATAGATATTTTTCTCTCATTCTGATAAGTCAAAACACGAACCTCCATCTAGACACATTGTATAGCGAACAAATTTCCAAAATTATAGTTAGTGATTTTCAAACACATATTTGTGACTTGATTATAGTATTCACTGCAAGTTGTTACACGGCATGAGTGAAATAAACTTCCGGTTGTTTCTACTTTTTTTCGAATTTCGAGTGGAGATAAATAATTAAGCAATGTAAAATCTTGGCCTTACCTCCCATGCCGCCGCCGCCGTAACCTCCACCGCCGCCCATTCCACCGTAGCCGCCACCGAAGCCGCCTGAAAGATCGATGGAATAAACAGATGTTGTTGTGGTAGTTTTTGTTGTTAATGTGCAAGTTCGTTTACATTTATGATTTATTAAATGTTCAACTTCTGCGTTTCCGGCACGCTCAGACAGTCTTTGTTGAAGTTTAAGCTTTCAGTGATGTTTTTGAGAATTTGTGTTTGAAAAATATGAGTTTTGTGGGGACTGTTACCTGTCACTCTGGTTTTTTTGGTTCGAGACAACTCTTAGAAGATTCATTGATTGACAATCAGTAAAGTGAAATGGTACAGACTGTTTGAATATAAAATAAAAAATTCAAATCTTCTGATAAAAAACGAGATTGAAACACTAACCCATTCCTCCTCCACCCATTCCGCCCATACCGCCGCCCATGCCGCCTCCGTAGCCGCCGCCGCCGTAACCGTCACCTCCCATACCGCCACCCATTCCTGAATGAGAAATATATGAAAAGATTAGTTGGTCGAAAAACACAATAACTTCTGGTCCCCTTGTCACATGAGTGGCCTCCCAAATTCGTACTCAACTGGTATTTTTAGTCATTTTGTTAGCTTGGCCGAATTTGAAAAAAGAGAAAAATGATACCCACCTCCGTATCCGCCGCCGCCCATGCCGCCGCCGTAACCGCCACCGCCGCCAAAGTCTCCACCTCCGAAACCACCCATACCTGGAAAGAAGTTGATCAGAAAGACAATAGGAAATTGGCGTGTGTTTGATTCTAACTTTAGAGATATATATAATTCCTAAAAATCGTCCTGTTGAGACGAGCTTATGGATAATAAAAAAAATTTAAATTTAAAAAAAAATATAAATTTGTGATGCCAAGTCAGTACCTTCGAAGCGCTTACGTTTCCTGCATGGCTACTTCGAGACCAACGGAAATAATTCAGTAAGATAACTCAATCCACGCTTACATGTGAGAAATCAGTATTCAACTTTAAACAGCGATGAACACATAAGCTGCGGTATATTTCAAGTGTACTCACCGTATCCTCCATTACCGCCTCCCATTCCACCATAACCGCCACCTCCGTAGCCACCGTAACCGTCTCCACCCATTCCTCCGCCCATTCCGCCTCCCATACCACCACCCATACCGCCTCCGTAGCCGCCGCCGTACCCGCCACCGAAGTCACCGCCGCCGCCGCCATAACCTCCCATACCTGGAATGTTAGTAAAAATTGTTGTTCTGTCAAATATATATTCAGGTAAATCATATGGAGAAGAATTATGTTGCTAGTTGAAGGTTTAATACAGCTCACAGTTTTGCCTAGTCTGTGCAATTTTCTCGAACAGAAGCAAAGCTCGTGATCTACCGCTGCACTTTACTTACCATCACCCAATCTGGTTTCCAAAAAATACACTGCTATAAATGATTGGAGCGATTGCATTCAAATTTCATTTGGATTGCATTCAAATTTCTATTCATTTAAGAGTCGTACATGGTGTTACAAACAAACTCACCGTTACCGTAACCTCCGTTGAATCCTCCGAATGGTCCTCCGCCGCCACCGCCGCCTCCGAAAGAGCCGTAACCACCCCCGCCAAACGAGTTGAACGGATCTGAAGCACCTAAGATGGGGTTAAATTTATTAACCATAAGTAAATATGCACTATTTTTGATATTTTTCACCAAACCAAATTTATGTTGGAATGTTTTATATTCGGATTATTCAGCTCCCAGATTCAAGTGACTCTACATGTTTTAGAATGAGATTAATGCGAAATACGTGATTTTCAACGTAATGGACGTTTTACAACTGAGGTTTTTCAAGAAGATAATCGTTTAGAGAAAGTGAAATGACGAACTTCTCTTCCGTGGTCTCATATCTTTCGCCAACACACCTCTCGAAGGGTCCATCAAAGCATCGCGTTGCAATCCAAGGGGCTGAACAATTGTTTATCACAGTTTTGTCAAATGAACGAAAATATTCAATTGTATTTTGATAACAATAAAACATTTAATCTGTAACCTAGAACACGGCAGTCATACAGGGTCTAAAACGAGTGTTGGTTCAGCCAAACGTGCACTTTTCCTCGAAAATCCCCCGGTATACTCACTGGTAAACTGTCCATAAAGGAGAAAATGCAAGAGAGAGGAATGAATCTGATAATTATTGTTCCAAGAAGTATTCAGAGTACTCACCTTCTCGTCTTGCTCAGCCTTCTCTGCTGATGTCTTCACAGGCGTCGCGTGTGCTACTCCAAGAAGCACGAATAAAAGGGGGAGACACTGTCTGGAAGTTGTAACATTATAAAGAATAAATCAAATTCAAGATTAGTAACTTTTATACAGAGTTTTCGGTATTTATCAGTGGGTTCGTTTTATGATATTCATATCAACTTCCATTCCAATGTTCATTTTCTTGGAGCTTTTGTTCCAGCAACCAACCCTATATAGGATTTCAGGATAGTACCTTGAATTTTAAATCGGATAGTTCTGTATCATAAATATTCAATTCCTACTTTGTGGTAAAAAGTAACCACGTTGTGCAGAAAAGTCAGTGATTTGCAGAGTACGTAGGAATGATTGCTTCTACATGCTTCCAGAAAGTATCCGTTTTGCGCGGAATTCGCGGGATATAACTGTATTTGTGAAACATTCAATAATAAAATGCTCCAACATGCTATATCGCATCCAAATCTGTCAACATTTGGCGCGCAAACAAACATACATTAGGGGCGAGATGTTAGATGAATGTCCCTTCTTTGAATGGAGACAATGAAAGGATCTCGCACGCTTTGCACCTTCAGAGGGAAAAACTATAGCCACTGCCCGAACGATATCCCCCTGGTTCAGAGATCAAAGATCTGGGGGTAAGTTCATAAAAATACCGGACCCCAAATCTTATCCTGTGTCTCTCGCTGCTCATACTGTCTCGCGCGAATTCGAATTTTTAAGGTTGGCAAAATAGTAAACAGAAGGTGATGGAGAGGATGAGTGACCACTTTGAACTAAGTTGTAGTAAATTTTTGCGTGTTGTACGCTTTTTTGATTTTACCATTGGGATCAGGAAAAATATGATGTAAATAGATTCGAGTGGCAAGTTACTGAAATGAATGCAGCAAAGCATAGACGTTTCGCTGGGTTGCCATATATTATTATTATTATTATTATTATTATTATTATTATTATTATTATTATTATTATTATTATTATTATTATTATTATTATTATTATTATTATTATTATTATTATTATTATTATTATTAATATTAATTATTATTATTATTATTATTATTATTATTATTATTATTATTATTATTATTATTATTATTATTATTATTATTATTATTATTATTATTATTATTATTATTATTATTATTATTATTATTATTATTATTATTATTATTATTATTATTATTATTATTATTATTATTATTATTATATTATATTATAGTTATATTATATTATTATTGTTGTTGTACTTGATCGGCGACCATAAAAGATTCAAATGTGCAGAAACAGCTGAGTGAATTCTGTCATCGCGCGCGTATCATGTAAGCTCCATGAATGAAACAAAATAATACAACCTTTACAGTACATCTCTCTTAACTTAGATTGACTAGACCACTGTTCAAATCTAACTTTTGTATAATGAAACAATAGAACAATCCAGACACAAAGTAGAAATGTTGAATAATAGAAATCTAGAAATGTTGACCAACCTGAATCTCATGTTTGCCGCTTGTCCACTAGCTTGGAGGCCCCGCTTTTATAGGGGTAGACGGTAGAAATGGGGCGGGCGCCTGTCAGCCACTGACCAGCTGTCAATTGAGGGCTGGTCCGAAAAAAGAAAAAGACAATACAAAGCGACGCGAAATAGAAACCAGGAGGTCGCAAACTGTCGCAGCGATTTCATGTTGTTTGCTCTTTAGGAGAAACATGGGGTATGTGCTAGATAGTGGCTTCCAAGTGTGATGGACCGATTTTATACTCTTTTCAAGTCCTACCTACTCTCCTACAGTAAGAATACATGTTCCTGGGATTCTTTGTAGTTTGCTTTTCAGAGGGAAACATAAAGTATTTTCAAGATAGTGGCTTGCCAAATCGCCGATTTTTATAGCTATTTAAGTCATATCGCTTCTCTCACAGTAAGAATACATGTTCCTGGGATTCCCTGTTGTTTGCAAAACTTAGGGGAGAACAGCCAGTATGTTTCACAATGTTGGCTCGTTTCAAAGCAACTCAATACGGTATGTCTGGCTCTATCACGTTGTGTTTAGAGTTTTATCTTGTCGCTTTTTGGTAAAAATCGGTTTATTGTGTCTATCGAGTACAGACTGCAGCTCTACCATGGTCTTTCATTATAGATAATAGCTTCCGAATATGATGAGCAGGTTTATATAGCCTTTTAAATTCCTACTGAAACTCTTACAGTAATAATACAACACTTTCAGGCGCATTCATGTCACTATTTTGGAGACCGATAGCGATTTAGAGATTTCATTTTGAGTCCATCTTAGAAAGAAAGTGTCAATTTCTTCAAAACTTGAATTAGAAATGCAAATCACTTATCGGAAAGTTCGAATGAGTACTGTAGGAGTCTCGGTAAGAATGATGTGGACATTTGAGCTAACGGCTGGCCTTCGCTAATAATGCATCTGTTTTCTATTACTTAGGCCGACTTAACCTTAACATATACGAAATATTGCTATACGTAGTGACCAATATTTAGGGATAGTTTGGAAACTATATGCAAACTTCGACCGAAAAGCAACGGAATCAAACTACAAATACGGCGCGCGTCGTTCAATTTTCTGAACTCATTGTGGAAAATAACTATATAAGATCTACATTTACTTATTCATATTTTTTGTCCTATTTTCCTGGCGCCTTTCAATTTGCTAGACCAAACTGTCAATATTAGCTGAACTGATGGAAACCCGTTCTGGTGAGCAATCAGAATTAATTTCAGATTTTGGAATCTATTCTTCTTCCGGTTCATTTCTTGAGCGATGAGAAAACATGAGGCTAATTTTAAACTTTTAATTAAACTTTTTCGAGTTTAAAAAATATAAAAAACTCAGAGGAAATTTTATTCATTCATAACGTGCACAACAAAACAACAAATTATTAAACATCCCCCAGGCAACAGACCAATTTGGTAAATGGAAATCAATGAGATTGTGTTGAAACTATCACAAAATAGTTATATCGAAAAAATCATGCCAAATAAAAAACATGCTAGGAACAGCTTTCCTAGAACCTCGTAGGGTTTTAAAAATGATACACAGTGAAAATAAGTGCTGAGTGGGAAGGAACATCGATTTGGGATATCGCAAAGTTCAAACTACAACTATTGTAGGATTCGAATTCTCATTTTCGCGCGGTGAATCTAAACGTAAACAAAGAGGGCTCGAACTTTGTAGAACCATGGTTTTGGTGCACGAATGAATACTACTACACTTAAACTTGACAAATGCTAAAAATTCTTCCAAATGTGGTGTTCCCCTCCTATTAAAAGAGTACCAAATATTTGCACACAGTCGCAGGACCCGCTGATAGTACTAATTATGAATAATATGAATATACGAAATAATGACAGTGATATAAAGGATTTCAACAGAATTCAAATCACACACGTGCTCAGATATGCAGAGAAAAGTAGGATAGACAGTGCGATCAAGAAAATGGATTCAAATTAGGAACTGGGTAATCTAGATTAATCTACAACCATAGTTTGAATTGTATTTGTAGATGAAAATTATTAAGAGAGGGAGAAAGAGAGAGATAACTTAAGTAGAGGAGAGAGAGGTCAAAAACCAACAAACTTATCCTTAAACACGGTAAAAACAAATGGTAACCAGTAAAATACATATAATTATTACATATCACATGAATTATTACTTTGATTAAACATATTTACATATAAAATGTGTATTCAATCAAAAATGGCAGATAGAGCCGAGGAGAATTTAAACTAAAACTATGGCCTAAAACAGAAACTTTACAAATCCAATGAGAATATTCGAGGTAAGGAGACCAGTCCCAACGAACAAAATCAACGAGATGATGAATTGACGACGTCTGAAAACACGGGTTTGAATATTATCCTAATACACCACCAAAAGAATCGTTACCAGTGTTAGTACGGTCGTACCCCACTTGTTGAATTTGTTTTACAGAAGAAACATCGAAGTTCTACTTCACCTATTTCTGACAAAATGTGCACGTTTGCGTCGAAGGAAAAGTGTATTTTTCCCGAATAACTTTCCGTTTAAATTAGGTTACAGGTTCGTTTCCTACGAATAGTATGTTCTAGATAACTGTACGTTTACTAACTAATACCTACGTATCAATCAATAACAACGTACCGTTTCGGTAATGACCGAAAGAACGAGTTGACTAATGTGATCACAATATACTGTCCATCCAGGGCGTAGCAAGGCACTGTGTTTAGAACACCAAGAGCAATCGACAAAGTGAAGAAGTACTGAAAATACAAGGTTTGAGTCAAAAAACGGGATCCTAGGCAGAAGCATTACATACGTGAAAACTGGAATACAACATTCTTCGACGCATTTGCGGCAATAACAGGATCAATCACTTTTTACTTCAAAATGGAACTTGAACCATTTTTAATTTCAACCAAACTAGCAAGCCTATGAAATATAATGATTTACAGCGTGTACGCTACAAGATCATGGTTTTGCTCGATAACTCCCGGAATGATAGTAATTTTTGAAAAAGAGCGTGATAATCGATACTGCACATCTAGCTTTGAACTAGTGCGTACGTAGTTTGATCTCGTAATATTTGGACCGTGATCTGTGAACAGTGCAGATCAAACGGTGAATTCTATATGTAACCGGGTTGTTTGTTAACCTCACCGGGTTTTTGGTTACCTTATTTTCAGGTTACCTCAGTAGTAACCGGTAGGTAAGAGGTAACCTAAAACGGAAGCCGATTACCTGTTTTCCTAACGCAAAATGTGGGTTTTACCATTGGTTTGTTTTGTACGGTAACCAACATTTAGTTTTAGGTTACCTACCGGTTACCAGTGAGGTAACCTAGAATAAGGGTTATCAAAGACCGGTTAGGTTACCGAAAACTCTGGTTACATATGGAACTGGCCAAATCAAACTACAGATATGATATTGTGATTTCTTATAGCAGCCTACCTTGGGTATCAATTCGGCCGTGTCCGCCCACCACCACGAAACCCAACTCCATCGCGGGACCAAGCCATGGAGAACGACGAAGGAAATCAGCTGGAAAGAAGATTCACATGAGAACATCCTATATTTATAGAGAATGACAAAATATTCGTTGATGTTTGATGTAGACACACAGCCTAATCCTCGAACTTTAACCGAAAATACCCGAAATCAAACTTCAAACACAGCGGGATGGGGCTACATACACCGTGTGAGCTTCACTTGGAGAAAGCCAACCTTATACAACATATGTTTGAAAAAGAAGCTCTTAGTAAGCAACTACTGGACAGATCTTAGAAAGTTTTACGATAACACAAAAGGTAAATATTACCTCATCCAGATTTCCGACATAGAGTACCGGGCGAGGATGATCTTTGACCGTGATTCGAGCCAGCTGGGTTCCGTTATAAAGGGCCGGAAACACACAAACCGAAGGATCCTGATGGTCATTCTGAATGAACAAGCGACTTAGAAAGTGGTCCGACTAGAATTGACTCAGCTCTCAAATATAGTTCAATTTGAACATAAACTAGTCAGAAACAAACATAAACTGTTAAAAAATGTCACGTCAGTTCAACGATGATGTCTGAAGTTTGCAGGTGTCTACATTCACACCAACGGAACTCTTACATGATCCTGTTTACCTGTTCACACAACTGTGAGACGTTGCAAATCGGTTGATCGGTCACCTGACGAGCTGACATGCAACTAAACTGCCGGGACCATTCCTCACTCTTTTGCACCACCTCCTCTCTTGTCTGGAAAAGAGTCATCAGTTCATTTTTTTTAGAAAGTAGTATGATAGCACTGAGAAAAGTTGTCGCCAATACATAAATGTACCGCAGAGACTTTGAACGAAGAGATGAAAGCAGTCTGTTTGATCCCTGAATTTCTAGTTCTCTCTTTTTCTCTCTCTCCACATTGTTACTGTATTCTATGTTTTACTCTGTTTCCATTCTATTTTTCACCTCTCACGTTCCCCTTTCACGTTTTCATATGCGTGATAATCGATAAATCAATCAATACACAAGAAACCAGTACTTGACTCAAACGTGGTGCCCCATTATTGAATTTGAATGGTCAATAATCACCTGCCTTTTGAACTTTTCATAAATTCAGGCTTTTTAGCCATCGTAATTCCGGCAGTTGTTTTTACTGGTGAACACCTCACCCGCCTCCCCCCCCCCCATCCGGTTTTGTAATTCAGGTTATTGATTACTTTGATGAAACACATTATTTCAATTCGGTTTATGTGTACGACAACGCCGCCAAACGTATGACTAACCTGATTGAACAACCCCATCTGAAGGACCTTGTTGAGGCTGGGCGCCCTGGTGGCTCGATGTCTGGACACCACCAGAACCGTCGACTCAAAACACATGTGGGCGTGGGTGATGTTGGTGAAATCCTCGCAGCAGTGGATCTCATCGTCGCCCACGGTGGCCTGCGAAACAATCATTTGCACCATTAAAGAAGGACAATTATGTGGTCTAATCTCAACGCTTCAATCCTTTAAACTGCAATACATTTTTCAATTTCAGTTTAAAGTACCGTTGACACGGGATCGGTCCACATACTCGTCCTGCTTTAAACTAGGAACTTGAGCCCTTACTAGGATGGTAGGATGAAACCACATAGACCATTCGATAACATCCTTCTCACTATTATAATACAAACAGTTTTTTTTCTATTTTTTAAGCTCTTATCATTCCCAGTATCAGTATCATACTAGTACGTAGCCTACTTTTGATCTATTTTTAGAGCACTGTGGCCGTATTCACCAATCCTCGGGAAGCTCAAATACCTCCCCGCGGGAAGGTAGAGCACGAAAATAGTGTGCTGGTGAGGAGGGCCCAGAGGCGCGGGAGGTATTTTTACCTTCCCGGGATCTTGGTGAATACGGCCACTGGGCTCTTCTGATTCCTGATTCCACCTAACAAAGTCAGTATACAACATTTCGAGGCTGGCCAGTTTGTCTAAATAACGGTTCAACACTCTGTAAGTGAAACTGTCGATTGGAGAAGGTCACCGCCCATCGCACTGTACTATATTTGTTGAAACGGTTACCACTCCTAATCGGTGATTTTTCCTATTCGCTAGTAAAGCTACATTCTGGCTCATGCTGAAGACAAATCGTCCGTTCTTCATAACATTAGATAAGCTTCGCTTACATATCATACCAGGGCTCCTATCATTCCGGTTTTCACCGAACAAAATCTTTATGCAACATTTCAAGGATTGTCAGCTTGTCTTGTTTTCAGACACACCTTCTGGCTCTTGCTGGTCTCCACCTGACTCCTGAGAACACATCGTCCGTTCTGCTGATGTTCCAATTGTCTGACACATTCTCTCCAGTCAGAGAGACGGCGAATCGGACAGTTCTCTATCGATTCCACCACGAAACCCGGCGAGAGACCGGCCGGACCGTAAAGACCGGATCGAGCGTCCACTTCTGAAATTTGATTTCTTCGAGTTTTTTTCACGATTGAACCTTTTCGTCTCTATTCTTGTTTTCTGAAAATTCGGGAACAAAAACACTATTTAGTGTCTCTTTTCCCAGATCACACCACTTTAAGCAATACATTGTGGGACGGGAGTGATTACACTACCCATGCAGCCTTGTAGCTCGATCTGCTCACAGTTGACCTTCCAAATTACAACTGAATACAGACACAGAAGGGGTCAAACTACAAATAACAGCAGAACAGCACAATGTGTATACCCACCAGTGACAGTTACCCCGGCCCTTTCTATGAACAGGGGTAATAGAAGGGCTAGACTGGCCCCATTTGATTATACAATTATACTATTTGAAACTACTCGAAATGAGAAATAGGTCTTTTTCACCGTAATTAACCGAAAAAGAACCTTTTCTTTCAGTTGTTGTGTTTAAACCGACAAATTAACTCACCAGTTACCCCCGGCCCCTTAACTAAGAACAGAGGTGATAGCAGGGCAGATGTGGCCATTTTTGACTATATGATGTTGAACTACTCCATTTTTTTCAGAAATAGTCTTTTTTTTACCGATATTCACAAAAAATAACCCTTCTTTTGAATTTTTCTGTCCATTTGGACAACTTTAGTGAATTATGGTTTATACCCACCAGTGACAGTGACCCCGGCTCCTTCTATGAACAGGGGTGATAGCAGGGTGGGCGTGGCCATGAAGAGCAGATAGGCGACGGCGGCGAGGACCAGATTGTGCCAGATTCCACCCCCAAAGATCATCAGACGAGACATCGGACTCGCGCGTTCTGAGAAAACACTGGTATTAAATGGAATCAGAACTGATTTCAATTTTTTTTCGAATTATGGAACAACATCCCCATATTCAGATTTACAGGGTTACACCAAACATGTGAGTTTCAGTTTAAAGATAAGTCGTTTACATCCATTTTCATGATAAACTCTTTGGCCTACCACCATAGAGTATATCGTGAAAGTGCAACTTGACGTCGTTTATAAAGAGAACTAGAGAATACGTATGGTTTGTACGTATTTACTAGGAACGAAACCTTCCCAAGTTGAAAGATTTACACCAAATAACATACTAACCGACATAGTTGGCAGAAACTAACTCAAAGACTCCGGTTCGATATCGGTGAAGGCGCCCGGGTAGATGGCAAAGATGAAGATCCCGAATCCGTTAACATCTACATTATTCGACGTCGCAGCTATGGAATGACCAAGCTGTAAATAACAAAACTGAAACCAATCTTCGTGTTTTCGCAACGAAAAACTCAATTCTTCCGTTTCCACCAATTTCGAGTTTTCTATCTCTACCACCGTCGCTTATCTTAACAGTGTTACATTCTAGATTGATATAGGCTACTCACAATCATTAAGAAAACACCTTTCTTATCATTTGATACGTTAGGCGGCTGGCAACAAGCGTCAATCAACATAGAAATACTGCACTAGCATGCGCGACAGTGTGTTTACAATCATAGACATTCGTGCGGGTGCTCCGCGGAACCGCGAGCTAAATTTTTGGCAGAGAATAGGTTGCGGCTGTTCCGCGGAGCGCCCGAAACCGCTACAAAAGTCCGCGGAGCGACCACTAGTTTGTCTGAAATACTGTATTTACCTTTTTGAACGTGAATTTATTGATTTCGCCTTCTTTATGATATATTTTAGTTAACTATCTCATTCACTAATTTTCTTTTCTGACGTTTCAAAAAACTTACGTGTCAATGAAGCTTCAAATAGTTCAAATTCGTTAATAAAAGCAAACACACCTCGTGTACAACGGCGGCAGTGATGAGTACCACCATGAAGACTGGAATGTGACTCCAGGGAAGATTGACGCCGGGAATGATCGGAACGAGGCCTGAACAACCAACAGTCAATAACTGATGAAACATCATTTCCCTCAAATTCAAATCCCAAAGCCCCATCTGGACATTTGTCGTGAATAAATTCAAATAGAACCATTTAACCTTGGTGTCGCAATAGAAAGAACGGTATCAGAGTTTTTGTAGTGTACCAGTTAGGGTTGAAGTTGAACATTTAGAGCTTGGAGTCTGGACAGTTTGGACATTCGAATCTATCGAATAGAGTTCCAACTGGAATAACCCTGGTACGCAGTCTACCCACCGTTCGGACTCCGCTGTTCCTCTCCCTCCAGTATTTCCAACTCCTTCAGGTGAGGAGGACTTCACTTCCTCACTGAGAAGCCTCAGGGGGGGAGGTACGTTACTTCACTCTAATATTCCTAGTCATTTAGTCTTGATGTGTCCAGTTCTTCATTTATCTACCCACCGTCCGAACTCCGCTGTCCCCCATCCAGTATGTCGTACTCCTCGAGGGCGGCTGGCGGCAGGTCGTCTATCAGTGATGGCGCTATCGGTTCCGCCTCCGTTGGCACGGCTGCTCGATACGGAGCCACGTGCGGGCGTCTGGAGGCCAACTCAGTGATATCTGTAAACGTACACCAGTAAGATTCGACCATTGTACGGAACGGGAACTAAGTTTTCCCATTTCGATATTTCATTTTCCCATTCCCATATCTCTTTTGTTTTTCATAAAAATATATTCTTTTTCCCTATATTGGAAAAGAAGTAATCCTTTTTGCAATTACTCTAGCTACTCGGACAACATGGCTGGTTTGTGAGAGCAGTAATAGAAATTCATGTAATGTTCTGTGTTGATGAAATAAAGTCATCTCATCATCATGATGATTGCAGAAATACAAATTCCAAAAACATTATTTGCTTATTTTGTGAGAATTAGTCGGCTCAAACTCTTTGCCACCACTTCGACAATACCAAAGCCAAGTTCTTCTGTTTCAAAATGACTATAATTCCAAGCACAGTCGAAACCTACGCTAGTCCCTGGCCAGCACAACTTTAAAAAAAAGTCAATTTCATGACATCAAATGTACACGTTGAAGCTTTTAACTGAAGTTGGCCCATTCAGCTACCTAATAAGAAGTTCAGAACAACATTATCATTGTGAGCGCCCAAGAAACGGGCACAAAAAGAAATAAAACTTACCGGTACATAACAATTTTCCTAGATAGAACGTGATTCCAAACAGACATGCCAGTGACACCAGGGCCCCTATTCCAAACCAAATGTAGCACAGTGTCCTTCGTATCGAGTGACCAGCACTCTTTCTCTCTAACAGAAGAGTAGCATCATCGGAGCGAGAGGTGTACAGACGGAACTGGAAAATAACACTACTCATACTCCGAACAACTATGGAAAAACTACACAAGTAACTATGCTAAATCGAGAAACATATGCTATACGTTTATACTTTATTCACTGCCGAGTCAATTTCGACTGTAGAACGTTAGCCTTCGTCTCCTCAAAACATATTATATTTTTATTAGTAAACCCTGAAACGGCCTCGATTCCGACTGAGTCGGAAAGGGAGTCATTCGATTGTCCGAGTGGGCTCAAAGGACAGATATTTACCTGAAACGGTGACACTTCCAGGCCGTATTTGGCGGCGAACTCCACATATGGAACACAGTTCTTGAGACGGAGAACATAATCCAACAGAAACAGCGACGACCATGAGATGAGGAAAACGGCTAGTGCCGACGAAAAAAGCATCGGAGACTGGAAAACAGATTTCATACAAAAAAGTCAGCCGTCTCAGAAACATTGGCCCCGATATATTGCGATTGGCAAACTACAAAAGCGAGGGAGCGTGTAGGTCAATCAGGACGCAGACAGGTTGAAAGTCTATATCTTTCTGACCTGTACCCTCCTAATTGGCAAGGACTTTCATGGACGGTGGAGTCTGGGCTGGACAATTTTAGCTCCAAGGTTAGATGTGACCATAACTAAGTTGTAGTTTGAACTCGATGCACGTCATAACCTGAGAGCAACGGGATCAAACTACAGACACGGCGAAGAAGGGCCAACCCTATAGCCTATAGGACCTACATACAATGCTTTGGTTGCCAGAGTTTACAGGTACTTCGCCGCTTCCAGGCTTGAAAGCATAGGTGGGGCGACGTTGTTGTTAACAAATATTTTTTGGAAATCACGTGTTTTATCTGGGTGTATATACTGAAAACTGGGTGAAAACTAAGGTTTTCACTAGTAAAACTAACATCTTTGAGAATGGGTGAGTTCAAACTCTCGATTTTGAAGAAAAATGGATGATTCAATTCGCAATCCAACAAAGTCGCCCTAAGTTTGTTTGAACGAATCCCAACGAGCTCTCATACCGTGACAGATGAACATCATTAGACTTTTTTACCACCGAAATGCAAAGCTATCACTAATTGTGGCCAAAATTCAAGTCGAATTTCTCACAGAACAATTACTTAGAATTCCAAGAAACGATAAACAACCACTGGTATTTCCAGAAACGAAGCAGTTTCATTAATAACTACTAAAAATAACTACTACGAACCTCTCTATATCTGACTTTTTCTTTACTTCAGCGAACATCCATCTTCCAAACAATCTAAATAAACATTTGACAGAAACAAACTTGTGAAAATAATTTTCGCATCGTGTGCTACATTGTAAAATATTGATGTTAGGGTGTGGACCCTAATGTTGAAAATCAAACACGCTCAACTGCATATCTTCATTTCTACCCGCAATCATACATAACATTCGAAAATATGCAAAAAGATAACAAAACATCAACGAGAGTCATTGTAAAGCATAATGCATGCGATCACATCAAGGAAGTCGCATTTCACAGAAATACACTTCAAGTCTAATAATCATCATGGCAGAAACACAACCCAGGAGTGAAAGACAGAACAAGAGATAAGGCACCTTCCTGGAAGAAATAAATACAATGAAACCCATACTTCGCAAACTTCAATGCAAAATCGATTGATTCAGCTATAGAGCAAATGTCTCGTCATCTAACATTCTGAGTACAGTAAATGAAACGCCAGACAGTACGCCGAATTTCTTGTTTTCGAGAAAGATTGATAGTTTGAGTGGAACAGCTATATCTAACAGCTATACCTATTATCACACCCCGTTTTTTGACTACATGCCATCGGTGAAACGGGTTAATTGATAATAAAACATCAATAAAGTTATAGATCCCCAAATCAGTTAATGGAGGTATGGAGACATATAACAAATGCTACAAAAACCATCCAACCTCATAAAGTTCACCCACCATTTATACTTTCTTCAGCTGTTTCTTGATGAGCATCATTCTCTGTTTGTGGGCATCCGTGGGCGGGTGACCATCCAGTTTCGGAGTCACAGTCGAAGGAGCACCGAACACGTGTACTGCCGCTCGCGGAACCTGCAGCAGATTATACAAGTCTTATCCGTTTGAACAATTGTTAAAATTGCATTCTTTTTCTGTTTCTGGTGCAAGGAAAAGTACATATTTTTTATATATCACCAATCACATTACAAACGTTGTTTAAATGGTCCTTGAAAAGTTAAAAACAGACTGCTCACTCCTTCCAGGCCAACATCGATGACAATTCGACTGTTCTCGAAGTTTGATCATGCTTTCACGCATATGAATCGGAAAGCTGCTTCCCTTCTATATAATATGCCAACCTGCGTAAGATTATAGTTTGCCCTTACAATCTCGTAAAATGTATTATGTAAAAATGTCACAACCTCACAATATATAATGTTTTACAATAAGGTTATCAATTTGAATGTGTTATTGCAACTGACCGACGGCATATTGTATACCATGTTCAGCACCAACTCCACGTCTCTCACTTCCAGTCGCTTATTCCCACGATGCTGAACGAGTCGACACACTTTATCGATTACCTGGTACAAGAGACTTTGTTCGAATAAAATATAATGGAATATAACCGTTTATTCGGAATCAAACACGTGACTTTCCACATTGACACGCGACAATGGGATCATTTGGAGCAGTTCTTTTGTTCCAAGTTCTTACGAACAGTCTCTCATATTTCAGGTCAGCTATTTAGAAAACTTTATTAAAGTCATACACCAAATTCAGGACCGACCAATCAACTAAAATCAGTCCGATTCAGATTGAAACACGTGAAAAACAATGGTTTTTGTATGAAAATAGGTGAATTTCCTCGTTTTCGACCAAAAAATTGACCATTTTCCGTTTTTTTTTCTGGCTTTTTGGACCACCTTACCGGGGTATGATTAAAGTATGTGTACACTCACCTCCTCAACAAACTCGTCCGCATACTCCATGAGCGCATCCTTGACGTTGTCTTCGAGAAGAGTCGTCGAGTCTATTTGTCGCACCAAATCGTCTAACCGTGCCTGAGAACAAAAATAATGTAAGTGTTATATTTATTAGAAACAGAAATATTCGTTCCATTAAGAGTTTTAGATGGTATAAAAGAAATACTGAGCACATAATTTCCTAAAACTGATATAGATTAAATCTCGAAACTTTATTTTTATCATTCAAGAAATACTAATCTAATAATGAGAGAAATCCGTTGTCGGAGTGAGGGTGCATTCCCTTTCTACGTTACGCGAGACAATTAATGTGGAATAGATTTCTTCTACTTCACTCAAGTCCAAGAAACTTGCGTTAGTATCCCGCGCCTCTGCACCCTCTTCCCTAACACACTCTTTTCGTGCTCCACCTACCCCTTCCATACGGCCTCTTATTCATTCAAAATTCTCGCGACTCCCCCTGTTTTGAGGATCCTTGGCGGTGTACATACACCGCCAAGGTCTCTTATGAGATGGAGGGTTGCAAACTAATTTTGCCCAAAAGGAGGGGTCTCGAGTTGAAAACCAGCTAATTTCATACAGAACTAATGGATTTTCAAATGAAAATTGATGAAGTTCACTGTTTTGAACTAGTTTGAAAGGGTCGCGACACAAAAACGAGGGGGTATTGCCAGCTTTAAGAAAAAAATAAGAGAGCCTTGGCGGTGTGTGGCGGTGTATGACCCCTTCCCACGGATACTTAGCTAATCTTCACTAACTGCTCACCTTGTCCATGAGGGCTCCGCCTGTGATGGGCATGGAAATGCCCTGAGGCATCGCACCGGGGGGCTGGCTGGTGGGCGGACCATTCTGCGGCTGCATCTGCTGTTGTTGGTGTTGCGGGTGCACTCCCATCTTCAAGTAGAGAGAGAGCGTGTACTTCGCGCATTATTTAGGTGAATATTCATTAGCTGCTAAACAAGACAGACACTCATTCCCACGCCCACAATCCAAGAAACATACCCCACCAATGTTGTCTGAATAGTCAGAAAGACAGAAAGACAAATCGAAAACTGGCTACTTTTTCTGCGAAAAGCCTCAAACTGAATATTTTCCAACCGAAAACGATGAAATTTTCAGTATCTGTATCGAAATAAAGATTCCCTTTCTTAAACTAGTCCCACCTTACACCTTGTATGCTCGGAAACACGACGAACCGAAAAGTACTTAACTTATATAGATAGATACACAGATAATTACATCATTGAACAAAGCGAACATATCTACAACGAATACAACGAAGTAATACCTAAATTACCTATCGATCATTCAAAAAAAATGTAACACACCCAAAATCAGTAAATTAGGTAGTTGAACCAACCTGTTGTTGTTGCGGAACCATGGGACCAGAACTCATAGGAACGGCGGGTTGTATAGGTCTTTGTACCACAATCTGAAACCACAAGTATATACGATATACGTGATGAGCTTGAGCGCTGATTGAAAATGCACAGATCGGAAGCTGTGAATGGTGAATCTCGAAAAAGCACTATTTCTCTATAAGTACAACGACACCGTTAGAATACTGAAAAAAGTTAGAATGATGAACTGTTCAAATGAGAACGTCAGGAATAGAAGCCTGCTATTCGTACTTTTCTAGAAAATTACAGTTTCTATTAACATTTGATCTGTGTCAAAAAAATCACAGCAGAAGTAAACCTAATCGATTCTGTTGACCTGCTACTTCATCACCTTTGAACCTAAACCGAATGAATAATGAAATGATGCGTTATTCCAATGCGATGGTTAGGTTAGTTGGCGCCTTCTGTTCGTACTTTATTATAAAAGTAACGCCTCTGATAACATGAATTTTTTTAAACCCACTCACCTGTTGCGGTTGGCCCTGGAACTGCTGCTGCTGATGGAAGCCCTGCTGCTGGGGCTGTCCGGGTCCGGGACCCATTCCGCCGATGCCGGGACCGGGCCTCATCTGAACCGGCAAACCGCCACCACCTTGAGGTGGATAGGGAGCAATCTGGGGACGCACTCCCATTTCTGTAACAAATAAAAAAACCTGGGGAACTGAAGACATACTATTCTTCATGTTTTGTCAATTGTTCGAATGCAGATAAGCTAAATGAATGAATAGATTTCCAGGCACACACCAGTAAGATGTGACTATTCTGCGAAAAATAATCCTTTTTCGACTTTAATACGGTAAATTCCATGGTTTTGTTTCCAAAAACAGGCAAAAGGCAAATGTTCTCCATATTGGCGAAAAGACACCCTGGTTGTTTTTGCCATTTTCTAGCCACCAGGAAAAAACACTCACGTTGTTGCTGCACCCTCATGGGCCCTCCTCCAGCCTGTGTTGGCATACCATAGTTGGGATCTTGCATCTGCTGCTGATTTTGCTGGTGCATGGATTGCTGAAAACACTTTGATTATAGAAATCACAAACTTTACATTTTGAAAAGCGTCCCCCTCCCTAAACGTAGTGAATTACTACCTCTAACTCCAAAAAGCAATCCTAATTATAAGACATGTACTGCATTGGTTAGCTATTTTCAGACAATGTTCATACTCCATGCACACACATGCTGATCACAAAGTATGGAATTTGGTTATTGTTAACGGGTAGATTATTTAGGTTTCGGTGCATCGCAGTGAGAAGATAATCAAATAAATATCTGAATCTGAGACTCTGAGTGACATTTATACTACTACTAAAATGAACAATCACGTGAATGTGCTGAACAGATCAGTTTTAGAGAAATACAATTCCAATTTTACGTGATCATCTCACACACTTCCATTATAATTGGGACCTTTTCTACACATTTAAGATTTAACTATAATCGAATCGAAAAGTGCAACAATACATTAGCTGGAGCCGGGTACCAGACATTTCCAGGCATAACACGTTGATTCATCGTGGGTGGTCCACCGGGAGGACCACCTCGCTGATTCGCCATGGGTGGTCCTCGGGAAACAGGGCCACCGTGACCACCACCACCAAAAGGACCATTGGACATCGTCCTGGGTTAGATAACACACACTCACAGGCGGTAAAAGGTTAGAACAATGAGAAGGCATACAGGCACACATATTCATCCTAATACAGTGGAAACACTGGGCATGAATTTGGAATTACTCAACTCGTTCGCATATTAAGTTAACCGCATCACACTGATCTTTTGAGTATGACCACGAAGTTCAATATAGATAAAGTTCAGGCAATCTTCTTAGCGGTCAAGTGTTGTTACAAAATCACAAAACTGAACGAAATTTTTTCATGAGAAAAGTATTTCAAAGAGTGAAAGAGACAGTGCCGACGACACAAATGCAAATGCAACTGTTGTGTCGATGTTGAGCGAAAATGACGTTGTAGTTGATGTAGACCAAAACTAGAAGACGAAAACAAGAAAAGCAAAAGCGAGAAGCGACTATAAGACAAAAACAGGAAAAGCAGAAGCAAGAAGCGACCAACATAAGGTAATGATACCAAAATGAGACCACACAACACAACCGTTCCGTTTTGTTAACGAGCATGCAAACTCTTGGCGTAAATTTGAGACAAAACTTCACATGTAGCAACTATACTTCATTACTGAATAACAGAATTTATCACACATATGGATTTTAAAGGATTTTTGGAGTGAGGCTTAAAGAACTACTTGCGATAGAAGCTTGCAGTGTAAGTACTATGAGCGCAAAACATAGACAAACAGAGGAGAGACGCGGAAGGATATTCCAAAATTTTCTCTCTAACAAATCTCGTGAACTTTTATCTCTTAAGATTGACATAAGCAAATAACAAATAAACTCATCTTGATATTACAAAACACTTTAGTATTTATAAACTTTGCAACCAATTTGAAAATTTTTTGCTACTTCTGCAAACTAGTAGGACTTAATAGCTTTCAGAATATTGCTACTCAAACTCGAAGCAAACCATGCGTATCGCCTAAATGATGCGCACAAAGCACAGCTCAGCATAATAAATGTAAACTTCCATGCAAAAGAACACCGGGCACGACCTAACCAAGAAAAAGGGAACCAAGGAACCACCCCGAAATCGAATAGATATTCCAAAAGCTTACAGCTGGTGAACTAAGCGCTGCGATGAGTGAAGACTGTCCTCCTATGGGGCCGGGCTGTGAACCATCAGACATGCTAACCGAAATTACCTGTAAACCATGACACCCCAACTAAAATCAGAAGAAATGGAAGGAAAACAACACAATAAACCATCAAATAGAACGTTCCTTCAGCTATGATGTGAACGGAACCCCAAGGAAGTAGAAGAAAACCACCCGAAGTAGAAAAAATGTGTATGCTGGGACGATAGTGACACATGCACCACCAAAGAAACCAAAAGCACAACACTAAACTAAATATAGTTAAAAATAACCGAAATTGAGTAAAAGTCGGATTGAATGGTGTGAAAGTAACTTCCAACTGCGAAATATTTTCCTCTAACTTTACCAGCGAGAACCGGTTAACCTTGAAAGGAAATTTAGAGAACTCGACACAAGTTTCTAGCTCAATCAAAAAAGAGTCAAATTATATTGAAATTCAATGTTTTGATCTTTAAAAAATATTGATATTTATTCGATTCAAGAGAATAACTATTGAAAATTCTACGAATTTCTTATTCCAGTAATAAATTAATCAAGATAAGCTGAAGAAAATCAGCTTGGGTCCTGCAAACAATACCCACACATAATAATGGGCGGTCTGTCGCTTGCATTCGGGGCACAGTTGGTCAGCCAGAAATTTTGCAGACAAAGATCCAAATACACGAGTTTATAGTTATTACTTTTAATAGGATAATTATTCCAGGCATTACTATTTATAGTATTGAACGTGAGAGCAGGGTGAATAGTGTAATTTGGTTATCCAAATTAGCGCATGAGAAACCGTAAGCGTGTGGACGCAGCTTTCAGATAAATTCATAAAGTATTCATTTCGGAAGACAAATCCAGTATACTACAAAACATAACAAAGAATTTTCTAACAACTTCATTTCGTTAGTGAACAACGATCAACAACGAAACAAAACAACCGGTTACATCAACAAATACGACTATGTCAATATTTTGAGCGTGCAATTAGTACATAAAGACCGAATTTAGAAGCGGAGCTTGCTGAAGAACCACTTGTTCTTGCCAGTCTTGTATCTCTCCTCGAACTTGGACTTGACCTCACACAGAGCTCTTCTCTTCTTGGAGGGAGTCTTGAGGGATTCCTGAAAAAAACCAATATTAATTTAAGGAGGCAACACGGATGAATTTTGAATGAAAATTACTGCACGAAATTATATCCTTTTCCAAAACTCATGATCCAACAACCGAATCCTAACTCCTAACAATCTTGTTCCCTGCTTTGAAGTGGAAGAATGCGTTTAATGTTACGGATAGTTCATACCTTGTTAATATTGGTCTTGTCGAAAGCCAGATCAACGGAGTAGCGGGTGGGGAGAACGTGGCTCAAAGATACCACCTTTGCGAAAGGCTTCAACTTGTTCCTCTTTTCCTGCTGCTTCTTGCCCATGGTTTTAGTTACCTGAAAATGCACACTATCAGAACGAACCCAGAGACACGTTATCATCATTGCGTAGTTCATTTTCGATTGAATAGATGAAAATTAATTATATCACATCGTCAACATCGTGAAACAACAGCTGATTAGGAATAATTTACTAACCTTCAGAGGGTATTTATCGATACCAGCGATGATCGCGTGAGAATATGTTCTATCCGAAGATCCTTCATCCTGAGACTTGACGACGACGGCCTTGCGTCCGGCATACTTGCCACGCAGCACGATAACGACCTTTCCTGGCTTCATGATCTTGCCCATATTGACCCTGAGAAAAGAAATATGATGCTGTTATGAAGATACGGCACATGTATATCCACGACTGCAAAGGTGCAATGGCAAATTCATTAGATGAAAAGGATGAAGGTGACACTTTTTTCATTTTTCTGTTTCTCCATTTTGTGTTTTCTTCTTGTTGTGACTTCATATTTTGCTGTTTTCTTTTTTGTTACCTCTCACTTTTCCACTGGAATAAAGTATTCATATATATATATACGCGGGGTAGAAAACACCGCAGAACCATACCTATGAAACTAGCTTTTTGTATTCGTGGCAGGGTTTAAGAAAACTTGTGCAGCAAAAAGATAGAAATGAGATTAAAATTAGAGCTATAATTCTATAATTTCTTATGGAACCATTTCACTAATTTTAAATTTAATGTCAAATTATTGAGCCAATAACAACTCTATTCAAATCAAAAGGGTATCGGAGCGAAATTCTCTGCAATCCACGGTGTAATAAGTTAAATAGTAAAATAAAATGAAGAGGAAAACTATTTTAAGAGACAAAAATTAGGCCCAGACGAAATAAATTTTATGCGCGGATCTCCATAGAAAAATGGGCGGGGCTCAAACTGGTAAACATCGGTTGCACTCTTCGTGTGCGCAACGCACGTTGGAAGAAATTGAAAAAAGTTTCGGTACGTCATACGGTAAATTTTGCCGAGTAAAATTCAAAAATACTGATAAATACCAAATTTTGCTCGCATCACATCAGGCTGGTCAGAATCCTGTTTTTCTCACGAAATTAACCCTTTATTAGGCTATTTGAACTTGAATAACAAGCCAAAGTATGTTGTAAAAGCCGACTTTATTCTGGCGAACTATAACAATATAAAGAATTAAATATCACTTTGAAGACATGAATGGTTTATATTCAAATACACAAAATACACCGGGTTCTCACTTCTAAGAAACTCATTTAGCAGACTGTAATCTCCACAACCGGAACCGAAAATATGTAATTCTCTTTTTTAAATGGCCTATTTTCAAATAAGGGAGAGGAAAACATTGAAATAAATTGTACGGATGATCTATAAAACTCGGTACTCTGGGCTCAATCTGATATCAGGCACACGTTTATATTGGGTAGACCTGATATTTTTGTGAACTGAGTCAGAAGACTGGAGGAGAGTTCCCTGGGCACGTTACGCTAATATGTGTTTCTTGAGAACAAGCAAAAAATTGTCATAGAATCTTACCATGCAACTGAATTCTCCAATTTTAGTACGTGAAATTCAAACTCCTCTCCGGTCTTTTGACGTACGTGAGCACCGGAAATCATATATGACTAGAAACAAGAAAATGCAAATGAATATTGGTGAGAGC
This sequence comes from Litoditis marina, assembly GCA_964036275.1. Classification (NCBI taxonomy): domain Eukaryota; kingdom Metazoa; phylum Nematoda; class Chromadorea; order Rhabditida; family Rhabditidae; genus Litoditis; species Litoditis marina. Next base: position 2,400,318 of record OZ038435.1, on the reverse strand, counting down.
AAAACACAAAATGATCTTGAAAGTTGAAGATCACACAGTCACACCTAGTTTGATCGATTGGGTAATCATCTGAAAAAGTTCCGAGAGTCATGCTAACATGAAATAAAGCAAATTGCGATTGTAGCTGATTGATCATGTAACATGTTGGAAACAAAATTATCAATTCATCCTTAATAACTGTTGATAAGAAATTTGATTAAGTAGATGTCGTTTCTATTTGAACATATGTCAAAATGTTGACGAAACTGATTCGATAATTGTCATAAGACAATACGATATACGAACTGCAAATGGTGATAAGAGCAAATAAGCTATCAATGTTTCCAGCTTCTAGAAATGACAGGTTCGCTTGAGACACAGAATGGCGGACAGCATGTTCAGGAAAACTGAAAAGAAGCAAATGTTACACTCTTGATGAGTTTTAATTATTTCCTCGTCGATATCACTGTCTCCGATAAACGAGAGAATAAGTTTACTAACATCTTTCAATAGACAGGTCCAACCATACTTTTAGACAGATATTCGCAAACTAGGAATGGACATTTTTCATCTCCCCACTTCACATCCGAAATTATTCCTACGGTAGCTGTTTTCAGTGAAACTACGAATGGAAAGGAAACAGAACAATAACTTTAATCAGTGAAAGTTTGAATTTCTATACATATCTCGAATATGATCAAAAATATTAATCAAACTTTAAACTCAAACTCACTTTCAATGGCAGCCACAACAAATTGAACGGAGTTCACCGCCACTCCCACTTTCAACTGCCACAGACACTGCGCAAAGTCGTACTTGTCCATATGGGAGAAAATATACGAAATCCTGGAAAAGGATATCCCAACTATTCTTTGTTGAAAACTCAGGGATAAAAATGGGCGCATACTGTACTGCATGTATCCTATACTTCGTAATGTTGTCCTTTCCATGTGGGTTTGTAGTTTGATTTGATGCTTTGCGGCGTAACAAAATTATGGCGTAATTTGAGATAAAATAACAAGATTCGGCCCCTCTCTATATTAAAGTTGAGTTAAATGTTAAAGTTAAAGTTACCCCTGTACTTCAAAGTTCCACGCGGAACTTTGCAGAGGACAGTCTCAGAGGGAAACTCTGTAAGGCAGACCCAGTTTAGCCTACCATCCCCATCCGGCCAGGGAGCATTAGGGGAGGATTCAACTTTCGTAGATAGTCTACTACCAATTTATCGCCTACGAAGGGATGAATGCCTTGGTTGGGCAGTGGTGGGGATCGAACGTGTGACCCTCTGAGTGGTGGGTGGCGCCTAAACCACTACACCATTCCTTCACTCTTAAAGTTACCTAATACAAATCAGATTAAGTTTTTTTTCATTATTTTAAAAGTAACGACAAAGAGAACGCTACTAACCTGCTGGTGTCATGAGTTCCAAGAAGACAGAAAGCTTCGTCACGATCAATACGAGGGTGATGATAAGTTCCGACGAGGGACCAGTTCCTGAAAACTACTTTTCCGTGAAGGGCTCAGTTTTTTCTTGCAAAAAGATCCCTTTACGGTGTGTGGCTTCCTATCCGCTGTACGTGCAGGTTTATCCCTGTGTTTTCGGTCGAAAGTCGTATGTTTCGGCGGGTATGGAGATCTGACTACCATGTAGATTTGTTCACACCGAATGGTGCAAAAGTTGCAGAAATTAAGACTTAATTGTCAGACCTCCCATTTCGCATTTATTCAAGTGAATTGATCAAACTCACCTTGCACTCAGTCCACCAGAAACAAAACACATCATAATAGAAATAAGTGAGAGCACCAAGTGAGCCATATATAGGTTGATCGAGCCTACTTTAGCTGCCACACTGCCAACCTGTAAAAACACGCTTTACAATCCTTTTACCATTCCATGAAAAACGTGTTTTGTTGTGTTTTTTTTTCCGTTGCCACCATTTACGCAACCTTTGCTCACAATCACAACACACTTCTACTCACTCCTGGACATTTCTCTACGTTAAGGCTGTCTTCAGACTTTTTGTGCGATACAAGATACACGATACATGCGCGCTCTAATCATGTGTATCGATTGCATTTTTGTAGCGGCGACAGATACATGCGTCACGCGATGTATCTATCGTGTTCATACTTTTTCTACAGTATCTCGGCGTCAGATACATCATTTTGAATCGACGATACACTTTTTTTGAAGATTGCGGCCGGCATTCTACACTTCACTCATATTGTGGATACATCTAGGTTTTTTGATTATAAAAGTGATTTTTGTGAAATTTTTCCAATTGATAGAATGTTACCCCACACAAAACAGATTGGTATCCGCAAAAAATTTCATTTTCGCGCGCGACGCGCGCACGCGACGCGTCAAAATGAGAAAATATGCAGATTTGGGTCAAATTTGTGAACTGTGATTATCGATCATGGAGTTTGCGAATGTGGATATCAATTTTATATCACGCACGCGACGCGTGCATGCGCCGCGACAACATTTTAAAAACCCGTAGAATTCAATAAAACTTGGGAACCTGAGGAAATTGATCATTCTGAAGTCAGATGTGAGTTTGGTACGAACTTGGGATCAAGCGCGCGCAGCACGCGACGCGACAAAAAATTTCAACTTTTGTGCATGAAGATAAATTTTTGGGATTGGGAGTGGTTGGCCACGCGGATAAGAAGGTATCACGAGGTTCGGATATATATTCATAACCAGCATGATCGAATACCCCACCCATCCCAATTTCATATGAATCGACTCATTTTGATATTTCTGCCGCGTCGCGTGCACGCGCTTCGCGTGAGTGAAATTGAGTATATGGCATGGAGATCGGTAACAATGATCATCAGCGTTTTTTTTCACGATGTCCAAAGTTTATCGAAATTCATTCATTTTCACATTTTGTCGCGGCGCGTGCGCGCGTCGCGTGCGATGAGATAGACGTCAATTTGAAGAATACCTATAAATATCTATGGAATGAAGAATTTAAAATTGTTAAAAGTTACTTTTGAATTTGAAACTAACAAAATCGAAAAAATGTATCCTGGAACGTTCATACTTTTCTGATACGTTGGCGCCAAGATACGGATACAAAATGAGACGATACAAATGAATCGTGTATCTGTATCTTGTATCGCACAAAAAGTCTGAAGACAGCCTAAACGAACTTTCCGTTAACAGAGCTAATAATTTGCTGCTGAAACATATTTTGATAATTTCTCAACAATTCATGTTTTGAAAATAAAAACTTGATCCTCACCAGCGAGTTCAATATGTAAATAGCCGAGGTCCATACCGCCGAGTAGTAGGGACAGTAGTCAGAAGTATCTCGGTAGCACCAGATACCCCCAGCGAATATGACCACTGAAACATACGAAATAGAACTCGAGGAAAATAGCTGGTACTTTTCGCTTTGTATACACCGTGAGATGTACACGTACATATGAGAAATGGAGATCTCGTAAAATTAGTAAAACTACAGAGTGACTTTTTTTGTTCTGAAAGGAATGTGTAGTCTCCACAACATAGATCGAGTTTATGATGTTCAGAAGTAGATGAAGAAGGAGATCGACTGAGTTCGATTACAGTAATGAAACATTTGGCCAGCACATTCTATATTAGAAAAAATCGAAGTACATTTCAGTGTATTCTTTGTTTATATTGCGGTTTTTGGTTTGATTGTGGTTCAACCTAATCATGTGTTTTACTTGAAGTTCAGTTTACCCACCTGCCAGCATCAATTCCACCAGCGCCAGTCGGAACATGCCTCGATTCTCGCGGCGGGGGAAACGGTCAAACCACCTGAAATAGGAAACATGTTGACGTGAACGTGAATGTGAGTGTCCAAACATAGTTATGACAATACCCAAATAAGGATGTTCTTAATATTTATGGATTCAACATATGTGTTGTACCGGTTCTATTCTTCCACCTCCCCAATCTGTTGCAGTAAAACACTTCGTCGTTGCTTGATACTCAAATGTGATAGTAGAAAACCTAGTAAAGAAAAATTCACCTTCATGAAAATGTAAAAATATAAAATGTCTACCATAACTTTGAAAAGGTCTAAGAAAGTACAAGGGTGTGCAGACAGAGACTATACAATACATTTCGAGTTCAACGAAATGAATTTCAAAGAACAAAAGTCCGTTTAAAACTGACATTGGATTTTGTGCCGGATGTGGTTCGCAGTACTGTGGCGGCGGCGGCGGCGGGGGTGCGGTCGCCGGTGGTCTAGCCCGCGAGTAGCCGGCGGACGCGTACGGAGATGGAGACGGAGTACTCGATGTGCCTGGGTGCTGGAAACGTTTTGAATTTTCTGAATTACGCACAAGCAAGTATTTTCTGCGCAATACTACGTCTCTTTACCTAGGAACAAATTCTAAGTTCGAAAAACTGAGAGCCGAACCTATCAAACATCACATGGCGATGTTGACGAATTGCGTACCGGGAATCTAATTTCGTACTCGGGTATCAGTGAAGCTAAGAAGAAACAGCTAGTCTGCTTCTTCTTAGCGCGTTTGTAAGAGGTAATGGGAACGACTCACAAAAAAATATTGAGAGGAAGTAAACAAATCTGGGGTGTAGCCTGATGAAAACATCAGAACACATCAGAAACGAGATGTTTTGACTAATTTGCAATGTGATGAAACTATAATCAGAGCAGGAATAAGGTTAACCACGCAAAAAATAATACACTTAATTTTTATTTTACCAACCTGGTTTATGGTGATCTCCATTTTCGCTCCCTGTTGTGGTGCAGGAGTATATCCATAATTACCATATGGACTACCGTACTTATAGTCCTTGCCCATCCTACAACACACATATAAATGAAAATAAGAAGTTTTTTGTACGATAATTATTTTCGCGACTATTTTCCCTGGCGGACATATGTATTCGTACTAGAGAGCGCCGATGTGTAGAAGAAAATAACAGACATTGTGTAAAATGCAAGAGAGTTAGACTTGGCGATTCACAATCGCTGATGTTAAAAAAATTGAAATGAAAAGCTGTTCGCAACAAGTTGAGAAATAAAACAAGGACATGACCAAAAATCATGGAGAACTGCGCATCAGAAACTCGAAAAAAGTAAACGTAAAACACGGGTTGGAAACTCAAATTAAGCAGGAAAGATAGTAATAAGCGGAACATTTATAAAGATCACATTAAAGTTCATTTCATAAACGATATAAATGAGGCAAGAATAGAGAATCTCCTAGATAAAACTATACGTGACTACTCAATTTACTCCGTGATCAGCATCCACACTACTACTGCTCGGTTTTCTGAAGTAGACATTTTACGTAACTGATGTACTTTTTGGAGAACATTCATTTGAATGAAAGCAATCTAGTGAATTCATGAAAAAGTGGGGGCCCAACGACTGTGAGATTTGTCTTCTGCTGTGCGCCCCTTAGACAGCTACTCTCGAATGGAGCAGCTACTGCTACAAAAACCGAAAAATACTAATATACTCAAGTATAACTGTTCATTACAAACATACAAAAGTCGTAAAATATTTTTTCAAACCTGTAAACTAGAATCTGCAAATAACCGAAAAATACTAATTTACTCAAGTATAACAGTTCATTACAAACATACAGAAGTCGTAAAATATTTTTTCAAACCTGTAAACTAGAATCTACAAATCACAGATATTAACTCAACGTAGTCAACTATAGATATCCTGGTTTTGTACACAATGGTTGGCATTTTTTGTCATTACTTCAATTCTAGCTGCTATAACGTTTTTTATGTCATTCAACAGTTGTTCTCTCGTTCGCAGCTGTGACTTGTAGATTCTAGTTTACAGGTTTGAAAAAATATTTTACGACTTCTGTATGTTTGTAATGAACTGTTATACTTGAGTAAATTAGTATTTTTCGGTTATTTGCAGATTCTAGTTTACAGGTTTGAAAAAATATTTTACGACTTTTGTATGTTTGTAATGAACAGTTATACTTGAGTATATTAGTATTTTTCGGTTTTTGTAGCAGTAGCTGCTCCATTCGAGAGTAGCTGTCTAAGGGGCGCACAGCAGAAGACAAATCTCACAGTCGTTGGGCCCCCACTTTTTCATGAATTTTTCTCTTTTTGTATACATGCCGTAGGTATGTAGAGAGGTAGTTTGATCTGTACGGTGAAGATAAAATTGTTTTCTGGATGAACCACTTGTCAAGTATTACCATCATTCGAGAAAAAATGACGTCAACATTGCAGTTCTGAAAACTTACTTCATCTGCCTTTCAGAATCCCAGAATACGTCATGTTTGAATTAAATTTTATCGTGAATTGACCATTTTTAAGAAACTTGCAGCATCCGAAAACATATTTCATGTCATTTTTTTTTCAAAAGTTGACGTTAGCCGGCCTTCTGAATTCCAGAACAATTCATAATTGAATAAAGTTTCATGGTTAATCTACCATTTTCAAGATAGTTTCAGCTTTTGCAAATACATTTCACGTTAATTCTGCACTTCTAAAAGTTGACGTCATCTGGCCTCCAGAATACGTCACTCTTAGATTAATAGTCACCGTTATTTGACCCTTTCTAAGATATTAGCATCATTTGAAAATATATGTGACGCCAACTTTGCACTTTTGAAAAATGACGTCATCAGGTCTCCAGAATCCTGAAGGGCGTCAGGAATAGAATATTTAATATTCAAACAAAAGTCACGATCGCATCATATTTCAATTTTCGAGCAAATCGGTAATTGTTACTCTAAGTTACAATACAGTTTGAGTTGTCGACGGGACAGAGAGATATTGAGAGAGCGAGCTAAATGGTGAGACGCAGAAACTTTCCAAAAAATGTCTATAACTTTGATTAAAACAATTTTTTTTGCAAATTTTCTCTGGTCCGCCAGGGTTTAGGTGGATATTACATCCCTCACACAATTTGCAACACAATCGGTTGAGTAGAAACCCTTAAAGACCAAGGGTCACGCCAACATTTAATATCAAAAGTTCACAAAAATGATTTTTTATCCAGTTTACGGTTATGTGACGTATTGTATGCTGAATCATATAAAAAATAATGAGAAAGAAAGGTTTTCATAAATTTGTATACTGTAACTGTTTATTATTTTGAATTGGCGCCTACGTAAATATGCGCCTCGGTTGATCACGTACGAGATGCGAGTCCTGGGTCGGTCCGAAAAATTAGACGCCGTCGTCAATTTTACTTTTTTGTGTATTTCATATGATTTTATATGTTGGTCAGTTTCCTGTGTTTCCATAGTAATTCACGATTGGAATAGTAGAAAGTATCGGGTACCTGGGCTGTTTCAGAATTATTCAATGTTGTTTAGCGCTCTAAGAGCATCTTTCCCTCGTTTTCTATATTCTTCACAATCAAGTTTTTCAATAATCTTCGGGATAATTAGGGTGATAGAAATTGATAGTGCGAAAGATTGATAGGAAGGTAATAGGAGGAGAGAAATTGAGAAATGTTTTCTAATTATTCAATGCTGTTCAGCTGGAATTACTAGTTTTCGTCTGCTAGATTCCCAAACAACTTGTGTATAACTGCGATGTTCCATTTATTGTGTGGTCAATTTTTGTTCGATCTAGTTATGCTAATTATGGTAAATTTGATTTTTGAGCATCAGTGCACATATTCGTTGTCTGATACCACGGATTGCAGGTGCAGATCCTGTTCACACTGGTGCGGATTCTGATGGTATGGTTTTCTCCTTCCTCTCTTCTGTGATGCTGGTGAGTTACCAAGTGTTGAATATGTTTCTAGCGTTTTACCGTGAAATTTCCTTCCAAGTTGTTAGTTTTTGTCATAAGGCATGAACAAGAAAGCTTTTTAAAAAATCTCAAGTTCCTCAGAATAGCTGTTGAATTCTTGCACCAGTAAGGTCCAACATGTCTACAAAAAGTAGGCCGTTTTTACTTCTAAATAAGCTTAGAATTAAGGATTTTGCGTTACACATAGATAACATTTCTAGTTTCCGGCAAAAAAATGGCTCGATTTATTCTCTGACAACCTTACTGGTGTATGGCTGAACGTATTTCGCGGGACCAAACCTCGATTCATGCGTATTGTTCTATCTCAATCAAAAATGGGTTCCGAAGTTTCGGTTCGTCCCAACTATCTGAGCTTCTTCTTTTTTTCTAGACTAGATCATCCAGAAACTAGACTTGACTATCTAAATAAGTTCATTCGTCCTTTCTTCAGGATTCGGATAGAGCAAGTCCCTGGCTCTACTTAGTTGGTCGATCGATCAATTTCCACTGCGAAACAACATGAACTGCGCGACAGAAACTTCTACTCGAAAAATTTGGTCAGCTTGTTATTTGACGTAATGGTGAATTGGGTGACCCGTGTGCTTTTTTTATAGCTGGTTTTTCATTGGTCGATGCAGTTTGCAGTATTCAAAAGTCGATTACAACACCGGTCACGCAAACATAGTGTAACGCGGTTCACACATATTTTCGTTTTAATCATACGTGTAAGCATGTTTGTGATTTGTTTATTATTTGAATTTGGACAACGTCTTAGCTATTATGTGCATGGTATGTGGAGTGTTGACATTTGGTGCAATTCGGCAGTAAAAAGCTCAAAAACGGGCTACCTTTGGTCAATTCGTCGAAATTAACCTGTTTCTGAAGCCTCCAGAAACAAAGCACATACGTATTGTTCTAATTTCTGAAAGCCATGTGTCAACGGCTCAACCAAAAGAATCATAATGTTATTAAAACTTCATTCAAAATTGAGAATGATTCGAAACTATATGAAATTTCTGCATGTCTGACTGTTCTAGTACAACTATGCCCTTTTTTTCGGTAGAAACAACGTGAGCTTTGTAAATAGCTAGGATATGAACCCATTCTGTGTATTTCAATCTCCCAATCGAAGTGTAGTAACCACATGCAATCGATTAATGCAATAGTAGTTATAGATTAATGTGAAAACATTCTCATGTTTTTACACGACAGACTTTCCTTCCGCTAATGTCTTGTTTTATATTGTGAAATCGTGAAATCATTGTCGTATTTTATAACATTTACATTGTCGTAAATATTCTATATAATGTTATTACGCATTTTTTTTTCAGAATGATCTTTGAATGACAATAAACTTTATTTGTGTATTAGTTCACGTATTTTGAAAGTGAAAAATTAATTATATATATGTTTATTAATGAACTAAACATCTTCATGCGAAAAAAAATTCCGCTTGTAGCTCCGTTCATTGCTCTGGTGTAATCCCAGGTCAAATGACAGCATCTGAAAGAGAATTTGAGACATTTCCAATTGTGATATATCTTATAAATTTAAATTTAGCCTAAACAAGCTGAACGAACCGTACTACAGATTGATTCGGGGATGTTTACTTGCTTAGTTTCTATTAAAGAACAGAGAGACATGTCATTTCACGTAGATTATAGTCGGGTGGTCGTAACAACTGGCATATTTTCAGTTATACAAGGGAAGATTGTATGTTTTCAAATCAAACTAGTGTCCGTTTTTCAACACTTAAATCACAACATTTCTCAGGTTTCAATCGAACACTACTATAAAGTGCAAAACGGCAGTGTAATTGAAGGTGTCGATGGTTTGTTGAATGTTCGTACTGTTTGTTGAACCTCTGATTATACTCATAGATGGCCAAAGATAGTGGCGAGTCGGAAGAACATAAACAAACTCCGCTAGTAACTGACTTTTGATGATTAAAAATTTATACTGCAAATTCTCGCCTAAACCATAGTTATAGTAAACTAAAAAGGTACATCGAGACTCACCTTCATACACAGCAAAACCTTGGAAAGTGGACGTGAAGATCACCAACCTGAAAAGCAGATACTACTCAAAGTTGACGTGCTTCAGAACAACACACCAAAAACGTGAATACTACAGATATTTCTACTAAATACACGAGTCCCAGAAACGAATCAGAATTGAATAGGAGGCTAAACAAAACATATTTTGGCAAAAAAGTTACTTAGATAACTGAGCTCGTGATACGAGACATTCCGAATGATTAATAGGCTCAATTTTCAAGCAACTTTCATAATCATTTCTTTGTTGGAGCTAATAAACGTATCGACAATGAAATGACAAAAAAATTGAGAAGGAAAGAAAATGTTGTAAGAGAACGTTGTGAAAAAAGTGGAGCCGTGAGAGCAAAAAACTCTCAAATTACGGTACACTGAGAATGTCCGCAATGTCACCGGCTCAACTTAGAGATTTCTAGAGCGCTGCTGCCATTTGAAAATTTTGACCGGGAATGGATAAATCGCTTCCTTTAAAGTAGTATACGTTGATAATTTACCATTCGTAACTACTCGGGAAGCAAAAAATATGACATAATTCAACAAAAATGCAATGTTGGCGTGACCCTTGGTCTTTAAACTGGGAATTTTCCCTTGTCACCACTTTCCAACTATTTTCATAATTTAAAAGCATATTTGATGTATTAAGTCGTCTGGCTTCCAGAATCTCAGATAACGACATGCTTAGATGAAGATCTATCGTTATTAAACCACTTGCCCACTATTATTATCATTTGAAGAATAATTTGACGTCAACTTTGTACTTTTAAAAAATTTGACGTCATCTGGCCTTCAGAATCTCGGAATACGACATGTTTAGATGAATTTCCATCGTTATCAACTCACTTGCCAACTATTATCATCATTTGGAGAAATATTTGAGGTCAACTTTGCACTTTTCAAAGATGACGTCATCTGATCTCCAGAATCCTGAATGACGTCATGAATAGATTCTTTAATATTTAAACTGAAGTGACGATGGTATCCTGTTTGAATTGCATCGAAATCGGGCAGTCTTACCCTAACTTACAAGACAGTTTGTGAGTTTGCTTAATCGACCTGACAGAGAGAGCGAGAGAGTGCACAAAATGAAGAGACGCAGAGACATTTATTTCGAAAGGTCGTAACTTGGTGAAAATTAATTTTTTTCAGAAAAAACCTTGCGCTCATTCAATTTTTATATGAGTTCTGTCATCACTACAAATTTTAGCCAAATCTGGTCAGTTCTGGCAGAGATAGCATCCCAGCACAATAGACGGAAGGAAACACGACGGAAGTTGGCGCTCTGGATGAAGCGAAAACATCCTAACTCGGCTCATACTCAACGGATTTTGTTCAAATTTGGGACACAACTTGCAAATATGCTGTAGAACATTTCCTAATTCTTAAAAGTTTTGTTCTGCAAAGTTGAGCTTTTTTGTGGGTAAACTAAAAAAACGGAGGCGCGAATTAGCCGGACCAAAGACAAATCTCGCACAGCGCTTCGCGCTGCGCGCGATTCAGATATCGATATTAAAAGTATCTTCCAAAGAATGGAAATAACTCATGTTGTGCTTGTCGGCAGCTGTGCCGTGTTCGTCTAAAAAAGCTAGCATGAAAGACATCAAACAGTTTACGCGGGAAAACCAGATTTCAAAAAGTCAAACCATTTACTACTAAAATGAGATGTCTATAATAATTAAAAAATAGAAATGTCGATCAAAAACATACTGATCCTTACCATCGGCAAAATAGTTGCTTAGGTTTTATGTTCATTCTTTCCACAAGAGCAATTTTAAGAGAAATCGTAATCCAACAACATCATTCGGTGGTAAATTATGAATAAAAGTGCTAAACAAAAACGTTCTATTGATGAAAATCAATACTTCACGCAATCGGACCGCAATATGACACTTCGCTCAGAAAGAAGGCGCTTATCAGATGAAAACCTAGATGACGCGTAGCTATTTTCAACTTCACACTCGTATTCGGAAAAACAGAATCAAAATATAAAGTGGAAAAATTTGAAAGTTGATGTTTCAACAAATGTTTAAACTGGTCCATTGGAATATTTCCCTCATAAACTTGTTTTTTTGTAGTAGAGAGAAAATCAAAAAATATTCGAGAAGTAAGAAGGTTACTTCTCTCCACTTATTTCAACGGTACCACTGAAAAGGCGACGGAACGGAAAAAAAACTTGGAGAGCAAACATTTTCTCTCCTGCTTGTTGTTTTGTCTAATACTGCGCTGAATCACAATGAAAGCCTCAACGAACTTAACTTACACTGCGCACAGTGATAACTTCTTTGTAGAAAAATGACTCATTTTTCTGTTAGTTAGAAAAATATAAAATTGAGTCCGAAAATAATACAGTAGTTTTCCTACAACACGTAGTCTCTTCTTTCTTGTGCGTGAATGGCTTGCGTTTATAAAACTTTACAAGTGAGAACAAAGTATAGCAATGAATCAAGCGGAAATTCTTAAGTTTCATTAACAAACCATGTTAAAATCGATAAATGAACCCCCATTAATCATATCTGTCAAGGTAACGCACTGGGACTGGTTCATTGTGGAACGATGATGAGAGACAACGCAAAACGAGAGAGTGCTGAGAAAACCAAGAATTTCAATTCACGATGATGTGATAACGCCCCAAGTTGCACCGAAGTTGAATATGAGCGAATTTTATCGAATTGGTTTTTTGAAGAGCTCTTGAAATCCATTTTATAACTTGAGAGTTTCAAAGGGAAATCGAAGAACGAAAAGATCCCGGGACCTATCCGCCAACCATTACGTCAACGAGAAACGCACACACTTCCGTGAGAGTAGGAATTATGCAACTTGATAATGTCAAAAAGAACTTCCTCTAACAAATATCAAGTAAAACACTGTGAGTAAGCAGAAACTATTAACTCCACTATCGATCGTGCTCGGAAGTCTTTCATAGTTAGGTTCCACCTAAATACGTGAAATCTGAGTATGTGAAACATTTTTCGCCCTAAGGTCACAGACGCGTTGTGGGGTACATCAAATAAAGACCGGGCGTAACACAATCCCTTCTAACTGCATCGATCTACCGTAGAGAGAAGCATAATGGCATGGAAATCCTATCCTTGAGCGGGAGAAACGAATTGAATAAGTGATGGGTGCAGGTTATATAATTTTTGTTACAAACCAAATTTGAGTGTCAGAAGCAATATGAATTTTAAATCCAGGTCTGGGCGACTTAGAATTGAGAAAGTTCGGCACATTTTGGGAGAACTTTACCCTTCCCTGCTCATTGTTGTTCAAGGCAGTTGAACGTTTTCAATTAAAGCAAAGTCAAGTGAACTCAAATCTCACAGTGGGATGTACATAATGCGATGATAATGTTTCAGAGGTTTTCCACAAGAAGCAACTCCGAAATTACGAGCATTGAACACTGTAGCATTCTTGAAACTACCGTAGTTGAAAGAAGATTTGATAACGAGTGTTTGATTGATTTGAGTCATGTGGATGATGAAACAGTGGTAAAACAGTGGCGGTCCGGATAGGCCCCGGTGTTTGCTCAGTTCTCCGCTCTTCCTCTATTCTCTCTGTCTCTCACGCAAGCCGTCGATAAAACAAGCAAAAATACGACGAAACGGCTAAACGGTTTTGTTCGCCAACTTGGTTTGAGCTAAAAGCGACGATTTTTTCAACTCTTCTAAAGGGTTGGAGGATAAAAATTATAATTTTTCGAGAGCACAGTACCGAAAACTCAATGTCTACTTTATCAATTAAGAGCATCCGCTATAATTCTTCATGAGGCTATTTATTTGGAGTTGTACGAGACTCTCAAAAAAAAAACGATGAGAACAATCCTCGTTAGATTGCGAACCATTCAATGTTCCAACTTTGACAACTGGCTTCCAAGGATTTCTTCAAACATTTCTATCTGCACCTTTCTATCTGCATGACAAGAAGAGAAAAAAAGAAAGATGATTCTCCTTTTCTTGACTGCTCGCGTGACGAGCACTAATCAGGGCATAGTTGCGGTCTCGAACAATAAACTAGATTTACACTGCTTTTGAGACATGGACTCTTTTTTCCTAGTAGACCAAAAACCTAGTTTATGATGGAGAGAAGTACTAAAATGTCTTTGTTTGAAGACATTGAAGCTTAACATCTTTGAATTCAGCGAAGTATGTGAACAATGGTGTATTCCGGACAGAAGGAAGGAATGTGCATGCTAGTGCATATATAACTTTTTGGTTATCGATAACTTGACAACTTTAATAATTATGTTAATTCATTAGACATTGGAGAAAGAGAAATATAAAACTATTTTTGGTGTTTGAGTTTAGAAATGGAGTCAGATGCCTCTAATCACTGCTCCGACGGCCTTGTCATGTAATTGAGAGTCGATAAAACTGGATAGAGGGAAAATTGTTCATTTCCGATACAACCCTATTCAATGTGATTTTTATTTGAAAAGGATAAAAATATCATTGAAACTATTTTTATTCTCATCTAGAACAACAATGTTTTCCCTCGATCTCTTCTTTCACGTAATTGTTTGTAATGTCATGGAACATTTTTCATAGGAATAATGTTTATATACAATAAAAACATTACAAAACAACAAAAATAAGTTATTCTTGATGGTTCTTTCTGATCTCAGCAATATTGGGCTGGTTGACTAGCCAAGGCTTGATGTCCTTGGGCTGCTCGTTGCTCTTTCTGATCTCGGCGAGGTTGGGCTGGTTGACCAACCAGGGTTTCACGTCCTTTCCTCCCTCCCAGATGGGGCGAGAATCAACTGAAAAATAGAGTATTCATTAAATTGTTAGAAAAACCAGAACGAGAAAGTTTTCCCAGGATTTCTGAAAACCAGGACAAAGTCTTCACCTGTGTTTATGGATTCATTTTCTAAGCCAACCAAGAAAATCTCTTCTCCGAAGAAAATACAGAGAAAGTCGTTGCTATGCCTTGAAAAACCAAAAAAACGTGCTCATTTTGTTATAGCATTCAATAGTTTCAGATTTCTCTTGTAGTTTGTATGTGGGTAAATGAATAAATCCAAGTAAGATTAAAAACTGCTCTTTTTGGGTGAACATGTGTGTTATAACTTTATGGTATTCATAATCAATATTTCGAATTACCAGTCGATAACTTCCTACAGTAGGCTGATGAAAACTTCAATGTTTAGTATGAAATGTACTGATGAGACTCTCGACGTTAGAAATCGTTAGAAAAAACTTTAGGTCGCTCAACTGTGCTCTAAAAGTTACTATTGTTACTGTTGAGTCTAAATTACTGTTGAGGGTCACGACGACGCGAAAAAGACTATACAAGTTTGAACTCACTTCCAGCATCCGAGGCAACTACGTCGGCTGGGTCGGCATCTACAATACAAGAAAAATAATGAACAAAGTCATCTTTCAAAATAATTTAATTTCAATAAGTGCACGGTATACAGTCAAGAAAAATTTCAAGTAACGTTTCAAGCAATTAGAGTCCTTGCTACAGAAAATTGATTTCTCTATAGTTTTGCAACAACTATAAAGTAAACATTGTAGTTTCTACGTAGTGGACAAACAACAAAATCGGAAGTGCCTCGAACAATATAAGGTTACCGCATTATTATTTCACGATCCTACCTACCAATATTATTAATAATTGAAATCTGAACTCACTTTGGACGGGAACTCCTCTAACGAGAACTGCTCCGAGAGCGTCTTGGGGTACAGGAGAGGTCATGACTGTGGCGACAACGAACACTGACAGAAGGGCTACGTGCATATCTGAAGAATAACAATTTCATCTATTCGAATGTAAATAGTATGACTTTGAAACGACAAACACGGTCTAGCAAAACAAGTGTGAATCATTGTAAGCATAATATTGATGTTATAGTGCGTTCACCAACGGGCAGAAAAGATCTAGATCTAGCTACAATATTCAAACAGCTAAGCGAATAACTTGAATACCACGTGAGCGAAGAAAGTAGATTGACGTTTTCAAAAAATTGTCATATCTGTTCATTCAATATAACGATTCCATTCTATCCATCTTTGAGATGTTTCGAAAGATAGAAGAAGTAAACTAAAAAAGAGGAAGTGCGCTACAATTCTACAATCGAGGGGAATGATCAATAGAGTGAACATACAACGTGTGAAAGTGTTTGCATGTATTCAGCGTATACAAATTATACATACTGTTAGTCAGTTGCCTAGTCCCGTGAAGCATGTTAAACACAGCTGAACTGAGATACGTGCAATGCTAATTTACACTATTCCCTTATTAGAATACTTCTAGTATACCTAAAACTGCAGCTAGTCACGCTCGCCCACGCTTTAGATTTTGTTATAGTATAGTTTATTGTCGAAATGTTATCGTAATGCAGTATGTTAGAAACAGGAGCTTTATTGAAACAAGTAGAAACTGCAACTTATGAAACGCGGCCTAGTGTTTTATAGTTCTGCGGAAATCTCGTGATAGAGTTGAAGGTCAAACTACAATAACACATTACACTGCGTTTACGTGCAAAACAAATGCATCGGATGAATGAACAATGAAACAAGCAATGGCTATTTCACGAAAAGAAAGAATGGAAAACATCGTAATTGGGTGATCTTAACGTTTTTCATCGGTTTGGTAGTGGTGTTGTTCGAAGTGCCCTTTTGTGAACACTAGGATTGGTGCTTATTGACTTCCCTCAATGTTTGTATAGGGAACGAAATCACAAGTCAATCGGTTGAATAAATATGTTGCTTTGAAGGCAAAGGTGGAAGTCATAGCATTAACAAGTATTAGTTTGCTAGTCCACTAAATTTTCACACATTACATTGCCTAAGTGGAGAGTTCAGCGTACGTAATCTGCAGTATCGCAGTACCTCGATCCAGTTCTGTGCTGCACTCACCTTTCATCGAAAAAGCTCAATTTTCACAGGAATGAGAATAAACTAAGAGGTATGAGCTAATGACAGGAACATATGAACTGGGTTAGAGGGCTGAAGAAAGATTACTACTAATCACTAAAAAAAGCGAAAACAAAACTATTTTCTTCCACAGTTCGGCTAAGGCGGCGGAAAAACTTCGAATGAGGCTGACAGAAACAAAACTTACTCTGTTAATGTTAGGCCTTAGGCAAGCACACTAACTGAGCAAAGATGCAGACTATAAACTGGGATCTACCGTATCCAGTCGCAGTTAGTTTGACCACGACTATTAACCGCTTTCGGAAGTCAAGTGCGAAGTTGGGATATGGTCGAGTAGATTGAGATCTGTGCTTGGGGGTCGCACTATATACTACCAGCTCTGTTGACTGAAAGTGGCTCGGTGAACAGGTAATATATCACTCGTTTTCTCTCCGTCTCTCCGTCTTTCACTCTCTCGACGATGGTCTCATGACGAAAAAGTCTCGAAAACACCTAAGAAACAGCGGGACACGTCACGTTTTGCCCGATTTAGTGTAATGGAACCAAGAAAAATCGCCATCAAATGTTTCCAGTGTGACCAAGCAAGCAGCTGTGTGAATGAGTCATCGTAGAAACATCTTTAATTAGAACATCTTTGAAAATACACAACTACTAATACGTCGTTCAATATACTGCATTACTTCATGTTGAAACTTCTTCAACTTTTTCCCAATAGTCGTACAACTCGCTCTGTAATCTCCCAAACATCACATGAAATATACTTCCGAAGAGTTACTTCACGAGAACTTTGGACGGGAACTCCTCTAACGAGAACTGCTCCGAGAGCGTCTTGGGGTACAGGAGAGGTCATGACTGTGGCGACAACGAACACTGACAGAAGGGCTACGTGCATATCTGAAGAATAACAATTTCATCTATTCGAATGTAAATAGTATGACTTTGAAACGACAAACACGGTCTAGCAAAACAAGTGTGAATCATTGTAAGCATAATATTGATGTTATAGTGCGTTCACCAACGGGCAGAAAAGATCTAGATCTAGCTACAATATTCAAACAGCTAAGCGAATAACTTGAATACCACGTGAGCGAAGAAAGTAGATTGACGTTTTCAAAAAATTGTCATATCTGTTCATTCAATATAACGATTCCATTCTATCCATCTTTGAGATGTTTCGAAAGATAGAAGAAGTAAACTAAAAAAGAGGAAGTGCGCTACAATTCTACAATCGAGGGGAATGATCAATAGAGTGAACATACAACGTGTGAAAGTGTTTGCATGTATTCAGCGTATACAAATTATACATACTGTTAGTCAGTTGCCTAGTCCCGTGAAGCATGTTAAACACAGCTGAACTGAGATACGTGCAATGCTAATTTACACTATTCCCTTATTAGAATACTTCTAGTATACCTAAAACTGCAGCTAGTCACGCTCGCCCACGCTTTAGATTTTGTTATAGTATAGTTTATTGTCGAAATGTTATCGTAATGCAGTATGTTAGAAACAGGAGCTTTATTGAAACAAGTAGAAACTGCAACTTATGAAACGCGGCCTAGTGTTTTATAGTTCTGCGGAAATCTCGTGATAGAGTTGAAGGTCAAACTACAATAACACATTACACTGCGTTTACGTGCAAAACAAATGCATCGGATGAATGAACAATGAAACAAGCAATGGCTATTTCACGAAAAGAAAGAATGGAAAACATCGTAATTGGGTGATCTTAACGTTTTTCATCGGTTTGGTAGTGGTGTTGTTCGAAGTGCCCTTTTGTGAACACTAGGATTGGTGCTTATTGACTTCCCTCAATGTTTGTATAGGGAACGAAATCACAAGTCAATCGGTTGAATAAATATGTTGCTTTGAAGGCAAAGGTGGAAGTCATAGCATTAACAAGTATTAGTTTGCTAGTCCACTAAATTTTCACACATTACATTGCCTAAGTGGAGAGTTCAGCGTACGTAATCTGCAGTATCGCAGTACCTCGATCCAGTTCTGTGCTGCACTCACCTTTCATCGAAAAAGCTCAATTTTCACAGGAATGAGAATAAACTAAGAGGTATGAGCTAATGACAGGAACATATGAACTGGGTTAGAGGGCTGAAGAAAGATTACTACTAATCACTAAAAAAAGCGAAAACAAAACTATTTTCTTCCACAGTTCGGCTAAGGCGGCGGAAAAACTTCGAATGAGGCTGACAGAAACAAAACTTACTCTGTTAATGTTAGGCCTTAGGCAAGCACACTAACTGAGCAAAGATGCAGACTATAAACTGGGATCTACCGTATCCAGTCGCAGTTAGTTTGACCACGACTATTAACCGCTTTCGGAAGTCAAGTGCGAAGTTGGGATATGGTCGAGTAGATTGAGATCTGTGCTTGGGGGTCGCACTATATACTACCAGCTCTGTTGACTGAAAGTGGCTCGGTGAACAGGTAATATATCACTCGTTTTCTCTCCGTCTCTCCGTCTTTCACTCTCTCGACGATGGTCTCATGACGAAAAAGTCTCGAAAACACCTAAGAAACAGCGGGACACGTCACGTTTTGCCCGATTTAGTGTAATGGAACCAAGAAAAATCGCCATCAAATGTTTCCAGTGTGACCAAGCAAGCAGCTGTGTGAATGAGTCATCGTAGAAACATCTTTAATTAGAACATCTTTGAAAATACACAACTACTAATACGTCGTTCAATATACTGCATTACTTCATGTTGAAACTTCTTCAACTTTTTCCCAATAGTCGTACAACTCGCTCTGTAATCTCCCAAACATCACATGAAATATACTTCCGAAGAGTTACTTCACGAGATATTTGGAGATTACCAGCGCGCCAGAGGTACGAGCGTCACCACAGATGTCAGAAACCTATCTATTCTTTGAAACCTATGTAACACTTCCGAAGCAAAAAAACGAATAAGAAAGGGGTAAAGTTAATGTTCGGGGTTTATCTTTTTTCAGCAGATTTCAACCACTATGAGTCTAGTTCCGTGTTGAGTAGATCTATTTTTGTCGTGTACACAAGGTGAGAACCGATGAGTATGCGAGGTGAGAAAGTTCATACCGAGACCACACTTGAGATAATCTACAATCACATCATTGTTTACTCAGCATGCGTCAATGAGCTGAGATTAGCGAAGAACCGAGTTGAAATTGACTGCTTTCTTAGACCGAACCCCCGAATACATATATTTATACTAATATTTTGTTTAGTGCAGACCGGCAAGCAATTATTACACGAATGGAACCGTGCCGCAACAGACTTCTATCACAGTTTCAAGTTCATTAGGTCTGAGAACACCGAGTAAAACAGGAGTAAAAAGATAAAACGATTCAGGTGAAATGTTTGAATTTTTATTATATGTGTACTTTTCAGAAGAAACGCGTGATGTCACCAAAGTACAACAGTAGGGTAGTGATGGAAAATGCAGCTGCTGTTTTGCTTATTCGTCTCCATTTTGATAGGGACTGCTGCTGCTGTTCTCCCGTAGTAATCGTACGTGTTGAACTGAAAAAAATAGTACTATCTACGAATGCGTTCTTTATCACAACTAGGTGCTGCCTATTACGAGAGCAGCTCATGCTCTACTCGTGAGTTAGGCTCTATCCCGTGGTTGCTGATATTGAAGAAAATATGCGTATTGATTTATAGCACAGTCCGAATTGGTACATATAACTTGTACTTGATCATGCCGACGTGAAACCTAGATTATATATCCACACAATCACTTGGGAGGAGCTTACAAATGTATAATTTTCTCGTAATTATTGAGCTAGTGACAGTTCACTACATGTTATCTAATTGATAGAACTTTGTTTCGAAACCAAACTTCAAACGCAATGAAACAACTATCGTTTTGACGTGTTCACATGGTTTAATGTAAGTTTTTTTTTTCAAATGTATCTGTCTGTTCCTCACCATCGTTCACCAGTCGCAGCTCGAAAATGGTGCCATTATGAATTTGTAGCTCCTCTTCCAGAAAAATTTTATGTTCGCACGTGGCCGAAGGCTGGAACTGGTGAATACATGAAAATACAGTAGAATAAACCGACTAAATACTCTACGATTCAACGAACAATGAATGACTCACTGGCATAAGGAAATTTCTATGACTAGCCGGTAGACACGTTCAATTAATTCGGATGTGTTTGTAGTTTGATCAATTATGATTTGAGCGGACCACAAAAATGTTATGTATATACACATCAGAGTACACATCCGGTAGTTTACTACAAATTAGTGGGAAATGCACTAGTTGAGCCGAACGCAGAAAACGCAAGATATCCACCATATTTATATTCCGTAGTGTTCTCTACGTTTTCCTTACACATCTACAGGTTCACGGTAAAGAATACACATTCTAAGTTCACAGTTAAACAAACCTCAATTTCATTCAAAATTCTGTCAAGCGTCACGAAGTGGCCAGCTTGCTCCTCCACAATGCTCCAGATGATGGCACGCGCTCGTCGCTTGTAGCGTAAGATTTCTGAATAGATGTTTCTATTATTTGATCCAATTGTACAAACCTCTACTTTGTTGTGATTACTTGTTTTGTTATATGTGTAAATAATGATCAACGAACAGTCAGCTAACAGTAAAATAAAATAAACGAGCTGGCAAAATGTATAATTCGCGCTGAAGAGTGTATCAAAGTGTGGTGACCTGATGATGAGGAGATAAATTGAAATGTTTTCAGAAAAGTTAAGGAGATTTGAACCCGATGTTCATTCGCTTCTTTCTTTTTCAACGCTGTTCTCGATCCGTAAATTACCTCGGTTTTTCTGAACAAGATTTTCATATGACTCAGATCTCGCTTCTCTCACCATCTTCACCACATCATCGAGTTGTCTGACAAAAAGTATATATTTGAAACAAGTTTTGACTCGCTGCATAGAGTATAGCTCTCCTCCTTCCCACTGAGACTTTGACAGAGTGAAAATTGAATTGTGGATGAAGGTTTTTAATGAAAAAGTCAGAAAAGTCGTTTGTTTTCATGATGGAGCAAAGGTGGAGTCTACCCTGTATGAAATTTAGGGGGGAAACGAAACATCATGTCAATCGCACAAACGGAGACGCTATAATATATGCCGATTCAATTACAACTGTCAGTCCCTCCCCAATAATGGTAACGTTTTGAAAAGACAAATCAACATATAAATAATAGTTCGCTCAGTATATCTTTCTATCTAGAGTGTTGTGAAAACACCTAATGAGCTTTGTATAAAGTTTCCCCTAAACATACCGGTTGAAAATGCACACTCCAGCCGTGGTAGTTCTACACAATGGACATCGATCATTGTAATTGATGGCGGTGTCGGTACACAAATGACAGAAAGAGTGACCACAACGCAGAACGTGAGGCTGAAATATATGGGGCTCTCAGAACATGCCTGGCTGTGTTACAGAATATTACTGTAAATACAGCATGGTGGGAAGACAAATCAATTTTTCGGTGTTTCGACTAAAAAATACGGTATTTTTCCGAACCGTTCGGTTCTTGAACTGTTTCGACTAAACGCGATTTCGTTAAATACAGGGCATGTTCGGAGTTTACTCTACAAGTCTAGCCTATACGATGTATTTTTCCCTATCCCGCAGTGTTTGTAGTTTGATCCCGTTGTTGCTCAGTCGAAACTTCGTAAATTATGGTGTGTATCATGAGTAACCTACAACGACGATCTCGTCAATCTTTGTAGTCCTTATCATTGCTACGTACAAGCTTGTCGTGAACAGTTCAACCTCCTAATGGAAACGGGTTATTTGAAGACAAACATTTGCTAGTCATGATAACTTTTCAGCATCATGCGTATGTGTTGAGGGGGTTACATTTGAAGGAGATATACTGGCTTTCCATATTCTTTCCAATTTAGTGCTCTTGGCAACTCTAGCAAAACGACATATTCGGTCAAAAATTATGCTCTATTCTATCGGTGCATGAGCAAGAGAAAGGTAGTATAGTTATAAAAAAGTGTGAGATAAAGAATAAGTATAGAACTTTTCTCAAATTAAATGTAAATGTAATTCAAGACCAGTTCACAATTAGGAGTGGAAAAGAGACAGTCGAAAGGATAGAAACTAGTTTTTCATCAAATATATGTGTAAAACACCAAACTAACCTCGATCAACGTTTCTAAACAAATCCTACAAGTTAGAGCGTTCAGCATTTGCTTGGATTAGTTGTGGACTAAGCCACTTGGAGTCAGAACAGGTCTGCCCCATATCTGCTGGTTATGTGATTATCTCCCCACGATGCCATTAGGATAAAGAGGTACCAATCTATCATAGAACTAATGAAAAAAGCCATATACTTCATTTCACCCGATTGTTTACCCATATAGTTGGAAATTGGAATCCTCTGCTCAATTGATCAGTACGTAGGTGTTTTTGGAAACTATTAAAATATTGCTTGTTTGGCTTATTCGCTATCCTCATACTTGCTTCTTTAGCATTTGGAAAAAACAATCATCAGAGATCGTTGTACATTGTACAGTCGTGCAAACGACTGCAAGTCATCACGTAAGAATGGCAATGACCATAACAGATACACTCCAAGTTTGATCAATTAGTTAGAATTCTGTCATGCTTCGAACGAACAAGTTTAGTTATTTGGAGAATGATACGGGATTATTGACTTGTCGTACTATGAAACCAAAATTCGGATATGCTCATTTTTCAGGTTATAGAAAAGTTCCGGTTTACGCCTGAGTCACTTCCCTGATACCTGGTAATCACTTTTGAGTAAACTATTGTGATATCAGCATAATGTATGCATGTTTTTAAACAACCACCCAAGTGGTTTCTCAGGCAGTGACGGGCTGCTAGCCAGCTAGCAAAGACAAGATTTTTAGAATTTTTGTTTTTCTGGCTAGCACTGGCTATCAGCTGGCTAGCAAAACCGCATGTTTTCGTTGCAGGACCTGATAATAAATCAATAAAATTGCATAGCCCTTTAAAATTCATAGTATGAATTTCAGAATTTTCAATTTTAGCTGTTTGTCTGATTTTTAGATATATTTTTGTTATTTTATTTTATATTTCGGTAAATGTTCATAATGTTGTACCATTGTTAACACAGGCTTATTTCAATGTTTTTGCGCATATACTTCTGTACATACATGATAATAACAGCATGTAAAGATCAGTTCATGTGTGATTATATTGTCGCATACTTCTTTTTTTACTACAAGATTCATTGCTCTAACCTCATAATACAGTTTTATTGTTTTGCACCTATATTTATTTATTCCTCAAGTTCAAGGGTCGTCGTGAAACGTCCGAGTCAGCCGGCTAATTAAGCTACGCGTTCTCGCGGCGCTCCAATATCAAATGAGCTTTCGATTCCATACCAGTCATGTAAGTTACTTGAGCAAATTTTCAATAGTTCATATGTGCCTCAATTTTCAATAGTTTGTTTTGTGCTTTGCTTGTTTTCAATGGTACCCTTCGCTACCTCAGAAACAGGCAAAAAATCTGTTGAACCGATGAAATGAGGAGTGAATAGTCTCATTGGAAATTTGCCCATGTAACTTACATGGCTACTTGAGCTTACTAATTACGACCACTTGTGAAGTTCGCTTTTGTATTTATCCTGATTATCCGGAAAATTTTACTCGATTTTGCATTTGATTATGCACATGGTTGTCAGGATTACCACGTTTTACTGCCACGAAAGATTTTAAGGTGCTGGCCTCTCTGGTAGAATTTCGAACAATGTGAGTGTGCCCCAGCTGGAGCCAGAAATTTAAGATCAACGTGGAAGGATACTTCAAGGATTGACGCACTTCAGAGAGCCATGTAAGTTCTAAAGTTCTAATCTGTGAAAGTACACTAAGACTTCTTGTCGAGCAGGCTTTTCCCTGTTTTGATTTGATACATTTGCTCGACCTCGCCATCTACTAAGTTGTAATTACCCATTAACATGTGATATTCTCCCCAAATTTCTGAAAATTCATCGAAAATTGCAGAAATCTGGCTAATTTGTAATTTTTGTCACCCCTGTGGAGATACTTACGACCCCCCCCCCCCTCCCTTCGGATGGTTGTCGTGCAACCTGTGGTCACCCCTGTTTTAAAACGAATGACACGTTATCTTCTTCCATGAATGTAAAAACTTCCAATTCAACTTGTGCTTTTTCATAGGAACTACTTTTGCCGTTTGGATCACGAGAACTACATCGACGGAATCCCGCAACCTCAAAAGGTATATTCAATCCAAGTTTAATTTAACTTACTGATACTGGGTGGAACCCAAGTGTAAGCTGCTCTCGCTACCTAGCAAATATTTACAATTTGAACGAGATCGATTGAAATAGGATGTTAATAGGGAACTGATGTACTGATGATAGAAAAGCATGATGACTGACTTTTACACATTTTTATAAAAGTTCAAGTACTTCATAACTGTTTTCAGCGCGTTGGACATGCCCGAACGGTCAGCAGATCAAATAGTCCCCATGCATATTCGTCCGGAGGATCTCACTCATCCGCTCATTCTCCAGCGCTCCAGAATATCACGCCTCTGTTTAGTTTATTCTTCGATTGTCCCTACACACTGCATCACTCTCATTTTAATTAGACTCCATTCAGTGCTAATTTCACTTGACCGCTAGGCAACAATCTAGTTCTTTGAGATCTATAGAATTTGGAATCATAAGCACTTTATACTCGTGTGTTAATTATAGTCATATATAGATATTATTTCTAAATTTAACACATATGTAATTCATGTCTTCTAGCCCACTCATTCCGTTTATCGTATCTCAGTTGACTCTTTGGATTTCTGCTATAATCTCTTGAACGGGATATGTTGTGTTTTGTTACCCGAATCCCCTGTGCTCAAATTCATTGAATTATCTTGTTACGTTATTGGCGCTATTTGCTGTGATAAATATGGGTCTTTGAATAAAATTTCATGTTTACTGCGTTTGTGTGTATTCACCAATCCTGAAAATATCAAGAAAAAAATCAGTTCAGTTGAAAGGATCCTATTATCGAAGGCGAAAGCCCCTTTTCAAAAGCACATTCAGCTAGCTAGCTGCTAGCCAGAGGGCGCTCAAAAATGCGCTGGGCTAGCAGCCAGCTAGCAGCCCAGCGCTTGCTAGCCATTTGCTAGCTGGCTATCAGCCCGCCGTTGCCTTAGTTAGTGTTTGGGCGCTCTTGACAGTAAAGGACTAACAAGAAATGCGTCCCGGAGCTGCTTGGGGTTTTGCCAAAATTTTCGCTGTGTGCGCATGACGAATTTTGGAGGTCGGCGATCATCTGTTTTTTATTTCGAGTTTTATAATTAAAACCATAAGTTCATTCATCGCATTGTTCTTGCGAAGGGGTGAAAATGTCGTGAACAAATGTATTTTCACGGGTTTATATCAAAGATTAATGATTGTGGTGTCCCATACTATTTACTTGTGATAAAACAAACAAACAAACATGTTTATCGATCGCTGTTGACGTTCAATAACGTTTCCAGGATTCGATTTTGTGCATAATTTTTTTTGATATTCGAGCTATTTCCTGAAGAAAATGTCCCGTGTGGGAATGGATAGGGAGTCTTTTGTCAAAGGACAGGTGAGCATGTCTTTTCATTCTCATTTGAATACATACTTTGTTTCTAGGGAAAAGACTGAAAAATTGAGAGAAAAAGTCAAACGGTGGGAATAGAGGGGAATATATAATTCGTACATCAAAGAAGATCGTGGGAAAATACTATATTACTTGGCGTGTGGCTCGTCTATGTGCACAATTTAACTACCGCTCGAAGACGTTTACGAGTGTGAGAAAGTGCGAGTGGTCACTAATAAGAATGAAGTAGTAGTCAACTAGTTCTACATATGATGAAATCAACTAGCTATTGGCTTACACGCCGTGAACTCCGTGTACACTGGCTGTCAGTAGTTTTTTTTGCAGTTGGAAGCAGTTCACAAAGCTCTAACCAAGTTTGAAGCTCCACTGAAGCCGAAGCATGCGAGGAAACTTATAGTGGGAACTCACCAAGAAAGGTAGGAGTAGGAGAATGTTTGGCATTCTATAGATTTTTTCGCCAAATAAGATTATGTCTGTATCGATTTTGAATTTGAAGCTTTCAATTAATCATCATGAGTGTAATAATGTATGTCCCTTTTAACCAACGTGATACGTGAAAAATATCTGTTCAAACTTGAGCTTGATAAAGTAAAAACCGGCTATTTGCCATTTTACCTCTTCTTTGAAGAACAGTGTAGTTATTCTAATCATTGTCGCGTTTCACTTACGTTAACAGTGTTTGTTCCAAATGAATTTAAACGATCATCTCACCGGATAGTTAGGTAATCGAAACAGTTTCTATGACTACTAGTGTATTCTTCAGCAAACTGGCATTTTTCAGATCATCCGCCGTTTTCTGGAATGCAGTCAACAGGATACAGCTTGAGAAGAATCCTGTTCTCACTTGGAAGGTACGCTAATTAATCAACAATATTCTTTTACCCTTTACGAGAGCAAAAACACAAAAACAGTTTTTTAAACCCTCGTTTGCCATAGCAGGACGATCTTGAAGACGGTTATTAATTAGGAAATAGCAAAAGAGCTTGTTTGGAGTTTAGTACCTCTACCCCTACCACTTAATTGATGTTTTCTACTTCAGTTCCTTCATCTTCTTCACAAGCTGATACGAGATGGTCACAAGAAAGTCCCGGAAGAGTCACATAGGTAAGTTCCTGGTTCGATGATTAGAAATAGAAACCATAGAATCTGGTTTCCAGCATCAACGAACATGCATTCATTTTTTTGTTCTTAGAATGGGTAGATTTTCAAATGTTTCAGCTCATAGTTATTTGCCCTTTATCATTAATCATCAGTTTTCGGTTATTTCTGTTTCTGTATTCCAAGAGATTATTTCGGATTATGTGTGTTTTGGATGTGAGTGATGGGCGCTAACCGGGTATTTTGGTGACTCATCAGCTCGTTGAAGTTGTTTACACAAGCAGTCTGCGCTGCTTTCGGGTAATGAGACCAGAAATATGCTTTTGTTTGCACTGACTGGCACATGCATGAAACCCAATAAATGTTATAGTTGTAGTATAGTGCCATAAAATAGTGTTTGTTATACTGTCATAAAATAGGGTTGTTGGACGAAAATAATGTTTCTTATGTGGCTAAAACCCGACGGTTTGAAACGATATCCAGTTCAGCTCAGAATAGTTTGTTTGGTAATTGAAACAATCAATTGAGGAACTTCCGAAAGTCATTTACAAAATTCATACAGTCCATTTATTACTCGATTGGGTTGTGTGGATTGTGGAAGAGTGGAAGTAGAGTGATTTTCATACTTGAACGTATTGTAGGTTCATCTCACGGGTCAAGCAGTTGGGTCAATTTTGGAAACATCTCAACACTTCCGGGTACGGGAATTGCAATGAAGCCTATTCCAAGCTGATTGTGGAACGGCTGCAATTTCATAGAAAGGTTTGAACATTGAACAATTTTCATTCTGAAGGTGACCTAAACCTAGCATGAGTAGCTTAAGGATTGCAGTTTGTTGTGTAGTATCTAATATTACTGATTTCTTGAAAGAGATCATTCAAACAGGAAAGTTAATGGTTCATATTCGAACATTAACACTCGTACCTCATAGGTTAAAATAGGATAATTTCAGTGAATATAAAACTAACGAATTGGTTTACTCTAAAATGGGTGTGAGGCCCCCCTAAAAGCGATATTCGATATTATTCTCGGTGTTCCCATAACTTTTTGTCTTGAAAAACGAACGTGGCCACGGTAAACATCTTGAGGATGTGTGTTCCCTCTGTGCTCCGTGATTCGCTTTATGTTTTCTCATTGCAGTTCCCAGTGATGCCGGGGAATTTAATCATAAATGAAGCGCAGCTGAAAACATTGGAAAGTGATCTGGATAACTCGTTCGAGATGACTATCAGCATGTTAGATGAGATGGACAATCTGCTCAATTTGCAGACGAAAGGTATGAAATATTTGGATATGAAGACGACCGTAGGTAAAATAGTTCAATGCCAGTGCAACTGAAATGAACGTGCGTAACCCTAAAAACGGGCATGATACCACTGCAAAACTGATCATTTCTCTAGTTCACCCGTTTCAAACAGTTTTCGCTTCCAAAAGTTAGCATACGTTTTAGAAAGAAAAGGGCGAAAAATGAGCATGGGTCAACGCTTTTTTGACGGGGTATTTCACCGATGAGCACGACGCATTAATGTTCATCTCCATTATGACTTCAATACAACATGGGCAAAGGGCAATGCTTAATTTTCGTATGCAACGTTTCGTACACCGACATCGTTAGCCATGATGAGTGCTGCTGAATGATTTTGGTGCTTTGAAAAGAAGGTAGTTTCAATAATAGTGTTTTGTTTAGCAAAAAGTGGGAACCCTGTTCAAAACGAAGTGAACTGCACGAAAGACAGTTTTGTCTTCGATAGTTATTGTGACATGAATATTGTTTCAGTTTTCGAAGCGATGGAATGTCTGCGATGGAGTTCACTAGTGCCGCAGGGTCAGTGTCTGCTGGCGCCTCTCATCATTGTCATCCTGGACACGAGCAAGTTCTATGATTACCTGGTCAAGATGATCTTCAAACTACATGGTCAGGTACCGCCGGACGCCTTGGAGGGTCATCGCACTAGATTCAGGGTTAGTTGTGTGTTTGGTGCATTCATCAGTGGACTTTTTGTCTCAGAAAGGTTTTTTTTTTTGAAAAATTGGGTCACAAAGTTTGCAAATTTGTAACATCAGAACTCAAAAATTGGGGTCACGACCAAATACACTCTTATTGAAAAAGTAGGTGAGGGGTTGTAGAAAATCGAGTCGAGAGAGGGCCGCTCACAAGAGTCAGCTGGTCCATGGTTTGGGGTCTTTTCATTCGTTTAATTTTTCAGTTATGAACGTGAACTGATACGTTTGAAATGTTGAAACGCTTTTCGTATATAAATCATTCGTTATCATATTCTAGGCTATTGTTATCGAATTTCAGGAAGTTTTCCGACGCACAAAAAAGTTCTACGAGGAGTCGAGCAATCTTCAGTATTTCAAGTATCTCGTCTCTATCCCGACCCTTCCATCGGTATGTATCTATTTTTTCGCTCTTCCAGATGTTTTTTTAAGTTAGATAAGTGTAAAGTTAGAATTTTTTTCCAGGCCACGCCACGTTGTGATCGATATTTATATGGAGCAATGCTCACGTATACTTATGCGTCAGACGATCAGAGTTTGAGTGGAGCGTGTGAAATCTTTTTGCCCTACTCGGCCAACTTTACTGGTGTATAGAATAGAATAGAATTTGTTCGCGATTAAACAGTAAACATGTGACTTTCCACATATTATGTGGCTTTCCAAGAGGGAAATAGAGGAAAATGTTGAAAAGAAAAGTGTATGTTTCAAGGTGGCGCCTAACTTCTTGCAAGCCTCCGACTTGGAGAGTTATCGAACTCCCCACGCGTATCTGCACAACGAGGGCTCAGAGGATGGTCATTCGGTGGCCGAGGATACCCTTCTGGACCTCGAAGTAGAGGAGCAGACCACTCAACAGGCCGCACAGCCGGAATCTCATCAACCGGATGCCAGGTTAGGCTGGTTTGCTAGTTTTTTTGTTGTTGTGAAAATTTGAAAATCACAAGTGTACAGTTTGTTTGTAGTTTGTACAGTATGACTAGTTTAATCATATACTGTATACTTGTGGCGTTGAACTGTGTCAAAAACAATGGAAATATAAAAATTGTGATTACTGGTCTATGTATGAGTGAGAGCGACGTGGAACTTCACGATTTCACTTTGTTGCGTAATATTTTTTACAAACTGTGTGTTTTGTACAGTTCTTCTCTCGATCTTGTTAAATGTACAATCAATTACTTTTGAAATTGTTCTCTCAGGGATGAGCAACTGGTCAATCTACAGCGTGCGGTGGAGGACGAGAGGTTCGCCAAGGAGAGACTGATAGCAGAAGCCCGAAGCCGAATCGAACAATATGAAAATCGGCTGGCTCAAATGCAGGTAAGAATTTTTATATTGTTTTTCACTTCCTTCCATTATATAGAACTGTTCAAGCAAGGTAAAAATCTATTTTTATTTGTTTCCACTTCCTTCCATAGTATAGAACTGTTCAAGTATAGAAATGAATTGTCTTTGCTTCATTCAACATGTTTTGGTATCTAGCCTTTGGCCATTTTTTGTCTGGGAGTATCCACAATTGATACGGATAACTACAACATTTCCAGGGTGATTATGAGCATGCTAGACGTGAAGCGGACGATGTCAAAGACGAGAAAGAACGACTTGCAGGTTGGTTTGTCTTGACGTTTGACTGTCTTGGAGGGATCACTTACTTTTCTTTCTTTTCGTACGAAGACGCTTAACTCCTCAGACCCTCCAACCAAGGAGCGGAAGTTTTCTACTTCCTATTTTATTCTTATCTGTTTTCTGTACACAATAAACTAGATTCAACTACTCAAGAGACTGGACTTCTTTAGTAATCATACCCAGTAAGGTCATACCCCGTTTTTGAATTGAGTTACATGAAAAATATTGGTTTCGCATCAAAAATCGGCAAATGTTTCCATATATGACGAAAAAGTAGCTCGTCTTTCGATTTTTTTGGATATTTGACAACTTTACTGGGTATGATAACAAAGCACAGCGGAAGTTTACTGCTGCGTCTTTTGGTTTTCTACACAAACCTAATCGATCATCATTCAGCGGCCCTTGCGTCTCGCGATGCGTCTAGAATGATGGACGACAACGCCCGCCTGCACGAGGCGTCGGAGAAGGCTCGACTGGCCGAGGAACGCTTCACCAAGATGAAGGCCGCCTACGAGAAGTTCCGCAGTGAACACGTGGCGGTACGTGAACATAAACTAAAGTGCCATACATACTTGGTGCGTCTGCGGGCGGCTGCGGGCGTCTGCGGCGCGGGTAAACTAGTGGTTTGCCCGCAGACGCCCGCAAACGCACTACAATTGAAGTATGTACGCGCGTCTGCGGCTGGCTGCGACGCCGTTGTCCCTCACTTTGAACTACAAATAAAAATCGAACTTATTGTTGAAATCATGATTTTCCTTCCACTTATTAGGAATATTTGTCTTTTGTCAAATCAATGCTAATAATTGCTCGAATATTCTTCAAACTTCTAGTAATTGTTCGACTTGCAGACTGATGCTTTTCGGAAAGAATCTTTCTAAACTGGATTCTTTTTGTTTCCGTTATCCTGAAACGTTTTTTTCAAATACAAAACGGAAGAAAAAGGACCATTCACTTTAACTAAAAAGGATTAAAAAGTGACAATCGAGTGTAGTTAAAATTAAGTAGAATACAAATATTCATTTAAGTTAAATGTAATAAAGTATCTTGATGGATTAAATAACGATTATTAGAAAATTTGTGATAATTACATGAGATTGATCGATCCAGACGCAGAGAGCCGCTGCGGCAATATTGAATTGAATCATTATTGCCGCAACTGCTTTTGCGGCTGTCTGCGGCCCCGCCCGCAGACGCCCGCAGCCGCCCGCAGCCGCTTTTGCCCGCCGAAGTATGAATGCGCGGCAAAACGCCGGGAGCCGCCACCAGCCGCACATTCGATCAATAATAAGGGGCGCCATACTTATATCATATGCCGCCCGCAGACGCCCGCAGCCGCAGCCAAGTATGTAGGGCACTTAACAGAGCTGTTTCTTCGTCCAAAACGGGAAAATTTATCTATTTGTCTCGCTAAATCATCGCCTTTAACGGGTTTATATATAAAAACGAACGGCTTTCTGTCGAATAGTGTAGTGTTGCTGGTATAGGAAATTGTACGTAAAATTTGTAAACGAGGAAAAGTAGAGAATAGAGAAAGATGTATAATTTAGTGTTCTTTGAAATTGATTAACGTCAACGTGAACCCCGGTGTGTGCTAGATGGAGTCATTCTCAATAGTCACCACACTTCGAGCAGTACCTGTTTTGTTTGATTTGGTATCTATCAGAACGCATTGATTTCAGCGTGACAAACAATTGACAAGTTGAAGTAAGGTGGGAAATTCAGCTGAGTGGTGTTACACGGTTTTATCGTTCTGAAGTTTTGTTTTTCAGGCGCTAACCAAGCTCGGTGATATCCAGAAGCAACTTGAAGCGTCTGAGAAGGCTAAAATGGATAAGGAGCAGGAGGTTGGTGTTAGGTGTTTTGATCTTTCGTACCACCTAATAACTCGAGAAATGTCATGTTTACTCTCACATAGTCACACTATTTCGTTTCTATTTCGAGTACCAGCTTAAAGTTTGAGCTTTTTTTAAACGTTGATTTTGAATAGGCAACGTCATGAGCTTTTGTTCCGTTTAGAGTAGGTAGGGCTGTCAAACACCAAAAAATAATTTCACACGTTTCTGATCTACTTTAGGAGCTGAGAAAAACGTTGTCTATGAAAATGGCGGATAACTTGGTGATTTACATGAAGATATACTTATATTCTAGCTAAATACATCACTGTTGTGGCTAGAAATTAGCATTGCTCTTCTGTTTCAGCTAACCAACCTGTCGCGGCAGTTGGAGGAGGCCGAAAAAGAGAAGTCATCAATTCTCTCGGAAGCAGCTGGAGATTCGTCGGCAGTGGATGAAATGCGAACGCAGCTGGCAAAGGCCGATATCGAGATGGAGGAGCTGAGACAGGTAAGCATCAAGGTTTATTGATACAATAAAATTAATCTCATTTATTGTGTTTCAAACCACTTTTGATTCGAAAGCGAAGACCATCTGCAAAAAAACAATCAAAATGAGCATGAGCCAACGCTATTTCAAACTGATATTTTACCTATGTTGCTCTGTTTGAGCCGTGTCCGGACGTTTACCAGTAACAGAGTTACAGTCAAACTTTTTCATCCGTGTGTTCTCTCAAACACATAATTGTGGTGATAGTGAATCAGCAATATTCATCACGTTACTTCAACATCGAAGTCAAGCTGATATCGCGATTGCTTGTTGAAGCTTCAATCATTCAGCAATTGGAACATCTCAAAGCTGCCCACAAAACGGAACTTGTACAATCCGCAGATCAGTTTGTCGATGAGAAGGCTAGTATCCAGCGTGCGTTCAATGGTGAGTCAAAAATAGATGAACAAAGCTATGTGATCATCTGTGTTCGTTGGTTCGTTCGATTAACGACTTCGTTGACTCATGTTATTCAGAGCGATTGCTGGGACGTAGGACTGCCTACGTGAGACGTGACTGAAAATCATTCCGCCAACGCCGCTGGTCTCTTGGTTCAAACGTTAATAGGGATTCACGCCTAGCTCTACAACAATAGGTGTAAAATTGCCCACTCCCTTCAAATTTTAATGAGCTTGAGCTGATTTCAGGCGATGTTGTTTCTTCCATCAAAGGAATGCTTGACAAGTGTGACGAGGATCTCCCTAACGCAACATCAATCACCTATCCACCACGTCAGTCATTTTCCTCTTTTTTAAATTTTCGGTAAAAGTCGCACATACGTGAAATATCCCAAATGGGTGCGAAAGTGATCATCAGTACTCCGAAAAGTGAGCATGTGGGATTCTAAGACAAATACGTTGTCACATCTGAGTCTCTAACATTTCCCCAATCAAAGCAGGACGTTTATGTGGACCAATCCCGTGTCAACGGTCCTTTAAACTGCAATTGAAAAATGTATTGCGGTTTAAAGGACTGAAGCATTGGGATTTGACGATTTGACCACATAGTCGTCCTTTTTTTAATGACCATTCCCGGTGGAAATCAACCGAAGAGAGCATAAGTCAATATGAAAATCAAAATGGGGGCATTTAGCATTTTCACTGGATTCAGATTTGGCTCAATCGGCTGTTGCAAGTCTCGACAGCTTCCTGCCACATGTTGCGGACGAGACGAAGAATACCGTTCTTTGTGGACATTTTCTGTCTACGACTCTGTTGGCCTGTGCCTCTGGATCGTACACGGCTTCCATTGCACATTATGACGGTAAGATTTTGTTTGGAATATTCCATAAAGTCATCTATCTCTAAAACTCATCCAACGGTATCCCTATCAAATCAATCATTTTGAGAAGTATTAGGATTTGTGTGAAAAGTGGATATAATAAAGTGAGGTCTACGATATTCTAGGTCCCATACAGATTTGGAACGATTCTAACTTTTTTGTCGTCAGCTGAATACATATTTTATATATCTGTAACTGCAGATGTGAATGAGCAGTGTCGCGTTGTGCTGAACACTGCGAAACAGGCGTTCTCCAGCCTCCCGCCCAATATATCTATCCTTGAACCGGAAGTAGGCAAATTGAACACAATGATGACTGCGCTGCCGGTTAACTCGGATGTTGATAAGGTAAGTTACGCCTCGAGATAGGGCAAAGAACAATTCTTTCGCTGAGTTTCATACAATTATGGGCAATTCACAACAGATCATACAACCACCAAGGTCTCTCGTCCTTCAGAGTGTGTTTCTCTTGTTGTTACTAGTACTAGTATATACTAGGGTATTTTCCCAGCATTAGGAAGTGGGGAATTTTTTCCCGCCATTAGGAGGTGGGGCATTTTGGTGGTAAATCCAAATTTTTATCATAATCCTTTTTTTTATTTTTACAGGCGTAAAAAGTCTTTTTTGTCTCAAATCATGGTTTGTCTCGTGATCATGCTCCGTCAAGTAGAACTGAGTATAAGTTAACATCAAAATAAGTGGGTGTTTTATCTATGTTTTCTGCTTCAGGATGCTGTCGGAACTGAACTGGAGACGGAGATGCGTCGAATGGACGAGGCCATTCGACAGGCTGTCGAGCAGATTGAGGCCATCCAGCGGAAGGCCAGGGAGAACAGCGATGGGTTGAGGTGGGGAAAGGCATTAATAAAATGTATCTATCTTCGAAAGGGTCATTTTCGAAGCCTTGAACATATTCAATGACAAAACCTTGCGAAAACGCTCAGTTTTAGCATTAGTCTCGAAGTCGGTATGATTCCTAACTGTTAAGGGTTGTCAGTGTGTTCTTGTGAGTGAACCCGCCATTTCTGCTTCACACTGAATAAAAACGTAACGGGCCAATCTGACTACAGGGCGACCATAGACATTTTCTGATGTTTTTTGTCGAGTTTTCTTTCGTACTACCCTGTCGATCGAGATTCTGTATAATAATACTTGTTTACAGACTGGAAGTGAATGAGGCCATTCTGGCCACTTGCCAGTCGCTGATGAACGCCATCATGCAGTTGGTTGCGTCCTCTCGCGAACTTCAGCTGGAAATTGTGGCCGCCGGTCGAGGAGGCGCATCGCCCCAGGACTTCTACAAGAGAAATCATCAGTGGACCGAGGTTGGGGACTAAGTCATATAGAGTAAGATTCAACTATTCCACAAACAGGAGCTAAGGAGCCCGTTTTGCGATTCAAATTCGAGAATATTCATGACTTCCGCACAAAACATAGTAAAAGTTTTAGAAACATAGTGAAAGTGAAAAAAAAACACCGTTTTTGGAATTGTTCTGACTATTCGAACAATCTGACTGGGGTATGAAAGGAAGAATGTACATTTAAAGCTCAACTTGCAACTTCTATTCTGATAACAATTTCTTTCCGCGATCTTTTACATTTGCCCAACTTTTAGGGTCTTCTCTCTGCTGCCAAAGCAGTTGGCGTCGCTGCCCAGGTTCTGGTTACCTCGGCTGACGGTGTAGTTACGAGGCAAGGTTGGTTACTCATTATTGATTGATTTCAGACAGTTCCCAGTCCAAAAGTGCGTCAAATTGCATTATGTTCTCGGCATAGTCTGCATAGTTGGAACATCTTACTTTTTTAAATGTTTTTTTATAGGAAAGTTTGAGCACCTGATTGTTGCTGCCCAAGAAATAGCTGCCTCAACCGCTCAACTCTTCGTTTCGAGTCGAGTGAAAGCGGACCGTGACTCAGAAAAGTTAGTTGAATGTGGTTTTCAGTTTTTATCGTGTGTCTTCATTTAAAATCATTATTTTTTGCATTACGCAAATGCGCAATGCAGTCACGCGCAGTACTACACACCAATATAGGATAGGACTAAGATACTATCACTTTTGTCGTAGTTTGGCATATGCATCTAGTAACTATGTTCGAACTCAGTTATGGGGTCCGCTCTCTTCAAAGAAAGCCTACTTGGTCTCTGTCGCTATACACCTCTGTGTTTGTAGTTGATCTGGTCGACTCGCGGTCTAACTGTCAAAATTTGTCGACTGTTGCATGTATCTAGATCGAAATACAAAATACAACCCACATTTGGGCACTCCATATAAACACTGTTTGTTTTCAGACTGTCGACCCTCTCGCAATGCTCGCGTGCTGTTAATCAGTGTACAGCACAGGTGGTAGCTTCCGTGAAAAGTGGCCAGACGACGCTCAATGATGAAAGTAGGTTTTATTACGTATTACAGCAAATATTTGATCAACATTTTTATTTTCTTTTTTGAGTAGTAAGGTTGTACACCAGTAATGCTATAATTACTATCTAATACCTAGAAAAATTAACAGGGATTCCTTTCCCCTTGTGTCGAGGTCTAAATCGAGAATTTTCACGTATTTGAATTGAAATTGAAAAACAGTTTCCTTGTTGTAGAGAGTAGAGTTGTACAGCCTCAGTGTGTGGTATATCATTCGCTGGTTTTCTCTTTCACTTCAATGTGTGTGATGTGTTTCAGATGTGCTGGATTTCTCGCATCTGACTTTACACGAGGCCAAGAAAGAAGAAATGGAGTCACAGGTAAGGTTTTTGTGCGCATCTAATTACATTTGACAATTTTAATGCTAGTTCAATAAATATCAAGTATGTCGTCTTGAAAACTTCGAACATTGACTAGTCAAGGTTTTGAACTCAATTTGGTTGACATTGTCATGCATGTTTTTAGTTCGGATAATGGTGTAGTGGGCTTGGGTGTGTAAAAGGCATTTGGGGAAAAATACTGGAAAGAACAGGGCTCTCCATGGGTTTGTTAACGATGATCGTTTCAGGTTCGTATGCTGGAATTGGAGCAAGCCCTCAATGTTGAAAGAGCTCGTCTTCGAGAATTGAGAAAGAAGCACTATCATATGGCTCAACTGGTTGCCAATAAGGTGTGTTTTGGTTCTCACTATTTTTCACATTCTTGGGCTTGGGAATAGTGCTCAAAAATGTAGACAACACGTTAGACTACTAATCTTGTTAGAATACGAACACGTTAGAATAGAATGTAGACAACACGTTAGAGACAGAAATTAAGCTGAAAAATGTAGAAAACACGTTAGAATACCCCCTAAAAGGATCTTCTTTCCCGTTTTCGGGGTTACAAATGTTTTATTCATCTATGGGAGCTGTGAATCAAACTATCCAACCAAGATTTGATTACAAAAAGTAGCGTGCACATGTTTTTGAGATACACCGTAAACTCTATTCCAGGATGACAAGGACAAGGACAATTTTGAGTTCATCGGATGATTTCGTGGTTCACCTGATTTGGTCTTCTCTCTTCCTATGTTCCGAGCCAATGTAATAATAATCTCCAATAGAGTGACCCCCCGTTATCAATTTTGAAACAATACTATCTTTTGTCTAGCTGCTGATTAAGCCGTTTTCTGTGCCGTTTTGCTATCTTCATTTGTACGCTACTACTTTTTTTCTTCTTCGTTAGCTTTTAATTTATTCAATGTTTCATATTTTGACCTACTTAAGGTATTTTTCACTGTGTATATGTTGTACATTATCTGCCCCATGTTCACTACTTTACTACTCCTGGTGCGTGAAAATTGTGTGATAGTTTGGAAGCTAGTCCTCGTCCAGTTTTATCCCTGTGAATGCCCACCCTTTTAAGTTATCTCGACCTTCTTCATTTTAGATCTAATTTATGACCTTATCATCAATAGTCACTTGATATATGATACTTGTTCGATCTGTGTTATTCATTGTTTATCGGTGCAATTGCAATCAATATGTTATTCCGCATGCTCCATTCTTCGATTGTCATAAAATAGTTTAAATAGTCATGATGTGTTCCGTGTTTGTTTTTTATCTTGCGTTTTAACGCATTATATACTTTTTTAGTTGAATTTTATAATTGCTACTGATAAGTTGAACTCTTGGTATTTTTTTGCGAAAATAAAATTATATTTTTATTGGGTTCTACCTCGCAATGTTTACTGATTTTCTGCAGAACCTCACTGCGTTCAGTATGGATCGTGATGAGGAGAATTCTCCGCTTCTGCTAGACAGTGAGCGGTCGCCCAGTTACGCGGAAAGTGGCGGAGATGTGACGGTCAGCGAAGAGAGTGTGGACAACAGAAATCGAGGTGGAGGCGGTGAGTTGTAGTTTGTAGTCATTGACATGTTTTTCGTTTGGTCCTCGTGGGAATACACTAGTAGTGTTGGACTATTTAAGAAAAAGGGGTCCTATTTCATATATAAACACGTGGAAATTGAAAATACATGTTTATACTCGATTTTTTCATGGGTGAGTTGCAGTTTGTGTATTCATCCCGTGTTTTTCCATTCAGTTCACATGAAAATTGATTTACTTTTTTTGCGCAAGTAGTAAATGGTTTGAAGCTAGTTATCCAACATCTATTGTGGAAGTATCAGTTTAAATCCTTTGTTTGTGAGGTGAATAAGAAAAATTTAAGCTCCCTGCCTATAGTAGCCAGTCATTGACATGATTCAGAGAGAGAGAGAGAGGGGTTTGGGGAATTCAGTATTCAAGCTCAAATTTCTCGTGTTCGTATATGTTCTGTAAAATAATTCTTTCAGGGGCCTCTGTGAACTGTCGCGTGTGTGATGCTGTTATCGAGTTGGAGGGTCGCAATCTGCAACACGTGGTCAAATGCGGCACGTGTCAGGAGGCGACTCCGATCAGACCGGCACCGGCCGGCAAGAAGTACGTTTCCCCAGAATCTGTTTAATACTCCATGAAAGTTGTCCGAGTAGCCATAAAAGTTCGCCTATATTGATACAAACTAGGATTTTCCCAAATCATCCATGTTCATTCGTATTCGAGGTGCTTGTAGACCGTTTTTTGAAAAAAAGATTAGCGGGTGAATGACGTGCTATGCGACGTACGACTTTCTACATGTGTTCCATGAATTACTAAAATAGGTGGAAATCACAGTCTGTAGTCAAAATGTTCATTCAATGTGTGCAGTCAATTTAAAATGTAGGTACTAGGTAGTTGAGGTTCTTGGCGGCCTTGAGCT
The DNA here is from genome assembly GCA_964036275.1 of Litoditis marina. Classification (NCBI taxonomy): domain Eukaryota; kingdom Metazoa; phylum Nematoda; class Chromadorea; order Rhabditida; family Rhabditidae; genus Litoditis; species Litoditis marina. The sequence continues at coordinate 2,360,516 of OZ038435.1, read as the reverse complement.
TTATGGGTCGGAAACTCGCGAATGTGTCAGTATGAAGTTGTTCGAGGTGTGCAAGTTTTCCAAGCACTTTTGTTCGTTTCACAGGCGTGATTTTTTCCAGGTACGTACGATGTCCGTGCAATTGTTTATTGATCTGTAAGGCGGCTTCAACCCGTATTGCTTGTCCAAGAAACAATTGCAGAAGAGTTATCACGCTCGGTAGGTTGTAGTTATAATTTGTGTACTTCGCCTTCGGTAGCAGATTGGGCACTAATGCGGTGGCATATCTATCTATTCAATTCTATTCCAGATATATCGGAATGTCTTTCTTGGAGAAATGATTAAATGATATGAAACCTGTTTTCGTCCATAGTTCCAATTGTTTCATAAATTATGTTCATACATGATATACTGAATACTGATATAGGGTGCGCTCAGAATGGAGTCGATACTTACGTATAGCTCGGAACCGCGGTGTTTGTAGTTTGATCTCGCCGCATATCAGTCGTAATTCAAAAACTGAACTCTACACGGCGATCAAACTACAACAACGCAGACATTGTCACTTCCTATACCTATAGTACTTTAGGTCACCGTGAGCCTCAGGGCAGTGCAGTTCGGGCGCCCACTGGCAGTTGTCGCGTGTCCTGTGTACATTGTCGCGAGGTTTTCTTGTTCAACACCCTCAATAACAGTCTGGCCAAGTGCCCGCACTGCAAGAGAAAGTTGGTTCACATTCAAGTTCAAGTTATTTTTTTCTTGTTTTGCACTCAAGATTATATGAAGTACTCTGCTGGGTGTGTCTTCTCTTATAGTAAACCACACACTCTACGCAAACGAATTTTTTGGCACTGAGATAGCAATACTGAATTTCGGTGTAAACGTCAACTAGCAGTTCCGAACTTCACACAGTAAATATTGGAAATTGGGTTGGTGGTTCGTGATGTGAATAAACACTACGCCAATTTTCAGTTCTACAATCGGTGGCTTCGCGCATCGACGTGCTATGATGTATCTGGCGGCCACGGTGGTGATGCTCTTGTTCAGCGTCCTCATCACGGTTATCAGTACCGGCAGGGTTAGTCTTTTTCATATATCCTCATCTCTCGATTGAATGAACCATGAGACTCATATCTCATATAGTTTTTGTTGTTCAAAGTTCTGTCTTCGGTTACCGGAATATATAGTACAAGGAAGGTACCCCGGGCTACGCCCGGGTCCCTCCCTTGATGAGTCTAGTCGGTGATTGCGTCGAAAAGTTGTTTTCCTTATTTGCGTCTCCAAACTGTAATCGAGCACGGTAGTTCTCTTTCACGTAGAGCGCGGTTGTTCTCATTAACATAGAGTGCGGTAGTTCTTCCTAACATAGAGCGCGGGAGTTCTCCTTAACATAGAGCCCGGGAGTTCTCCCTAACTTAGAGCGCGTTAGTTCTCCTTAACATAGAGCGCGGTAGCTCTCCTCAACATAGAGCGCGGGAGTTCTCCTTAACATAGAGCGCGGGAGTTCTCGTTAACATAGAGCCCGGGAGTTCTCCCTAACTTAGAGCGCGGTAGTTCGCCCTAACATAGAGCGCGGTAGTTCTTCCTACATAGAGCGCGGGAGTTCTTCTTAACATAGAGCGCAGTAGGTAGCTCTCCTTAACATAGAGCGCGGTAGTTCTCCCTAACATAGAGCACGATAGTTCTCCTTAACATAGAGCGCGGTAGTTCTCCCTAACATAGAGCACGATAGTTCTCCTTAACATAGAGCGCGGGAGTTCTCCTTAACATAGAGCCCGGGAGTTCTCCCTAACTTAGAGCGCGTTAGTTCTCCTTAACATAGAGCGCGGTAGCTCTCCTCAACATAGAGCGCGGGAGTTCTCCTTAACATAGAGCGCGGGAGTTCTCCTCAACATAGAGCGCGGGAGTTCTCCTTAACATAGAGCGCGGGAGTTCTCCTCAACATAGAGCGCGGGAGTTCTCCCTAACTTAGAGCGCGTTAGTTCTCCTTAACATAGAGCGCGGTAGCTCTCCTCAACATAGAGCGCGGGAGTTCTCCTTAACATAGAGCGCGGGAGTTCTCCTTAACATAGAGCCCGGGAGTTCTCCCTAACTTAGAGCGCGGTAGTTCTCCCTAACATAGAGCGCGGTAGTTCTTCCTACATAGAGCGCGGGAGTTCTTCTTAACATAGAGCGCAGTAGGTAGCTCTCCTTAACATAGAGCGCGGTAGTTCTCCCTAACATAGAGCACGATAGTTCTCCTCAACATAGAGCGCGGGAGTTCTCCTTAACATAGAGCGCGGGAGTTCTCGTTAACATAGAGCCCGGGAGTTCTCCCTAACTTAGAGCGCGGTAGTTCTCCCTAACATAGAGCGCGGTAGTTCTTCCTACATAGAGCGCGGGAGTTCTTCTTAACATAGAGCGCAGTAGGTAGCTCTCCTTAACATAGAGCGCGGTAGTTCTCCCTAACATAGAGCACGATAGTTCTCCTTAACATAGAGCGCGGGAGTTCTCCTTAACATAGAGCGCGGGAGCACTCCTTAACATAGAGCGCGGTAGTTCTCCCTAACATAGAGCGCGGTAGTTTTTCATAACATAGAGCGCGGGAGTTCTCCTTAACATAAAGCGCGGGAGTTCTCCTTACCATATAGCGCGGTATTTCTCCCTAACATAGAGCGCGGTAGTTCTTCCTATCATAGAGCGCGGGAGTTCTCCTTAACATAGAGCGCGGGAGTTCTTCTTAACATAGAGCGCGGTAGTTCTCCCTAACATAGAGCGCGGTAGTTCTTCATAACATAGAGCGCGGGAGTTCTCTTTAACATAAAGCGCGGGAGTTCTCCTTAACATAGAGCGCAGTAGTTCTCCCTAACATAGAGCGCAGTAGGTAGCTCTCCTTAACATAGAGCGCGGTAGTTCTCCCTAACATAGAGCGCGGTAGTTCTTCCTATCATAGAGCGCGGGAGTTCTCCTTAACATAGAGCGCGGGAGTTCTTCTTAACATAGAGCGCGGTAGTTCTCCCTAACATAGAGCGCGGTAGTTCTTCATAACATAGAGCGCGGGAGTTCTCTTTAACATAAAGCGCGGGAGTTCTCCTTAACATACAGCGCGGTAGTTCTCCCTAACATAGAGCGCGGTAGTTCTTCCTACATAGAGCGCGGTAGTTCTCCTTAACATAGAGCGCAGTAGTTCTCCCTAACATAGAGCGCGGTAGTTCTCCCTAACATAGAGCGCGGTAGTTATTCTTAACATAGAGCGCGGGTTTTCTCATCACCAATTTCAGTTTCCGGCAGCAGCCGGTTTCAGAAAATCTGAAATGAAAACAGAAAAGCACGTACTGTTCACGTTTTTTTTTCTTCAAAAACCAACTACAAAGTGCATCATTTTCCGACTTCTCGACCAAAAGGACAATTTGCCTCATACACACACACACACCAAGCAACGGTTTTATATTAGTAGATTCAGAAAGATCATTATTGTGTTCGAAAATGTTTGTGAGTCTGGCGGGTGTGACTATTTCACAAGTACTCCGCTTTTTGTTTGAATTCTTTCAAACTGCATTATTTTGCATGGAAATCAGGCAGCTTATCACGATTTTGGCTAAGTGAAGTTGCGTTTTTGAATTTTTCTGTTTGTTGGAGCGTACGCATGGCCTATATGGTCGTTCGTGAACGTACGGTGTGCTGTCTAGGTTGTTTCATTCGTTCTCTTTCAGACCGGTACCTATCCGTTGATCTATCTGGGTTGGTTGGCCGCCTACATTCTGACCGGCTATTGTGGATATCAGTTTATCAAGTATTGGATGGTCAAGATGAGTACCGTATTGGGACCTATTTAAATTTGAATTTTGAATAGTATTTAAATCACATGCACATCCACCCAACTACACGGCTGAGTCATTCTTGCACTGTTTCTCTGTTTCTAGTCTACTTTGAACTTGCACGTGACAATTCCAAAGCCAAAACTACTTTTCTCGTTCCATAACGGAAATTTGATTTTGTTTAATCAAGTTTTGTGGGACCAGTATGTATGTCATAACAAATATTCGAGTTGAGATGACTAGTTGACGTTGACGGGAAGTTTGATTCGGTCCAATTAGTTTAGCAATAGTAGTTGCAAATTACCGACGTTGTAATGTTTCATACCTCCGATTGTTTTAACTTATGTCCCCCTAATTCGCTTTTTTCATGAGCTAAACTTCTCATAGTTTCTGTTGTTTGTCACTTACGCGCAGGCTCCTAGTTGATCTTGGTGCTGTTCTATGTTACTAGCGTTTTAGCAATCATTTAGAGTTTTCTTAAATGCGGTCCCTTTTCTCTCTCGGACCCCCACTCTGAATGTTTGCCTTCTTGCCGGTTTGTAGTCTTTTTGTTTATAAGATTCCTTCCATTTCTTTATCATCATTCTTATGTACAATACACGTATTTGTGATAGCATGTGGGTATTTTCATGTTTCTGGGTTGTAGTCCAACATGTTTGTATGATAATCATCTCCCCTACCACCTATAGCACATCGAGTTGTACCTACTGCAGTCGTTTTGTTTTTATAACCGAAACTGAAGCATGATCACATATCACGTTCGGGAATCACGTGTAATTCCGTGGTTATGTTAAAAACCTTTTGTGACTATCATGCTTCCGATCTCGAGTTTGCCGTTTTTTTAATTTCTTATCCCAAAACGATGTTGATATTAATTATGCCTATATAGATAGATTCGTGCCCATTGTACCACCTAGACGTGTATAATATCCTCATTATCGTGTTGTTGTCAGCAAAGTTTCTATCCTTCCTGTAAATTCCTCACTTTGCGACATTTTATAAACGATGAATATGTTTCCTCTATTGATGGGTTGATTGTGTGGTTCATACCAGCTTATGATATTTGTTGGATGAGAGTGGAAAATTGGAGGAAATTCGGTACGAAATTGTCTACTATTATCAAACAAGTTTGTTCGATAACGTTTTACTACCAAGTTTTCTTTAAAAGTCGAAATTTCATTGTGTTGAAATGTAGAGCTCTAATCTTCAGACCAACCTGCTGATAATACCAGCTGTACAAGTCTAGTGCCACCCGGTCACATGAATCGTGCTCAGGTATGAAATTCGAAATATCATTTTAGCATGTTATTTGTATACTTGAAAACTTGCGCATGTCTTTTCGATTGAGTGAGACTTAATAGATTGCCTTGGGGGGTAAAAAAGTGTGGGTAAAATAAACACTGACACTGATTTCTATTACTCACTTCTAATCTTAAACTTGATCAGATCTGCTAACTCAATTCAACAAAAGTTTGTTAGACGAACCATAGGTCAACTACTACCGATATTTGCAAGTTTCACTTAATTACAGTAGTGAACGTTGAGTGGATGACGTTTAAGCTCAAGTGCATTAAGCTACAACCTATAACTCAAGTTTACAGAAAGTTCAAAGTATCACACTGGTCAATGGATAGTTTACAGCTCCTGCAAATGGCGGATGAACAAACTGTGTTTGTTCACATTTGGAGAAAAGCAATTCAAAGTTTTTAATAGGAGCCATCCGCTCATTGTGTTCAAGCTGAATCGTCACCCACTCGAACGTTGCATGTCGATTTCTTGAACTGTTATCCGCCATTTGCAGGTGCTGGGACTATATCGCAGTCTGCTCAGATACTCCAAGACCTTCAAGTTCACCAACAAGGAGTTTTTCGTCACTAGAATCCGGCAAGAGTTCGAAAACTCTAGACGACTCGAAGAGAAACAGGCGACCGCGGCATATCAGGTGAGAATTATTAATTCGTTCTACTTGAATCAATTTGTCGCTTAGTTGGTTCAGAAATCTCTTAGAATAGATTATTCGGTTACTCGTTTCTAGAAGTTTTAGTTGTTCTCTTTGAAAAATGGGAATATGTCCTAGTGTTGTCCAAACAATATTGGAAGAACAATCATATGTCACGTTTGGCTGCACATTTGTGAATTCACGGTACGGGAAAAATCGTCTTTGCTCCAAATTTTTATACGAAGACAGTTTCGAAACGTGCGAAACGGACTGACATTCGTGGTAAACACAGCAGTGTCTTTCATAATTCATTTACAGAGAGGTGTTAATATCCTTACCTGGAAAAGATTTCTGTAGGTCAAAATGGTGTGTGTAATTGGAATCGAGGGATCTGCCAATAAGATTGGGGTGAGTTTTTCATTATCGCTCGAATAGTTTTCACTTGTTTAGTGCCTATATGGCTCACCATATATAGTCATTGAGCAATGTTCCGAATCACCGCTTAAGCGAGGAATGCAGCATTTACAACCACTTAGCAGATACACTCCATTGACTCAATGATAACTTGGAATGGCTTCAGATTCCCAGAAAAACTCCGAAAACTTCGTTTGCTGTTTTCATGGCGACTTCTACTACGAAGTCTAGCAAGTATAGTTCGTTCGTGCGATATACTACGCAAAGCCTAAATTACCAAGTGCTGACAAGTTAGAGTCGTATGAAAATATGGTTTTTAGGTGGGCATAATGCGTGATGGTGTCGTGTTATCCAATCCGAGGGCACTTTCCACGCACCGCCCGGGGAGGGATTTCGACCCAGCGAGACGGCTCAACATCATCGACAACAGGTAGAGTGAGAAAGGGAGAGAGAGAGCGAGAGAGAGAGAGAGAGAGAAAGAGAGAGGACCAGGCCAATGCCACAAGAAACCGTTAAACTCTTTTTACAATGTTTTTGGGCGGGATTTGGGGGTTATTACATGGTTAATGGTAACCTGATAGGTCTAACAAATACCCGGTTTAATGGATATTTCACCAGATTACCGGTGTCTGTAGGGTGATTGATTTCGAAATACACCTCAATTTATGAATCCAATCGAAAAACTACGGGATCAAGTTACAAACATGGTTCAGAAGTAGCGGACACTATATTTTGACATTCTTGCCTTAATTGCCAAAAACAGAAATTCGCAGTTGAGCAGTTCAATGTGAAAATTCCAGAAAACTAGACCACGTTCAGTACGAAACAGGAATCATTTCATTGACATTGGTGTGGCATGTGTTCGTTGAACGACTTGCTTGCTTCTCTTGAAATTGTTTGCCGAACCCTTAGATTTTCATTCAGGTGTTGAAAATGCTGTCGAAGGCGTTACGAGAGGCGAATATTGTGGATCCGGAAACGGAAATTGACGGAATCGCCTACACCAAAGGACCGGGAATGGGCGCGCCGCTGCAGGTGAGATTGGTTCAGGTTTTTGGGACACCGTAGAAGCTCAAAGGTGACCAAACAATGTAGGCTGCTAGCTGCTTGTGCTTGTATGATGCTCTCGGTATTTTTCTCACGTTTTCTTTTACGTCATTTATTTTCATATCGGGATCCTTAACTTTCCCTCACAAATAAGGATGTCCTGAACGGAGACTCCAGTTAAGAAGTCATGTAGTGCGAATTTGATGATTTCCGGAACCAATGACAAAGTTGCACGTATGTAAATCTGGAAAACAGATTCATTTTCGTTGAGTAGTCACATCTCAGTGGAGCATAAAAGTTTTCGTAGTGCTTACTCGACCAGGCTCGATGAGCTGAGCACGGCATGACGTCCGATACACCAATATATTATACACAGTGCCACTCATATTCTCTCCGAAATTTAGTGGGTTACAGTAGTTTATACTTGTTTCTTGCAGTATTAATCTGAAGGATCTGAGTGAGGAAGTGGATATATCTTCGCTGGCTTCGTTGGTAATATCAAAGTGTCCCATAATTCCGCCTTCATCTCGACAGGAATTGGAGCAAGTCCTTTTCTATCTACAGAAAAGACTGAAGTCCAGCAATGGAAGAATAGGTTGGTATTTGTATAATGGTAATTTTTTTTTACCGAACACTCATACTCATTATAATTGTTGAAACACTCACGGCCTGAACCTTTGCATGAGATATTCAGTTTCAGAGGTAGTATCCCAGCAAAGTGCTCATTTCTACCACTTTTGTAATTTTGTCGTTGTTCCTTTTTTAAGTTAGAAAGCAGTTGGAAACACCATATTAAATGTTTCATTTGGAACGTCGCACACGTTTGTTTCATCTTTTCTGTACACTCACTTCTACCTTTTTTTCACCTGTGTCGGTTCAAGGTTTGACGTAGCGTTGCTCGTTTTGATGGCATGGCTCACTTTCAGGCAGTGCCGCTTCTTCCACTACCGATAATGAATCCTTGTCCAGTACCAGTACCCCCATACCACCAGTACAAGCGGATATTGACGATTTAGAAGTGAGTTTTGCCTTTCATTTTTTGCCCTACGAGTTTTTCGTATAGAGGCTGTCAGTTTTGCTGCTCGAGTTATCGCCATAGTTTCGATTTTCGGTTAACTCATTTTCATTTCACAACGTTTCTCCAGTGAGTGTCATTTGTTATTAATGAATAAAAACTTAAAAGAGGTTGATGTAGGTGTATGGTTCGGTTGCCAAACATATTTATATTGCTGGTTTTTCAGAGTATATTGGAATTGTTCTACGAGGGTATTCCGCAGAAGAATCAGGCTGTGAAATGCATTCTCGAACTCAGTGAACAGAGCTCCAATTTGCTGGTCCTGGTGGAAAACGGTGAGTTCCTTTGTTGGGTTTTATTGGTAACTATCATATTTTATTTCATGATTGCCTTAGTTTTTTTTTGAAGTTTTTTTTCGCCTCACATCAATTACACTTTTGAATAAGTCGACAGTAACAGTTCGACTCAAATATTGTTGGAAAGACCGGTACACGGTACTGTTCAGTACCCTCAAGTAGACACGTATACCAATTTATCACATTTTTAAACGGATACCGCATGCTGGGTTCTTGCAGAACAGTTGTTTGGTGTATATTTACTTTATATCATTTTGAACGAATGAGTGCGTAAGCATGTAGATGAAAGCTGCAAAATAAATGCAGCTTTCATCTACATTAATTTTAAAAAAAACCACTACCTCACTGCGCAAGCGCATCTCGCAACATACGGCCAGTGACGTTTCTATTTCAGAGACTTTGATCGGAGCTCTGGCGCGTGTGTTTCGTGAAGATTGGAAGAAGAACTTTGAGTTGGCGATCAACATTGCCAATGTGTTTGTCAGGTTTTCGTACTACCTCCAGTCTCAAGCGGTCATCACGCATCATAAGGTATGTTTTATTGGTTGTATAGCACAGGGAAATAAAAACCGCTAATTGACAGCAAAGTTACTGCAGTCCTACCCCGGTTTGACTGCCGATTTACCGCTGGTAGTACCGCGGTACTACCAGGGGTAAATCGGCAGTAAATCTGCAGTAAACCCGTAGTAAATGCGTAGTAAAGTAGTTGGTATTCAAATCTACCACAAATTATCTAAAATAAAACTTTTTCCAAAAACAGTTTAATTTAACGCAATAGGAGCGCTGTATGCATCCTATCAGCATCAAAGTATAATATGATACCTTTTCGTTCTCGAAAAGTACCTCAAACTTGGGTAATTAAACCAAAATCAACTCAAACCTCAACGACTAGTGATGGAGAAGTCCGTACTTAAGAAAGGGCGGAAAATATTTTTTTTTTAAATTCGTTTTAAGGGTGAAAATGCATTCAATTCTCCAATATGCATGAATATTATTTGTACATCAGGATATCTGACCACATTTCTCGAAAATTATGATTTGGTGAAGAAATTGAAGTTATGAGCAACAACCATGAAAGTTCTTCTCTTAAATTTCCATTATATGGTTTTCCATCATGATTTGCTAAGTAAATTGTTAATTCGTTCCATTTTAAACGATTGAATACTCATATTATAGAAATGCAGTTGCCAGTAACTCACCATAACGATCGAAAAAAAGTTGAGCTGTCAGACTTGAAAAAAATATCTGCTCATTTTCTCGAAACTGATTTGTATAATCTCCGATACGTTTATCCCTTCATTTTTTGAGTTTTAATATTGCATTTCCACACGAAACACGCACTTCTGAGTGATTTACTATAAATCTACTGCGGGTTTACTGCGGGTTTACTGCACGTTTACTGCGGATCTACCACGGGTTCGCCTTACTACGGGTTTACTGCGGATTTAACCCTGGTCACGAAATTCCTATGAGTGTATTTACATTTAAAACTCCACATGTCGTTTTTTAAGCTTTCAACGACTCCATTCATATGGCTATGCTGGTGTTTCCCAGGCTATTTGGGGTTAACTTTAGTTTCGCAAAAACGCCACCGTCAAGTTACCCCATATTCTGAATACTGAACAGGACTTTGCGTAATGGCGTTATCGTTTGACCTACCGAACAGCTCCAGTACTTTAGTTCTAGCTTTTCTTAAAGTAGGACGAATATGTGGACCAATCCCGACGCATCGGTCCTTTAAACTGCAATTGAAAAATGTATCGCAGTTTTAAGTACCGAAACGTGGGGGATGGGGATTGGTCCACATAATCGTCCTGCTTTAAACGTGTCTCTGTTGAAGGTGGGTGCCCTGTGCATATCTACCATTGACCATGAGTTGAAGAGGGGTGAGGTATGGGCCAAGGAGGCGGCTTCTGCCGATGAACGAACGGCCAGGAAGTGTAAGCTGGCCATCCGAAAACAGAATACCCTCATGTCATGTGAGTTTTATATTGTTATTAGTAATATAATATGTGAGTATCGTATAGTTATAGTATAGTTCCTATGTATATTTTAGGTAAGTACGTGCCACGTACCATACGTAAAATAGTTACCTATCGGGGTGAAAAAAGTGAGCATGATCGACACCGAAAAGTGAGCATGTGTTAAGAGATATAGTCGTATTTTTTTTTTTACATCTTCTTGTATCTTTTACACAGTCAGTCAAACTTTATATTTATCTGTTTATTGCTCTCTTTATGTAATAATCGGTCAGTTCTCCGCGTTTTCTTAATGAAGTACTTTTGGAAGTTCCTATCTAGTGTATGGCCTGCGAGCTTATCGCTTCTTAATTTTCAGCTCTCCAAGTAGATGACGAGTTTGTGGTTCAACTGCTGTTTCTATTCCTGCAATTGCTGTTACACAAGGTGATTTTGTTGGTCAATTACATTACATAACCAAAAATGTCACTGCAGACAAATTTGTTCGCATTCGAGATGCAGCCAGGTTGCATTTAAAATTCAACCAGGTTGCATTTGAAAGCAAGCAATAGTTTCGTACACATGCAACCTGGTTTCGTTTTGGTTGCATGTGTAAACCGCCGATTCCGTTTTTAGAAAGCTTGGTACCTTACAGTGACCCACTTATGTTACTTAATTGGTTCGAGTGTTTTCAGGAGCTGTCGGATCGTCTGATGTGTCCTCAATCGGCCCTAGGGGCCTACGTCATCGACCTGATGCACGACAAGAACACGGCCATCAGGGAACAATGCGAGAATGCACTCATCATCATTGGGGTTAGTTATAGGGAGCAATGCACCAATAAGTTATGGGGTAGAGGCGAAACGCACCACCTCCTTTACTCTAAATATTCTATGCTTCTAGTTTCATCTTTTTTATCGAGTTTTCTATTTATTGGCTGTTCTGTGAGAGGCGACACGTTTTTCTTTGAAACATATCAAACTCAATGAATTGAATTTTAACTGGAAACTGGGTAAATACTACCCAAAACAAAGTTTCATCATTTCAAATGAACGTTAGTCCCGGAGTTATCTTTCACAACAATGACCATTCAGGAGCCGTTTCACAAAGTGGTGCTTGACTAAACAGGCATATTTGAGCACTGATTATGAGCCTTCTTCGTGTTTTGGTTGCTTAATATATAAACTAGTTAGTAGTGAGATTCTAGTTACTATATTTGTATTGTTATTGGACATTATTCATGTAGACGGGTGTATTGTTGTTTTTCAGGAGCATTCTCAGGAGTGGGCTCGTCGCATCGCGGCCGAGCGATTCCGTTGGCACAACGAGCAATGGCTCTCCATGGTCGAGGGGGGTCACGGGCTGGACGACGGAACATCACAGGTACGTACTTGGACTGCACATCAGCTCACTTTATATTTGGCCGAACGCCGGATCTGGGGTAATAGCCGCAGGTCCAGAGTTCACTTCAAGCTTCCCGCTGTGATGCAAGTCACGAGCTAGACGCGGGTTAAGCAACGAGTGTTTGGGTGGAGGATATACTCTTAGTACCGCAAGGGAACAGTCGCCGACACTAGAACGCCGGATCTGGGGTAATAGCCGCAGGTCCAGAGTTTACTTCAAGCTTCCCGCTGTGATGCAAGTCACGAGCTAGACGCGGGTTAAGCAGCGAGTGTTTGGGTAGAGGATATACTCTTAGTACCGCAAGGGAACAGTCGCCGACACTAGAGCGCCGGATCTGGGGTAATAGCCGCAGGTCCAGAGTTTACATCAAGCTTCCCGCTGTGATGCAAGTCACGAGCTAGACGCGGGTTAAGCAACGAGTGTTTGGGTGGAGGGTATACTCTTAGTACCGCAAGGGAACAGTCGCCGACACTAGAACGCCGGATCTGGGGTAATAGCCGCAGGTCCAGAGTTTACTTCAAGCTTCCCGCTGTGATGCAAGTCACGAGCTAGACGCGGGTTAAGCAACGAGTGTTTGGGTGGAGGATATACTCTTAGTACCGCAAGGGAACAGTCGCCGACACTAGAACGCCGGATCTGGGGTAATAGCCGCAGGTCCAGAGTTTACTTCAAGCTTCCCGCTGTGATGCAAGTCACGAGCTAGACGCGGGTTAAGCAACGAGTGTTTGGGTGGAGGATATACTCTTAGTACCGCAAGGGAACAGTCGCCGACACTAGAACGCCGGATCTGGGGTAATAGCCGCAGGTCCAGAGTTTACATCAAGCTTCCTGCTGTGATGCAAGTCACGAGCTAGACGCGGGTTAAGCAACGAGTGTTTGGGTGGAGGGTATACTCTTAGTACCGCAAGGGAACAGTCGCCGACACTAGAACGCCGGATCTTGGGTAATAGCCGCAGGTCCAGAGTTTACTTCAAGCTTCCCGCTGTGATGCAAGTCACGAGCTAGACGCGGGTTAAGCAACGAGTGTTTGGGTGGAGGATATACTCTTAGTACCGCAAGGGAACAGTCGCCGACACTAGAACGCCGGATCTGGGGTAATAGCCGCAGGTCCACAGTTTACTTCAAGCTTCCCGCTGTGATGCAAGTCACGAGCTAGACGCGGGTTAAGCAACGAGTGTTTGGGTGGAGGATATACTCTTAGTACCGCAAGGGAACAGTCGCCGACACTAGAACGCCGGATCTGGGGTGAAAGCCGCGGGTCCTGAGTTTACTTCAAGCTTCCCGCTGTGATGCAAGTCACGAGCTAGACGCGGGTTAAGCAGCGAGTGTTTGGGTGGCCATTCTACTGAACGCGTGTGTCGAGAAGCGGAACGCACAGCTGGTTTGCGGACCGAGCGGACAGGGGTTAGTTCTACCAAATCTTCAACATTAACACTTAAATTTATCAAGAGGGGTAGTTTGTTTCGTCCAGTTACCCAGGTTACTTGGTTCCAAACTTTCGATCTTCTAACACAATAGTCTATAGCCAGAAAAATGAAGAAGCGAAGTTCGTATATAGCTTTTTTGGGCATTTTCGAGCTTGTTCGAAAATACAACGTTTTTATTCTATGTGGACGGTTTTTTAGAAGGTTGTGTGTATATGTCGACGTTTTTATAACTGGCGTGTTTCATGTTTTCATTGTTCAGTTTGGATTTGCTGATGGAAACCGCGCTGGATAGTGGCGATTTGTTGGTGGCCAAGATAATTCGAAGCATAGCTGCACATGACGGGCCCACACAGGACATGTTTATCGTGAGTTATCTTATCTTCATTTTATATTTTTCAGTTGTGACGCACATTTGTTATGTCAATCTCGTGAAGTTTGTGCTAGTAGTCATCTGCTGGGGCGTATGGATAAGTAGACTGGTTGTGGTTACTGTGATTGTGGTGAATATCCATTCATATATTCAGCTAAAAAGCCGCTGTATCGAGATTTTGTGAGTACCATTAAGCAAAAGTCACCGCATTTAGTGGGGCAATATGTTTGTCTCTCAGAAATGGATGCCTCGCCTGATATCGATTAGTCTGACGGAATCAGTAGAATCGGCCGAGGAACGAGCCGCCCTCGGCCTGGAATGCATCGGGACCGCCGCGCTTATTCGCAATGCCGATTGGATCAAGTGAGTCAGATTTTTTTGGAAGAAATCCCAGTTATGAGTTCCACTCGACTCGAAAGTTTTCAAGTTTTTTGAGTCGAGTACGTTCTGCTGTGAAAAGTTTTATATTTTACTATGTTGCTTTTCAGAATTTGTTCTGAGCATGATTTGGTTTCCTGAATGGGAACCCAGTTGCGATCCACTTTGAAAGAGCGAGAACCCCTTCAATTACAGGTCAGTTGTCTCATCCTTCCGTCTATGTCATAACTAATAATCGAGGAGCTCGCTACTTTCTTGAATGAAATTTTAAAATGGTTTTATTCGCCAAAAACCATGTTTTGCGAAAAAAGCCAATTTTCTAATTTTTAAAATCCTATTGGAAAGGTTGACGGAGTATAAGGTTCAAGCGTGTTCGTTTTCCAGATAGTGATCATGTGTGGTACGATGGCTCGTCAACTGGAGGCTGCGCGCGGTCTCGTGCCTCTTCTCGACATCTTCTTGTATCTTTTACACAGTCAGTCAAACTTTATATTTATCTGTTTATTGCTCTCTTTATGTAATAATCGGTCAGTTCTCCGCGTTTTCTTAATGAAGTACTTTTGGAAGTTCCTATCTAGTGTATGGCCTGCGAGCTTATCGCTTCTTCATTTTCAGCTCTCCAAGTAGATGACGAGTTTGTGGTTCAACTGCTGTTTCTATTCCTGCAATTGCTGTTACACAAGGTGATTTTGTTGGTCAATTACATTACATAACCAAAAATGTCACTGCAGACAAATTTGTTCGCATTCGAGATGAAGCCAGGTTGCATTTAAAATTCAACCAGGTTGCATTTGAAAGCAAGCAATAGTTTCGTACACATGCAACCTGGTTTCGTTTTGGTTGCATGTGTAAACCGCCGATTCCGTTTTTAGAAAGCTTGGTACCTTACAGTGACCCACTTATGTTACTTAATTGGTTCGAGTGTTTTCAGGAGCTGTCGGATCGTCTGATGTGTCCTCAATCGGCCCTAGGGGCCTACGTCATCGACCTGATGCACGACAAGAACACGGCCATCAGGGAACAATGCGAGAATGCACTCATCATCATTGGGGTTAGTTATAGGGAGCAATGCACCAATAAGTTATGGGGTAGAGGCGAAACGCACCACCTCCTTTACTCTAAAATTTCTATGCTTCTAGTTTCATCTTTTTTTATCGAGTTTTCTATTTATTGGCTGTTCTGTGAGAGGCGACACGTTTTTCTTTGAAACATATCAAACTCAATGAGTTGAATTTTAACTGGAAACTGGGTGAATACTACCCAAAACAAAGTTTCATCATTTCAAATGAACGTTAGTCCCGGAGTTATCTTTCACAACAATGACCATTCAGGAGCCGTTTCACAAAGTGGTGCTTGACTAAACAGGCATATTTGAGCACTGATTATGAGCCTTCTTCGTGTTTTGGTTGCTTAATATATAAACTAGTTAGTAGTGAGATTCTAGTTACTATATTTGTATTGTTATTGGACATTATTCATGTAGACGGGTGTATTGTTGTTTTTCAGGAGCATTCTCAGGAGTGGGCTCGTCGCATCGCGGCCGAGCGATTCCGTTGGCACAACGAGCAATGGCTCTCCATGGTCGAGGGGGGTCACGGGCTGGACGACGGAACATCACAGGTACGTACTTGGACTGCACATCAGCTCACTTTATATTTGGCCGAACGCCGGATCTGGGGTAATAGCCGCAGGTCCAGAGTTCACTTCAAGCTTCCCGCTGTGATGCAAGTCACGAGCTAGACGCGGGTTAAGCAACGAGTGTTTGGGTGGAGGATATACTCTTAGTACCGCAAGGGAACAGTCGCCGACACTAGAACGCCGGATCTGGGGTAATAGCCGCAGGTCCAGAGTTTACTTCAAGCTTCCCGCTGTGATGCAAGTCACGAGCTAGACGCGGGTTAAGCAACGAGTGTTTGGGTGGAGGATATACTCTTAGTACCGCAAGGGAACAGTCGCCGACACTAGAACGCCGGATCTGGGGTAATAGCCGCAGGTCCAGAGTTTACTTCAAGCTTCCCGCTGTGATGCAAGTCACGAGCTAGAAGCGGGTCAAGCAACGAGTGTTTGGGTGGAGGATATACTCTTAGTAACGCAAGGGAACAGTCGCCGACACTAGAGCGCCGGATCTGGGGTTATAGCCGCAGGTCGACAGTTTACTTCAAGCTTCCCGCTGTGATGCAAGTCACGAGCTAGACGCGGGTTAAGCAACGAGTCTTTGGGTGGAGGATATACTCTTAGTACCGCAAGGGAACAGTCGCCGACACTAGAACGCCGGATCTGGGGTAATAGCCGCAGGTCCAGAGTTTACTTCAAGCTTCCCGCTGTGATGCAAGTCACGAGCTAGACGCGGGTTAAGCAACGAGTGTTCGGGTGGAGGATATACTCTTAGTACCGCAAGGGAACAGTCGCCGACACTAGAACGCCGGATCTGGGGTAATAGCCGCAGGTCCAGAGTTTACTTCAAGCTTCCCGCTGTGATGCAAGTCACGAGCTAGACGCGGGTTAAGCAGCGAGTGTTTGGGTGGAGGATATACTCTTAGTACCGCAAGGGAACAGTCGCCGACACTAGAGCGCCGGATCTGGGGTAATAGCCGCAGGTCCAGAGTTTACATCAAGCTTCCCGCTGTGATGCAAGTCACGAGCTAGACGCGGGTTAAGCAACGAGTGTTCGGGTGGAGGATATACTCTTAGTACCGCAAGGGAACAGTCGCCGACACTAGAACGCCGGATCTGGGGTGAAAGCCGCGGGTCCTGAGTTTACTTCAAGCTTCCCGCTGTGATGCAAGTCACGAGCTAGACGCGGGTTAAGCAGCGAGTGTTTGGGTGGAGGATATACTCTTAGTACCGCAAGGGAACAGTCGCCGACACTAGAACGCCGTACCTTGGGTAATAGCCGCAGGTCCAGAGTTTACTTCAAGCTTCCCGCTGTGATGCAAGTCACGAGCTAGACGCGGGTTAAGCAACGAGTGTTTGGGTGGAGGATATACTCTTAGTACCGCAAGGGAACAGTCGCCGACACTAGAACGCCGGATCTGGGGTAATAGCCGCAGGTCCAGAGTTTACTTCAAGCTTCCCGCTGTGATGCAAGTCACGAGCTAGACGCGGGTTAAGCAGCGAGTGGTTGGGTGGAGGATATACTCTTAGTACCGCAAGGGAACAGTCGCCGACACTAGAGCGCCGGATCTGGGGTAATAGCCGCAGGTCCAGAGTTTACTTCAAGCTTCCCGCTGTGATGCAAGTCACGAGCTAGACGCGGGCTAAGCAACTAGTGTTTGGGTGGAGGATATACTCTTAGTACCGCAAAGGAACAGCCGCCGACACTAGAACGCCGGATCTGGGGTAATAGCCGCAGGTTCAGAGTTTACTTCAAGCTTCCCGCTGTGATGCAAGTCACGAGCTAGACGCGGGTTAAGCAACGAGTGTTTGGGTGGAGGATATACTCTTAGTACCGCAAGGGAACAGTCGCCGACACTAGAACGCCGGATCTGGGGTAATAGCCGCAGGTCCAGAGTTTACTTCAAGCTTCCCGCTGTGATGCAAGTCACGAGCTAGACGCGGGTTAAGCAACGAGTGTTTGGGTGGAGGATATACTCTTAGTACCACAAGGGAACAGTCGCCGACACTAGAGCGCCGGATCTGGGGTAATAGCCGCAGGTCCAGAGTTTAATTCAAGCTTCCCGCTGTGATGCAAGTCACGAGCTAGACGCGGGCTAAGCAACGAGTGTTTGGGTGGATGATATACTCTTAGTACCGCAAAGGAACAGTCGCCGACACTAGAACGCCGGATCTGGGGTAATAGCCGCAGGTTCAGAGTTTACTTCAAGCTTCCCGCTGTGATGCAAGTCACGAGCTAGACGCGGGTTAAGCAACGAGTGTTCGGGTGGAGGATATACTCTTAGTACCGCAAGGGAACAGTCGCCGACACTAGAACGCCGGATCTGGGGTGAAAGCCGCGGGTCCTGAGTTTACATCAAGCTTCCCGCTGTGATGCAAGTCACGAGCTAGACGCGGGTTAAGCAACGAGTCTTTGGGTGGAGGATATACTCTTAGTACCGCAAGGGAACAGTCGCCGACACTAGAACGCCGGATCTGGGGTAATAGCCGCAGGTCCAGAGTTTACTTCAAGCTTCCCGCTGTGATGCAAGTCACGAGCTAGACGCGGGTTAAGCAACGAGTGTTCGGGTGGAGGATATACTCTTAGTACCGCAAGGGAACAGTCGCCGACACTAGAACGCCGGATCTGGGGTAATAGCCGCAGGTCCAGAGTTTACTTCAAGCTTCCCGCTGTGATGCAAGTCACGAGCTAGACGCGGGTTAAGCAACGAGTGTTCGGGTGGAGGATATACTCTTAGTACCGCAAGGGAACAGTCGCCGACACTAGAACGCCGGATCTGGGGTGAAAGCCGCGGGTCCTGAGTTTACATCAAGCTTCCCGCTGTGATGCAAGTCACGAGCTAGACGCGGGTTAAGCAACGAGTCTTTGGGTGGAGGATATACTCTTAGTACCGCAAGGGAACAGTCGCCGACACTAGAACGCCGGATCTGGGGTAATAGCCGCAGGTCCAGAGTTTACTTCAAGCTTCCCGCTGTGATGCAAGTCACGAGCTAGACGCGGGTTAAGCAACGAGTGTTCGGGTGGAGGATATACTCTTAGTACCGCAAGGGAACAGTCGCCGACACTAGAACGCCGGATCTGGGGTGAAAGCCGCGGGTCCTGAGTTTACTTCAAGCTTCCCGCTGTGATGCAAGTCACGAGCTAGACGCGGGTTAAGCAGCGAGTGTTTGGGTGGAGGATATACTCTTAGTACCGCAAGGGAACAGTCGCCGACACTAGAACGCCGTACCTTGGGTAATAGCCGCAGGTCCAGAGTTTACTTCAAGCTTCCCGCTGTGATGCAAGTCACGAGCTAGACGCGGGTTAAGCAACGAGTGTTTGGGTGGAGGATATACTCTTAGTACCGCAAGGGAACAGTCGCCGACACTAGAACGCCGGATCTGGGGTAATAGCCGCAGGTCCAGAGTTTACTTCAAGCTTCCCGCTGTGATGCAAGTCACGAGCTAGACGCGGGTTAAGCAACGAGTGTTTGGGTGGAGGATATACTCTTAGTACCGCAAGGGAACAGTCGCCGACACTAGAACGCCGGATCTGGGGTAATAGCCGCAGGTTCAGAGTTTACTTCAAGCTTCCCGCTGTGATGCAAGTCACGAGCTAGACGCGGGCTAAGCAACTAGTGTTTGGGTGGAGGATATACTCTTAGTACCGCAAAGGAACAGCCGCCGACACTAGAACGCCGGATCTGGGGTAATAGCCGCAGGTTCAGAGTTTACTTCAAGCTTCCCGCTGTGATGCAAGTCACGAGCTAGACGCGGGCTAAGCAACGAGTGTTTGGGTGGAGGATATACTCTTAGTACCGCAAAGGAACAGTCGCCGACACAAGAACGCCGGATCTGGGGTAATAGCCGCAGGTTCAGAGTTTACTTCAAGCTTCCCGCTGTGATGCAAGTCACGAGCTAGACGCGGGTTAAGCAACGAGTGTTTGGGTGGAGGATATACTCTTAGTACCACAAGGGAACAGTCGCCGACACTAGAACGCCGGATCTGGGGTAATAGCCGCAGGTCCAGAGTTTAATTCAAGCTTCCCGCTGTGATGCAAGTCACGAGCTAGACGCGGGTTAAGCAACGAGTGTTTGGGTGGAGGATATACTCTTAGTACCGCAAGGGAACAGTCGCCGACACTAGAACGCCGGATCTGGGGTAATAGCCGCAGGTCCAGAGTTTACTTCAAGCTTCCCGCTGTGATGCAAGTCACGAGCTAGACGCGGGTTAAGCAACGAGTGTTTGGGTGGAGGATATACTCTTAGTACCGCAAGGGAACAGTCGCCGACACTAGAACGCCGGATCTGGGGTAATAGCCGCAGGTCCAGAGTTTACTTCAAGCTTCCCGCTGTGATGCAAGTCACGAGCTAGACGCGGGTCAAGGCCCGTATAAGCTTTCTACAAGGAGAGCGCAAGGGACAGGAAAACCTGAAGGCAGATCTCATCTGGATAGAAATGTTGGAGTATTGCGTGAAACAGGAAAGGTAGGCGAATGACATATTACTTTCAGCTATTTTACTATATACATGCTAAAGCCACACGAAATTCTTCTTGCATTGTTATTTAGATTTGTCAGTTTCAGATCAAAAGCACCCTAATCTCTTGAATTTAGCAGGAAGGGAAATGTATTCATTCATTTTTCTTGCTATCTTGCAAGTGGGTAAGGTGGCATGTAGTGTAACTGTACTGATGATTTTGTAATGATCGTGTAGTTGTAATTTGGTGCTTTCAGAGCCAAGAACTATCGACTCACCCACAATGCAGAGGAGCCCCCGAAATTTGAAGAAACTGATGTCGATGAAGTTCCAGGTAGGAAAAGCCGTAGATTTAATAACTTATATCATTTCAGATGGGTCTATGTTGTTCTAAGCGACAATTGGAATAGAAACACCCCTTGATTTTTATTGTATTTTTTTTTTATTAAAGCGCAAAGCTAGCATCGGTATAAGTTGTCTGAAAAACATTTTTTGGAAGGATTTCGTTTGTTCAATCGAAGATGAAGTGCAAATATTCATGTATTTAGTATTAATGAGCACCTTGATGTTGAAAAATAAGAATAGAATAGTCCTGTCTTCAAATGAAATTTTCAGATTCCTCCATCTCGAATGAAGCAGATGGCTTGGCCGGCGGTGCCAGTGGCATAAGCTGGAAACAAGGACGTCAACTGCTGAAACAATATCTACAGGTAATGTGCTAGCAGCTTAATCACGGTTCCCACCACCTACAAATATTGTTCAATAGTGAACATGTATCGTGTATTGATGCTATCAAGGACTGATTATAAAGAGCTCAATTTGGTTTTTTCTGTGTGGTCAATTTTGTGTTGCTAATATAAGAAACCTGGGAACTTTTCATTTGTCTCATTTAAAGAAAAAGCTGAATGTCTTTTAGGGATGAAATATTGTTAAAGTCAAAAGTAAAAGAAAATTTAATATACTAGCCTTGTATTTTATTGGTGATCGTTTCAGGAGATTGGCTACAGTGAGACTATTCTGGATGTCCGTTCGTTCCGGGTGAAAAATCTTCTTGGTCTCATTCCGGAGGTTAGTGAGAGTACGCATTCATACCATCCCTGAAAATGAAAAGTGCACTTGCAAGTTGGGAAAGGTCTATGTCTGAGGCGTCAAACTATTTTGCGTGGTATCAAGTCCATGTACAATGTATCTACATTCTACAACCTGCACGGTTTACCGATAGTTTACGAAAACCTGAATGTTGATGGCTGGGTTGTAACTTCCTTTTATTCTTCATCAAGTAGTTGTATACGGTAATGTATGCTCATTTTGCAGGGAGACTGGCCGTCAAGCGATCGTGTAGCTGGTGCGAAACAGAATGCCCTGGAGGGAAAGAAAGAGGATGACCACGACAGGTGAGCTGAGCAGTAAAGAAAGATATCAGATAGTGCCAGGTTTAGTTGAGATAATCATCCCTCCATGGGAGAGGGGATACAGGTTCTCCCACACTCTAGGTGATTTTGCATTAACTGCAGCAATTTTCTGTGCTTTGACTACAAAACGGAGCCCGTTCTCGGCTATAGAATCGCGGAATTTCATGATTTTGCATCAAATCAGGCTGATTCTCCCGAGTTTGGCGAAAAGGTTCTGAAGGTACCAGTTGGAAGGGCCGATTCCCAGGCCGTCAACTTGGTTTTCTACTGTTCATTTTCAGTGACTATGAAGTGGAGGATCGTGAAAAGGATTTGGATTCGGCCACTCGCGAGGCCATGGATGAGTTCGACTTTCTGAAGGAGGAGAAGCCCCAGGATGACTGGGCCACCACTGATCAGGGAGCCATCGACCGCCTCAAGGAGACCTACAGGTAAGGACGAGAGAGGAAGGGAGATACATACATAGGTGAAAAGTCACGGGCCTGAAAGGTTCCATTTAGGCCCGCGATTTCCGTAGCCTAAATCACCCTATTAGGGCCTACTAGGGGCGTTTAGGGTAACATTTTTCGTCTCAAATACTGGATTACATATGTTTGTTTTGCTCACCCTCGTGTATATACTAAAGAAATGTGAAAAACATAGATAAGTGCAACATAGCTACAATCAAAATCAAAAACAATGAAAAAAGCTAGATCGATATCGAAATCGCGGCCCTTTTAGGGCCTTTTCGGCCCGTTTGCAAAATCACCCGAAATTTCCCTTTTAGGGGCTAATAGTCTCTTGACTTTTCACCTGAGTTGTCTGTCGGGATATTGTGACGGTAACAGTGTATGGTGATGGTGATTCATAGTTGGGAGCGACGATACGTACGTGCGTAGCCTCTCCCAAGAAAAAGAAACTCACCAAAACACAAACACTGCGTCTGCGCAATTGTATTGAAGTCTATTAACTGTAGCGAAACTTTTAATGGTTGTAGTTGTGTGTCTGAGTCTGTATCACATTAATTTTAAATTTTATCGAGTACTGAGAATAGGTTCGTTAGTTTGTTGTGAAATGAACGTTTATTATGTACGATAGAGATAGAGCATGTACCCGTAGTATGTTCATTGATGTCATTTGTAGGAATGATGAGAAGCGTAACAAACGTAACTCTGGCAGTGCGGACGAACGGGATGGTGAGGAGGAAGAAGTGATGATGGCGAGAAAGGACATGAAGATATTGAAAGGTGGGCGCTGGCAGTTTGTTGGTTGCTTTTTCAAATTTTCAAAGGGATGAGCACACACCAGCAAGGTTGTCCGAATGTTTGGGAGGTGAATAAGAAAAATTTAAGCTCCCTGCCTATAATAGCCAGTCATTGACATGATTCAGAGAGAGAGAGAGAGAGAGAGGGGGGGTTTGGGGAATTCAGTATTCAAGCTCAAATTTCCCGTGTTCGTATATGTTCTGTAAAATAATTCTTTCAGGGGCCTCTGTGAACTGTCGCGTGTGTGATGCTGTTATCGAGTTGGAGGGTCGCAATCTGCAACACGTGGTCAAATGCGGCACGTGTCAGGAGGCGACTCCGATCAGACCGGCACCGGCCGGCAAGAAGTACGTTTCCCCAGAATCTGTTTAATACTCCATGAAAGTTGTCCGAGTAGCCATAAAAGTTCGCCTATATTGATACAAACTAGGATTTTCGCAAATCATCCATGTTCATTCGTATTCGAGGTGCTTGTAGACCGTTTTTTGAAAAAAAGATTAGCGGGTGAATGACGTGCTATGCGACGTACGACTTTCAACATGTGTTCCATGAATTACCAAAATAGGTGGAAATCACAGTCTGTAGTCAAAATGTCCATTCAATGTGTGCAGTCAATTTAAAATGTAGATACTAGGTAGTTGAGGTTCTTGGCGGCCTTGAGCTTCATGGGTCGGAAACTCGCGAATGTGTCATGAAGTTGTTCGAGGTGTGCAAGTTTTCCAAGCACTTTTGTTCGTTTCACAGGCGTGATTTTTTCCAGGTACGTACGATGTCCGTGCAATTGTTTATTGATCTGTAAGGCGGCTTCAACCCGTATTGCTTGTCCAAGAAACAATTGCAGAAGAGTCATCACGCTTGGTAGGTTGTAGTTATAATTTGTGTACTTCGCCTTCGGTAGCAGATTGGGCTCTAATGCGGTGGCACATCTATCTATTCAATTCTATTCCAGATATATCGGAATGTCTTTCTTGGAGAAATGATTGAATGATATGAAACCTGTTTTCGTCCATAGTTTCAATTGTTTCATAAATTATGTTCATACGTGATATACTGAATACTGATATAGGGTGCGCTCAGAATGGAGTCGATACTTACGTATAGCTCGGAACCGCTGTGTTTGTAGTTTGATCTCGCCGCATACCAGTCGTAATTCAAAAACTGAACTCTACACGGCGATCAAACTACAACAACGCAGACATTGTCACTTCCTATACCTATAGTACACTTTAGGTCACCGTGAGCCTCAGGGCAGTGCAGTTCGGGCGCCCACTGGCAGTTGTCGCGTGTCCTGTGTACATTGTCGCGAGGTTTTCTTGTTCAACACCCTCAATAACAGTCTGGCCAAGTGCCCGCACTGCAAGAGAAAGTTGGTTCACATTCAAGTTCAAGTTCTTTTTTTCTTGTTTTGCACTCAAGATTATATGAAATACCCTGCTGGGTGTGTCTTTTCTTATAGTAAACCACACACTCTACGCAAACGAATTTTTTGGCACTGAGATAGCAATACTGAATTTCGGTGTAAACGTCAACTAGCAGTTCCGAACTTCACACAGTAAATATTGGAAATTGGGTTGGTGGTTCGTGATGTGAATAATCACTACGCCAATTTTCAGTTCTACAATCGGTGGTTTCGCGCATCGACGTGCTATGATGTATCTGGCGGCCACGGTGGTGATGCTTTTGTTCAGCGTCCTCATCACGGTTATCAGTACCGGCAGGGTTAGTCTTTTTCATATATCCTCATGTCTCGATTGAATGAAGCATGAGACTCATATCTCATATAGTTTTTGTTGTTCAAGCAGTTCTGTCTTCGGTTACGGGAATATATAGTATTCAGAAAGATCATTATTGTGTTCGAAAATGTTTGTGAGTCTGGCGGGTGTGACTATTTCACAAGTACTCCGCTTTTTGTTTGAATTCTGTCAAACTGCATTATTTTGCATGGAAATCAGGCAGCTTATCACGATTTTGGCTAAGTTAAGGTGCGTTTTTGAATTTTTCTGTTCGTTGGAGCGTACGCATGGCCTATATGGTCGTTCGTGAACGTACGGTGTGCTGTCTAGGTTGTTTCATTCGTTCTTTTTCAGACCGGTACCTATCCGTTCCGTTGATCTATCTGGGTTGGTTGGCCGCCTACATTCTGACCGGCTATTGTGGATATCAGTTTATCTAGTATTGGATGGTCAAGATGAGTACCGTATTGGGACCTATTTGAATTTTGAATATTATTTAAATCACATGCACATCCACCCAAATACACGGCTGAGACATTCTTGCACTGTTTCTCTGTTTCTAGTCTACTTTGAACTTGTACGTGACAAGCCCAAACCCAAAACTACTTTTCTCGTTCCATAACGGAAGTTCGGAAATTTGATTTTGTTTAATCAAGTTTTGTGGGACCAGTATGGATGTCATAACAAATATTTGAGTTGAGATGACTAGTTGACGTTGACGGGAAGTTTGATTCGGTCCAATTAGTTTAGCAATAGTAGTAGTAGCAAATTACCGACGTTGTAATGTTTCATACCTCCGATTGTTTTAACTTATGTCCCCCTAATTCGCTTTTTTCATGAGCTAAACTTCTCATAGTTTCTGTTGTTTGTCACTTACGCGCAGGCTCCTAGTTGATCTTGGTGCTGTTCTATGTTACTAGCGTTTTAGCAATCATTTAGAGTTTTCTCAAATGCGGTCCCTTTTCTCTCTCGGACCACCACTCTGAATGTTTGCCTTCTTGCCGGTTTGTAGTCTTTTTGTTTATAAGATTCCTTCCATTTCTTTATCATCATTCTTATGTACAATACACGTATTTGTGATAGCATGTGGGTAATTTCATGTTTCTGGGTTGTAGTCCAACATGTTTGTATGATAATCATCTCCCCTACCACCTATAGCACATCGAGTTGTACCTACTGCATTCGTTTTGTTTTTATAACCGAAACTGAAGCATGATCACATATCACGTTCGGGAATCACGTGTAATTCCGTGGTTATGTTAAAAACCTTTTGTGACTATCATGCTTCCGATCTCGAGTTTGCCGTTTTCTTAATTTCTTATCCCAAAACGATGTTGATATTAATTATGCCTATATAGATAGATTCGTGCCCATTGTACCACCTAGACGTGTATAATATCCTCATTATCGTGTTGTTGTCAGCAAAGTTTCTATCCTTCCTGTAAATTCCTCACTTTGCGACATTTTATAAACGATGAATATGTTTCCTCTATTGATGGGTTGATTGTGTGGTTCATACCAGCTTATGATATTTGTTGGATGAGAGTGGAAAATTGGAGGATATTCGGTACGAAATTGTCTACTATTATCAAACAAGTTTGTTCGATAACGTTTTACTACCAAGTTTTCTTTAAAAGTCGAAATTTCATTGTGTTGAAATGTAGAGCTCTAATCTTCAGACCAGCCTGCTGATAATACCAGCTGTACAAGTCTAGTGCCACCCGGTCACATGAATCGTGCTCAGGTATGAAATTCGAAATATAATTTTAGCATGTTATTTGTATACTTGAAAACTTGCGCATGTCTTTTCGATTGAGTGAGACTTAATAGATTGCCTTGGGGGGTAAAAAAGTGTGGGTAAAATAAACACTGACACTGATTTCTATTACTCACTTCTAATCTTAAACTTGATCAGATCTGCTAACTCAATTCAACAAAAGTTTGTTAGACGAACCATAGGTCAACTACTACCGATATTTGCAAGTTTCACTTAATTACAGTAGTGAACGTTGAGTGGATGACGTTTAAGCTCAAGTGCATTAAGCTACAACCTATAACTCAAGTTTACAGAAAGTTCAAAGTATCACACTGGTCAATGGATAGTTTACAGCTCCTGCAAATGGCGGATGAACAAACTGTGTTTGTTCACATTTGGAGAAAAGCAATTCAAAGTTTTTAATAGGAGCCATCCGCTCATTGTGTTCAAGCTGAATCGTCACCCACTCGAACGTTGCATGTCGATTTCTTGAACTGTTATCCGCCATTTGCAGGTGCTGGGACTATATCGCAGTCTGCTCAGATACTCCAAGACCTTCAAGTTCACCAACAAGGAGTTTTTCGTCACTAGAATCCGGCAAGAGTTCGAAAACTCTAGACGACTCGAAGAGAAACAGGCGACCGCGGCGTATCAGGTGAGAATTATTCATTCGTTCTACTCGAATCAATTTGTCCCTTAGTTGGTTCAGAAATCTCTTAGATTATTCGGTTACTCGTTTCTAGAAGTTTTAGTTGTTCTCGAAGAATGGGAATATGTCCTAGTGTTGTCCAAACAATACTGGAAGAACAATCATATGTCACGTTTGGCTGCACATTTGTGAATTCACGGCACGGTATCGTCTTTGCTCCAAATTTTTATACGAAGACAGTTTCGAAACGTGCGAAACGGACTGACATTCGTGGTAAACACAGCAGTGTCTTTCATAATTCATTTACAGAGAGGTGTTAATATCCTTACCTGGAAACGATTTCTGTAGGTCAAAATGGTGTGTGTAATTGGAATCGAGGGATCTGCCAATAAGATTGGGGTGAGTTTTTCATTATCGCTCGAATAGTTTTCACTTGTTTAGTGCCTATATGGCTCACCATATATAGTCATTGAGCACTGTTCCGAATCACCGCTTAAGCGAGGAATGCAGCATTTACAACCACTTAGCAGATACACTCCATTGACTCAATGATAACTTGGAATCTATTCAGATTCCCAGAAAAACTTCGAAAACTTCGTTTGCTGTTTTCATGGCGACTTCTACTACGAAGTCTAGCAAGTATAGTTCGTTCGTGCGATATACTACGCAAAGCCTAAATTACCAAGTGCTGACAAGTTAGAGTCGTATGAAAATATGGTTTTTAGGTGGGCATAATGCGTGATGGTGTCGTGTTATCCAATCCGAGGGCCACTTTCCACGCGCCGCCCGGAGAGGGATTTCGACCCAGCGAGACGGCTCAACATCATCGACAACAGGTAGAGAGAGAAAGGGAGAGAGAGCGAGAGAGAGAGAGAGAGAGAGAGAAAGAGAGAGGACCAGGTCAATTCCACAAGAAACCGTTAAACTCTTTTTACAATGTCTTTGGGGGGATTTGGGGGTTATTACATGGTTCATGGTAACCTGATAGGTCTAACAAATACCCGGTTAAATGGATATTTCACCAGATTAACGGTGTCTGTAGGGTGATTGATTTCGAAATACGCCTCAATTTATGAATCCAATCGAAAAGCTACGGGATCAAGTTACAAACATGGTTCAGAAGTAGCGAACACTATATTTTGACATTCTTGCCTAAATTGCCAAAAACAGAAATTCGCAGTTGAGCAGTTCAATGTGAAAATTCCAGAAAACTAGACCACGTTCAGTACAAAACAGGAATCATTTCATTGACATTGATGTGTCATGTGTTCGTTGAACGACTTGCTTGCTTCTCTTGAAATTGTTTGCCGAACCCTTAGATTTTCATTCAGGTGTTGAAAATGCTGTCGAAGGCGTTACGAGAGGCGAATATTGTGGATCCGGAAACGGAAATTGACGGAATCGCCTACACCAAAGGACCGGGAATGGGCGCGCCGCTGCAGGTGAGATTGGTTCATGTTTTTGGGACGCCGTAGAAGCTCGAAGGTGACCAAACAATGTAGGCTGCTAGCTGCTTGTAAACACCGCATATTAGTTTATTCTTCTTTACAGCACCGGAAACAAACGCGAACACAACAGCAATGGTCTGGTTGTATTTCAACATTACTTGTTGATAAAACATAGTGGGTCAAGGGAAGTGCAGGAAAACAGGAGAGTAGGCCAAGTAGTAGTTTGTTGATAATTTCTGTGCTGCTGTACTGTAGCAAGCGCGAGTTTTTCACAACAAACGTAATTGGTTCAGTTTGTGTTGTTTTAGGTTATCTTCGTTGAGTTTCTGGCTTTTGTTATCTCTCAAACCTGTGTTATTGGGTCCACTTACTTCTTTATATAGTTTAATAACGGTTCAGTAAATATTCTTTTTCTTATTCTTAAACATTTCTTTAAGGTGGGCGCCATCGTGGCCCGTACCCTTTCTCAGCTGTGGAAGAAGCCCCTCGTTCCGGTGAACCATTGTGTCGGTCACATCGAGATGGGCCGCCTGATCACGGGAGCCGACAACCCGGTGGTGTTGTACGTTAGTGGAGGAAATACACAGGTATGTGTACACGTTCAAATGTGTTCTCTTATTGGTTCAGATATCATTCGATATCTTTCGATACTGTTTGTTATATTTTTCTTTCTCTCATGTGGGAGGTGTCGGTGAGTTTCGAGAAACAATTGGGATTTCGAATGATAACTACACAAAATTTGGTGAGAATACGAATAGTAAGACATAATGTGACGCCCTAGGTGAGGGAGATAGGAGATATCGCTCTAGAACTTCTGACTTTCTCATCTGAGTGTGGAAGTGACGTTCGATTCAAATTATCTTCTGTATTGTTTTTCAGGTCATCTCTTACTCGAACCAGAAGTACCGTATCTTCGGCGAAACGATCGATATTGCAGTGGGGAACTGTCTGGACCGATTCGCGCGTGTCATCAAACTTCCCAACGATCCCAGTCCCGGCTACAATATTGAGCAGAGCGCTAAGACAGGTTGGGCATTGGTTGTATCCTTTAAATATATTTTAGACGCATTCATATTCAACTATTTGATTCAACGCATTCATCTGACACATGGTCATGTTGTTCTCTAAAAAATAATTGCTTCTCGTTCGATTTCAACGAGGATATGGCCAACTTCCAAAAAGTTTGATCCTAGCGGGTCCAAGTAGTTGTCATTTGGTGGTTGAATTTATCTTTCCGTAATTATTTATGATATTGGGCGTCCTATTCGGCCTCGGTGCGTCAAGACAGTGTTTTTAGACCAAAACTATGAAATGTGACGTAGGTTCGTAAAACTTGTTTTCGGATAATAGTCACATGTGTATGTGTATATAAATATTGAATATCAGGTAACAAGTTGTTGGATCTTCCCTACGCGGTGAAGGGAATGGACGTATCTCTATCTGGTATCCTATCCTTCATCGAACAAAAGGCTCCGCAATTATTAGCCTCTGGAGAGTACACTGTCTCCGATCTATGCTTCTCACTGCAGGTAGGAATTGGGGAAAATGTGGTTTACCCCCGAGGTCTTACTGGTTACCTAGTTGTTTATGGTTAGTTTTCCGGGTTTGACTTGGAACTGCGCAATTTATCTTCAAGATGAACATTCATTGGTTGGTAATCAGTTCTCATTATGATTTATTTGTCTTCATATTTGATGAAATCGGTTGAAAAAACCGGGGAAGTCAAAAAAGTTATATTTTCAGGAGACGGTATTTTCCATGCTGATCGAGATCACCGAACGAGCAATGGCTCATACGAGAAGCAATGAACTGTTGATCGTAGGAGGTGTTGGATGTAACAAACGGTTACAGGTTGGTTGGTTTTTGCAGTAAAAATGATAAATTTGTTGATAAATGATGTTAAGCAGTTAGTATTGTTAGTTTTCACAAAGTTGGCATCTAGTAGGCTTAAGCCTTCATTGTCAATTCAGGTTGAGAACGTGATTTGCTGAAGAGTCAGTGAGAAACGGTGTAACACATGTCTCAGCCAAATGGTAGATGTTACCAAAGATCGAAGTTGACCCGTTAAGATTCTAAAGTTTCGTAGTTCTTCAATAAGATGGCTTTAAAAATCTTGTTTCTAGTAGTTTGCTCATATTTAGTTTGGCTATTTTTTTAGGAAATGGCTACTGTCATGTGTTCTGAACGCGGAGCTCATCTTTTCGCGACAGACGAACGATTCTGCATCGACAATGGTTAGTCTTGTTGAGATTCTGCTAGTTTTGTCGAATCTGAAGTAGGACGATTATGTGGTCCAATCCCGTGTCAACGGTCCTTCAAACTGCAATTGAAAAATGTATTGCAGTTTAAAGGACTGAAGCGTTCGGATTGGACCACATTATCGTCCTTCTTTAACCAGTGTTGGATTCAGAAAGCCAGCATTTTTCTTTTCTTCTTATAAACATGTTTCATCGATGTGAAAATGAGTTTTAGACATTTAAGTACGCGTATTTTTGGCGAATTAACTTCGAAGGTTTTGAAAGTTTAGAGTTGGTTTCCGACGCGTTTCTATGTTTTTTTTGCATGGTGGTAATTATTTCCGCGGCTGCACCGAAGAATACATACAGAAAAAATCCCTCTCTATAGTGTTTTTTCCCAGAGCAGGCGTATACGGTGTATTTGGTCCTGTGTTTGTAGTTTGGTTCCGTCGCGTTTTAGTCGACAATCGTGAGTTACGCCGCGTTTCGCGGTCAAACTACAAATATGATTTCGCCACTCCGATTCAAAATTGCATTAACGCTAAAGGGAAATTGTATTGCAGGTGCGATGATTGCGCAGGCTGGTTGTCTCATGCTGGCAGCCGGGTTGAAGTGCTCCATCGAAAAGGCCACCTTCACCCAACGATATCGAACTGACCAGGTCAACGTGGTTTGGAGGGGAGAATAGATTACACGATCTTTTACAAATTATTTAAATTGTGAACAATCTTCTTCATTTTGTCCTGTTGGTAAGAATTTGAAGTAATTGGGTATTTTGCTGTCTTCGTTTTAGAAAAGAGAAAGCGTAAAGTGATTAAAAACACTTTATCGTAGTCGTTTACTGTTGATATGCTTATTGTTTTACACTGTTTTTGAAGTTATTCTTGGCTCTGCGTATCTGACTTCGTTATGATTGTTGTTGCTTTATTGTTTTGTTAGTTTATGATTTGAAATTATCCCGGAACAATGAACATTTACGGAACGGAAAATGTTTTGCCTTTTCAGTTTGATAGATGTATTATATGCAGTCTCTATAGGTTAGGTCTGATCATGCGTAATTTTCTCTCCCCAAAGTGCGACAAACAAATAGGACAAACCTGTAAGAACGCGTTTACAATTGAGCTCAAACGCGGTATAGCAGACATGGTACGTGCACTTTTTGATTGCGTGCAATTGACGTGCAATTTTCCCTGTCGAAGGAAATAGCAGTCATTTGTATGGAAGTATGTCCAATAGTCGGTCGATGATTCAAGCATGCATTCTTCTTCTTTCCGTTCTGCTTGTAAACTCCGCTGATGTGCCGGTAAGTATTTTCTTGAGAAATGTTTAATGTTTCTTGAACCATAGTTGAAAGTTATAGAACTCTGCAAAAAAGGTTTATTTCTGGCGCATTCAGTTTCGAGACATGTCGTTTTAGTTTTGCTTTTCCACTAAATCCTTTGTTGAACTTTGAGAGGTACATCGAAATCAGCGTTCCTCATTTTCATAGAATCTCCTCTAAGCTCATCATAATTGTATCATGTCAAAATCATAATTGAGAGCGTTTAGGTAAGAAACGGAAAGCTTAAGCCCTTTACTGCTACTGTAGCTGTTCATGAATGAATGGAATAGTATATATATATAACTACTAACACTTCGTATTTGACATACATGTGTGAATATGTAGTTTTGTGTATATTTGTCGTATGGTTACTATTTTACTCTTTTTAGTCACGGAAGGCATGCTAACACTGCGATCTGATATGATTTTTGTTTGATTCTGTCCAAAATGAGTAGTTTCTCATAACTACAAATCAAACATGGAAATCCACTATTATTTTCACTTGCAGACGACCCTGAAACCGGACACTTGTTATGGTTCAGACGGGCAGATCATGTACCTCTCGGCCGCCATTACTATCCCGATTGCACTCAATATCGTCAGTATTTTCATCATCGGTTTCACCCTGTATCAGGTGAAGCAGCTCAAGAACATGTCCGAGAAGGTCTCCACCAGGTACGGTAGTTTTGGAGCGCGGTGGTAAATTCTACCTCATACAGCTGAGAAAATAGGCAAAAAAATTAACTTCCAGTGGCTTAGGCCAACTCAGGTTTTGTCGTTTGTTTTATCGATGTATGTTCTTGTTCCTACGTTCCTGAGTTTGAAATTATTGCTGTATAAGGTAACTAGACGTAGAAATTGCAACAACACTTGACACTGACCGAAACAGTACTGTTATTCTGCTCTGTTTGTCGGTTATTTTCAGTGCAGATTAGGCGTAGCTCGAAAAATTGGCGAAGTTGGGAAAAGTTGGCGAAGTTGTGTAAGACCGATCAGATTGCAACTTGCATTCGGAAAAGATCGATCAAAGTACAACATTAAACTACAACTTCAATTTCTCAAAGTAGGACGATTATGTGGACCAATCCCGTGTCGGTCCCTTAAACTACAATTGGAAAATGTATTGCAGTTTAAAGGACTGAAGCGTTGCGATTGGGCCAAAATACAGGGCATGTTCGGAGTAATCATCCTTCTTTATAACGTTTTTTTAGTGCCCAAGGCCTGGCGCGCATGGCAGTTCGCGTGGGAATCGGTTCAACCGCCAAGAAGGCTCTGGTCGACTTCGCCAAGGGAAAACCGGAATTTGCCCAATTGATGGGCGGAGAGAAATAAATATTATTTCCTGTGTTCTTTACATCGTCAGACTTTGTATTTTTTTCACGTGGTTGTAGGGCCAATATCATTTGTGAAAAAAGGTGGTATCACTATTTGCTAGTCAGATATAGTTAGCAAATACAGCCAATGCATTAGCCCTTCTTATCGTTCGGTGAATGTGCACGGATGGCCGAGCGGTCTCAGGCGCCAGACTCAAGCGATTGCTTTCCGCGAGATTGCGGCTGGGTGTTCTGGTACTCGAATGGGTGCGTGGGTTCGAATCCCACTCCGTGCAATAGTTTTTGTGAATTCGGTAGGAATATGAAATTCGAAAGATTTGTATCACTTTTAGTATTAACACTTTTCAAACAAATTAATTAATGTAAAATTTTAAAACTACATCTCATTCCAGTTGTTTTAGTCGGTTTCCGTAGCAAATACAGCTAATGCATTAGCCCTTCTTATCGTTCGGTGAATGTGCACGGATGGCAGAGCGGTCTAAGGCGCCAGACTCAAGCGATTGCTTTCCGCGAGATTGTGGCTGGGTGTTCTGGTACTCGAAAGGGTGCCTGGGTTCGAATCCCACTCCGTGCAATAGTTTTTGTGAATTCAGTAGGAATATGAAATTCGAAAGATTTGTATCACTTTTAGTATTAACACTTTTCAAACAAATTAATTAATGTAAAATTTTAAAACTACATCTCATTCCAGTTGTTTTAGTTGGTTTCCGTAGCAAATACAGCCAATGCATTAGCCCTTCTTATCGTCCGGTGAATGTGCACGGATGGCCGAGCGGTCTAAGGCGCCAGACTCAAGGGATTGCTTTCCGCGAGATTGCGGCTGGGTGTTCTGGTACTCGAATGGGTGCGTGGGTTCGAATCCCACTCCGTGTAATAGTTTTTGTGAATTCGGTAGGAATATGAAATTCGAAAGATTTGTATCACTTTTAGTATTAACACTTTTCAAACAAATTAATTAATGTAAAACTTTAAAACTACATCTCATTCCAGTTGTTTTAGTTGGAGAAACTATCGCAAAACTACCCGTTCGCCCATTACTAGGCTTGAAGCACCAATATTTTGAACCCTGCAAACGAACATCTTTTTTTCTTTCTTGAATATTCGAAATGCATAAATCAAGTCTAGAACAACTCTTCTATAGAACAAACTTTTCAAACCCAACTTTTGCAATCTTACCTGGTATGATGGTAAACTTGCCGGGTAATTATCACTAGGAAACACTCTATAGTAGAGCATTCTGGTGAACCCATGTTGAACTTTCTACATCACTACATCTCATTCCAGTTGTTTTAGTCGGTTTCCGTAGCAAATACAGCCAATGCATTAGCCCTTCTTATCGTTCGGTGAATGTGCACGGATGGCCGAGCGGTCTAAGGCGCCAGACTCAAGCGATTGCTTTCCGCGAGATTGCGGCTGGGTGTTCTGGTACTCGAATGGGTGCGTGGGTTCGAATCCCACTCCGTGCAATAGTTTTTGTGAATTCGGTAGGAATATGAAATTCGAAAGATTTGTATCACTTTTAGTATTAACACTTTTCAAACAAATTAATTAATGTAAAACTTTAAAACTACATCTCATTCCAGTTGTTTTAGTTGGAGAAACTATCGCAAAACTACCCGTTCGCCCATTACTAGGCTTGAAGCACCAATATTTTGAACCCTGCAAACGAACCTCTTTTTTTCTTTCTTGAATATTCGAAATGCATAAATCAAGTCTAGAACAACTCTTCTATAGAACAAACTTTTCAAACCCAACTTTTGCAATCTTACCTGGTATGATGGTAAACTTGCCGGGTAATTATCACTAGGAAACACTCTATAGTAGAGCATTCTGGTGAACCCATGTTGAACTTTCTACATCACTACATCTCATTCCAGTTGTTTTAGTCGGTTTCCGTAGCAAATACAGCCAATGCATTAGCCCTTCTTATCGTTCGGTGAATGTGCACGGATGGCCGAGCGGTCTAAGGCGCCAGACTCAAGCGATTGCTTTCCGTGAGATTGCGGCTGGGTGTTCTGGTACTCGAATGGGTGCGTGGGTTCGAATCCCACTCCGTGCAATAGTTTTTGTGAATTCGGTAGGAATATGAAATTCGAAAGATTTGTATCACTTTTAGTATTAACACTTTTCAAACAAATTAATTAATGTAAAACTTTAAAACTACATCTCATTCCAGTTGTTTTAGTTGGAGAAACTATCGCAAAACTACCCGTTCGCCCATTACTAGGCTTGAAGCACCAATATTTTGAACCCTGCAAACGAACATCTTTCTTGAGTATTCGAAATGTATAAATCAAGTCTAGAACAACTCTTCTATAGAACAAACTTTTCAAACCCAACTTTTGCAATCTTACCTGGTATGATGGTAAACTTGCCGGGTAATTATCACTAGGAAACACTCTATAGTAGAGCATTCTGGTGAACCCATGTTGAACTTTCTACATCACTACATCTCATTCCAGTTGTTTTAGTCGGTTTCCGTAGCAAATACAGCCAATGCATTAGCCCTTCTTATCGTTCGGTGAATATGCACGGATGGCCGAGCGGTCTAAGGCGCCAGACTCAAGCGATTGCTTTCCGCGAGATTGCGGCTGGGTGTTCTGGTACTCGAATGGGTGCGTGGGTTCGAATCCCACTCCGTGCAATAGTTTTTGTGAATTCGGTAGGAATATGAAATTCGAAAGATTTGTATCACTTTTAGTATTAACACTTTTCAAACAAATTAATTAATGTAAAACTTTAAAACTACATCTCATTCCAGTTGTTTTAGTTGGAGAAACTATCGCAAAACTACCCGTTCGCCCATTACTAAGCTTGAAGCACCAATATTTTGAACCCTGCAAACGAACATCTTTCTTGAGTATTCGAAATGTATAAATCAAGTCTAGAACAACTCTTCTATAGAACAAACTTTTCAAACCCAACTTTTGCAATCTTACCTGGTATGATGGTAAACTTGCCGGGTAATTATCACTAGGAAACACTCTATAGTAGAGCATTCTGGTGAACCCATGTTGAACTTTCTACATCACTACATCTCATTCCAGTTGTTTTAGTCGGTTTCCGTAGCAAATACAGCCAATGCATTAGCCCTTCTTATCGTTCGGTGAATGTGCACGGATGGCCGAGCGGTCTAGGCGCCAGACTCAAGCGATTGCTTTCCGCGAGATTGCGGCTGGGTGTTCTGGTACTCGAATGGGTGCGTGGGTTCGAATCCCACTCCGTGCAATAGTTTTTGTGAATTCGGTAGGAATATGAAATTCGAAAGATTTGTATCACTTTTAGTATTAACACTTTTCAAACAAATTAATTAATGTAAAACTTTAAAACTACATCTCATTCCAGTTGTTTTAGTCGGTTTCTGTAGCAATTACAGCCAATGCATTAGCCCTTCTTATCGTTCGGTGAATGTGCACGGATGGCCGAGCGGTCTAAGGCGCCAGACTCAAGCGATTGCTTTCCGCGAGATTGCGGCTGGGTGTTCTGGTACTCGAATGGGTGCGTGGGTTCGAATCCCACTCCGTGCAATAGTTTTGTGAATTCGGTAGGAATATGAAATTCGAAAGATTTGTATCACTTTTAGTATTAACACTTTTCAAACAAATTAATTAATGTAAAACTTTAAAACTACATCTCATTCCAGTTGTTTTAGTTGGAGAAACTATCGCAAAACTACCCGTTCGCCCATTACTAGGCTTGAAGCACCAATATTTTGAACCCTGCAAACGAACTTCTTTCTTGAATATTCGAAATGCATATATCAAGTCTAGAACAACTCTTCTATAGAACAAACTTTTCAAACCCAACTTTTGCAATCTTACCTGGTATGATGGTAAACTTGCCGGGTAATTATCACTAGGAAACACTCTATAGTAGAGCATTCTGGTGAACCCATGGTGAATGTTGAAGCACCAATATTTTGAACCCTGCAAACGAACATCTTTCTTGAGTATTCGAAATGCATAAATAAAGTCTAGAACAACTCTTCTATAGAACAAACTTTTCAAACCCAACTTTTGCAATCTTACCTGGTATGATGGTAAACTTGACGGGTAATTATCACTAGGAAACACTCTATAGTAGAGCATTCTGGTGAACCCATGTTGAACTTTCTACATCACTACATCTCATTCCAGTTGTTTTAGTCGGTTTCCGTAGCAAATACAGCCAATGCATTAGCCCTTCTTATCGTTCGGTGAATGTGCACGGATGGCCGAGCGGTCTAAGGCGCCAGACTCAAGCGATTGCTTTCCGCGAGATTGCGGCTGGGTGTTCTGGTACTCGAATGGGTGCGTGGGTTCGAATCCCACTCCGTGCAATAGTTTTTGTGAATTCAGTAGGAATATGAAATTCGAAAGATTTGTATCACTTTTAGTATTAACACTTTTCAAACAAATTAATTAATGTAAAACTTTAAAACTACATCTCATTCCAGTTGTTTTAGTCGGTTTCCGTAGCAATTACAGCCAATGCATTAGCCCTTCTTATCGTTCGGTGAATGTGCACGGATGGCCGAGCGGTCTAAGGCGCCAGACTCAAGCGATTGCTTTCCGCGAGATTGCGGCTGGGTGTTCTGGTACTCGAATGGGTGCGTGGGTTCGAATCCCACTCCGTGCAATAGTTTTTGTGAATTCAGTAGGAATATGAAATTCGGAAGACTGTGTATCACTTTTAGTATTAACACTTTTCAAACAAATTAATTAATGTAAAACTTTAAAACTACATCTCATTCCAGTTGTTTTAGTCGGTTTCCGTAGCAATTACAGCCAATGCATTAGCCCTTCTTATCGTTCGGTGAATGTGCACGGATGGCCGAGCGGTCTAAGGCGCCAGACTCAAGCGATTGCTTTCCGCGAGATTGCGGCTGGGTGTTCTGGTACTCGAATGGGTGCGTGGGTTCGAATCCCACTCCGTGCAATAGTTTTTGTGAATTCAGTAGGAATATGAAATTCGGAAGACTGTATCACTTTTAGTATTAACACTTTTCAAACAAATTAATTAATGTAAAACTTTAAAACTACATCTCATTCCAGTTGTTTTAGTCGGTTTCCGTAGCAATTACAGCCAATGCATTAGCCCTTCTTATCGTTCGGTGAATGTGCACGGATGGCCGAGCGGTCTAAGGCGCCAGACTCAAGCGATTGCTTTCCGCGAGATTGCGGCTGGGTGTTCTGGTACTCGAATGGGTGCGTGGGTTCGAATCCCACTCCGTGCAATAGTTTTTGTGAATTCAGTAGGAATATGAAATTCGAAAGATTGTGTATCACTTTTAGTATTAACACTTTTCAAACAAATTAATTAATGTAAAATTGTAAAACTACATCTCATTCCAGTTGTTTTAGTCGGTTTCCGTAGCAATTACAGCCAATGCATTAGCCCTTCTTATCGTTCGGTGAATGTGCACGGATGGCCGAGCGGTCTAAGGCGCCAGACTCAAGCGATTGCTTTCCGCGAGATTGCGGCTGTTGTATACGTAGGCTAAAAGTACCAAGTGTAGGCCATTTATACCATGTCCGCGGACACCCGATA
Organism: Litoditis marina; assembly: GCA_964036275.1. Lineage (NCBI taxonomy): Eukaryota > Metazoa > Nematoda > Chromadorea > Rhabditida > Rhabditidae > Litoditis > Litoditis marina. The sequence continues at coordinate 2,321,697 of OZ038435.1, read as the reverse complement.
GCGTGGAAGATTTACGACCTGTAATACAACCAGATAATTGAGCCGATCACAAATTGTTATTATAACACTGTATGTTGCATACAGTGCAGTTGATATTTATGGGTGAACTACAGCGAATAGCAGAGGACTATGCCTCAGATGATGAATACGAAACTCAAGAAGGTTTTGGTGTTAGCTACGATGATCCATCAGCTATGTGTAGTGATATTCTGAAAACGGTTTTGAACAGAAAAATCAAAATTGGAAAGAAAACTATAAATTTCCATGTTGACAACATTTCTTTTGAAAATGTCAAACAAATTCTGACAGTAGTATATGTGCCGAAATATACCCACCTTTGGGCATAAAATTGTTGCATATGTAGGCTAAAAGTACCAACTGTCGGTCATTTTGACCGATCCCGCGCCAACCGGTTTGCCGCACAAGGTTTACGACCAACGAGACAACCCACAATTTTCTAATCCAGGAATTAACTATGATGATAAGTAAATTAAAATCAAATAACCTGTCAAAGTTTCTCAAAGTTAAAGTCCGCCAGATACCAACAGTTTCCAGTTAGAACGATTTCGCTCCACGGCGATATCGTATTGCTTTTCAATTTCTCTTCATTTGTGTTATGTTACACGTGCATAACTGTCCACTGACGTGAGGTTTCACGCCACATTCAAGTTTCTTGTCTGCAAAGTGAATTCAATACTGTACCTCTTGACATATCACTTTCATAGTCACAGTTGTAAGTTGATCCGCAACATGTAAAATATTATTTTCTTGATTTACCTTTTTGATATTACCGAGAAATAAACCAAGAAGTTAGAAAGAAAATGAAAAGTAACACATTATCAATCCGTAAATTCTTAACGGGAATGTCAAATGTTTTTCTTATTAAACTGACTGCCTCACAATTTGTTGAGCGAACCCCACGCATACCGAAGGAGGATGAAAGTTCAGATATTTGTATTTTACGACTCGAGACGGTATTTTTGCTAGTAATATATTCATGTATCAACACCACTTAAAATGGCATTTTTTATATGATGAACTATTATCGGATACATATAGAATGTTAGTAAACAAAGTCGGAACATCTAGTTTAGGGTGAGCTCAATTGTTGTGATCGCATACATTACAAACGTTTCTGTCACTTCAACTAATCACATGTCATTGCGCGGAGTGAACTGAAAAATAATAATTGCACACATGATAATATAATCGTAGAATTGTGGTATATGTAGGTTTACAGTACTATAGTTGTTAACAATACACAAATGACCACGGCAATCGGTTTTACGACACACGAGAAAATCAAATAATTGCACCGTTTACAACTGGCGAGTAACACCACTGTTGGGACACTCACAAATTTATTGATAATTAGGCAGTATTTGAAACAAAAAAAGGTATATACAAACGAAATTGTGTATGGTAACATGAAAAAAAGTTGTTCATTTCGCGTTTTGGAGAGTAAATAGAATGGTGACGCAGAACATGAACAAATTTAGGAAATTTCGCCTTTTTAGTATGGTAACTTTTCAAATTTGATGTTCATAGACTATTCGTTTGACTCCCGATTCGGCAATTTTAATTTTATTGACTTGGTGGCTATAAAGAAACCGCATATTCCAACAACATGCAGTGAATGAATAAATCTTGATGAGTCTACTGGGAGTACAAATTACAGAACGAATTCAAAACAAGAAGAACTCAATTAACGACACAATAGCAGAATTTCGTTTTTTTCGTTGATTTTTCTTCAAAGTGAGCCTTCATATGATACTGATTCATTTGGCAAACTTTGACTTGTTGTTATTGATTGAAGAGTTATTATTCAGAAACGCGGTTATTATATACTCGTAATTGCATAGAAAATGAAAAAAAATTATTCCATATATATAAAAAGTCGGCGAACATGCGGATGAGAAGTGAAAAGGGGCTCACTAGTAGCTCATACCAATGTGAACACAAATTTTCGTGTACAAGTGTACATATTGTTCATTTGCTAATTTGTTTTTTTCTAATGGAAACTCTCCAATCATACTCTGCCAAGTATATACTTTTTTTCATTGGACAATTACTCGGAAATAATGCATTGCTATGAGGTGATATACTCTGTTTCACCATTCGATGTCTTCTTACAGTAACCCGTGAAAAGTCCAGGAAGCGTTTTTTAATGAATAATTCCATGTTTCGGTTGCAAACCTTCAGAGTTGGTTGTTCAGATTTGGTTGTAGTAAACATTCAAAAGTCACTACCGAAATTGGGAGGAAATCGAAAAAAAGGCAGCAGACCAAAATTGAACGAAAAGTTTGGGCATTTAACTGTAGAGGGTTATAGTTGGATGAAACAAACTATAGATGAGCATTAGATGAGAAAATTCACGTTTCGGACCGACATGTGTAGCTCTAGGTTTTCCGGACAAGAAAAGCTCGGACACATTTGCATCAGATTATCAATGACTTTCATATAACTTCCATATAATAGAATAGAATAGAATAGAATAATTTATTGAAATCGTAAATGAGTTCAAAAGTGTGAATACAAAATAAATGCAAACATGTAGATAAAATGAGAGTAAACAAGTAGAACACCAGATTGACACACCCAAATCTATTCGACACGAGAAGTTTCTGCGTGGAAAAGGCCTTTTCTGCATTTTCAAGTGCCCATACCCACTCACAATAGTTGTATTCCTAATTTTCATAACAAAAAATGCTGATACTCAGAAAAATGCAATGACAAAAGGCACGATAACTTATTAGAATGCTAATTTGAGGTGACTATACAATTTACTTCTAGTACATTTTATACTCGTCAACAAATTTGATATTTTCAAGATATTTAGAATATTTAGAATATTTATTCAACGCATTCATGTATTTGACACATCTATCACATGGTGTTCTCTCAGTTTCATGCTTCACGTACGGATTCAACAATTCTTCAAGACACTTGTTATCAACTATCTGTTGAGAACCCTCGATATTTTTTCCGGTTTTCTAGCAAGGGAACGAACTCACAATTATCTTTCTACCCACTGAAATGCATCAGCAATAGTCCTTTTATCGAAGTTTCATGGCCAGAACATTGTTCAAAACCTAGCTAACTCTGTCAACTTCCAGCAAGGGGTTCAACGAATTTGTACTGTTTTACTGAAAGAAGACTTGCCGAACCGGTAGTTTTTAGCGACAAAGTCGTGTCATGACTTTCTCAAGTCGAACCATTCCTTGGATTAGTCGTGTCACGACTTTTAAATGTCGACTAACTGCTTTTACGATAGACAAAACTAATTCTGGCAAACTTTCGAGAACGCGTTTCTCTACCAACCCATCTTGACAGTGTTACATATACTACTGGTCATTTGCACCGTCACGTGAAACATGTCAAACACAGCAGAACTCAAAAACGTGCAATGACGTGCACGATTCCTCATTAGAATGCTAGCTTTACGTGAATATTCAATTTATTTCTAATATTTACGATCCCTCCTAGGACAGGTGATCAGTATCGAAATCGCGAAAACGAGATGATTATGACTGAGGCGGCTGGCAACAATCTTAACGCGATAGCGTTATACCAATCACAAAAGCATATACCCTGTCTGAATAAATGTTTAGGTTTAAGGTTTCAAGATTTATTCATTCACTTCATATTGTTGCAATATGGTGTTCCTTTACGGCCATCCAGTTTATGTTAAATGTTTATGACCCTACAACCGTTGCAGACGTTCAAGACACTAGAATTCGCTCGTACTGAGACATTTTCCCCAGCGTTGGACAGCCGGGAATTGGTTGATAGATAATTTAAAAATGAGTTTAAAACAAAGTTCAACTATTAACGACTTATTCTAACATGGATAAAATTTTCGCACCATTTTTTTCCTTCCCCATCATTTTTTGGTGATGCGAAAATTTGAAGTGAAACAAAAACGTTAAAGAATCCTCTATGAGTTGGACCAAAAGTCATACATGCACAAACAGTATCTAATTGTGTTCGAATACACATGTAAAGAGCGCGCAGAAGAAAATGCCCCCGCATTATTGGAGCAAAGGGAAATATGTGCATTTTTCACCATTTTTCACTGGTTCTTTTTTCTGTCACTTAAGCTATTCAGAAGCTTAAAACCCATTTCTTGCCGTCTATCGAGTTGTATTTACGGTCATTTATGTACGTCGATTTTCTGAGGAAACAAGTTTGGATACAGGAATACAAGTTATATAACAATACCAGGTCTTGTATTTTCTATCGGATAGAAACGCAGGTGTTAAGAATTCAGAGAAATAATGTTTTGAAATGTTCATCACGTTTTGAGTGATTTTTTCGGAATATTGACAAAGCGGTGCGACGGTTACATTTTGTTCGTGTCATGAGGAAAACTTTCAAATTCCAAGTTTTGCAATATTAATAAATCACTGAGAGGAATGAGAAAATCTCTACAAGCCAAGCAAGTCAAATATAATTTGTAGAAAACATCAGTACGATCTAATCTGTAATTTCATCTACAAAAATACATATTAATTCAATTCCGAAAATATTCGTGAAACAATGATCACTCTCGATACCTTATTGGTATGAAGCGTTCTCGAAACTGTACTACACAAATTGTTCAAAATAAATGTAAGCGCATAAAAAAGGTAAGCTTCCCGGAAAATGTGCTCAATAAAACACGTACGCATGTCATTTTTCAGTCAACTACTATAAGTAAATGCAATTTTTTTTCCGGAAAAACTATGTCAATGCTGTCTTTCCAGAAGGAATTCATACTCAGGATAATTCTTTTTAGCGAAGTGAAAACTAACTTTCTATAGTTATATTTCGTTATACTTTGGTAATCTTGCAGGAATGATTCGTTTTACGCACCACTTCCCAACCCATTTTCCACTATCCTCTATTTATTGTCAGAGACACAGAACGGATACTTGTTCGTAAATTAACTTCTCATTCAAATTTTGAAACGTTAACGAGATGCAGATATGTACGAGCTACCGCTCAAAATGCCTCTATATTGTGCAATGTAGATAGTTTTTGAAAAATGAAAAAAGTCATTTATTCTCTTTCGAGATGGAAGATACGCACAGAAAGTTCGAAAAACCACATTATTACGAGCAAAATAGAAGCGAGCAGGATTCGAGTTACTGTAATGCAGCAATCCTCAATCTCTCACCGCTTTGTAGTTTTCATGGTGTTCACAAATTCTCCTCCACAGCTTTCATATTCGATTTTATTCCCATGTTTTGAATATGGTTTTGTGTTTTTATGAACTTTTTGAAAATTTTGTACGTAGGTGAACTTGCGTTCTATGTAAGTGCGCGAGGGCGCACCGCATTTTTGAAAACACGGAGCAAGACAGGAAGTTGACACCTAATTGTGGTTTTTCGAGGTTAACTATATCGACTAATCAGCTCAAATCTCCAAGAGGAATCAACCCTCCCTATTTTCCATACCACAGCACCTCACTCTAGACAGTAGACAGAGCTTGCCACGATCGGCTATTAAACTGAACGGCTATGACAAAATTGATACCGAAAGAAGACTTTCTCCTTTATTACTCATATTATACGTGAAAAATATACAGAGCTTGTCGCCGGCGAGTCGTGTGCGTGCGGGAGTGAAAGATCCGATTTGTGCGTCTTTAAGGATAATTATGAGAAGAATCTTTGGGAACTGTCGCCAGCCTCTCGCCAAGTAGCGTGATTCGTTAACTAGTTAGTTAGAGCATGATTGAAATGGGAGTTTTGATAACAACTAGTATGCTGTCATAATTTGTTTACATGAACTTTCCACCTCACTCAAGTCATGACTAGAACTTAAGAGATTGCATTTGAGATCAGTGGGTTTGGAACTTATCAGAGCAGCTGTTTAGCTAAACATCCACTATAAATTAACAGTCAAGTAGAGAGGTACTATCTGATAGTATTCAAGGTACAATACATCTGTTACAAAACAAACTCTTCATTTTACCAAAACATAATACTTTAGGAAAAGAAATAAGATTTTGAAGACATCGTGATACAACCGAAAAACAGATCTTCTTCAACAATCTCGGATTTTGTTTGCAATAGAATCATTACAGTTCGTTCACGATTATTAGTTAGTCAAACCAATATTTTGAATGCTCTGGGTGCGCAATAATAAACTCTTCGCTGCGCTCCTCAGACCGTAACAGGATAGCCGAGAGGATGTGAGCGCCGAAGTACGCCGCAGGTCGTGTTTCGTTTCGGGAGAGAGACAAAATAATTAACAAAATGATTGTTAACTCATACGATTAAGTTTTACCCGCTTTAACAAACTAATTTACTTAAAAAGTAAATTTTCTTTTACAGAAGGTCATTGCTAAAAGCGCAAGAATCATATTTGGTAACTGACGACTGAAAATCGGCGACTCGTCATTGACTTCTCCCGGCGACCTCGCCGGCGACCCGTCCTCGAATCCCATAGTAGTTCCATAATTTTTTTCTTTTTCTTGCAGTGTCCAGAAATTATGTCGTTTTTGAGTAGCTCGTACAAATCACACCAGTGTTGGGCCCCTACTTTTATATGAATTGGAAATTCAGTTCGATTACACGATAGTATTCCATCTTATTACTGGCGATTTTGGTGCGCTTCCCACCTATCTCAAAATCAGCAAATATTCTGTTGTCTGCCAGTACCTTGCTATCAAATAAGAAAATGAGAGCTTGCCCTGTAGATGAACCACTTTCTTTTTATTGGTCGCTTCTGAACAGGTCCAATTTGATGAATAAAAGTCGAAATATGGATAAAAAATATGAATTATATGGTATCGTTTGCATTGTCTCAAACGGTGTCAGCCAGCTCAGGCCTCAAACAGCATTACCCATAAATATATTAGCCGTATTTACACATGTGAACAAAATCTCCGTCACTTTAAATGGTTTCAGTACTTAAAAATTTTGTGATGAGGTGTAGTGCACTGTAACGTAGTGTAATTGAGATGATTTTGGTGGACATACTCAAAGAATGTATTTATTGCTAGAAAAGTCTTAAATTGAGGTGAACGTAAAAATTCACAACAAAGTCACTTACATAGAACGCAAGTTCACCTACGTACAAAATTTTCAAAAAGTTCATAAAAACACAAAACCATATTCAAAACATGGAAATAAAATCGAATATGAAAGCTGTGGAGGAGAATTTGTAAACACCATGCAAACTACAAAGCGGTGAGAGATTGAGGATTGCTGCATTACAGTAACTCGAATCCTGCTCGCTTCTATTTTGCTCGTAATAATGTGGTTTTTCGAACTTTCTGTGCGTATCTTCCATCTCGAAAGAGAATAAATGACTTTTTTCATTTTTCAAAAACTATCTACATTGCACAATATAGAGGCATTTTGAGCGGTAGCTCGTACATATCTGCATCTCGTTAACGTTTCAAAATTTGAATGAGAAGTTAATTTACGAACAAGTATCCGTTCTGTGTCTCTGACAATAAATAGAGGATAGTGGAAAATGGGTTGGGAAGTGGTGCGTAAAACGAATCATTCCTGCAAGATTACCAAAGTATAACGAAATATAACTATAGAAAGTTAGTTTTCACTTCGCTAAAAAGAATTATCCTGAGTATGAATTCCTTCTGGAAAGACAGCATTGACATAGTTTTTCCGGAAAAAAAATTGCATTTACTTATAGTAGTTGACTGAAAAATGACATGCGTACGTGTTTTATTGAGCACATTTTCCGGGAAACTTACCTTTTTTATGCGCTTACATTTATTTTGAACAATTTGTGTAGTACAGTTTCGAGAACGCTTCATACCAATAAGGTATCGAGAGTGACCATTGTTTCACGAATATTTTCGGAATTGAATTAATATGTATTTTTGTAGATGAAATTACAGATTAGATCGTACTGATGTTTTCTACAAATTATATTTGACTTGCTTGGCTTGTAGAGATTTTCTCATTCCTCTCAGTGATTTATTAATATTGCAAAACTTGGAATTTGAAAGTTTTCCTCATGACACGAACAAAATGTAACCGTCGCACCGCTTTGTCAATATTCCGAAAAAATCACTCAAAACGTGATGAACATTTCAAAACATTATTTCTCTGAATTCTTAACACCTGCGTTTCTATCCGATAGAAAATACAAGACCTGGTATTGTTATATAACTTGTATTCCTGTATCCAAACTTGTTTCCTCAGAAAATCGACGTACATAAATGACCGTAAATACAACTCGATAGACGGCAAGAAATGGGTTTTAAGCTTCTGAATAGCTTAAGTGACAGAAAAAAGAACCAGTGAAAAATGGTGAAAAATGCACATATTTCCCTTTGCTCCAATAATGCGGGGGCATTTTCTTCTGCGCGCTCTTTACATGTGTATTCGAACACAATTAGATACTGTTTGTGCATGTATGACTTTTGGTCCAACTCATAGAGGATTCTTTAACGTTTTTGTTTCACTTCAAATTTTCGCATCACCAAAAAATGATGGGGAAGGAAAAAAAATGGTGCGAAAATTTTATCCATGTTAGAATAAGTCGTTAATAGTTGAACTTTGTTTTAAACTCATTTTTAAATTATCTATCAACAAATTCCCGGCTGTCCAACGCTGGGGAAAATGTCTCAGTACGAGCGAATTCTAGTGTCTTGAACGTCTGCAACGGTTGTAGGGTCATAAACATTTAACATAAACTGGATGGCCGTAAAGGAACACCATATTGCAACAATATGAAGTGAATGAATAAATCTTGAAACCTTAAACCTAAACATTTATTCAGACAGGGTATATGCTTTTGTGATTGGTATAACGCTATCGCGTTAAGATTGTTGCCAGCCGCCTCAGTCATAATCATCTCGTTTTCGCGATTTCGATACTAATCACCTGTCCTAGGAGGGATCGTAAATATTAGAAATAAATTGAATATTCACGTATAGCTAGCATTCTAATGAGGAATCGTGCACGTCATTGCACGTTTTTGAGTTCTGCTGTGTTTGACATGTTTCACGTGACGGTGCAAATGACCAGTAGTATATGTAACACTGTCAAGATGGGTTGGTAGAGAAACGCGTTCTCGAAAGTTTGCCAGAATTCGTTTTGTCTATCGTAAAAGCAGTTAGTCGACATTTAAGAGTCGTGACACGACTAATCCAAGGAATGGTTCAACTTGAGAAAGTCATGACACGACTTTGTCGCTAAATACTACCGGTTCGGCATGTCTTCTTTTAGTAAAACAGTGCAAATTCGCTGAACCCCTTGCTGGAAGTTGACAGAGTTAGCTAGGTTTTGAACAATGTTCTGGCCATGAAACTTTTTCGATAGAAGGACTATTGCTGATGCATTTCAGTGGGTAGAAAGATAATTGTGAGTTCGTTCCCTTGCTAGAAATCCGGAAAAAAATATCGAGGGTTCTCAACAGATAGTTGATAACAAGTGTCTTGAAGAATTGTTGAATCCGTACGTGAAGCATGAAACTGAGAGAACACCATGTGATAGATGTGTCAAATACATGAATGCGTTGAATAAATATTCTAAATATTCTAAACATCTTGAAAATATCAAATTTGTTGACGAGCATAAAATGTACTAGAAGTAAATTGTATAGTCACCTCAAATTAGCATTCTAATAAGTTATCGTGCCTTTTGTCATTGTATTTTTCTGAGTTCCGCTGTGTTTGAAATGTTGCACGGGACTGTGTGATTGACTAACAGTATAGCTGCCGGTTAACTATTATGGGTATATCATGTAATCGAACCAATCTCATGCTAATGTATAAGTTAAAAAGCTGCAACTGGTAAGAATTTTTATTCGAGTTATCGGCATTTTTTGTTATGAAAATTAGGAATACAACTATTGTGAGTGGGTATGGGCACTTGAAAATACAGAAAAGGCCTTTTCCACGCAAAAACTTCTCGTGTCAAATAGATTTGAGTGTGTCAATTTGGTGTTCTACTTGTTTACTCTCATTTTATCTACATGTTTGCATATATTTTGTATTCACACTTTTGAACTCATTTCCGATTTCAATAAATTATTCTATTCTATTCTATTCTATTCTATTCTATGTTTGAGGTAATATGAAAGTCATTGATAATCTGATGCAAATGTGTCCGAGCTTTTCTTGTCCGGAAAACCTAGAGCTACACATGTCGAACCGAAACGTGAATTTTCTCATCTAATGCTCATCTATAGTTTGTTTCATCCAACTATAACCCTCTACAGTTAAATGCCCAAACTTTTCGTTCAATTTTGGTCTGCTGCCTTTTTTTCGATTTCCTCCCAATTTCGGTAGTGACTTCTGAATGTTTACTACAACCAAATCTGAACAACCAACTCTGAAGGTTTGCAACCGAAACATGGAATTATTCATTAAAAAACGCTTCCTGAACTTTTCACGGGTTACTGTAAGAAGACATCGAATGGTGAAACAGAGTATATCATCTCATAGCAATGCATTATTTCCGAGTAATTGTCCAATGAAAAAAAGTATATACTTGGCAGAGTATGATTGGAGAGTTTCCATTAGAAAAAAACAAATTAGCAAATGAACAATATGTACACTTGTACACGAAAATTTGTGTTCACATTGGTATGAGCTACTAGTGAGCCCCTTTTCACTTCTCATCCGCATGTTCGCCGACTTTTTATATATATGGAATAATTTTTTTTTCATTTTCTATGCAATTACGAGTATATAATAACCGCGTTTCTGAATAATAACTCTTCAATCAATAACAACAAGTCAAAGTTTGCCAAATGAATCAGTATCATATGAAGGCTCACTTTGAAGAAAAATCAACGAAAAAAAACGAAATTCTGCTATTGTGTCGTTAATTGAGTTCTTCTTGTTTTGAATTCGTTCTGTAATTTGTACTCCCAGTAGACTCATCAAGATTTATTCATTCACTGCATGTTGTTGAAATATGCTGTTTCTTTATAGCCACCAAGTCAATAAAATTAAAATTGCCGAATCGTGAGTCAAACGAATAGTCTATGAACATCAAATTTGAAAAGTTACCATACTAAAAAGGCGAATTTCCTAAATTTGTTCATGTTCTGCGTCACCATTCTATTTACTCTCCAAAACGCGAAATGAACAACTTTTTTTCATGTTACCATACACAATTTCGTTTGCTTAAACCCTTTTTTGTTCCAAATACTGCCTAATTATCAATAAATTTGTGAGTGTCCCAACAGTGGTGTTACTCGCCAGTTGTAAACGGTGCAATTATTTGATTTTCGCGTGTGTCGTAAAACCGATTGCCGTGGTCATTTGTGTATTTTTAACAACTATAGTACTGTAAACCGACATATACCACAATTCTACGATTATATTATCATGGGTGCAATTATTATTTTTCAGTTCACTCCGCGCAATGACATGTGATTAGTTGAAGTGACAGAAACGTTTGTAATGTATGCGATCACAACAATTGAGCTCACCCTAAACTAGATGTTCCAACTTTGTTTACTAACATTCTATATGTATCCGATAATAGTTCATCATATAAAAAATGCCATTTTAAGTGGTGTTGATACATAAATATATTACTAGCAAAAATACCGCCTCGGGTCGTAAAATACAAACATCTGAACTTTCATCCTGCTTTGGTATGCGTGGGGTTCGCTCAACAAATTGTGAGGCAGTCAGTTTAATAAGATAAACATTTGACATTCCCGTTAAGAATTTACGGATTGATAATGTGTTACTTTTCATTTTCTTTCTAACTTCTTGGTTTATGTCTTGGTAATGTTAAAAAGGAAAATCAAGAAAATAATATTTTACATGTTGCGGATCAACTTACAACTGTGAATATGAAAGTGATATGTCAAGAGGTACAGTATTGAATTCACTTTGCAGACAAGAAACTTGAATGTGGCGTGAAACCTCACGTCAGTGGACAGTTATGCACGTGTAACATAACACAAATGAAGAGTAATTGAAAAGCAATACGATATCGCCGTGGAGCGAAATCGTTCTAACTGGAAACTGTTGGTATCTGGCGGACTTTAACTTTGAAAAACTTTGACAGGTTATTTGATTTTAATTTACTTATCATCATAGTTAATTTCTGGATTAGAAAATTGTGGGTTGCCTCGTTGGTCGTAAACTCTGTGCGGTAACCGGTTGGCGCGGGATCGGTCAAAATGACCGACAGTTGGTACTTTTAGCCTACATATACAACAATTTTATGCCTAAAGGTGGGTATGTTTCGGCACATATACTACTGTCAGAGTTTGTTTGACATTTTCAAAAGAAATGTTGTCAACACGGAATAGTTTTCTTTCCAATTTTGATTTTTCTGTTCAAAACCGTTTTCAGAATATCACTCCACATAGCTGATGGATCATCGTAGCTAACACCAAAACCTTCTTGAGTTTCGTATTCATCATCTGAGGCATAGTCCTCTTCTATTCGCTGTAGTTCACCCATAAATATCAAGTGAACTGTATGCAACCTACACTGTTATAATAACAATTTGTGATCGGCTCAATTATCTGGTTGTATTACAGATCGTAAATCTTCCACGCTATCGGGTATCCGCGGACATGGTATAAATGGCCTACACTTGGTACTTTTAGCCTACGTATACAACATGCGGCTGGGTGTTCTGGTACTCGAATGGGTGCGTGGGTTCGAATCCCACTCCGTGCAATAGTTTTTGGGAATTCAGTAGGAATATGAAATTCGAAAGATTTGTATCACTTTTAGTATTAACACTTTTCAAACAAATTAATTAATGTAAAACTTTAAAACTACATCTTATTCCAGTTGTTTTAGTCGGTTTCCGTAGCAATTACAGCCAATGCATTAGCCCTTCTTATCGTTCGGTGAATGTGCACGGATGGCCGAGCGGTCTAAGGCGCCAGACTCAAGCGATTGCTTTCCGCGAGATTGCGGCTGGGTGTTCTGGTACTCGAATGGGTGCGTGGGTTCGAATCCCACTCCGTGCAATAGTTTTTGGGAATTCAGTAGGAATATGAAATTCGGAAGACTGTGTATCACTTTTAGTATTAACACTTTTCAAACAAATTAATTAATGTAAAATTGTAAAACTACATCTCATTCCAGTTGTTTTAGTCGGTTTCCGTAGCAATTACAGCCAATGCATTAGCCGTTTTTATCGTTCGGTGAATGTGCACGGATGGCCGAGCGGTCTAAGGCGCCAGACTCAAGCGATTGCTTTCCGCGAGATTGCGGCTGGGTGTTCTGGTACTCGAATGGGTGCGTGGGTTCGAATCCCACTCCGTGCAATAGTTTTTGGGAATTCAGTAGGAATATGAAATTCGAAAGATTGTGTATCACTTTTAGTATTAACACTTTTCAAACAAATTAATTAATGTAAAACTTTAAAACTACATCTCATTCCAGTTGTTTTAGTCGGTTTCCGTAGCAATTACAGCCAATGCATTAGCCCTTCTTATCGTTCGGTGAATGTGCACGGATGACCGAGCGGTCTAAGGCGCCAGACTCAAGCGATTGCTTTCCGCGAGATTGCGGCTGGGTGTTCTGGTACTCGAATGGGTGCGTGGGTTCGAATCCCACTCCGTGCAATAGTTTTTGGGAATTCAGTAGGAATATGAAATTCGGAAGACTGTGTATCACTTTTAGTATTAACACTTTTCAAACAAATTAATTAATGTAAAATTGTAAAACTACATCTCATTCCAGTTGTTTTAGTCGGTTTCCGTAGCAATTACAGCCAATGCATTAGCCGTTTTTATCGTTCGGTGAATGTGCACGGATGGCCGAGCGGTCTAAGGCGCCAGACTCAAGCGATTGCTTTCCGCGAGATTGCGGCTGGGTGTTCTGGTACTCGAATGGGTGCGTGGGTTCGAATCCCACTCCGTGCAATAGTTTTTGTGAATTCAGTAGGAATATGAAATTCGAAAGATTGTGTATCACTTTTAGTATTAACACTTTTCAAACAAATTAATTAATGTAAAATTGTAAAACTACATCTCATTCCAGTTGTTTTAGTCGGTTTCCGTAGCAATTACAGCCAATGCATTAGCCCTTCTTATCGTTCGGTGAATGTGCACGGATGACCGAGCGGTCTAAGGCGCCAGACTCAAGCGATTGCTTTCCGCGAGATTGCGGCTGGGTGTTCTGGTACTCGAATGGGTGCGTGGGTTCGAATCCCACTCCGTGCAATAGTTTTTGGGAATTCAGTAGGAATATGAAATTCGAAAGATTTGTATCACTTTTAGTATTAACACTTTTCAAACAAATTAATTAATGTAAAATTTTAAAACTACATCTCATTCCAGTTGTTTTAGTCGGTTTCCGTAGCAATTACAGCCAATGCATTAGCCCTTCTTATCGTTCGGTGAATGTGCACGGATGGCCGAGCGGTCTAAGGCGCCAGACTCAAGCGATTGCTTTCCGCGAGATTGCGGCTGGGTGTTCTGGTACTCGAATGGGTGCGTGGGTTCGAATCCCACTCCGTGCAATAGTTTTTGTGAATTCAGTAGGAATATGAAATTCGAAAGATTGTGTATCACTTTTAGTATTAACACTTTTCAAACAAATTAATTAATGTAAAATTGTAAAACTACATCTCATTCCAGTTGTTTTAGTCGGTTTCCGTAGCAATTACAGCCAATGCATTAGCCCTTCTTATCGTTCGGTGAATGTGCACGGATGACCGAGCGGTCTAAGGCGCCAGACTCAAGCGATTGCTTTCCGCGAGATTGCGGCTGGGTGTTCTGGTACTCGAATGGGTGCGTGGGTTCGAATCCCACTCCGTGCAATAGTTTTTGGGAATTCAGTAGGAATATGAAATTCGAAAGATTTGTATCACTTTTAGTATTAACACTTTTCAAACAAATTAATTAATGTAAAATTTTAAAACTACATCTCATTCCAGTTGTTTTAGTCGGTTTCCGTAGCAATTACAGCCAATGCATTAGCCCTTCTTATCGTTCGGTGAATGTGCACGGATGGCCGAGCGGTCTAAGGCGCCAGACTCAAGCGATTGCTTTCCGCGAGATTGCGGCTGGGTGTTCTGGTACTCGAATGGGTGCGTGGGTTCGAATGCCACTTCGTGCAATAGTTTTTGTGAATTCAGTAGGAATATGAAATTCGAAAGATTGTGTATCACTTTTAGTATTAACACTTTTCAAACAAATTAATTAATGTAAAATTGTAAAACTACATCTCATTCCAGTTGTTTTAGTCGGTTTCCGTAGCAATTACAGCCAATGCATTAGCCTTTCTTATCGTTCGGTGAATGTGCACGGATGGCCGAGCGGTCTAAGGCGCCAGACTCAAGCGATTGCTTTCCGCGAGATTGCGGCTGGGTGTTCTGGTACTCGAATGGGTGCGTGGGTTCGAATCCCGCTCCGTGCAATAGTTTTTGGGAATTCAGTAGGAATATGAAATTCGAAAGATTTGTATCACTTTTAGTATTAACACTTTTCAAACAAATTAATTAATGTAAAATTTTAAAACTACATCTCATTCCAGTTGTTTTAGTCGGTTTCCGTAGCAATTACAGCCAATGCATTAGCCCTTCTTATCGTTCGGTGAATGTGCACGGATGGCCGAGCGGTCTAAGGCGCCAGACTCAAGCGATTGCTTTCCGCGAGATTGCGGCTGGGTGTTCTGGTACTCGAATGGGTGCGTGGGTTCGAATGCCACTCCGTGCAATAGTTTTTGTGAATTCAGTAGGAATATGAAATTCGAAAGATTGTGTATCACTTTTAGTATTAACACTTTTCAAACAAATTAATTAATGTAAAATTGTAAAACTACATCTCATTCCAGTTGTTTTAGTCGGTTTCCGTAGCAATTACAGCCAATGCATTAGCCTTTCTTATCGTTCGGTGAATGTGCACGGATGGCCGAGCGGTCTAAGGCGCCAGACTCAAGCGATTGCTTTCCGCGAGATTGCGGCTGGGTGTTCTGGTACTCGAATGGGTGCGTGGGTTCGAATCCCGCTCCGTGCAATAGTTTTTGGGAATTCAGTAGGAATATGAAATTCGAAAGATTTGTATCACTTTTAGTATTAACACTTTTCTAACAAATTAATTAATGTAAAACTTTAAAACTACATCTCATTCCAGTTGTTTTAGTCGGTTTCCGTAGCAATTACAGCCAATGCATTAGCCCTTCTTATCGTTCGGTGAATGTGCACGGATGGCCGAGCGGTCTAAGGCGCCAGACTCAAGCGATTGCTTTCCGCGAGATTGCGGCTGGGTGTTCTGGTACTCGAATGGGTGCGTGGGTTCGAATCCCACTCCGTGCAATAGTTTTTGGGAATTCAGTAGGAATATGAAATTCGAAAGATTTGTATCACTTTTAGTATTAACACTTTTCAAACAAATTAATTAATGTAAAATTGTAAAACTACATCTCATTCCAGTTGTTTTAGTCGGTTTCCGTAGCAATTACAGCCAATGCATTAGCCCTTCTTATCGTTCGGTGAATGTGCACGGATGGCCGAGCGGTCTAAGGCGCCAGACTCAAGCGATTGCTTTCCGCGAGATTGCGGCTGGGTGTTCTGGTACTCGAATGGGTGCGTGGGTTCGAATCCCACTCCGTGCAATAGTTTTTGTGAATTCAGTAGGAATATGAAATTCGGAAGATTGTGTATCACTTTTAGTATTAACACTTTTCAAACAAATTAATTAATGTAAAATTGTAAAACTACATCTCATTCCAGTTGTTTTAGTCGGTTTCCGTAGCAATTACAGCCAATGCATTAGCCCTTCTTATCGTTCGGTGAATGTGCACGGATGGCCGAGCGGTCTAAGGCGCCAGACTCAAGCGATTGCTTTCCGCGAGATTGCGGCTGGGTGTTCTGGTACTCGAATGGGTGCGTGGGTTCGAATCCCACTCCGTGCAATAGTTTTTGTGAATTCAGTAGGAATATGAAATTCGAAAGATTGTGTATCACTTTTAGTATTAACACTTTTCAAACAAATTAATTAATGTAAAATTGTAAAACTACATCTCATTCCAGTTGTTTTAGTCGGTTTCCGTAGCAATTACAGCCAATGCATTAGCCCTTCTTATCGTTCGGTGAATGTGCACGGATGGCCGAGCGGTCTAAGGCGCCAGACTCAAGCGATTGCTTTCCGCGAGATTGCGGCTGGGTGTTCTGGTACTCGAATGGGTGCGTGGGTTCGAATCCCACTCCGTGCAATAGTTTTTGGGAATTCAGTAGGAATATGAAATTCGAAAGATTTGTATCACTTTTAGTATTAACACTTTTCAAACAAATTAATTAATGTAAAATTGTAAAACTACATCTCATTCCAGTTGTTTTAGTCGGTTTCCGTAGCAATTACAGCCAATGCATTAGCCCTTCTTATCGTTCGGTGAATGTGCACGGATGGCCGAGCGGTCTAAGGCGCCAGACTCAAGCGATTGCTTTCCGCGAGATTGCGGCTGGGTGTTCTGGTACTCGAATGGGTGCGTGGGTTCGAATCCCACTCCGTGCAATAGTTTTTGTGAATTCAGTAGGAATATGAAATTCGGAAGATTGTGTATCACTTTTAGTATTAACACTTTTCAAACAAATTAATTAATGTAAAATTGTAAAACTACATCTCATTCCAGTTGTTTTAGTCGGTTTCCGTAGCAATTACAGCCAATGCATTAGCCCTTCTTATCGTTCGGTGAATGTGCACGGATGGCCGAGCGGTCTAAGGCGCCAGACTCAAGCGATTGCTTTCCGCGAGATTGCGGTGTGCACGGATGGCCGAGCGGTCTGAGGTGCCAGACTCAAGCGATTGCTTTCCGCGAGATTGCGGCTGGGTGTTCTGGTACTCGAATGGGTGCGTGGGTTCGAATCCCACTCCGTGCAATAGTTTTTGGGAATTCAGTAGGAATATGAAATTCGAAAGATTTGTATCACTTTTAGTATTAACACTTTTCAAACAAATTAATTAATGTAAAATTGTAAAACTACATCTCATTCCAGTTGTTTTAGTCGGTTTCCGTAGCAATTACAGCCAATGCATTAGCCCTTCTTATCGTTCGGTGAATGTGCACGGATGGCCGAGCGGTCTAAGGCGCCAGACTCAAGCGATTGCTTTCCGCGAGATTGCGGCTGGGTGTTCTGGTACTCGAATGGGTGCGTGGGTTCGAATCCCACTCCGTGCAATAGTTTTTGTGAATTCAGTAGGAATATGAAATTCGGAAGATTGTGTATCACTTTTAGTATTAACACTTTTCAAACAAATTAATTAATGTAAAATTGTAAAACTACATCTCATTCCAGTTGTTTTAGTCGGTTTCCGTAGCAATTACAGCCAATGCATTAGCCCTTCTTATCGTTCGGTGAATGTGCACGGATGGCCGAGCGGTCTAAGGCGCCAGACTCAAGCGATTGCTTTCCGCGAGATTGCGGCTGGGTGTTCTGGTACTCGAATGGGTGCGTGGGTTCGAATCCCACTCCGTGCAATAGTTTTTGTGAATTCAGTAGGAATATGAAATTCGAAAGATTGTGTATCACTTTTAGTATTAACACTTTTCAAACAAATTAATTAATGTAAAATTGTAAAACTACATCTCATTCCAGTTGTTTTAGTCGGTTTCCGTAGCAATTACAGCCAATGCATTAGCCCTTCTTATCGTTCGGTGAATGTGCACGGATGGCCGAGCGGTCTAAGGCGCCAGACTCAAGCGATTGCTTTCCGCGAGATTGCGGCTGGGTGTTCTGGTACTCGAATGGGTGCGTGGGTTCGAATCCCACTCCGTGCAATAGTTTTTGGGAATTCAGTAGGAATATGAAATTCGAAAGATTTGTATCACTTTTAGTATTAACACTTTTCAAACAAATTAATTAATGTAAAACTTTAAAACTACATCTCATTCCAGTTGTTTTAGTCGGTCTCCGTAGCAATTACAGCCAATGCATTAGCCCTTCTTATCGTTCGGTGAATGTGCACGGATGGCCGAGCGGTCTAAGGCGCCAGACTCAAGCGATTGCTTTCCGCGAGATTGCGGCTGGGTGTTCTGGTACTCGAATGGGTGCGTGGGTTCGAATCCCACTCCGTGCAATAGTTTTTGGGAATTCAGTAGGAATATGAAATTCGAAAGATTTGTATCACTTTTACTATTAACACTTTTCAAACAAATTAATTAATGTAAAATTGTAAAACTACATCTCATTCCAGTTGTTTTAGTCGGTTTCCGTAGCAATTACAGCCAATGCATTAGCCCTTCTTATCGTTCGGTGAATGTGCACGGATGGCCGAGCGGTCTAAGGCGCCAGACTCAAGCGATTGCTTTCCGCGAGATTGCGGCTGGGTGTTCTGGTACTCGAATGGGTGCGTGGGTTCGAATCCCACTCCGTGAAATAGTTTTTGGGAATTCAGTAGGAATGTGAAATTCGAAAGATTTGTATCACTTTTAGTATTAACACTTTTCAAACAAATTAATTAATGTAAAACTTTAAAACTACATCTCATTCCAGTTGTTTTAGTCGGTTTCCGTAGCAATTACAGCCAATGCATTAGCCCTTCTTATCGTTCGGTGAATGTGCACGGATGGCCGAGCGGTCTAAGGCGCCAGACTCAAGCGATTGCTTTCCGCGAGATTGCGGCTGGGTGTTCTGGTACTCGAATGGGTGCGTGGGTTCGAATCCCACTCCGTGCAATAGTTTTTGGGAATTCAGTAGGAATATGAAATTCGAAAGATTTGTATCACTTTTAGTATTAACACTTTTCAAACAAATTAATTAATGTAAAATTTTAAAACTACATCTCATTCCAGTTGTTTTAGTCGGTTTCCGTAGCAATTACAGCCAATGCATTAGCCCTTCTTATCGTTCGGTGAATGTGCACGGATGGCCGAGCGGTCTAAGGCGCCAGACTCAAGCGATTGCTTTCCGCGAGATTGCGGCTGGGTGTTCTGGTACTCGAATGGGTGCGTGGGTTCGAATGCCACTCCGTGCAATAGTTTTTGTGAATTCAGTAGGAATATGAAATTCGAAAGATTGTGTATCACTTTTAGTATTAACACTTTTCAAACAAATTAATTAATGTAAAATTGTAAAACTACATCTCATTCCAGTTGTTTTAGTCGGTTTCCGTAGCAATTACAGCCAATGCATTAGCCCTTCTTATCGTTCGGTGAATGTGCACGGATGGCCGAGCGGTCTAAGGCGCCAGACTCAAGCGATTGCTTTCCGCGAGATTGCGGCTGGGTGTTCTGGTACTCGAATGGGTGCGTGGGTTCGAATCCCACTCCGTGCAATAGTTTTTGGGAATTCAGTAGGAATATGAAATTCGAAAGATTTGTATCACTTTTAGTATTAACACTTTTCAAACAAATTAATTAATGTAAAATTGTAAAACTACATCTCATTCCAGTTGTTTTAGTCGGTTTCCGTAGCAATTACAGCCAATGCATTAGCCCTTCTTATCGTTCGGTGAATGTGCACGGATGGCCGAGCGGTCTAAGGCGCCAGACTCAAGCGATTGCTTTCCGCGAGATTGCGGCTGGGTGTTCTGGTACTCGAATGGGTGCGTGGGTTCGAATCCCACTCCGTGCAATAGTTTTTGTGAATTCAGTAGGAATATGAAATTCGGAAGATTGTGTATCACTTTTAGTATTAACACTTTTCAAACAAATTAATTAATGTAAAATTGTAAAACTACATCTCATTCCAGTTGTTTTAGTCGGTTTCCGTAGCAATTACAGCCAATGCATTAGCCCTTCTTATCGTTCGGTGAATGTGCACGGATGGCCGAGCGGTCTAAGGCGCCAGACTCAAGCGATTGCTTTCCGCGAGATTGCGGCTGGGTGTTCTGGTACTCGAATGGGTGCGTGGGTTCGAATCCCACTCCGTGCAATAGTTTTTGTGAATTCAGTAGGAATATGAAATTCGAAAGATTGTGTATCACTTTTAGTATTAACACTTTTCAAACAAATTAATTAATGTAAAATTGTAAAACTACATCTCATTCCAGTTGTTTTAGTCGGTTTCCGTAGCAATTACAGCCAATGCATTAGCCCTTCTTATCGTTCGGTGAATGTGCACGGATGGCCGAGCGGTCTAGTACCAGAACACCCAGCCGCAATCTCGCGGAAAGGCGCCAGACTCAAGCGATTGCTTTCCGCGAGATTGCGGCTGGGTGTTCTGGTACTCGAATGGGTGCGTGGGTTCGAATCCCACTCCGTGCAATAGTTTTTGTGAATTCAGTAGGAATATGAAATTCGGAAGATTGTGTATCACTTTTAGTATTAACACTTTTCAAACAAATTAATTAATGTAAAATTGTAAAACTACATCTCATTCCAGTTGTTTTAGTCGGTTTCCGTAGCAATTACAGCCAATGCATTAGCCCTTCTTATCGTTCGGTGAATGTGCACGGATGGCCGAGCGGTCTAAGGCGCCAGACTCAAGCGATTGCTTTCCGCGAGATTGCGGCTGGGTGTTCTGGTACTCGAATGGGTGCGTGGGTTCGAATCCCACTCCGTGCAATAGTTTTTGTGAATTCAGTAGGAATATGAAATTCGGAAGATTGTGTATCACTTTTAGTATTAACACTTTTCAAACAAATTAATTAATGTAAAATTGTAAAACTACATCTCATTCCAGTTGTTTTAGTCGGTTTCCGTAGCAATTACAGCCAATGCATTCGCCCTTCTTATCGTTCGGTGAATGTGCACGGATGGCCGAGCGGTCTAAGGCGCCAGACTCAAGCGATTGCTTTCCGCGAGATTGCGGCTGGGTGTTCTGGTACTCGAATGGGTGCGTGGGTTCGAATCCCACTCCGTGCAATAGTTTTTGGGAATTCAGTAGGAATATGAAATTCGAAAGATTTGTATCACTTTTAGTATTAACACTTTTCAAACAAATTAATTAATGTAAAACTTTAAAACTACATCTCATTCCAGTTGTTTTAGTCGGTTTCCGTAGCAATTACAGCCAATGCATTAGCCCTTCTTATCGTTCGGTGAATGTGCACGGATGGCCGAGCGGTCTAAGGCGCCAGACTCAAGCGATTGCTTTCCGCGAGATTGCGGCTGGGTGTTCTGGTACTCGAATGGGTGCGTGGGTTCGAATCCCACTCCGTGCAATAGTTTTTGTGAATTCAGTAGGAATATGAAATTCGGAAGATTGTGTATCACTTTTAGTATTAACACTTTTCAAACAAATTAATTAATGTAAAATTGTAAAACTACATCTCATTCCAGTTGTTTTAGTCGGTTTCCGTAGCAATTACAGCCAATGCATTAGCCCTTCTTATCGTTCGGTGAATGTGCACGGATGGCCGAGCGGTCTAAGGCGCCAGACTCAAGCGATTGCTTTCCGCGAGATTGCGGCTGGGTGTTCTGGTACTCGAATGGGTGCGTGGGTTCGAATCCCACTCCGTGCAATAGTTTTTGGGAATTCAGTAGGAATATGAAATTCGAAAGATTTGTATCACTTTTAGTATTAACACTTTTCAAACAAATTAATTAATGTAAAACTTTAAAACTACATCTCATTCCAGTTGTTTTAGTCGGCTTCCGTAGCAATTACAGCCAATGCATTAGCCCTTCTTATCGTTCGGTGAATGTGCACGGATGGCCGAGCGGTCTAAGGCGCCAGACTCAAGCGATTGCTTTCCGCGAGATTGCGGCTGGGTGTTCTGGTACTCGAATGGGTGCGTGGGTTCGAATCCCACTCCGTGCAATAGTTTTTGGGAATTCAGTAGGAATATGAAATTCGAAAGATTTGTATCACTTTTAGTATTAACACTTTTCAAACAAATTAATTAATGTAAAACTTTAAAACTACATCTCATTCCAGTTGTTTTAGTCGGTTTCCGTAGCAATTACAGCCAATGCATTAGCCCTTCTTATCGTTCGGTGAATGTGCACGGATGGCCGAGCGGTCTAAGGCGCCAGACTCAAGCGATTGCTTTCCGCGAGATTGCGGCTGGGTGTTCTGGTACTCGAATGGGTGCGTGGGTTCGAATCCCACTCCGTGCAATAGTTTTTGTGAATTCAGTAGGAATATGAAATTCGGAAGATTGTGTATCACTTTTAGTATTAACACTTTTCAAACAAATTAATTAATGTAAAATTGTAAAACTACATCTCATTCCAGTTGTTTTAGTCGGTTTCCGTAGCAATTACAGCCAATGCATTAGCCCTTCTTATCGTTCGGTGAATGTGCACGGATGGCCGAGCGGTCTAAGGCGCCAGACTCAAGCGATTGCTTTCCGCGAGATTGCGGCTGGGTGTTCTGGTACTCGAATGGGTGCGTGGGTTCGAATCCCACTCCGTGCAATAGTTTTTGTGAATTCAGTAGGAATATGAAATTCGGAAGATTGTGTATCACTTTTAGTATTAACACTTTTCAAACAAATTAATTAATGTAAAATTGTAAAACTACATCTCATTCCAGTTGTTTTAGTCGGTTTCCGTAGCAATTACAGCCAATGCATTCGCCCTTCTTATCGTTCGGTGAATGTGCACGGATGGCCGAGCGGTCTAAGGCGCCAGACTCAAGCGATTGCTTTCCGCGAGATTGCGGCTGGGTGTTCTGGTACTCGAATGGGTGCGTGGGTTCGAATCCCACTCCGTGCAATAGTTTTTGGGAATTCAGTAGGAATATGAAATTCGAAAGATTTGTATCACTTTTAGTATTAACACTTTTCAAACAAATTAATTAATGTAAAACTTTAAAACTACATCTCATTCCAGTTGTTTTAGTCGGTTTCCGTAGCAATTACAGCCAATGCATTAGCCCTTCTTATCGTTCGGTGAATGTGCACGGATGGCCGAGCGGTCTAAGGCGCCAGACTCAAGCGATTGCTTTCCGCGAGATTGCGGCTGGGTGTTCTGGTACTCGAATGGGTGCGTGGGTTCGAATCCCACTCCGTGCAATAGTTTTTGTGAATTCAGTAGGAATATGAAATTCGGAAGATTGTGTATCACTTTTAGTATTAACACTTTTCAAACAAATTAATTAATGTAAAATTGTAAAACTACATCTCATTCCAGTTGTTTTAGTCGGTTTCCGTAGCAATTACAGCCAATGCATTAGCCCTTCTTATCGTTCGGTGAATGTGCACGGATGGCCGAGCGGTCTAAGGCGCCAGACTCAAGCGATTGCTTTCCGCGAGATTGCGGCTGGGTGTTCTGGTACTCGAATGGGTGCGTGGGTTCGAATCCCACTCCGTGCAATAGTTTTTGGGAATTCAGTAGGAATATGAAATTCGAAAGATTTGTATCACTTTTAGTATTAACACTTTTCAAACAAATTAATTAATGTAAAACTTTAAAACTACATCTCATTCCAGTTGTTTTAGTCGGCTTCCGTAGCAATTACAGCCAATGCATTAGCCCTTCTTATCGTTCGGTGAATGTGCACGGATGGCCGAGCGGTCTAAGGCGCCAGACTCAAGCGATTGCTTTCCGCGAGATTGCGGCTGGGTGTTCTGGTACTCGAATGGGTGCGTGGGTTCGAATCCCACTCCGTGCAATAGTTTTTGGGAATTCAGTAGGAATATGAAATTCGAAAGATTTGTATCACTTTTAGTATTAACACTTTTCAAACAAATTAATTAATGTAAAACTTTAAAACTACATCTCATTCCAGTTGTTTTAGTCGGTTTCCGTAGCAATTACAGCCAATGCATTAGCCCTTCTTATCGTTCGGTGAATGTGCACGGATGGCCGAGCGGTCTAAGGCGCCAGACTCAAGCGATTGCTTTCCGCGAGATTGCGGCTGGGTGTTCTGGTACTCGAATGGGTGCGTGGGTTCGAATCCCACTCCGTGCAATAGTTTTTGTGAATTCAGTAGGAATATGAAATTCGGAAGATTGTGTATCACTTTTAGTATTAACACTTTTCAAATAAATTAATTAATGTAAAATTGTAAAACTACATCTCATTCCAGTTGTTTTAGTCGGTTTCCGTAGCAATTACAGACAATGCATTAGCCCTTCTTATCGTTCGGTGAATGTGCACGGATGGCCGAGCGGTCTAAGGCGCCAGACTCAAGCGATTGCTTTCCGCGAGATTGCGGTGTGCACGGATGGCCGAGCGGTCTGAGGTGCCAGACTCAAGCGATTGCTTTCCGCGAGATTGCGGCTGGGTGTTCTGGTACTCGAATGGGTGCGTGGGTTCGAATCCCACTCCGTGCAATAGTTTTTGTGAATTCAGTAGGAATATGAAATTCGGAAGATTGTGTATCACTTTTAGTATTAACACTTTTCAAACAAATTAATTAATGTAAAATTGTAAAACTACATCTCATTCCAGTTGTTTTAGTCGGTTTCCGTAGCAATTACAGCCAATGCATTAGCCCTTCTTATCGTTCGGTGAATGTGCACGGATGGCCGAGCGGTCTAAGGCGCCAGACTCAAGCGATTGCTTTCCGCGAGATTGCGGCTGGGTGTTCTGGTACTCGAATGGGTGCGTGGGTTCGAATCCCACTCCGTGCAATAGTTTTTGGGAATTCAGTAGGAATATGAAATTCGAAAGATTTGTATCACTTTTAGTATTAACACTTTTCAAACAAATTAATTAATGTAAAATTGTAAAACTACATCTCATTCCAGTTGTTTTAGTCGGTTTCCGTAGCAATTACAGCCAATGCATTAGCCCTTCTTATCGTTCGGTGAATGTGCACGGATGGCCGAGCGGTCTAAGGCGCCAGACTCAAGCGATTGCTTTCCGCGAGATTGCGGTGTGCACGGATGGCCGAGCGGTCTGAGGTGCCAGACTCAAGCGATTGCTTTCCGCGAGATTGCGGCTGGGTGTTCTGGTACTCGAATGGGTGCGTGGGTTCGAATCCCACTCCGTGCAATAGTTTTTGTGAATTCAGTAGGAATATGAAATTCGGAAGATTGTGTATCACTTTTAGTATTAACACTTTTCAAACAAATTAATTAATGTAAAATTGTAAAACTACATCTCATTCCAGTTGTTTTAGTCGGTTTCCGTAGCAATTACAGCCAATGCATTAGCCCTTCTTATCGTTCGGTGAATGTGCACGGATGGCCGAGCGGTCTAAGGCGCCAGACTCAAGCGATTGCTTTCCGCGAGATTGCGGCTGGGTGTTCTGGTACTCGAATGGGTGCGTGGGTTCGAATCCCACTCCGTGCAATAGTTTTTGGGAATTCAGTAGGAATATGAAATTCGAAAGATTTGTATCACTTTTAGTATTAACACTTTTCAAACAAATTAATTAGTGTAAAACTTTAAAACTACATCTCATTCCAGTTGTTTTAGTCGGCTTCCGTAGCAATTACAGCCAATGCATTAGCCCTTCTTATCGTTCGGTGAATGTGCACGGATGGCCGAGCGGTCTAAGGCGCCAGACTCAAGCGATTGCTTTCCGCGAGATTGCGGCTGGGTGTTCTGGTACTCGAATGGGTGCGTGGGTTCGAATCCCACTCCGTGCAATAGTTTTTGGGAATTCAGTAGGAATATGAAATTCGAAAGATTTGTATCACTTTTAGTATTAACACTTTTCAAACAAATTAATTAATGTAAAACTTTAAAACTACATCTCATTCCAGTTGTTTTAGTCGGTTTCCGTAGCAATTACAGCCAATGCATTAGCCCTTCTTATCGTTCGGTGAATGTGCACGGATGGCCGAGCGGTCTAAGGCGCCAGACTCAAGCGATTGCTTTCCGCGAGATTGCGGCTGGGTGTTCTGGTACTCGAATGGGTGCGTGGGTTCGAATCCCACTCCGTGCAATAGTTTTTGTGAATTCAGTAGGAATATGAAATTCGGAAGATTGTGTATCACTTTTAGTATTAACACTTTTCAAACAAATTAATTAATGTAAAATTGTAAAACTACATCTCATTCCAGTTGTTTTAGTCGGTTTCCGTAGCAATTACAGACAATGCATTAGCCCTTCTTATCGTTCGGTGAATGTGCACGGATGGCCGAGCGGTCTAAGGCGCCAGACTCAAGCGATTGCTTTCCGCGAGATTGCGGTGTGCACGGATGGCCGAGCGGTCTGAGGTGCCAGACTCAAGCGATTGCTTTCCGCGAGATTGCGGCTGGGTGTTCTGGTACTCGAATGGGTGCGTGGGTTCGAATCCCACTCCGTGCAATAGTTTTTGTGAATTCAGTAGGAATATGAAATTCGGAAGATTGTGTATCACTTTTAGTATTAACACTTTTCAAACAAATTAATTAATGTAAAATTGTAAAACTACATCTCATTCCAGTTGTTTTAGTCGGTTTCCGTAGCAATTACAGCCAATGCATTAGCCCTTCTTATCGTTCGGTGAATGTGCACGGATGGCCGAGCGGTCTAAGGCGCCAGACTCAAGCGATTGCTTTCCGCGAGATTGCGGCTGGGTGTTCTGGTACTCGAATGGGTGCGTGGGTTCGAATCCCACTCCGTGCAATAGTTTTTGGGAATTCAGTAGGAATATGAAATTCGAAAGATTTGTATCACTTTTAGTATTAACACTTTTCAAACAAATTAATTAATGTAAAATTGTAAAACTACATCTCATTCCAGTTGTTTTAGTCGGTTTCCGTAGCAATTACAGCCAATGCATTAGCCCTTCTTATCGTTCGGTGAATGTGCACGGATGGCCGAGCGGTCTAAGGCGCCAGACTCAAGCGATTGCTTTCCGCGAGATTGCGGTGTGCACGGATGGCCGAGCGGTCTGAGGTGCCAGACTCAAGCGATTGCTTTCCGCGAGATTGCGGCTGGGTGTTCTGGTACTCGAATGGGTGCGTGGGTTCGAATCCCACTCCGTGCAATAGTTTTTGTGAATTCAGTAGGAATATGAAATTCGGAAGATTGTGTATCACTTTTAGTATTAACACTTTTCAAACAAATTAATTAATGTAAAATTGTAAAACTACATCTCATTCCAGTTGTTTTAGTCGGTTTCCGTAGCAATTACAGCCAATGCATTAGCCCTTCTTATCGTTCGGTGAATGTGCACGGATGGCCGAGCGGTCTAAGGCGCCAGACTCAAGCGATTGCTTTCCGCGAGATTGCGGCTGGGTGTTCTGGTACTCGAATGGGTGCGTGGGTTCGAATCCCACTCCGTGCAATAGTTTTTGGGAATTCAGTAGGAATATGAAATTCGAAAGATTTGTATCACTTTTAGTATTAACACTTTTCAAACAAATTAATTAGTGTAAAACTTTAAAACTACATCTCATTCCAGTTGTTTTAGTCGGTTTCCGTAGCAATTACAGCCAATGCATTAGCCCTTCTTATCGTTCGGTGAATGTGCACGGATGGCCGAGCGGTCTAAGGCGCCAGACTCAAGCGATTGCTTTCCGCGAGATTGCGGCTGGGTGTTCTGGTACTCGAATGGGTGCGTGGGTTCGAATCCCACTCCGTGCAATAGTTTTTGGGAATTCAGTAGGAATATGAAATTCGAAAGATTTGTATCACTTTTAGTATTAACACTTTTCAAACAAATTAATTAGTGTGAAACTTTAAAACTACATCTCATTCCAGTTGTTTTAGTCGGTTTCCGTAGCAAATACAGCCAATGCATTAGCCCTTCTTATCGTTCGGTGAATGTGCACGGATGGCCGAGCGGTCTAAGGCGCCAGACTCAAGCGATTGCTTTCCGCGAGATTGCGGCTGGGTGTTCTGGTACTCGAATGGGTGCGTGGGTTCGAATCCCACTCCGTGCAATAGTTTTTGGGAATTCAGTAGGAATATGAAATTCGAAAGATTTGTATCACTTTTAGTATTAACACTTTTCAAACAAATTAATTAATGTAAAACTTTAAAACTACATCTCATTCCAGTTGTTTTAGTCGGTTTCCGTAGCAATTACAGCCAATGCATTAGCCCTTCTTATCGTTCGGTGAATGTGCACGGATGGCCGAGCGGTCTAAGGCGCCAGACTCAAGCGATTGCTTTCCGCGAGATTGCGGCTGGGTGTTCTGGTACTCGAATGGGTGCGTGGGTTCGAATCCCACTCCGTGCAATAGTTTTTGTGAATTCAGTAGGAATATGAAATTCGGAAGATTGTGTATCACTTTTAGTATTAACACTTTTCAAACAAATTAATTAATGTAAAATTGTAAAACTACATCTCATTCCAGTTGTTTTAGTCGGTTTCCGTAGCAATTACAGCCAATGCATTAGCCCTTCTTATCGTTCGGTGAATGTGCACGGATGGCCGAGCGGTCTAAGGCGCCAGACTCAAGCGATTGCTTTCCGCGAGATTGCGGTGTGCACGGATGGCCGAGCGGTCTGAGGTGCCAGACTCAAGCGATTGCTTTCCGCGAGATTGCGGCTGGGTGTTCTGGTACTCGAATGGGTGCGTGGGTTCGAATCCCACTCCGTGCAATAGTTTTTGTGAATTCAGTAGGAATATGAAATTCGGAAGATTGTGTATCACTTTTAGTATTAACACTTTTCAAACAAATTAATTAATGTAAAATTGTAAAACTACATCTCATTCCAGTTGTTTTAGTCGGTTTCCGTAGCAATTACAGCCAATGCATTAGCCCTTCTTATCGTTCGGTGAATGTGCACGGATGGCCGAGCGGTCTAAGGCGCCAGACTCAAGCGATTGCTTTCCGCGAGATTGCGGCTGGGTGTTCTGGTACTCGAATGGGTGCGTGGGTTCGAATCCCACTCCGTGCAATAGTTTTTGGGAATTCAGTAGGAATATGAAATTCGAAAGATTTGTATCACTTTTAGTATTAACACTTTTCAAACAAATTAATTAGTGTAAAACTTTAAAACTACATCTCATTCCAGTTGTTTTAGTCGGTTTCCGTAGCAATTACAGCCAATGCATTAGCCCTTCTTATCGTTCGGTGAATGTGCACGGATGGCCGAGCGGTCTAAGGCGCCAGACTCAAGCGATTGCTTTCCGCGAGATTGCGGCTGGGTGTTCTGGTACTCGAATGGGTGCGTGGGTTCGAATCCCACTCCGTGCAATAGTTTTTGGGAATTCAGTAGGAATATGAAATTCGAAAGATTTGTATCACTTTTAGTATTAACACTTTTCAAACAAATTAATTAGTGTAAAACTTTAAAACTACATCTCATTCCAGTTGTTTTAGTCGGTTTCCGTAGCAAATACAGCCAATGCATTAGCCCTTCTTATCGTTCCGTGAATGTGCACGGATGGCCGAGCGGTCTAAGGCGCCAGACTCAAGCGATTGCTTTCCGCGAGATTGCGGCTGGGTGTTCTGGTACTCGAATGGGTGCGTGGGTTCGAATCCCACTCCGTGCAATAGTTTTTGGGAATTCAGTAGGAATATGAAATTCGAAAGATTTGTATCACTTTTAGTATTAACACTTTTCAAACAAATTAATTAGTGTAAAACTTTGAAACTACATCTCATTCCAGTTGTTTTAGTCGGTTTCCGTAGCAAATACAGCCAATGCATTAGCCCTTCTTATCGTTCGGTGAATGTGCACGGATGGCCGAGCGGTCTAAGGCGCCAGACTCAAGCGATTGCTTTCCGCGAGATTGCGGCTGGGTGTTCTGGTACTCGAATGGGTGCGTGGGTTCGAATCCCACTCCGTGCAATAGTTTTTGGGAATTCAGTAGGAATATGAAATTCGAAAGATTTGTATCACTTTTACTATTAACACTTTTCAAACAAATTAATTAATGTAAAATTGTAAAACTACATCTCATTCCAGTTGTTTTAGTCGGTTTCCGTAGCAATTACAGCCAATGCATTAGCCCTTCTTATCGTTCGGTGAATGTGCACGGATGGCCGAGCGGTCTAAGGCGCCAGACTCAAGCGATTGCTTTCCGCGAGATTGCGGCTGGGTGTTCTGGTACTCGAATGGGTGCGTGGGTTCGAATCCCACTCCGTGCAATAGTTTTTGGGAATTCAGTAGGAATATGAAATTCGAAAGATTTGTATCACTTTTAGTATTAACACTTTTCAAACAAATTAATTAATGTAAAACTTTAAAACTACATCTCATTCCAGTTGTTTTAGTCGGTTTCCGTAGCAATTACAGCCAATGCATTAGCCCTTCTTATCGTTCGGTGAATGTGCACGGATGGCCGAGCGGTCTAAGGCGCCAGACTCAAGCGATTGCTTTCCGCGAGATTGCGGCTGGGTGTTCTGGTACTCGAATGGGTGCGTGGGTTCGAATCCCACTCCGTGCAATAGTTTTTGGGAATTCAGTAGGAATATGAAATTCGAAAGATTTGTATCACTTTTACTATTAACACTTTTCAAACAAATTAATTAATGTAAAATTGTAAAACTACATCTCATTCCAGTTGTTTTAGTCGGTTTCCGTAGCAATTACAGCCAATGCATTAGCCCTTCTTATCGTTCGGTGAATGTGCACGGATGGCCGAGCGGTCTAAGGCGCCAGACTCAAGCGATTGCTTTCCGCGAGATTGCGGCTGGGTGTTCTGGTACTCGAATGGGTGCGTGGGTTCGAATCCCACTCCGTGCAATAGTTTTTGTGAATTCAGTAGGAATATGAAATTCGGAAGATTGTGTATCACTTTTAGTATTAACACTTTTCAAACAAATTAATTAATGTAAAATTGTAAAACTACATCTCATTCCAGTTGTTTTAGTCGGTTTCCGTAGCAATTACAGCCAATGCATTAGCCCTTCTTATCGTTCGGTGAATGTGCACGGATGGCCGAGCGGTCTAAGGCGCCAGACTCAAGCGATTGCTTTCCGCGAGATTGCGGCTGGGTGTTCTGGTACTCGAATGGGTGCGTGGGTTCGAATCCCACTCCGTGCAATAGTTTTTGTGAATTCAGTAGGAATATGAAATTCGGAAGATTGTGTATCACTTTTAGTATTAACACTTTTCAAACAAATTAATTAATGTAAAATTGTAAAACTACATCTCATTCCAGTTGTTTTAGTCGGTTTCCGTAGCAATTACAGCCAATGCATTAGCCCTTCTTATCGTTCGGTGAATGTGCACGGATGGCCGAGCGGTCTAAGGCGCCAGACTCAAGCGATTGCTTTCCGCGAGATTGCGGCTGGGTGTTCTGGTACTCGAATGGGTGCGTGGGTTCGAATCCCACTCCGTGCAATAGTTTTTGTGAATTCAGTAGGAATATGAAATTCGGAAGATTGTGTATCACTTTTAGTATTAACACTTTTCAAACAAATTAATTAATGTAAAATTGTAAAACTACATCTCATTCCAGTTGTTTTAGTCGGTTTCCGTAGCAATTACAGCCAATGCATTAGCCGTTCTTATCGTTCGGTGAATGTGCACGGATGGCCGAGCGGTCTAAGGCGCCAGACTCAAGCGATTGCTTTCCGCGAGATTGCGGCTGGGTGTTCTGGTACTCGAATGGGTGCGTGGGTTCGAATCCCACTCCGTGCAATAGTTTTTGGGAATTCAGTAGGAATATGAAATTCGAAAGATTTGTATCACTTTTACTATTAACACTTTTCAAACAAATTAATTAATGTAAAATTGTAAAACTACATCTCATTCCAGTTGTTTTAGTCGGTTTCCGTAGCAATTACAGCCAATGCATTAGCCCTTCTTATCGTTCGGTGAATGTGCACGGATGGCCGAGCGGTCTAAGGCGCCAGACTCAAGCGATTGCTTTCCGCGAGATTGCGGCTGGGTGTTCTGGTACTCGAATGGGTGCGTGGGTTCGAATCCCACTCCGTGCAATAGTTTTTGTGAATTCAGTAGGAATATGAAATTCGGAAGATTGTGTATCACTTTTAGTATTAACACTTTTCAAACAAATTAATTAATGTAAAATTGTAAAACTACATCTCATTCCAGTTGTTTTAGTCGGTTTCCGTAGCAATTACAGCCAATGCATTAGCCCTTCTTATCGTTCGGTGAATGTGCACGGATGGCCGAGCGGTCTAAGGCGCCAGACTCAAGCGATTGCTTTCCGCGAGATTGCGGCTGGGTGTTCTGGTACTCGAATGGGTGCGTGGGTTCGAATCCCACTCCGTGCAATAGTTTTTGTGAATTCAGTAGGAATATGAAATTCGGAAGATTGTGTATCACTTTTAGTATTAACACTTTTCAAACAAATTAATTAATGTAAAATTGTAAAACTACATCTCATTCCAGTTGTTTTAGTTGGTTTCCGTAGCAATTACAGCCAATGCATTAGCCCTTCTTATCGTTCGGTGAATGTGCACGGATGGCCGAGCGGTCTAAGGCGCCAGACTCAAGCGATTGCTTTCCGCGAGATTGCGGCTGGGTGTTCTGGTACTCGAATGGGTGCGTGGGTTCGAATCCCACTCCGTGCAATAGTTTTTGTGAATTCAGTAGGAATATGAAATTCGGAAGATTGTGTATCACTTTTAGTATTAACACTTTTCAAACAAATTAATTAATGTAAAATTGTAAAACTACATCTCATTCCAGTTGTTTTAGTCGGTTTCCGTAGCAATTACAGCCAATGCATTAGCCGTTCTTATCGTTCGGTGAATGTGCACGGATGGCCGAGCGGTCTAAGGCGCCAGACTCAAGCGATTGCTTTCCGCGAGATTGCGGCTGGGTGTTCTGGTACTCGAATGGGTGCGTGGGTTCGAATCCCACTCCGTGCAATAGTTTTTGTGAATTCAGTAGGAATATGAAATTCGAAAGATTGTGTATCACTTTTAGTATTAACACTTTTCAAACAAATTAATTAATGTAAAATTGTAAAACTACATCTCATTCCAGTTGTTTTAGTCGGTTTCCGTAGCAATTACAGCCAATGCATTAGCCCTTCTTATCGTTCGGTGAATGTGCACGGATGGCCGAGCGGTCTAAGGCGCCAGACTCAAGCGATTGCTTTCCGCGAGATTGTGGCTGGGTGTTCTGGTACTCGAATGGGTGCGTGGGTTCGAATCCCACTCCGTGCAATAGTTTTTGTGAATTCAGTAGGAATATGAAATTCGGAAGATTGTGTATCACTTTTAGTATTAACACTTTTCAAACAAATTAATTAATGTAAAATTGTAAAACTACATCTCATTCCGATTGTTTTAGTCGGTTTCCGTAGCAATTACAGCCAATGCATTAGCCCTTCTTATCGCTCGGTGAATGTGCACGGATGGCCGAGCGGTCTAAGGCGCCAGACTCAAGCGATTGCTTTCCGCGAGATTGCGGCTGGGTGTTCTGGTACTCGAATGGGTGCGTGGGTTCGAATCCCACTCCGTGCAATAGTTTTTGTGAATTCAGTAGGAATATGAAATTCGAAAGATTGTGTATCACTTTTAGTATTAACACTTTTCAAACAAATTAATTAATGTAAAATTGTAAAACTACATCTCATTCCAGTTGTTTTAGTCGGTTTCCGTAGCAATTACAGCCAATGCATTAGCCCTTCTTATCGTTCGGTGAATGTGCACGGATGGCCGAGCGGTCTAAGGCGCCAGACTCAAGCGATTGCTTTCCGCGAGATTGCGGCTGGGTGTTCTGGTACTCGAATGGGTGCGTGGGTTCGAATCCCACTCCGTGCAATAGTTTTTGGGAATTCAGTAGGAATATGAAATTCGGAAGATTGTGTATCACTTTTAGTATTAACACTTTTCAAACAAATTAATTAATGTAAAATTGTAAAACTACATCTCATTCCAGTTGTTTTAGTCGGTTTCCGTAGCAATTACAGCCAATGCATTAGCCCTTCTTATCGTTCGGTGAATGTGCACGGATGGCCGAGCGGTCTAAGGCGCCAGACTCAAGCGATTGCTTTCCGCGAGATTGCGGCTGGGTGTTCTGGTACTCGAATGGGTGCGTGGGTTCGAATCCCACTCCGTGCAATAGTTTTTGTGAATTCAGTAGGAATATGAAATTCGGAAGATTGTGTATCACTTTTAGTATTAACACTTTTCAAACAAATTAATTAATGTAAAATTGTAAAACTACATCTCATTCCGATTGTTTTAGTCGGTTTCCGTAGCAATTACAGCCAAT
Source organism: Litoditis marina (assembly GCA_964036275.1). NCBI lineage: Eukaryota > Metazoa > Nematoda > Chromadorea > Rhabditida > Rhabditidae > Litoditis > Litoditis marina. Next base: position 2,286,938 of record OZ038435.1, on the reverse strand, counting down.
GCATTAGCCCTTCTTATCGCTCGGTGAATGTGCACGGATGGCCGAGCGGTCTAAGGCGCCAGACTCAAGCGATTGCTTTCCGCGAGATTGCGGCTGGGTGTTCTGGTACTCGAATGGGTGCGTGGGTTCGAATCCCACTCCGTGCAATAGTTTTTGTGAATTCAGTAGGAATATGAAATTCGAAAGATTGTGTATCACTTTTAGTATTAACACTTTTCAAACAAATTAATTAATGTAAAATTGTAAAACTACATCTCATTCCAGTTGTTTTAGTCGGTTTCCGTAGCAATTACAGCCAATGCATTAGCCCTTCTTATCGTTCGGTGAATGTGCACGGATGGCCGAGCGGTCTAAGGCGCCAGACTCAAGCGATTGCTTTCCGCGAGATTGCGGCTGGGTGTTCTGGTACTCGAATGGGTGCGTGGGTTCGAATCCCACTCCGTGCAATAGTTTTTGGGAATTCAGTAGGAATATGAAATTCGGAAGATTGTGTATCACTTTTAGTATTAACACTTTTCAAACAAATTAATTAATGTAAAATTGTAAAACTACATCTCATTCCAGTTGTTTTAGTCGGTTTCCGTAGCAATTACAGCCAATGCATTAGCCCTTCTTATCGTTCGGTGAATGTGCACGGATGGCCGAGCGGTCTAAGGCGCCAGACTCAAGCGATTGCTTTCCGCGAGATTGCGGCTGGGTGTTCTGGTACTCGAATGGGTGCGTGGGTTCGAATCCCACTCCGTGCAATAGTTTTTGTGAATTCAATAGGAATATGAAATTCGGAAGATTGTGTATCACTTTTAGTATTAACACTTTTCAAACAAATTAATTAATGTAAAATTGTAAAACTACATCTCATTCCAGTTGTTTTAGTCGGTTTCCGTAGCAATTACAGCCAATGCATTAGCCCTTCTTATCGTTCGGTGAATGTGCACGGATGGCCGAGCGGTCTAAGGCGCCAGACTCAAGCGATTGCTTTCCGCGAGATTGCGGCTGGGTGTTCTGGTACTCGAATGGGTGCGTGGGTTCGAATCCCACTCCGTGCAATAGTTTTTGTGAATTCAGTAGGAATATGAAATTCGAAAGATTGTGTATCACTTTTAGTATTAACACTTTTCAAACAAATTAATTAATGTAAAATTGTAAAACTACATCTCATTCCAGTTGTTTTAGTCGGTTTCCGTAGCAATTACAGCCAATGAATTAGCCCTTCTTATCGTTCGGTGAATGTGCACGGATGGCCGAGCGGTCTAAGGCGCCAGACTCAAGCGATTGCTTTCCGCGAGATTGCGGCTGGGTGTTCTGGTACTCGAATGGGTGCGTGGGTTCGAATCCCACTCCGTGCAATAGTTTTTGTGAATTCAGTAGGAATATGAAATTCGAAAGATTGTGTATCACTTTTAGTATTAACACTTTTCAAACAAATTAATTAATGTAAAATTGTAAAACTACATCTCATTCCAGTTGTTTTAGTCGGTTTCCGTAGCAATTACAGCCAATGCATTAGCCCTTCTTATCGTTCGGTGAATGTGCACGGATGGCCGAGCGGTCCAAGGCGCCAGACTCAAGCGATTGCTTTCCGCGAGATTGCGGCTGGGTGTTCTGGTACTCGAATGGGTGCGTGGGTTCGAATCCCACTCCGTGCAATAGTTTTTGTGAATTCAGTAGGAATATGAAATTCGGAAGATTGTGTATCACTTTTAGTATTAACACTTTTCAAACAAATTAATTAATGTAAAATTGTAAAACTACATCTCATTCCAGTTGTTTTAGTCGGTTTCCGTAGCAATTACAGCCAATGCATTAGCCCTTCTTATCGTTCGGTGAATGTGCACGGATGGCCGAGCGGTCTAAGGCGCCAGACTCAAGCGATTGCTTTCCGCGAGATTGCGGCTGGGTGTTCTGGTACTCGAATGGGTGCGTGGGTTCGAATCCCACTCCGTGCAATAGTTTTTGTGAATTCAATAGGAATATGAAATTCGGAAGATTGTGTATCACTTTTAGTATTAACACTTTTCAAACAAATTAATTAATGTAAAATTGTAAAACTACATCTCATTCCAGTTGTTTTAGTCGGTTTCCGTAGCAATTACAGCCAATGCATTAGCCCTTCTTATCGTTCGGTGAATGTGCACGGATGGCCGAGCGGTCTAAGGCGCCAGACTCAAGCGATTGCTTTCCGCGAGATTGCGGCTTTGTGTTCTGGTACTCGAATGGGTGCGTGGGTTCGAATCCCACTCCGTGCAATAGTTTTTGTGAATTCAGTAGGAATATGAAGTTCGAAAGATTGTGTATCACTTTTAGTATTAACACTTTTCAAACAAATTAATTAATGTAAAATTGTAAAACTACATCTCATTCCAGTTGTTTTAGTCGGTTTCCGTAGCAATTACAGCCAATGCATTAGCCCTTCTTATCGTTCGGTGAATGTGCACGGATGGCCGAGCGGTCTAAGGCGCCAGACTCAAGCGATTGCTTTCCGCGAGATTGCGGCTGGGTGTTCTGGTACTCGAATGGGTGCGTGGGTTCGAATCCCACTCCGTGCAATAGTTTTTGTGAATTCAGTAGGAATATGAAATTCGGAAGATTGTGTATCACTTTTAGTATTAACACTTTTCAAACAAATTAATTAATGTAAAATTGTAAAACTACATCTCATTCCAATTGTTTTAGTCGGTTTCCGTAGCAATTACAGCCAATGCATTAGCCCTTCTTATCGCTCGGTGAATGTGCACGGATGGCCGAGCGGTCTAAGGCGCCAGACTCAAGCGATTGCTTTCCGCGAGATTGCGGCTGGGTGTTCTGGTACTCGAATGGGTGCGTGGGTTCGAATCCCACTCCGTGCAATAGTTTTTGTGAATTCAGTAGGAATATGAAATTCGAAAGATTGTGTATCACTTTTAGTATTAACACTTTTCAAACAAATTAATTAATGTAAAATTGTAAAACTACATCTCATTCCAGTTGTTTGAGTCGGTTTCCGTAGCAATTACAGCCAATGCATTAGCCCTTCTTATCGTTCGGTGAATGTGCACGGATGGCCGAGCGGTCTAAGGCGCCAGACTCAAGCGATTGCTTTCCGCGAGATTGCGGCTGGGTGTTCTGGTACTCGAACGGGTGCGTGGGTTCGAATCCCACTCCGTGCAATAGTTTTTGTGAATTCAGTAGGAATATGAAATTCGGAAGATTGTGTATCACTTTTAGTATTAACACTTTTCAAACAAATTAATTAATGTAAAATTGTAAAATCTCATTCCAATTGTTTTAGTCGGTTTCCGTAGCAATTACAGCCAATGCATTAGCCCTTCTTATCGCTCGGTGAATGTGCACGGATGGCCGAGCGGTCTAAGGCGCCAGACTCAAGCGATTGCTTTCCGCGAGATTGCGGCTGGGTGTTCTGGTACTCGAATGGGTGCGTGGGTTCGAATCCCACTCCGTGCAATAGTTTTTGTGAATTCAGTAGGAATATGAAATTCGAAAGATTGTGTATCACTTTTAGTATTAACACTTTTCAAACAAATTAATTAATGTAAAATTGTAAAACTACATCTCATTCCAGTTGTTTTAGTCGGTTTCCGTAGCAATTACAGCCAATGCATTAGCCCTTCTTATCGTTCGGTGAATGTGCACGGATGGCCGAGCGGTCTAAGGCGCCAGACTCAAGCGATGGCTTTCCGCGAGATTGCGGCTGGGTGTTCTGGTACTCGAATGGGTGCGTGGGTTCGAATCCCACTCCGTGCAATAGTTTTTGGGAATTCAGTAGGAATATGAAATTCGAAAGATTTGTATCACTTTTAGTATTAACACTTTTCAAACAAATTAATTAATGTAAAATTTTAAAACTACATCTCATTCCAGTTGTTTTAGTCGGTTTCCGTAGCAATTACAGCCAATGCATTAGCCCTTCTTATCGTTCGGTGAATGTGCACGGATTGCCGAGCGGTCTAAGGCGCCAGACTCAAGCGATTGCTTTCCGCGAGATTGCGGCTGGGTGTTCTGGTACTCGAATGGGTGCGTGGGTTCGAATCCCACTCCGTGCAATAGTTTTTGGGAATTCAGTAGGAATATGAAATTCGAAAGATTTGTATCACTTTTAGTATTAACACTTTTCAAACAAATTAATTAATGTAAAATTTTAAAACTACATCTCATTCCAGTTGTTGTAGTCGGTTTCCGTAGCAAATACAGCTAATGCATTAGCCCTTTTTATCGTTCGGTGAATGTGCACGGATGGCCGAGCGGTCTAAGGCGCCAGACTCAAGCGATTGCTTTCCGCGAGATTGCGGCTGGGTGTTCTGGTACTCGAATGGGTGCGTGGGTTCGAATCCCACTCCGTGCAATAGTTTTTGTGAATTCAGTAGGAATATGAAATTCGAAAGATTGTGTATCACTTTTAGTATTAACACTTTTCAAACAAATTAATTAATGTAAAATTGTAAAACTACATCTCATTCCAGTTGTTTTAGTCGGTTTCCGTAGCAAGTACAGCCAATGCATTAGCCCTTCTTATCGTTCGGTGAATGTGCACGGATGGCCGAGCGGTCTAAGGCGCCAGACTCAAGCGATTGCTTTCCGCGAGATTGCGGCTGGGTGTTCTGGTACTCGAATGGGTGCGTGGGTTCGAATCCCACTCCGTGCAATTTTCATATTCATATTTCATATTTATTTATTCACGTCGCTTCGTTACGAGGCGGTGTTCATCATACATGTCACAGATCTTCGTAGCAGCAGTTTCTTGTAAGGTCTTGGTCCCTTTCCTTCATAGAAGACTTCATGGTGGACTATCGAATGCTCTGTTGGCATTGATCCAGTGACATGCGAATCTTCTTGAAGGGGGGGGGGGGGGGGGGGAAGAACTGCAATAGTTTTTGGGAATTCAGTAGGAATATGAAATTCGAAAGATTTGTATCACTTTTAGTATTAACACTTTTCAAACAAATTAATTAATGTAAAATTTTAAAACTACATCTCATTCCAGTTGTTTTAGTCGGTTTCCGTAGCAATTACAGCCAATGCATTAGCCCTTCTTATCGTTCGGTGAATGTGCACGGATGGCCGAGCGGTCTAAGGGGCCAGACTCAAGCGATTGCTTTCCGCGAGATTGCGGCTGGGTGTTCTGGTACTCGAATGGGTGCGTGGGTTCGAATCCCACTCCGTGCAATAGTTTTTGGGAATTCAGTAGGAATATGAAATTCGAAAGATTTGTATCACTTTTAGTATTAACACTTTTCAAACAAATTAATTAATGTAAAATTTTAAAACTACATCTCATTCCAGTTGTTTTAGTCGGTATCCGTAGCAAATACAGCTAATGCATTAGCCCTTTTTATCGTTCGGTGAATGTGCACGGATGGCCGAGCGGTCTCAGGCGCCAGACTCAAGCGATTGCTTTCCGCGAGATTGCGGCTGGGTGTTCTGGTACTCGAATGGGTGCGTGGGTTCGAATCCCACTCCGTGCAATAGTTTTTGGGAATTCAGTAGGAATATGAAATTCGAAAGATTCGTATCACTTTTAGTATTAACACTTTTCAAACAAATTAATTAATGTAAAATTTTAAAACTACATCTCATTCCAGTTGTTTTAGTCGGTTTCCGTAGCAAATACAGCTAATGCATTAGCCCTTTTTATCGTTCGGTGAATGTGCACGGATGGCCGAGCGGTCTCAGGCGCCAGACTCAAGCGATTGCTTTCCGCGAGATTGCGGCTGGGTGTTCTGGTACTCGAATGGGTGCGTGGGTTCGAATCCCACTCCGTGCAATAGTTTTTGGGAATTCAGTAGGAATATGAAATTCGAAAGATTCGTATCACTTTTAGTATTAACACTTTTCAAACAAATTAATTAATGTAAAATTTTAAAACTACATCTCATTCCAGTTGTTTTAGTCGGTTTCCGTAGCAAATACAGCTAATGCATTAGCCCTTTTTATCGTTCGGTGAATGTGCACGGATGGCCGAGCGGTCTCAGGCGCCAGACTCAAGCGATTGCTTTCCGCGAGATTGCGGCTGGGTGTTCTGGTACTCGAATGGGTGCGTGGGTTCGAATCCCACTCCGTGCAATAGTTTTTGGGAATTCAGTAGGAATATGAAATTCGAAAGATTTGTATCACTTTTAATATTAACACTTTTCAAACAAATTAATTAATGTAAAATTTTAAAACTACATCTCATTCCAGTTGTTTTAGTCGGTTTCCGTAGCAATTACAGCCAATGCATTAGCCCTTCTTATCGTTCGGTGAATGTGCACGGATGGCCGGGCGGTCTCAGGCGCCAGACTCAAGCGATTGCTTTCCGCGAGATTGTGGCTGGGTGTTCTGGTACTCGAATGGGTGCGTGGGTTCGAATCCCACTCCGTGCAATAGTTTTTGGGAATTCAGTAGGAATATGAAATTCGAAAGATTCGTATCACTTTTAGTATTAACACTTTTCAAACAAATTAATTAATGTAAAATTTTAAAACTACATCTCATTCCAGTTGTTTTAGTCGGTTTCCGTAGCAAATACAGCTAATGCATTAGCCCTTTTTATCGTTCGGTGAATGTGCACGGATGGCCGAGCGGTCTCAGGCGCCAGACTCAAGCGATTGCTTTCCGCGAGATTGCGGCTGGGTGTTCTGGTACTCGAATGGGTGCGTGGGTTCGAATCCCACTCCGTGCAATAGTTTTTGGGAATTCAGTAGGAATATGAAATTCGAAAGATTTGTATCACTTTTAGTATTAACACTCTTCAAACAAATTAATTAATGTAAAATTTTAAAACTACATCTCATTCCAGTTGTTTTAGTCGGTTTCCGTAGCAAATACAGCTAATGCATTAGCCCTTTTTATCGTTCGGTGAACGTGCACGGATGGCCGAGCGGTCTAAGGCGCCAGACTCAAGCGATTGCTTTCCGCGAGATTGCGGCTGGGTGTTCTGGTACTCGAATGGGTGCGTGGGTTCGAATCCCACTCCGTGCAATAGTTTTTGTGAATTCAGTAGGAATATGAAATTCGAAAGATTGTGTATCACTTTTAGTATTAACACTTTTCAAACTAATTAATTAATGTAAAATTGTAAAACTACATCTCATTCCAGTTGTTTTAGTCGGTTTCCGTAGCAATTACAGCCAATGCATTAGCCCTTCTTATCGTTCGGTGAATGTGCACGGATGGCCGAGCGGTCTCAGGCGCCAGACTCAAGCGATTGCTTTCCGCGAGATTGCGGCTGGGTGTTCTGGTACTCGAATGGGTGCGTGGGTTCGAATCCCACTCCGTGCAATAGTTTTTGGGAATTCAGTAGGAATATGAAATTCGAAAGATTTGTATCACTTTTAGTATTAACACTTTTCAAACAAATTAATTAATGTAAAATTTTAAAACTACATCTCATTCCAGTTGTTTTAGTCGGTTTCCGTAGCAATTACAGCCAATGCATTAGCCCTTCTTATCGTTCGGTGAATGTGCACGGATGGCCGAGCGGTCTCAGGCGCCAGACTCAAGCGATTGCTTTCCGCGAGATTGCGGCTGGGTGTTCTGGTACTCGAATGGGTGCGTGGGTTCGAATCCCACTCCGTGCAATAGTTTTTGGGAATTCAGTAGGAATATGAAATTCGAAAGATTTGTATCACTTTTAGTATTAACACTTTTCAAACAAATTAATTGATGTAAAATTTTAAAACTACATCTCATTCCAGTTGTTTTAGTCGGTTTCGGTAGCAAATACAGCCAATGCATTAGCCCTTCTTATCGTTCGGTGAATGTGCACGGATGGCCGAGCGGTCTAAGGCGCCAGACTCAAGCGATTGCTTTCCGCGAGATTGCGGCTGGGTGTTCTGGTACTCGAATGGGTGCGTGGGTTCGAATCCCACTCCGTGCAATAGTTTTTGTGAATTCAGTAGGAATATGAAATTCGAAAGATTGTGTATCACTTTTAGTATTAACACTTTTCAAACAAATTAATTAATGTAAAATTTTGAAACTACATCTCATTCCAGTTGTTTTAGTTGGTTTCCGTAGCAAATACAGCCAATGCATTAGCCCTTCTTATCGTTCGGTGAATGTGCACGGATGGCCGAGCGGTCTAAGGCGCCAGACTCAAGCGATTGCTTTCCGCGAGATTGCGGCTGGGTGTTCTGGTACTCGAATGGGTGCGTGGGTTCGAATCCCACTCCGTGCAATAGTTTTTGTGAATTCGGTAGGAATATGAAATTCGAAAGATTTGTATCACTTTTAGTATTAACACTTTTCAAACTAATTAATTAATGTAACATTGTAAAACTACATCTCATTCCAGTTGTTTTAGTCGGTTTCCGTAGCAATTACAGCCAATGCATTAGCCCTTCTTATCGTTCGGTGAATGTGCACGGATGGCCGAGCGGTCTCAGGCGCCAGACTCAAGCGATTGCTTTCCGCGAGATTGCGGCTGGGTGTTCTGGTACTCGAATGGGTGCGTGGGTTCGAATCCCACTCCGTGCAATAGTTTTTGGGAATTCAGTAGGAATATGAAATTCGAAAGATTTGTATCACTTTTAGTATTAACACTTTTCAAACAAATTAATTGATGTAAAATTTTAAAACTACATCTCATTCCAGTTGTTTTAGTCGGTTTCGGTAGCAAATACAGCCAATGCATTAGCCCTTCTTATCGTTCGGTGAATGTGCACGGATGGCCGAGCGGTCTAAGGCGCCAGACTCAAGCGATTGCTTTCCGCGAGATTGCGGCTGGGTGTTCTGGTACTCGAATGGGTGCGTGGGTTCGAATCCCACTCCGTGCAATAGTTTTTGGGAATTCAGTAGGAATATGAAATTCGAAAGATTCGTATCACTTTTAGTATTAACACTTTTCAAACAAATTAATTAATGTAAAATTTTAAAACTACATCTCATTCCAGTTGTTTTAGTCGGTTTCCGTAGCAAATACAGCTAATGCATTAGCCCTTTTTATCGTTCGGTGAATGTGCACGGATGGCCGAGCGGTCTCAGGCGCCAGACTCAAGCGATTGCTTTCCGCGAGATTGCGGCTGGGTGTTCTGGTACTCGAATGGGTGCGTGGGTTCGAATCCCACTCCGTGCAATAGTTTTTGGGAATTCAGTAGGAATATGAAATTCGAAAGATTTGTATCACTTTTAGTATTAACACTCTTCAAACAAATTAATTAATGTAAAATTTTAAAACTACATCTCATTCCAGTTGTTTTAGTCGGTTTCCGTAGCAAATACAGCTAATGCATTAGCCCTTTTTATCGTTCGGTGAATGTGCACGGATGGCCGAGCGGTCTAAGGCGCCAGACTCAAGCGATTGCTTTCCGCGAGATTGCGGCTGGGTGTTCTGGTACTCGAATGGGTGCGTGGGTTCGAATCCCACTCCGTGCAATAGTTTTTGTGAATTCAGTAGGAATATGAAATTCGAAAGATTGTGTATCACTTTTAGTATTAACACTTTTCAAACTAATTAATTAATGTAAAATTGTAAAACTACATCTCATTCCAGTTGTTTTAGTCGGTTTCCGTAGCAATTACAGCCAATGCATTAGCCCTTCTTATCGTTCGGTGAATGTGCACGGATGGCCGAGCGGTCTCAGGCGCCAGACTCAAGCGATTGCTTTCCGCGAGATTGCGGCTGGGTGTTCTGGTACTCGAATGGGTGCGTGGGTTCGAATCCCACTCCGTGCAATAGTTTTTGGGAATTCAGTAGGAATATGAAATTCGAAAGATTTGTATCACTTTTAGTATTAACACTTTTCAAACAAATTAATTGATGTAAAATTTTAAAACTACATCTCATTCCAGTTGTTTTAGTCGGTTTCGGTAGCAAATACAGCCAATGCATTAGCCCTTCTTATCGTTCGGTGAATGTGCACGGATGGCCGAGCGGTCTAAGGCGCCAGACTCAAGCGATTGCTTTCCGCGAGATTGCGGCTGGGTGTTCTGGTACTCGAAGGGGTGCGTGGGTTCGAATCCCACTCCGTGCAATAGTTTTTGTGAATTCAGTAGGAATATGAAATTCGAAAGATTGTGTATCACTTTTAGTATTAACACTTTTCAAACAAATTAATTAATGTAAAATTTTGAAACTACATCTCATTCCAGTTGTTTTAGTTGGTTTCCGTAGCAAATACAGCCAATGCATTAGCCCTTCTTATCGTTCGGTGAATGTGCACGGATGGCCGAGCGGTCTAAGGCGCCAGACTCAAGCGATTGCTTTCCGCGAGATTGCGGCTGGGTGTTCTGGTACTCGAATGGGTGCGTGGGTTCGAATCCCACTCCGTGCAATAGTTTTTGTGAATTCGGTAGGAATATGAAATTCGAAAGATTTGTATCACTTTTAGTATTAACACTTTTCAAACTAATTAATTAATGTAAAATTGTAAAACTACATCTCATTCCAGTTGTTTTAGTCGGTTTCCGTAGCAATTACAGCCAATGCATTAGCCCTTCTTATCGTTCGGTGAATGTGCACGGATGGCCGAGCGGTCTCAGGCGCCAGACTCAAGCGATTGCTTTCCGCGAGATTGCGGCTGGGTGTTCTGGTACTCGAATGGGTGCGTGGGTTCGAATCCCACTCCGTGCAATAGTTTTTGGGAATTCAGTAGGAATATGAAATTCGAAAGATTTGTATCACTTTTAGTATTAACACTTTTCAAACAAATTAATTGATGTAAAATTTTAAAACTACATCTCATTCCAGTTGTTTTAGTCGGTTTCGGTAGCAAATACAGCCAATGCATTAGCCCTTCTCTGAACTCCCTGGGACTGGGACGTCGTAGCAGTCACGCAAAAAAACCCGCATTTTAGCTTGGTAGCAGACGACGTACGGATCAAATTACTCAACGTAGCAGACGTCGTTGCACTCGCAATGATAGCTGTGTTGCCACTCGTGAAGTAATCAGCGGTCCGGCCAGAATTAGATACGTACGTGCTAGAGGTGCCACTCTGCGCAACTCAGTCAATTTAGTTCATTCGAGCTAGGTTAAAAGCCGCTCTGACACACGAAAGAAGTGCTCACTTCGATTAGGTGTTGAAGAGAAAACAAGCTTGTGCATATTCATTTGAAAAAAGTGTATTTTTTTCCAAAAGAATTAGCATTGAGATTTAAGTTATAGTAACTTAAATCTTACTATCGTCCACAATTTCGCGTAGAATTTTTCGCTTTATGAATAGCAGGATTAATGTATATAAACATGAATGAAACATGAATAGAAAATATACTACCAAATGAATGCGGTTGTTTCGGAGTGAATCAGTAATATTATTAATCAATTAAATTTCGGAATGGTCTGGGGCCGCGCTGGCCCGGCTGATCCTGACTAACCGTCTGGGACCGTAGCAGTCAAACCGTCTGGGACGCGTAAACATCGCGTCCCGGACGGTCGACTGCTACGACGTCCCAGTCCCAGGGAGTTCAGAGTTCTTATCGTTCGGTGAATGTGCACGGATGGCCGAGCGGTCTAAGGCGCCAGACTCAAGCGATTGCTTTCCGCGAGATTGCGGCTGGGTGTTCTGGTACTCGAATGGGTGCGTGGGTTCGAATCCCACTCCGTGCAATAGTTTTTGTGAATTCAGTAGGAATATGAAATTCGAAAGATTGTGTATCACTTTTAGTATTAACACTTTTCAAACAAATTAATTAATGTAAAATTTTGAAACTACATCTCATTCCAGTTGTTTTAGTTGGTTTCCGTAGCAAATACAGCCAATGCATTAGCCCTTCTTATCGTTCGGTGAATGTGCACGGATGGCCGAGCGGTCTAAGGCGCCAGACTCAAGCGATTGCTTTCCGCGAGATTGCAGCTGGGTGTTCTGGTACTCGAATGGGTGCGTGGGTTCGAATCCCACTCCGTGCAATAGTTTTGTGAATTCGGTAGGAATATGAAATTCAAAAGATTTGTATCACTTTTAGTATTAACACTTTTCAAACAAATTAATTAATGTAAAATTTTAAAACTACATCTCATTCCAGTTGTTTTAGTTGGTTTCCGTAGCAAATACAGCTAATGCATTAGCCCTTCTTATCGAAGGCGCCAGACTGAAGCGATTGCTTTCCGCGAGATTGCGGCTGGGTGTTCTGGTACTCGAATGGGTGCGTGGGTTCGAATCCCACTCCGTGCAATAGTTTTTGTGAATTCGGTAGGAATATGAAATTCGAAAGATTTGTATCACTTTTAGTATTAACACTTTTCAAACAAATTAATTAATGTAAAATTTTAAAACTACGTCTCATTCCAGTTGTTTTAGTTGGTTTCCGTAGCAAATACAGCCAATGCATTAGCCCTTCTTATCGTTCGGTGAATGTGCACGGATGGCCGAGCGGTCTAAGGCGCCAGACTCAAGCGATTGCTTTCCGCGAGATTGCGGCTGGGTGTTCTGGTACTCGAATGGGTGCGTGGGTTCGAATCCCACTCCGGGCAATAGTTTTTGTGAATTCAGTAGGAATATGAAATTCGAAAGATTGTGTATCACTTTTAGTATTAACACTTTTCAAACAAATTAATTAATGTAAAATTTTGAAACTACATCTCATTCCAGTTGTTTTAGTTGGTTTCCGTAGCAAATACAGCCAATGCATTTGCCCTTCTTATCGTTCGGTGAATGTGCACGGATGGCCGAGCGGTCTAAGGCGCCAGACTCAAGCGATTGCTTTCCGCGAGATTGCGGCTGGGTGTTCTGGTACTCGAATGGGTGCGTGGGTTCGAATCCCACTCCGTGCAATAGTTTTTGCGAATTCGGTAGGAATATGAAATTCGAAAGATTTGTATCACTTTTAGTATTAACACTTTTCAAACAAATTAATTAATGTAAAATTTTAAAACTACATCTCATTCCAGTTGTTTTAGTTGGTTTCCGTAGCAAATACAGCTAATGCATTAGCCCTTCTTATCGAAGGCGCCAGACTGAAGCGATTGCTTTCCGCGAGATTGCGGCTGGGTGTTCTGGTACTCGAATGGGTGCGTGGGTTCGAATCCCACTCCGTGCAATAGTTTTTGCGAATTCGGTAGGAATATGAAATTCGAAAGATTTGTATCACTTTTAGTATTAACACTTTTCAAACAAATTAATTAATGTAAAATTTTAAAACTACATCTCATTCCAGTTGTTTTAGTTGGTTTCCGTAGCAAATACAGCTAATGCATTAGCCCTTCTTATCGAAGGCGCCAGACTGAAGCGATTGCTTTCCGCGAGATTGCGGCTGGGTGTTCTGGTACTCGAATGGGTGCGTGGGTTCGAATCCCACTCCGTGCAATAGTTTTTGTGAATTCGGTAGGAATATGAAATTCGAAAGATTTGTATCACTTTTAGTATTAACACTTTTCAAACAAATTAATTAATGTAAAATTTTAAAACTACGTCTCATTCCAGTTGTTTTAGTTGGTTTCCGTAGCAAATACAGCTAATGCATTAGCCCTTCTTATCGAATGCGCCAGACTCAAGCGATTGCTTTCCGCGAGATTGCGGCTGGGTGTTCTGGTACTCGAATGGGTGCGTGGGTTCGAATCCCACTCCGTGCAATAGTTTTTGAGAATTCAGTAGGAATATGAAATTCGAAAGATTTGTATCACTTTTAGTATTAACACTTTTCAAACAAATTAATTAATGTAAAATTTTAAAACTACATCTCATTCCAGTTGTTTTAGTTGGTTTCCGTAGCAAATACAGCTAATGCATTAGCCCTTCTTATCGAAGGCGCCAGACTCAAGCGATTGCGTTCCGCGAGATTGCGGCTGGGTGTTCTGGTACTCGAATGGGTGCGTGGGTTCGAATCCCACTCCGTGCAATAGTTTTTGGGAATTCAGTAGGAATTCGTAAAAAGTGGGGGGCCAGAAAGTGTGTGAGTTCTGTTCGGTTTCACCGTTTTCTGCAAAAAGTGAACAATACGATGTTGTGAATGAGTGTGCAACAAAAAAAGAACAATACATTTGTTTGCACTACGGTTCACAAAAACAGAATATACAAAGTATAACTTGAACGTAAAAGTGCATAGTGGTTTCCCCTAAGAACGTTGTGAACCGTTGTGCAAACAAATGTATTGTTCTTTTTTTGTTGCACACTCATTCACAACATCGTATTGTTCACTTTTTGCAGAAAACGGTGAAACCGAACAGAACTCACACACTTTCTGGTTCCCCACTTTTTACGAATTGTTCTCTTTTTGCTAGTTGTACTAGTACAACCACTCCTAGAGTTGACTTAGAAAAACGATTTTTGAATAGTGGTGACCATCAAACATCCTCTGTCTGATAACGATGATATCTGGAAGTTCCGAGTTTTCAAACGATGTGATCCTACTTTTTTAAATTATTTTTGGCGCTAATTGAAATCTTAAATTTGCGTGACAGGCGAAACTGGTTCAAAAAACAGCTTTTTTGCGCTTCGTTAGTTAATATCTGAATACTGTGAAAAATCTGCGTCATTACAGTACAAAGAAAGTCTTTTCTCAATTGGCGCGAACGGGCGCCAGCCATTGGCGCCATATATGGAACATGTCACTCTTATTGGTAAAAAATAACTGGAATGAATGGCCTCGACCAATTAGCACGAATTCCGACTGTTTTTTGGTTCAGAAACCCTATTTTTAATTTTGGCGCCATTTGGCGGATAAAGTACCGTTTTGGCGCAGAATCTCGAAGAAATGTTGGTATCCAAGCCGTATTCGTCAACTATATTCATAGTTCGGACATATGTGGAACATATCGCTCGTTACCCTACTTTCCTAGCGTTGTTCTAGTTAGGCGCCACTGGGCGCCAGCGTTTGGCGCCAAATATGAACCATGACACCAAATTTTCAGGAAAGCCTGGGATTCACCAATCTAACGTCTGTGCAAAATTTGGGAGCATTTCATCCATGGGAACACATATTTTCCAGCTTCTGGCGCCTATTGGCGCCCGCGCCAAGCGCCAAACAGAACGTGACATCACCAAACTTTGGGAGCCGAGCTAACTTTGGGGTCTACGCATGTGTGCCGAATTTCAGCCGAATCGGTCCAGTAGTTCAAAAAATAATTTTCTATGCGGACACCGGACGAGGGACGCGCTCCGAGCGACGAGCGACGAGGGACAACGGAAATTTTCATAACGACACAACAGCATAACTTTTTTCAACCTTGACCGATTTTCCTAATTTTTCTACACAACATGTATTGAATGGATATCTAGCTCTCTCTCATTTTAAATTTCGAAAAAATGTTTTATTCGAAGACTTTTGTGGTTAGAAAGCCAAAAATGGGTGCGCAATGGCCAAACCAAACACAACTCACACGCAGCGCTTCGCGCTGCGCGCGATATGAAATTCGAAAGATTTGTATCACTTTTAGTATTAACACTTTTCAAACTAATTAATTAATGTAAAATTTTGAAACTACATCTCATTCCAGTTTTTAGTTGGAGAAACTATCGCAAAACTACCCGTTCGCCCATTACTAGGCTTAAAGCACCAATATCTCTGGCGCGGCGATGACCAAAATTGTTGATCGGACCCGAGAACGGGTTGGCAGAGTTCTCCCTAGTGTTACGTCTCCACTCCCTTGCTTTGTTTGAGGAAGTGGAGTTCACATTGTTAGGTGTACCTCTCTGCATACGATCTTTTGTGAAGTTCGAGTTAGATCTACATCTCCCCTCAATCGTGTGAGCGAAGTTCAATGCTACTCTACATCTTCGTTGAATATGGATCAGGTGTCCAATCTGTGTGTACTTGTGAAACCTTCTACTGGAATGAAACCTTCTCCGGATCGGATATTCCCTCCCCTGGTTTTCATTCCTCGAATTGCACTTTTCACGCTGCATTTCACGTGATTTTGAGTTCGTCAACGGTTTAACAGGTTCGTTTACGTCGTTGGTTGCCTGTTTACGGCGTGCAATTTCCACATCCACGGTTTTCATTTTCATCGAAATGCTATTAACGGTGGGGTTGTGGTGGTAGGGTTGCACCATATTGGCTGTTTGATACCTATCTACTGGTTTCCTCATCCGGTTAGATTTTCTCGGTGCATTCGGAATTGCTCGAGGGACCTTCGTCTTTGGTGTACGTTTCTGACCATAACCCTTATTCTGAGTAGGCATTTGTACAAGAACGGTAGTGTCCAAATCTTCCCAGAAAGTGACTTTCTTTCTCAGTTGGTCAGCATGCGCTTTTCTATGACCTGTGCCATAGTGTACTATGTACGTATTAGCGCCGGAAATTTCCGTGACAATCCCAGGTAGCCATTTGTCTCCTTTTGCATTACAATTGCGTAGGTAGACTTCTTGGCCTGGTTTGAAAGTCTTTACTGCCTTGCCTTTGTAATGTTTCTTCATATTTTCCCTGTATTGATTATCAGGAACGACTTTTTTGTCGGTTTTTATGAAGTCAAAGGCGGTTCTGAGTTGTCTGCCCATTAATATCTCTGCTGGCGATTTGCCTGTTGCAGGATGGGGTGTCACTCTATATTGAAACAAGAGGTCTGTTACGGCTTCGTCAGTGCTTTTGCCTGATCTGATACCTTTATACAGTCCCTTCTTGAATGTTTGAACCAGTCTTTCCGCTTCCCCATTAGAATTAGGGTGATAAGGCGGAGTGAGTGTTAACTCAATATTTCGCAACTGGCAGAATTCTTTGAATTCTCTGGACGCAAATTGAGGTCCATTATCCGATACTATTTGTTCGGGTAATCCATGTAATGAGAACAGTGGCTTGAGTACTGCGATGGTTTTTTCAGTTGTCGTGGTTCTCATTTTTACCACTGTCGGCCATTTTGACTTTGCGTCGACCACAACTAACCACATACTGGCATCTTCTGTCTGGCAGAAGTCCACGTGGAGTCGTTGCCAGGGCTTTGCCGGCTCTTCCCATGGATGCAGTTTTGTTTTTACTGGATCCCTAGCGAAAATTGCGCATGTATCACACGCTGCCACCAATTTGGTGATGTCGCTATCAGGTCCGGGATACCAAACCTTCATTCGGGCTAAAGATATCATTCTGTTCTTCCCATAGTGGCTACTGTGCAGCATTTCAAGAATTTTCTTCTTGTATTGGGTCGGTATTACTACGCGTGTACCCCAGAGGATGCACCCTTTATGAATGCTTAATTCCTCTTTCTTGCCAGTGAATGCCTTCAGAGCCTCATTTCGGACCTTTGGTGGCCAGCCATTTATAATGTACTGTTTTACCACTTGCAACAAAGTGTCCTTTTGAGTTGCTTCTGAAATGTCTTTTTCAGACATAGGAAGTTTTCCGAGATATTCATCTTGCATATCTATCATCTGTACTTCTCGTACGATGGCTTCTGCACTGGGTAATTCTCGAGGGTCGGGCAGTCTGGATAAACCATCTGCATTTCCGAACTCGTGGGTGTTTCTATATTCGATTTCGAAAGAATACACCATTAACCTCAGTGCCCAGCGATGCAATCTCTTCGCAGCAATGATTGGTAGTTCATGCTTGGGACCGAATATTTTCACCAATGGTTGATGATCGGTCAGGAGGGTGAATTTCCTTCCATAGAGAAATTGATTGAATTTCTCAACGCCATATACAATGCCTAATGCCTCGTTCTCAATTTGAGCATAGTTTCGTTCCTCTTTTGTGAGTGAACGTGAGGCATAGGCTTTTGCCATCACGTGAGGACTTTTTCTTTGCCATCGGCGTATTTGTGATAATTGACTGCTCCCAATCCATAATCGGAGGCATCAGTGGCCAATACGACTGGAGTTTGGGGGTCATAATGCGTCAAGATATCGGTTTCCATCAACCTTTTCTTGATAGCATGGAACGCAGTTTGCTGTTCCTTTTCCCATTTGAATACTACTCCTTTTTTACGCAATCCATTCATCGGAGCTGCCAAGGTAGATAGATTCGGGATGAATTTGCCATAATATTGAACCATCCCCAAAAAGGATTCGATTTCCTTGAGGTTTTTCGGTTCTGGCATATTGACCATGCCTTTCAGCTTCTCTTGCGAGGGTCTTATGCCATTGGCATCGACAACGTGTCCCAGAAAATCCATTTTTTCTGTTAGGAATTCACATTTTTCACGTTTTAGTCGAAAACCTGCCTTATTAAGGCGGTCTAGCACTCGTCTGAGTCGATCGAGATGCGTGCGATCATCCGGCGCGGTGACCGTGATGTCGTCTAGGTATACGAGAACACCTTCTATACCTGCCAGCGTTGTTTCCATTATGCGTTGGAATATGGCTGGGGCAGAGGCTACCCCAAATGGTACTCGTGTATACTCGAACATGCCTTTCAACGTATTGATAGTGGTGTATTTTCTAGACTCTTGGTCTAGTTCCACTTGCATGTATGCATCAGACAGATCCATCTTAGAGAACTTTGTCCCTCCATTTAGCATATGGAACAGATCGTCTGGAATGGGCAACGGGTATTGGTTGATATCCAATTGCTGGTTGACTGTTACTTTGTAGTCACCGCATACCCTTATTTTGCCTCCGGGTTTAGGCACAACCACGAGAGGTGTTGCCCAGTCAGAGTGTTCTACTCTGACCAAGGTACCGTTTCGTACCATTTCATCGAGCTTTTCAATAACCTTCGGTCTGAGAGCGAACGGAATCGGTCTTGCCCGAAAAAATTTCGGAGTTGGCGTATCCTCTTTGAATTTGAGGTGTGCCTGGACCGTAGTACACTTTCCCAGTTCTTGGTTGAATAGTGCCTTGTTCTGCTCTAACATCTCGGTTAGCTCGGATTTGAGTGTCTGACGATCTAGCGTCTTGACCTCGAACACCGTGCGGTAGTGTGGACCACAATCGATGCCTAGTGAACGTATCATGTCACGTCCACACAACGGATAACCACTATTCTGTCCTTCTAGAACATGAATAGGTATGATGGCTTGGTTTCCGTTGAATTTGACTTTTGACATTCCGGCGAAGCGGATAGGACTTTTATTATAAGCCATTGCCTGTGTTTTCACTGGCAATAGGGTTGGTTTGCCAATTCCGACCCATACGTCATAGCCAATTATTGAGATTGATGCGCCTGTATCTAGCTCGCAGGGCACGGATTTACCGTTTATCTCAAGATCCAGCAGACAAGGCGGCTTATTTTTCACACTATTTATCAGTGTAGGGGAATTTTCCCTTGAGCTCTTATCCTTGTTAACGTTGGCTGGCAGACTGGTAGTCTGGCTCCTCTGTTTTGGATACAGATTGGAGGCTTTACAAGCCAATGTTTCAGACTTGTCAGGTTTCATCGAGACCTGGCCCTTACACAATGATGTAGGGACTTCCTGAACCACTGGATTTGGTTCAGCAGATTCAATAAGAATCTGGCTCCTCGTTGCGTATAGCGGTTGGGAGTCTTTACGAGTCAATATTTCAGACTCGTCAGGCTCAATTAAGGCCTGGCCCTTACACTCATACGAAGATGTAGGGACTTTCTGAACCACTGGATTGGGTTCAGCAGATTCAATGAGAACCTGGCCCTTCAGACCGTTTTTACGCGGTTGAGGGACTTTCCGGGCCACCACATGAGACTCGGCAGACTTGAGAGTCTGGCTCCTGTTTCCTTTAGGAGGATCGGAGACTTTCCTATTGCCTTTTCTCGTCTTTCCGTTTTTACACGAATGCGAGCTTCGAGTCACGTTTTTGTGCTCGGCAGATTCATTCTGAATCTGGCTCCTTTGCGCATGACAGGAGACTACTTCGGCATATGAGCGGGTTTGTAGAGAACCCTCGGACAAGGTCCGGCTCTGCATAGCATGCGGCACAGAGACTTTGGCAAAAGATCGGGTCGAAGAATTCGATCCCTCAGACTTAATTCCATGACAGTGTACCCTATTGGTAACTTGGTGGATGCGATTGCAAAAAACATCCTCACTGTCGGAAAAGTCTGGCTCGGCACAAGAATTTGCGTGACGCGAGACTTTGGCCTGCTTTCTACAAGCTCTTGCCAAGTGGCCGGACTTGCGACAGTTGCCGCAGAACGCTCCTTCCTTGTGGAAGCAGCGCTCAGATGAATGTCCTTTCATGCCACATACGGTACAATTAGTACCATGTCCATGCTTGGGTTTGTGGGAGTCATGCTTTTTTGTGGATTTGAATGACTTTGGTTCCCACTTGCCCTTGCTATGAACAGAGCGGTCTGACTTCTTAGCGAAAATTCTGCCGATTCCAGTAGGATGGCTACCTTCTTTGAGATGTGGCGCATTTTGGCCCACTCTCTCGAAAGCCTCCGCAATTTCTAAGGCTTGCTTAGAAGTCAGATCCTCTTTCTCAAGAAGTCTCTTCCTGGTTTCAAGGGAGGAAATTCCACCAATGAATACCAAGGTAACCTGAGCGTCCCGGTGGTCCTTGATGGCGCCGAAGTCACAGTCCTTGGCAGTCTTCTGGATGCTGGCGTAGAAGTCCTGCAGGGTCTGTCCACTGTTCTGGGCCATGGTCATCAGACGATAGCGCTCGGCGAGGACCAGTTTCTTCGGGGCAAAGTGCTTCTCCATAACGCTGTACAACTCTGTAATTGGTGTATCTTCGGGAGTACGACCTTGCAACAAAGACTCAAGGAGTTCATAATTCGAATCTCCTATTTCTTGGAGAAAGATGAGACGTTGGTCACTCTCTACAGTGACTTTTTGCAACGTCAAGAAGTTGGAAAATAAACGTAACCAGGTTTTCCAAGAGGATCCGGGGCGATATGCCCCAGGCGCTCGCCCCCGGTACACCGGAAGGTGAGTGGGAGCAGAGCTCCTCGGGGATCCTGGCTGTTGGGTGTCATCCGTTACGACCATCGGTGCTCCACAAGCGCTGTCTTCAAACAGCTAGCAGGAGTAGATCGGGTTGCAGACGACGATAGACCTTCCCTAGTGAGTACTATAAGCTGATCGCCACTTAAAAGTGTTGATACAACAAGCACACAGTAGGTTTGGAACTGTTTATTGGAGAGTGATCGGGGTATTTATACCCATTTCCCAGACAGCGTGAAGCGTCTTCCAGAACCGTAGACTGCACTCTTTGTTCTTCTTGTCAGGATGGCTCGACTCGCTTCTTCTTCTTGTTCTCTCCTTTCTAGTCGTTCTCGGAATGAAAGCGGTCTGTGCCATAACAGTAAAAAATAACTGGAATGAATGGCTTCGACCAATTAGCACGAACTCCGACTGTTTTTTGGTTCAGAAACCCTATTTTTAATTTTGGCGCCATTTGGCGGATAAAGTACCGTTTTGGCGCAGAATCTCGAAGAAATGTTGGTATCCAAGCCGTATTCGTCAACTATATTCATAGTTCGGACATATGTGGAACATATCGCTCGTTACCCTACTTTCCTAGCGTTGTTCTAGTTAGGCGCCACTGGGCGCCAGCGTTTGGCGCCAAATATGAACCATGACACCAAATTTTCAGAAAAGCCTGGGATTCACCAATCTAACGTCTGTGCAAAATTTGGGAGCATTTCATCCATGGGAACACATATTTTCCAGCTTCTGGCGCCTATTGGCGCCCGCGCCAAGCGCCAAACAGAACGTGACATCACCAAACTTTGGGGGCCGAGCTAACTTTGGGGTCTACGCATGTGTGCCAAATTTCAGCCGAATCGGTCCAGTAGTTCAAAAAATAATTTTCTATGCGGACACCGGACGAGGGACGCGCTCCGAGCGACGAGCGACGAGGGACAACGGAAATTTTCATAACGACACAACAGCATAACTTTTTTCAACCTTGACCGATTTTCCTAATTTTTCTACACAACATGTATTGAATGGATATCTAGCTCTCTCTCATTTTAAATTTCGAAAAAAATGTTTTATTCGAAGACTTTTGTGGTTAGAAAGCCAAAAATGGGTGCGCAATGGCCAAACCAAACACAACTCTTACGCAGCGCTTCGCGCTGCGCGCGATATGAAATTCGAAAGATTTGTATCACTTTTAGTATTAACACTTTTCAAACTAATTAATTAATGTAAAATTTTGAAACTACATCTCATTCCAGTTGTTTTAGTTGGAGAAACTATCGCAAAACTACCCGTTCGCCCATTACTAGGCTTAAAGCACCAATATTTTGAACCCTGCAAACGAACTTCTTTCTTGAATATTCGAAATGCATAAATCAAGTCTAGAACAACTCTTCTATAGAACAAACTTTTCAAACCCAACTTTTGCAATTTTACCTGGTATGATGGTAAACTTGCCGGGTAATTATCACTAGGAAACACTCTATAGTAGAGCATTCTGGTGAACCCATGTTGAACTTTCTACATCACTACATTTCATTCCAGTTGTTTTAGTTGGTTTCCGTAGCAAATACAGCCAATGCATTAGCCCTTCTTATCGTTCGGTGAATGTGCACGGATGGCCGAGCGGTCTAAGGCGCCAGACTCAAGCGATTGCTTTCCGCGAGATTGCGGCTGGGTGTTCTGGTACTCGAATGGGTGCGTGGGTTCGAATCCCACTCCGTGCAATAGTTTTTGTGAATTCAGTAGGAATATGAAATTCGAAAGATTGTGTATCACTTTTACTATTAACACTTTTCAAACAAATTAATTAATGTAAAATTGTAAAACTACATCTCATTCCAGTTGTTTTAGTCGGTTTCCGTAGCAATTACAGCCAATGCATTAGCCCTTCTTATCGTTCGGTGAATGTGCACGGATGGCCGAGCGGTCTAAGGCGCCAGACTCAAGCGATTGCTTTCCGCGAGATTGCGGCTGGGTGTTCTGGTACTCGAATGGGTGCGTGGGTTCGAATCCCACTCCGTGCAATAGTTTTTGTGAATTCAGTAGGAATATGAAATTCGAAAGATTTGTATCACTTTTAGTATTAACAGTTTTCAAATAATGTAAAATTATCAAATTACATCTCATTCCAGTTGTTTTAGTTGGTTTCCGTAACAAATACAGCTAATGCATTAGCCCTTCTTATCGTTCGGTGAATGTGCACGGATGGCCGAGCGGTCTAAGGCGCCAGACTCAAGCAATTGCTTTCCGCGAGATTGCGGCTGGGTGTTCTGGTACTCGAATGGGTGCGTGGGTTCGAATCCCACTCCGTGCAATAGTTTTTGTGAATTCAGTAGGAATATGAAATTCGAAAGATTTGTATCACTTTTAGTATTAACAGTTTTCAAATAATTTTAAATTATCAAATTACATCTCATTCCAGTTGTTTTAGTCGGTTTCCGTAGCAAATACAGCCAATACATTGGCCCTTCTTATCGTTCGGTGAATGTGCACGGATGGCCGAGCGGTCTAAGGCGCCAGACTCAAGCGATTGCTTTCCGCGAGATTGCGGCTGGGTGTTCTGGTACTCGAATGGGTGCGTGGGTTCGAATCCCACTCCGTGCAATAGTTTTTGTGAATTCAGTAGGAATATGAAATTCGAAAGATTTGTATCACTTTTAGTATTAACAGTTTTCAAATAATGTAAAATTATCAAATTACATCTCATTCCAGTTGTTTTAGTTGGTTTCCGTAACAAATACAGCTAATGCATTAGCCCTTCTTATCGTTCGGTGAATGTGCACGGATGGCCGAGCGGTCTAAGGCGCCAGACTCAAGCAATTGCTTTCCGCGAGATTGCGGCTGGGTGTTCTGGTACTCGAATGGGTGCGTGGGTTCGAATCCCACTCCGTGCAATAGTTTTTGTGAATTCAGTAGGAATATGAAATTCGAAAGATTTGTATCACTTTTAGTATTAACAGTTTTCAAATAATTTTAAATTATCAAATTACATCTCATTCCAGTTGTTTTAGTCGGTTTCCGTAGCAAATACAGCCAATACATTGGCCCTTCTTATCGTTCGGTGAATGTGCACGGATGGCCGAGCGGTCTAAGGCGCCAGACTCAAGCGATTGCTTTCCGCGAGATTGCGGCTGGGTGTTCTGGTACTCGAATGGGTGCGTGGGTTCGAATCCCACTCCGTGCAATAGTTTTTGTGAATTCAGTAGGAATATGAAATTCGAAAGATTGTGTATCACTTTTAGTATTAACACTTTTCAAACAAATTAATTAATGTAAAATTTTGAAACTACATCTCATTCCAGTTGTTTTAGTTGGTTTCCGTAGCAAATACAGCTAATGCATTAGCCCTTCTTATCGAAGGCGCCAGACTCAAGCGATTGCTTTCCGCGAGATTGCGGCTGGGTGTTCTGGTACTCGAATGGGTGCGTGGGTTCGAATCCCACTCCGTGCAATAGTTTTTGTGAATTCAGTAGGAATATGAAATTCGAAAGATTTGTATCACTTTTAGTATTAACAGTTTTCAAATAATGTAAAATTATCAAATTACATCTCATTCCAGTTGTTTTAGTTGGTTTCCGTAACAAATACAGCTAATGCATTAGCCCTTCTTATCGTTCGGTGAATGTGCACGGATGGCCGAGCGGTCTAAGGCGCCAGACTCAAGCAATTGCTTTCCGCGAGATTGCGGCTGGGTGTTCTGGTACTCGAATGGGTGCGTGGGTTCGAATCCCACTCCGTGCAATAGTTTTTGTGAATTCAGTAGTAATATGAAATTCGAAAGATTGTGTATCACTTTTAGTATTAACAGTTTTCAAACAAATTAATTAATGTAAAATTTTGAAACTACATCTCATCCCAGTTGTTTTAGTCGGTTTCCGTAGCAAATACAGCTAATGCATTAGCCCTTTTTATCGTTCGGTGAATGTGCACGGATGGCCGAGCGGTCTAAGGCGCCAGACTCAAGCGATTGCTTTCCGCGAGATTGCGGCTGGGTGTTCTGGTACTCGAATGGGTGCGT
Organism: Litoditis marina; assembly: GCA_964036275.1. NCBI lineage: Eukaryota > Metazoa > Nematoda > Chromadorea > Rhabditida > Rhabditidae > Litoditis > Litoditis marina. The sequence continues at coordinate 2,262,296 of OZ038435.1, read as the reverse complement.
GGGTTCGAATCCCACTCCGTGCAATAGTTTTTGTGAATTCAGTAGGAATATGAAATTCGAAAGATTTGTATCACTTTTAGTATTAACAGTTTTCAAATAATGTAAAATTATCAAATTACATCTCATTCCAGTTGTTTTAGTTGGTTTCCGTAACAAATACAGCTAATGCATTAGCCCTTCTTATCGTTCGTTGAATGTGCACGGATGGCCGAGCGGTCTAAGGCGCCAGACTCAAGCAATTGCTTTCCGCGAGATCGCGGCTGGGTGTTCTGGTACTCGAATGGGTGCGTGGGTTCGAATCCCACTCCGTGCAATAGTTTTTGTGAATTCAGTAGGAATATGAAATTCGAAAGATTTGTATCACTTTTAGTATTAACAGTTTTCAAATAATGTAAAATTATCAAATTACATCTCATTCCAGTTGTTTTAGTCGGTTTCCGTAGCAAATACAGCTAATGCATTAGCCCTTCTCATCGAAGGCGCCAGACTCAAGCGATTGCTTTCCGCGAGATTGCGGCTGGGTGTTCTGGTACTCGAATGGGTGCGTGGGTTCGAATCCCACTCCGTGCAATAGTTTTTGTGAATATAGAATAGAATAGAATAGATTTATTCGTGATTTAACACGTGACTTCCACATAGTATGTGGCACTCCAATGGAGTAAATGGAGAGAAAAGTTGAGAAGAAAAAGGGTATGGTTACCCTGTTACGCGCTCATAATATTACATGCAATTTGACAGTGCTGGACGACGGCGATTGAACCAAATGATTTGTGGGACAATAGTTATCTTGAAAGAGACGTTGTAATGAAGATATGTTTTGTGAAGAGATCATCCGGATTGGCATGTTTGGCTGGGATGAGATGTATGCACGTTGGCTGTGCCATGTGTAAAAACAGAGGGATGCAATAGACGGTCACAAAATACATAGTAATAAGACATAAAGTCTGCGTTGTTTTGAGTTTGCCCGTTCTTGTAACTCTATACCAAAAATCGAATAGTTCGATCATGCATGCAACAATGCTATCCAGTGTCAAGACGGTTCAGTTAGTAACGTTGCCCCTAACCAATGACACTTCGTAGATCAGATTTCTACCACAGAGTACAGAGAACGGCCGCACTTCGCAACACCGCGGATAGACATAAATGTCATCCCACCTAATAAGACATAGAAAACATTTGTGACCATCCATATATGCATAGGGATATATATTCAAACATCTTTGTGCTAGTGTAGGCTTTTGAATTCTCAATCCCAACCAAGACATGTTTCACCCTCTCTCACTAGCTCTATTGGAGATAATGAGCCGTTTTGGATAATCACCGTTATGTCCACACTGTGTATGTATAGAAATGGAATGATGAGAGATTTTGTCACATCCTGAGCTCTACAACTAATTGCGGCGATAGTTTTGGAGTGCCACAACTACTAATCGCTGTATTTTATCATTTTTGTTGTCTTGGCGGAACGGAGCATCACGGAACACATCGGTCTTGGAACACTGAACAGCACTTGAATTGCAAGATCATCAACCACATCTTGACAAACAGTAACTGAAATTTCGAGTAGAGTAAATGTGTACACATCAAACTACTTTTATTTTCGAAAGAAACTCTTTATGCTCAGATTGAGACATGTTTGCACTATAAAATGATGTTGGAAGTAATCTTGACCAACGACGTATTCTCATGAAATAAGAGTGATAATACGGATTGAACTTCGTAAAGTCTATTTGAATTTCAAATTGACTATTTCGGCCTCCGGTCGGGCGCAATACAAAAAAGTTTGAAAATTTCAATGGCGACACAGAATTCAAAATTTGCTTGAAGTTGATCAAGTCGATTTTCACTCTTCTCACAGCTAGGGGCTCGAGTTTAAACATTTTCAATCGGTTTTCATACGAAGGTGCGTTTCTTGGCGAGACTCTGTTCAGTTTACAGTACAATATTCTAGTAAAAGTTCGTTGCACATTTTCAATGCATATAATATCCTTTTTAAGGTAAGGGCTCCATACACTGCAACCATACTCAAGAATAGGTAGCACGAGAGATTTGAATAATCTAATGACACATTTTGAGTTGGGGTTTGCAAACAGTCTTAGAATGATAAACATAGCACATCGCGCCTTCCTAGTCAAGTTTTCGATGTGCGTAGTGAACGTGAGACGATTATTAACAAGAATACCTAAATCTTTCATAGTCTCAGTAGTTTCAAGGTATATCTGATCATAAAGCGTATAACAGTGACATGGGTTTGTTTTTCCAAAATGCATTATGCGAGTTTTGGTTGGTGACAACTTGAGTTGTCGAGCTGTCATGTAGGAGACTAGAGAATCTATACAGGCTTGCAAAACATGTGTATCAGAATCGGTTTGAATAGTTTTCAGCATTTTTAGATCATCAGCAAACATGTATAAGCGCACCCCAAGACATGATGGAATGATTTTTGGTAAATCAAAGAGATAGATCAAAAACAGTATTGGACCAAGAACTGAACCCTGAGGCACACCACTTATAACATCAAAAGATGACGAGAGAGAACCATTAATATTGACTTTGCAAGAACGATTTTTGAGAAAAGACGAAATCCAACACCACAAGTTACCCCTCACTCCTAATTTGGCTAGGATGTGTAGCACTTTATCATGGGATACCGTATCGAAAGCCTTGGCGACATCATAGTACACTACATCAACATTGGAACCGGAAGAAACACTACTTAAGACTTTGTTGGTGTAGTCGAGCATTTGGTGGGAAGTTGACATTCCAGAGCGGAACCCAAACTGTTCTTTCGGAAGAATACAATTGTTGTTCAACCAAGCTTCAAGAGGTTTCTTGATACACCGTTCCATCAGTTTACAAGGAGTGCACGTTATGCTAATAGGTCGGTAGTCGGATGGTTTTGACGCGTTTCTAGTTTTTGGAACGGCTGTCACAAATGAACGTTTCCATACTTGAGGTACAGCACCTAACCGCAACGATATATTGAAAATGTGGGCTAATGGCTCAGTGATTTCACTATAACATTCCTTGAATATTGCCTGAATAATACCATCAGGAGACAACGAAAATGATGGTTTCAATGTTTTACATACTGCAAAAACGTCTGAGGGGCATATTAAGAAAGAGCTCAGAATACGATTGCTTGGTAATGCCAAAGTTGGTTTACTACCATTATCGGTGACAAAAACAGAACTGAAGTAATCTGCTAATAGTTGAGCTTTTTGCTCATCTGATTTAACTTTAGTATTATTAGCATCGGTTATAACGATTTCTGTCTTTTGTGACCTCATTTTTTTCTTGACGAAAGCATAGAACTGTTTTGATGAGTCGTTTATAACCTTTTTCTCTTGTAGAGAAACAAAGCGTTTAATTTCATTAGCTAGTCTCTTGGAAACAACATTATATTTCTCAAGAACAGAAGGAATGTGAATTTTTCGAAACAATAACATTCTATAATCAGCCAACTTTTGTATGTTGCTAGGATAGGTCGGTGGGCGATGACGAGAGTACTTCATAGGTGTGAACCGAGAAAGCAAGAAGTGTAGAACACCGCAAAACCTAGAATACAGATCATCGATATCGTAGAAGTTGTCGAAAACTTCCAACCAGTTAACTGTCTTGAGCTCTCGACGCATAGAGATGAAATCTGTCCTCGGAAAATCTGGAGTTGGCGAGCAAGTTGATGGCACTACTGACTGCAAGTTGAGATAGAACGCTACGATTTTGTGGTCAGACGATGATAGGGGTGCTAGTAACTTAATATTATCAACGATACAAGGATCTTCAACAAGAAGGATATCCAGCGTCCGCGTCCCACATGTAGAATCTTGGACAAGCTGACTGAGCGACAAATCAAGGAAAAAATCGAGATATTTCTTGTTCCGACCGGACGCAGTTTCAGTATCCCACTCAACGTGAAGATTGAAATCTCCCACTAATAGAACATTATCAGAACTGAGAGGTATAGTTGAGCTCAGGTGATCTAAAAACTCATCACAAGGAGCAGATTTCACATTGGGCGGACGATACACATTGAAAACTCGAACACACTTAGCAAAATTATCGAATAAATCAATGACTATACAGTTGATACCACCTTTTTTGTAGCAACAATTGGCGACGATGTGACAAGATAGATGTTGCTTGTAGATAACGGCTACACCACCTCCATTACTATTACGATCTAGACGATGAAGAGAATATGGAAGGTTGAACAAGATGGAGGCATGAGGAACGGAACAATCAAGCCAAGTTTCTTGTAGGAAGACCAGATCAGGCTTTGTGTTACATAGCAGAATGCGAAGATCGTTTATCTTATTTTTTATACTACGACAATTTAAACTCAAACATAGCAGCGGAAGGGTTGATGGTTCTGCCGAAGAAACTATCAGTTTTTTTACCACCAATTGCGATTTATCGGATGATAAATTTGTAGCAGCAGAATCAACCGGTGAGGAAACGACGTCAGACGAAATTGGAGCACTTGCCGAAATGTTAACGTGTTGATTGTTAACAGGGGAGGAATTATTTCCAGCTGTTTAAGGAATATTTAAGGAATATTTTTATTTTCAGTAGGAACACTTTTAGTATTAACAGTTTTCAAATAATTTTCAGTAGGAATATGAAATTCGAAAGATTTGTATCACTTTTAGTATTAACAGTTTTCAAATAATTTTAAATTATCAAATTACATCTCATTCCAGTTGTTTTAGTCGGTTTCCGTAGCAAATACAGCTAATGCATTAGCCCTTCTCATCGAAGGCGCCAGACTCAAGCGATTGCTTTCCGCGAGATTGCGGCTGGGTGTTCTGGTACTCGAATGGGTGCGTGGGTTCGAATCCCACTCCGTGCAATAGTTTTTGTGAATTCAGTAGGAATATGAAATTCGAAAGATTTGTATCACTTTTAGTATTAACAGTTTTCAAATAATTTTAAATTATCAAATTACATCTCATTCCAGTTGTTTTAGTCGGTTTCCGTAGCAAATACAGCTAATGCATTAGCCCTTCTCATCGAAGGCGCCAGACTCAAGCGATTGCTTTCCGCGAGATTGCGGCTGGGTGTTCTGGTACTCGAATGGGTGCGTGGGTTCGAATCCCACTCCGTGCAATAGTTTTTGTGAATTCAGTAGGAATATGAAATTCGAAAGATTTGTATCACTTTTAGTATTAACAGTTTTCAAATAATTTTAAATTATCAAATTACATCTCATTCCAGTTGTTTTAGTCGGTTTCCGTAGCAAATACAGCCAATACATTGGCCCTTCTTATCGTTCGGTGAATGTGCACGGATGGCCGAGCGGTCTAAGGCGCCAGACTCAAGCGATTGCTTTCCGCGAGATTGCGGCTGGGTGTTCTGGTACTCGAATGGGTGCGTGGGTTCGAATCCCACTCCGTGCAATAGTTTTTGTGAATTCAGTAGGAATATGAAATTCGAAAGATTTGTATCACTTTTTGTATTAACACTTTTCAAATAATGTAAAATTATCAAATTACATTCCAGTTGTTTTAGTTGGTTTCCGTAGCAAATACAGCCAATGCATTAGCCCTTCTTATCGTTCGGTGAATGTGCACGGATGGCCGAGCGGTCTAAGGCGCCAGACTCAAGCGATTGCTTTCCGCGAGATTGCGGCTGGGTGTTCTGGTACTCGAATGGGTGCGTGGGTTCGAATCCCACTCCGTGCAATTGTTTTTGTGAATTCAGTAGGAATATGAAATTCGAAAGATTTGTATCACTTTTTGTATTAACACTTTTCAAATAATGTAAAATTATCAAATTACATTCCAGTTGTTTTAGTTGGTTTCCGTAGCAAATACAGCCAATGCATTAGCCCTTCTTATCGTTCGGTGAATGTGCACGGATGGCCGAGCGGTCTAAGGCGCCAGACTCAAGCGATTGCTTTCCGCGAGATTGCGGCTGGGTGTTCTGGTACTCGAATGGGTGCGTGGGTTCGAATCCCACTCCGTGCAATAGTTTTTGTGAATTCAGTAGGAATATGAAATTCGAAAGATTTGTATCACTTTTAGTATTAACAGTTTTCAAATAATTTTAAATTATCAAATTACATCTCATTCCAGTTGTTTTAGTCGGTTTCCGTAGCAAATACAGCCAATACATTGGCCCTTCTTATCGTTCGGTGAATGTGCACGGATGGCCGAGCGGTCTAAGGCGCCAGACTCAAGCGATTGCTTTCCGCGAGATTGCGGCTGGGTGTTCTGGTACTCGAATGGGTGCGTGGGTTCGAATCCCACTCCGTGCAATAGTTTTTGTGAATTCAGTAGGAATATGAAATTCGAAAGATTTGTATCACTTTTAGTATTAACACTTTTCAAATAATGTAAAATTATCAAATTACATTCCAGTTGTTTTAGTTGGTTTCCGTAGCAAATACAGCCAATGCATTAGCCCTTCTTATCGTTAACAACGAAAGATGAACAATATGACCAACAACTTGTTCCTTATTTTGAGTTCTGCATTCTATATTTAGTCAGACATCGAAGCTCGCTCAAACTGCTTCGTTTAAACGTATGACTATTTTAATATCGAATGAGGTTGTTTTTGTATCAAGTAGACATTAAAATTCTGTTTGTCGCGAGTGATTTCTTATTCTTGTAAATAAAAGGACTTTTCATTTCCCAACGAGCATACAACAGTCTATTTTTGCATAACTGAGAACTTTTTCGTGGAGAAGCCTGTTTATGTCATTTCCTCTTCTTTTTGGACTTTTTTTCGTTCAAATGGAAAGTAGCCCAGTATTCACAATTAGTTCAGATTGCTTATACAATTGCATGCACACTATTCGTTGTAAATTAATTTTAATTTCTCGGTTTTTTTTCAGATTCAATGTGACCCCCACGATGACTCAAGAGGACGTACCACATTTGTCCACGTATTGGTACATACTACATCAAACAGGGAGTTATCGCATATACAGTTTCAGTTTGGTGTAGGTTGAATGAACGAGAAACATCATTAAACACTTGAAATCTGATCATGCTGAAACTGAGACGAAGGCTATTTAGCTGAGAATTGCATGTATACAGTGAATAATGCACACAAATCCCAGCATCAATTTTCGGACTTCTTTTCCTTGTAGCCTTGTAGAAATTGTAGAAAGCCCGGTGTTAACGTAACCTTTCTTCGTAAGTGTTTACGTAATTCTGTAGTTTCAGGTCGTCACCTGGAACAATGGAGCCTGTACGAGTTGGGCCCAATCTCAGAGAGATGCCATAATCATATCGTATCTGGTGCTCGTTTTGGGACTGTTTTATACGTTCATCATACTAATTGTGATTTTGAACTCGTCAAAAAGACTGAAAAATAGCTTTTTTCGCTGTGCTATTGTACTCTACGTTGGCGAGGTCACCACGCTGATTCAGAGCATACGAGGTACTCGGCCAAACCGGTAGGCTGACTAACGGTAAAAACCACAATTTGTGTTAGAAAAACATGTATTCGATTTTTCATTTTAGGTTAACAACCGGTTCCCTACTAAGGTAATCTGGAAAAAACGTACCTAAAAACCGGGTAGACTACCGAAAACCCGCTTACATATAGAACTCACTCATTATTGATCGAACCCGTGGTGCCTACAGAGATTCAATGAACTCAATATATTATTCTAATAGACATGTTCAGACCTGGGCGTTTCAAGTAATAACGTATCAGAAACTCAGAAATTGGAACGAAAATCTTATATAATCCAAACTATCGAGGTAAAAAGTTTAATATTCCTACAATATTATCTTTACTCTTTTTCGCGTTAGTTCTTCAGCCTTATTTAGCCTTATTTAGCCGGTACGGTATCGGTATGCGTGTTAGAACTCGTGCCAGCCCGTCACATTGCATTTGAAACCATAGGAACTTTCGGTCTGGAACTCAGTCTGACTGTCAATTTGACGCTGTCCGTAGTGAGGCTGGCGGCAGTTTTCTGCCCTACAAGAGTGAGTTGGCTTGAAGAAAGCGTTCTCCGAAAGAAACTCAAAAAGACTTACTGGATCTAAACTTTAAAATACTTTAACGTAAAACCTAAAAAAACGCAAAAGCGAATGAATGTATTTGAGTGCTATCTACTCAAACCACCCTAATCACCAATTTCTATGAACATTGCTCACAAAATGTACAAAAAATACAAGTCTCAGAGCTTTCCCGAAAACTTGTATTCCAAATCAAACTGTAGAGGGCTATAAAAGTATTCGAAATTCTAGTGTAGAGGGTTATAAAAGTATTTCAAATCATACTGTAGAGGGTTATAAAAGTGTGGGACAGACTATCTATCTCCTCGAAACTCTTCAGAAAACGGATGTTGTTGCAAATGTAGGCTTGTCAATGGCCCTCATCTGGTCGGTAGGCACGTGTCTGTTGTACCATTTTGGTTACGTGAAGCACATTTGGTTCCGCGATGGCGAGTACTATATGGGCAAATATTTGTTTCCTTTCAATTATATAAGAACCCCAATTATGTTTGGTATGGTTATTCTCACGGCTATAATATACATCGTCGTTCTTATCAGAATCAGAACAGTGAGTTATCCACGTCTAATACATACCAAATCTCAGCGGTAGTTTGCTCTTGAAACACAGCAAAATTCTGAATCAAACTACAAAGAACATCAGAGGCCGTATGCATGAAACGTCCCGGGCCGGGTTGGGATGCCAACCCGAGCTGATTTGGCCGGGAAGTAGCTCGGGATAGCATCCCAACCCGGCCCGGGATGTTTCATGCATACGGCCTCAGAACAAAAGAGTACCACTAAATGTTCTTACAGATTAGTAATCATCACTTTGGGCAAGCTGCATTTGTTCGAGAAGTACGTTTTCTCACCCAGTCGATGATCATATTTTTCAACGAAGTTGTTTACCTCTACGCCATAAATTGGTTCGGCTTCGAATATCTGGGGCTGGGCAGCGCCGAGTTCAACGCCAACCTCTACTATTGGGCCATTCCTCTGACTTGTGGAACTACACCAGTGAGTTGGCTTAGGTCAACGATTAGCATTATGACTTACCCAGTACCTCAGTTCATCATTTTAATCCAGGGATTCGTTTGTAGAGGTGAAAATGTAGGAATACCTCCAATTTCTCGCTAATAGTAAAACCGCGCTCTTCGGGGTTGCACTCCAGATCAGTAATTGAGTCCAATAACTTTCCACTGAATCTACTCTATTGGGCTAATAAGAGTAGAGTCACCAATTGACCGTTTCATTTCCTACAGTGCGACCTATTTACGGAAATGAGAAATTTATTGAACCATGTGATTCAAGTATAGAAGAATTAGTATAAAAAACGGATCTAAAGAAAGTTAAGAATAGTTTTGGATGAAAAGTGTGCACGAAATATGAAAGAAGTCCAATAAAAATTATTTGAGGAAAAGGCTAATCTCGCTCGATTAAAAATTTCAGAAAAAAAATAATACCGAGTTTTTTGTTACGGAAAAGACAACTTCTGACTGCGACTCACAATGAGCTTACACTCTGTTTTTTTTTTCAACAAAAGCGAGATTAGCCTTTTCCTCAAATAATTTTTATTGGACTTTTTTCATATTTCTTGCACACTTTTCATCCAAAACTAATCTTAACTTTCTTTACATCCTAATTGAACTCTTTTTCTATAGTTACGAAGAAACGGTCACTTTTAATAAAAATGATATTTTATGAAGAATGAGCTAAACGAGGAATTTTATGAGGTTCTATTGGAGTTTTTAACGGCGCCGTAGTTCAGAACGATCGGGGTAGTTATAACTTCGTTCAAATGAGAGCAACTTTTGTGCTCCAGGCAGGAATCGAACCTTCGTTTGCCGTGCGTGAATAGAGCTTTTATCCAAGTCTCCATTCAGACATGTGAATAGGAGTGAAAACCAAGCTTGTCAGGAGGTCTTCATTGGAAAACGTCTTTCTACTACACGTTAAACTCTTCTTTCATTTTTATTTTCACGAAACCGGTCTATCCATGATTTTTCGCGAGACTATTTTCAGCCCTCTCACACGTAATATTCAAATTTCAGACATACCTGAAAAATACGTATACCTCAACTTGTTTATAGCTTTTCAACAATGTAAGAATTTTCGGAATAAGTTAATTTTGAGCGAAACCATGCCGAGATTTGAGGAGGCGGACACTTGTGTCGCCGCCGCCGCCTCCGCCTCCGCCGCCGAGCACGGAAGCCATTTTTAAGAGACGTTTGGCACGTGAACTTAGTGTCTTGTAGACGTGTTGCCCTTCAGTGATTCATGCAAATATCTAGGAAAATGGTCGACGTACTTTGAAGAAAATGGTAATAAACTGTTTTGGAATGTCTGCAGACCTCTGAAAAAAGACTAATCTGCGCAGCGCTTCGCGCTGCGCCCGATGAGTATATTTAAACACCGCAAAGAACCCAATAGACCAGATAAAAACTCAAAAACGCATTATCAAGTGAAGGCGAAAGACTCTAAAGGGGAATTTACGGGACCCATCTACAATGATATATTGAAATATGTCGATTGATGGTTTGTGGAGTAACCCGATCGCTTTTCTTCAATCCTATGCGTAACATTATTTTATATGATTTTGGTTTTTTTTCAGTTTCTCTACGTGGCCTTCTCCTCAGCAGTTCGAGAAGTTGTTTGTTCCACCATTAAGTGTAAGAAGACACCAACAGACTCAAATATAATACTCGTCCTACCACAGAGTACCCGTTGAGCGATAATTGTTCATACCGAATACCGTACCATTAATGTATGATTCGTATAAACAGTACTGCTTTTATATTGTTTGACCGTGATCGTATCTTTCAATTCACATTTTTCCTTATTCAAATATTTCTGTCCTAAGTCAAGTTTATTGTTTGTCTCACCCATCGATAGCAGCCAGGTACAGTACATTTTAGTGGGCGGTCAACTATGTTGGAAAGTTTCCAATAACGACCAGCCTAATCAAAATGATGCAAAGGCTGAGTATCGAACTCAGCTATGTTCTCAGACATTCTGCCGGGAGAAGCGCCGGAGAATAACCAAAATCGCGACTAGCGCGCGACAACAACGGTACTAGCGCAGCAGAACAGCAGTACTAGCGCCGGCGAAGGGCCCCTTTGGGCAGGGGGCCCTGCCGGCGGTACCACCGCTGGATATGCTATTGATTGATTGATGAATGTTTTCAAACCGCCTTTCACTTCTCGCCTGCGCAACCGCTCGTCGGTCGGGTGTTCTTACTCATTTTTCTCTTATTTTTCAACTGGTTACTCCAAACTTTATTTAAAACTCATACATTAGTTTAAAATGTTGTATTCATGCTCTCGATTTGAGGTGAAGTAAGTTAAATTTTTTCAAGTTTGTACTTATGTTGAAAGCAACATAATAGTATTTATAACTAATAGTTGATTCGCGTTGATATTTGCGGACAGTTGATCCCACACTTCCACAATAACTTTTTTCCAATATTCATTGTTGTATGTTGTATGGACGTGTTAATATGAAGTATCCTGTGTAAATATAAGTTTCAGATCAGTATTCATGATGGTCGACAAAGAATTCATCTTGACTGAGGTCAGCTTCGAGGTATGTTGTTAAATTTATTTTCAACTTTCGTATTTTTCTATTTTACGAGTGAAAATACACTGTAGTACCCACGTCACAAGTGCAAAACTTGACGTTTCACGTTTTCGTATGTAGTATAGAAAGACGTTCTCTATCTGCGCACCCGGCTGAAAGGTCACATTTGTACTTTGACACCCCCTTGTAGTTTGATCCCCAGCCCGAACCCGCAGTAGCTCTAAAACAGAAAAATGTGAATTTCCAGGGGGGAGATGGAATTGCAGATAATAAACATAGTCAACCGGTTGTAAGAGAATGCTCGCAACAATGTGAACAATACTACTTTTTTTTATAGATGGTTCCATCTCGAGCTAGGAACTGCAGAAACGAGCTGAAAGAAATACTGTGGACAGAAGAAGACTGATGGAGTTGCTCGCTCATTCCGAAATACTAGTGCACAAGGTATTCGACATGTAAGATTATATCGAATTATTGTTTTTACTCATGTGTTAACATTTGCTAGTCATTTTGCTAGTCATTTATAATGAAAGACGGAAAGACTAGGGGTGACTTCAGTAACTGTGTTTAAAAAAATCTTGGATTTTCATACTGCGAAGATAAAACCTCTGGTCTTTCTGTGCGAAATGTTGCAACTTTAAACTCTTAAACACCGGAGTAGAGAATAGAGTGAAGATTTAGCTATGCGAAACAGGAAAAGGCTCGGTGTTTTAGGTTTCAAATGGTTCTTAAACTTCGCACTATTGTTTTCAGAGATTTTTTAATTAAGGTCCAAATGTGCCTATTTCGTTCTTTTTAACTTCTTCTAGTTCTCTAGTTCGTCAATATTTTTCACCATTGAAAATAGTTGCACTTATGTCTATATTGAAGTTCTATTACTGTGTACTAGTCTGATTCCAAAAACCTGTCATCTAGAAATTTTCTATTATCCATTGATTTTCTTATCTTTCTGATATTCAGAACGAATCTCTATTTTATCTAGAATATTGTAATCGTTGTAATCTTCGACATTTCTGATCAAAATTTTGTGATGTTCATTATGCTGATATGAAAATGATGAAATATTGTGTTGTTAAATGTTTACTAAAAGTGTGAAATTGAGAGAATCGAGGGACTGGCAAACAAAATGCGCGACTAGCGCGCCACAATATCGGTACTTGCGCCAGAGAACAGCCGGAGAAGCGCTGTGTCACAGTGATTATCCGGCTGTTATGGTGCGCTAGTACCGCTGTTCTCGGGCGCTTCTCCTGGAACAATGCCTATGTTAGGTGGTGCGGCGCACACAAGCAGCCGGCCATCTGAAAATGAGAGGCAAAACGAAAATCAGTTATCAGTGATATCCAACCATCTTTTCTGGCCGTTTCTCAAACCTAAATTTGTCTCACAAAAAGTAATTCTAATTGCTCCCCTCTTATGTGGTAACCTTTTGTAAACAAAATATGTTCAAAAAACTAGAAATAACTACTATTTGGATTTGTATTTGTAATGAAAAGACTGGCAAGCTGCCAGATCAATCGCCTGCAATGTAGGGTGCGCTCGGGCAGCATGGCTGACTGCTATCGATGGGTGAAACGAACTATACCCGCGCAGCTCCGCCCCGCCATTGGACGCTTTGAAAAGAGCCGCAAGATAAAGTATAATGGAGCAGCTAGATTTAAGAATTGGAAAGAAGCACAGTTGGTATGTTTTTGTTCATAGCTAATTAGATTTTCTTTCTACTCTAGTCTGAGCTGGTTGGTAGTGGAGGAGTCTCCCCGTTTTCCTGTTTCCACCATCCTAACACTACGTGTTCCATTCAGGTATCGATCAGTTTTCTTTCTACTCTAGTCTGAGCTGGTTGGTAGTGGAGGAGTCTCCCCGTTTTCCTGTTTCCATCATCCTAACACTACGTGTTCTAATAATAATAATAATAATAATTTATTGCTCATATATTAATGGCAGAACAAATTGTAACGTGTTATGATGACGATTATACATGAACTTATGTAAAAGAGAAAATTAAAATACCGAGGATGGAGAGATTCAGAAATATTGATGCAGCTGATGGAAAAGGAGAGAAGAAATATAAATATCACATATAAAGGTTTTTAATACGAGAAGCAGGGATGATCTTGTAGTCGTACAACTCATAGTACTTGATAATGAAGGTAGTTCTGAAGTAAGGCGGAACAACGAAAACATAATAGTCCTCAACAGATGCGTTAGGAAATTGTTCACAATGAGAGTGTACTTCTTTACAATAGCGAGCAATTCTCTCGAGCTGACTGGGATACAATGTTGGTGGAACATGGTGTTTGTAGAAACTATCGAATGAACCGGGAGCAGGAATAGAAATTGGATCATCAGTTGGAGGGGATTCAGAAGGAGTTGGACAAGTATTATGTTCAGATGAAATGGCTTGAGGAGAATCACATGTAGCAGAGGGAGAAGTAATAATGACAGAAATTCTACTTTCTTCAACTACCTCCATTTCTGTCTGAAAATTGGTGTCGGCTGGACTTGGCAGGATTGTAGTTTGGTCGGTGACCTCAGCTCGGGCGGCGTCTCGTTTCGATTGTCTGGCGAGGAATCCGGCCTTTCGCTGTTCCGGGGTTTCGAACTTCCGCACATGGAAAGTTGACATAGAATCTTCGGATTTCATAGCAGTGGAAAGATCAATCAAACGAGGAAACGGAATACCATCTTTGACAGAAACTTTGAGTGGGCGAGGTAAACCATCTTGACGAGGTTTACCCAAACGGTGTAGAATAGAGATATTCGATGGAGAAACGGACACCAAATTGAAAATTGCATTCATGAAAAAGTGGGGGCCCAACGACTGTGAGATTTGTCTTCTGCTGTGCGCCCCTTAGACAACTACTCTCAAATGGAGCAGCTACTGCTACAAAAACCGAAAAATACTCATGTATAACTGTTAATTACCAACATACAAAAGTCGTAAAATATTTTTTCAAACCTGTAAACTAGAATCTGTAAATAACCGAAAAATACTAATATACTCAAGTATAACTGTTTATTACAAACATACAAAAGTCGTAAAATATTTTCTCAAACCTGTAAACTAGAATCTACAAGTCACAGCTGCGAAAGAGAGAACAACTGTTGAATAATATGCCAAACGTTATAGCACCTAGAATTGAAGTAATGACCAAAAACACCAACCATTGTGCACAAAACCAGGAACTCTATAATTGACTACGTTGAGTTAACATCTGTGATTTGTAGATTCTAGTTTACAGGTTTGAGAAAATATTTTACGACTTTTGTATGTTTGTAATAAACAGTTATACTTGAGTATATTAGTATTTTTCGGTTATTTACAGATTCTAGTTTACAGGTTTGAAAAAATATTTTACGACTTTTGTATGTTGGTAATTAACAGTTATACATGAGTATTTTTCGGTTTTTGTAGCAGTAGCTGCTCCATTTGAGAGTAGTTGTCTAAGGGGCGCACAGCAGAAGACAAATCTCACAGTCGTTGGGCCCCCACTTTTTCATGAATTTTTCTCTTTTTGTATACATGCCGTAGGTATGTGGTTTGATCTGTACGGTGCAGATAAAAAAAATTTTCTTAATGAACCACTTGCCAAGTATTACTATCATTTGAGAAAAGTATGACGTCAACATTGCAGTTCTAAAAACTTACTTTCTGCCCTCTGCTTTTCAGAATTCCAGAATACGTCATGTTTGAATGAAGTTTCATCGTGAATTGACCATTTCTAAGAAACTTTCAGCATTCGAAAACATATTTCACGTCAATTTTTTGAAAGTTGACGTCATCTGGCCTTCTGATTTCCAGAATAAGTCATATTTAGATAAAGTTTCGTCGTTAATGTACCATTTTTAAGATATTTTCAGCATTTGAAAATATATGTGACGTCAACTTTGCACTTTTCAGAATCAACGTAATCTGGTCTCCAGAATCCCAGAATACATCACTCTCAGATTGAGTTTCACCGTTAATTGACCCTTTCTAAGATATTACCATCGTTTAAAAAAATATGTGACGTCAACTTTGCACTTTTCAAAATCGACGTCATCTGGTCTCCAGAATCCCAGAATACATCACTCTCAGATTGAGTTTTATCGTTAATTGACCCTTTCTAAGATATTACCATCGTTTAAAGATATATGTGACGTCAACTTTGCACTTTTCAAAATCGACGTCACCTGGTTTCCAGAATCCCAGAATACATCACTCTCAGATTGAGTTTCACCGTTAATTGACCCTTTCTAAGATATTACCATCGTTTAAAGATATATGTGACGTCAACTTTGCACTTTTCAAAATCGACGTCATCTGGTCTCCAGAATCCCAGAATACATCACTCTCAGATTGAGTTTCACCGTTAATTGACCCTTTCTAAGATATTACCATCGTTTAAAGATATATGTGACGTCAACTTTGCACTTTTCAAAAATGACGTCATCTGGTCTCCAGAATCTCAGAATACGTCACTCTTAGATTGAGTTTCTCCGTTAATTGACCCTTTCTAAGATATTACCATCGTTTAAAAATATATGTGACGTCAACTTTGCACTTTTCAAAAATGACGTCATCTGGTCTCCAGAATCTCAGAATACGTTACTCTTAAATTGAGTTTCTCCGCTAATTGACCCTTTCTAAGATATTACCATCATTTGAAAATATATGTGACGTCAACTTTGCACTTTTCGAAAATGACGTCATCCGGTCTCCAGAATTCTGAAGGACGTCAGGAATAGAATACTTCATATTCAAATAAAAGTCACGATGGCATCATATTTCAATTTTCGAGCAAATCGGTAATTGTTACTCTAAGTTACAATACAAATTGAGTTGTCGACCGGACAGAGAGAGTGAGAGAGCGTGCTAAATGGAGAGACGCAGACACTTTTCGAAAAATGTCTATAACTTTGACAAAAACAATTTTTTCTTGAATTTTTTTTTGCTCCGCGAGGGTTTGAGTAGGTATCATATGTCTTCCACAATTTTCAACGAAATCGGTTGAGTACAAACCCTTAAACTGGGTTTACTTTTCTTGTCACCCCACACACGACGGAAGTTGGCGCTCTTGATGAAGCGCATGAGGTCATAACTTGGCTCAAACTTGACCGATTTCGCTCAAATTTGAAACACGGTTAGGGAATTAGCTATAGAAAACAAGTACATCAATAAAAACTTTGTTTTGCAAATTTCAGCCTTTTTGAGGAAAAACTAAAAAAACGGAAGCACGCATTAGCCGGACCAAAGACAAATCTCGCACAGCGCTTCGCGCTGCGCGCGATTCACCTTTTTCTTTGTTGAAGAATCCTCTGGTAGACCATAAATAGTGAGACATCGACGATCATTGAAACGGTGAAGTTCAGCTTGAATAATGGTGGGCAGGGATTTGGTCAGACTGTCGAGTTTGGAGTTGAGTGATTTAATTTCACTCAAAATGGTAGAAAAATGGGTTCGAGATGGTACCATTTTTGGACGAGGTACCATTTTTGGACGCGGTACCATTTTTGGACGATTCAGGTATTGATCAGTTTTCTTTCTACTCTAGTCTGAGCTGGTTGGTAGTGGAGGAGTCTCCCCGTTTTCCTGTTTCCACCATCCTAACACTACGTGTTCCATTCAGGTATCGATCAGTTTTCTTTCTACTCTAGTCTGAGCTGGTTGGTAGTGGAGGAGTCTCCCCGTTTTCCTGTTTCCACCATCCTAACACTACGTGTTCCATTCAGGTATCGATCAGTTTTCTTTCTACTCTAGTCTGAGCTGGTTGGTAGTGGAGGAGTCTCCCCGTTTTCCTGTTTCCACCATCCTAACACTACGTGTTCCATTCAGGTATCGAGTCTACAAGTCGACTCAGACGACGAAGAGATGGAAAACCCGGGCCACTCGCGGCTGGGAATCGCTGGTCCGTATTCCCAACAGGAATATATGTTCACAAGCAGTTCTCTTCTCCTCCTCCAAGAAGTTTCTCGCATGTCACTGGATCAATGCCAACAGAGCATTCGATAGTCCACCATGAAAAATTGTATGAAGGAAAGGGACCAAGACCTTACAAGAAACTGCTGCTACAAAGATCTGTGACATGTATGATGAACACCGCCTCGTAACGAAGCGACGTGAATAAATAAATATGAAATATGAATTAGAATTATATTTACAAAGCAATGAAAATGATATAAGTTGTGTTCTACAATTTTACATGAATTGGTTTATTTTAAAAGTGTTCATACTCAAAGTAGTACATAATCTTCTCGAACTTCCTATTCCTACTAAATTATAGTTCATTTCATGAGTCCCGGTCATAAGCGCAAATCCAGATTGCGCAAAGCACCGGGGGTTAGGAAAGAGGCCATATAGGCAGATGGCCAAAAACATTTACTCACAGCTCAGACAATTCCAAGCCAATTGGCCAGCCACTTTTTTATTGGCTGAACGAGAGAGTGTGCAGGTCAGAGAGACGCAGACTGTCTTAGCCTCCCTGCGCGTCATTGACCTACATGCGCTCTCGTTTTTGTAGCTGGCTAATTGCAGAAAATTGGCGCTAATCGTTCTGAGAGGGGTAATATGAAAGGACGCAGAAAGGACCCACTGGGCCTCGTTGGCATGGTGCCAAGGTTTTCGGATGGCCATTTCTTAGAGCAAACATAAGTATTCCTAAAACTTTTTCATTCACGTGTTGTTATGAAAGTGGACAAACGCTAACAGAAGTCCGCAGTTTTCTGAAAAAAACTCCAAAGGGGTGAAAAATTGCCTGGAATTTTCATTGGCACGCTGCCAAGTCTCAGTAGGAATGACCGGAGCTATAACAAAAACTATTGCACGGAGTGGGATTCGAACCCACGCACCCATTCGAGTACCAGAACACCCAGCCGCAATCTCGCGGAAAGCAATCGCTTGAGTCTGGCGCCTTAGACCGCTCGGCCATCCGTGCAGTGCACATTCACCGAACGATAAGAAGGGCTAATGCATTGGCTGTATTTGCTACGGAAACCAACTAAAACAACTGGAATGAGATGTAGTTTTAAAATTTTACATCAATTAAATTGTTTGAAAAGTGTTAATACTGAAAGTGATGCAAATCTTTCGAATTTCATATTCTTACCGAATTCACAAAAACTATTGCACGGAGTGGGATTCGAACCCACGCACCCATTCGAGTACCAGAACACCCAGCCGCAATCTCGCGGAAAGCAATCGCTTGAGTCTGGCGCCTCAGACCGCTCGGCCATCCGTGTACATTCACCGAACGATAAGAAGGGCTAATTAATGCATTGGCTGTATCAGCTACGAAAACCAACTAAAACAACTGGAATGAGATCGGGTTTTATAATGTAAACGGTTCAGTATCGGTTCGATAGAGTGTACCGTAAACGGTACAATATTCGGTGAAAAAGTACAGTTTAATAAATTGTTACAGTATTCATCGACATTAGATATCAATTGATCGTTTATTGGTTTATAGTGGTAGGACGAGTATTATATTTGAGTCTGTTGGTGTCTTCTTACACTTCAGTGGAGTACACACGACTTCTTGAACTACTGAAGAGAAGGCCACGTAAAGGAACTGGAAGAGAGCACATCAGAAATACATGAAATATAGTTATAAAATCGATTAAAGAAGAGCGGAGAGGTGAACATAATAAGTCGTTGCCCAGTCACTGTACAATCACTCACTGTACAAAATGGGTAAACTCTGACTCTACCCATATTAGTTATCCGACCAATAATGTTTCTTTTCGTCTTTCTTTTCCCATTAGAGAAGGTTCCGTGTAAAGTTATTGGACTCAATTACTGATCTGGAGTGCAACCCCGAAGAGCGCGGTTTTACTATTAGCGAGAAATTGGAGGTATTCCTACATTTTCACCTCTACAAACGAATCCCTGGATTAAAATGATGAACTGAGGTATTGGGTAAGTCATAATGCTAATCGTTGACCTAAGCCAACTCACTGGTGTAGTTCCACAAGTCAGAGGAATGGCCCAATAGTAGAGGTTGGCGTTGAACTCGGCGCTGCCCAGCCCCAGATATTCGAAGCCGAACCAATTTATGGCGTAGAGGTAAACAACTTCGTTGAAAAATATGATCATCGACTGGGTGAGAAAACGTACTTCTCGAACAAATGCAGCTTGCCCAAAGTGATGATTACTAATCTGTAAGAACATTTAGTGGTACTCTTTTGTTCTGAGGCCGTATGCATGAAACATCCCGGGCCGGGTTGGGATGCTATCCCGAGCTACTTCCGGCCAAATCAGCTCGGGTTGGCATCCCAACCCGGCCCGGGACGTTTCATGCATACGGCCTCTGATGTTGTTTGTAGTTTGATTCAGAATTTTGCTGTGTTTCAAGAGCAAACTACCGCTGAGATTTGGTATGTATTAGACGTGGATAATTCACTGTTCTGATTCTGATAAGAACGACGATGTATATTATAGCCGTGAGAATAACCATACCAAACATAATTGGGGTTCTTATGTAATTGAAGGGGAATAAATATTCGCCCTTGTAATATCCATCGCGGAACCAAATGTGCTTCACGTAACCAAAATGGTACAACAGACACGTGCCTACCGACCAGATGAGGGCCATTGACAGGCCTACATTTGCAACAACATCCGTTTTCTGAAGAGTTTCGAGGAGATAGATAGTCTGTCCCACACTTTTATAACCCTCTACAGTATGATTTGAAATACTTTTATAACCCTCTACACTAGAATTTCGAATACTTTTATAGCCCTCTACAGTTTGATTTGGAATACAAGTTTTTGGGAAAGCTCTGAGACTTGTATTTTTTGTACATTTTGTGAGCAATGTTCATAGAAATTGGTGATTAGGGTGGTTTGAGTAGATAGCACTCAAATTCATTCATTCATTCGCTTTCGCGTTTTTTAGATTTTACGTTAAAGTAATTTAAAGTTTAGATCCAGTGAGTCTTTTTGAGTTTCTTTCGGAGAACGCTTTCTTCAAGCCAACTCACTCTTGTAGGGCAGAAAACTGAAGCCAGCCTCACTACGGACAGCGTCAAATTGACAGTCAGACTGAGTTCCAGACCGAAAGTTCCCACAGTTTCAAATGCAATGTGACGGGCTGGCACGAGATCGAGGACGCAACCCAGTACGGTGCCGGCTCAAACATAATATATACGTTATAGGTTCGAATAAGAAACCCAACATAATATATACTGTTAGTCAAATGCACAGTCACGTAAAACATGTTAAACACAGCAGAACTGTGAAACGTGCAACTACAAAGTGCGCGATCCCTCATTAGAATGCCTTACGTGACAATTCTGTTTATATTTAGTATAGGAACAAACTTATAGGGTTCGCTCTGCTTGAATCAATCCTATACGGTGTATGTATTCCTATTTCGCTGTGTTTGTAGTTCGATCGCTTTCCTTTTCGGTGGAAGTTTGTGAAAAACGGCGTGTTTCGAAATTAAACTACATATACAAATCGCTCGAAGGGTGAACGCAACCTTTTTTGGGGGGTGGCCAGCAGAAATGAACATTTCTAAAATGATTTGTAAGTAATTATGAGAAAAGTTGAAAAGTATGTTGGACAACTAGAAAAGAAGAAAGAGCACAAGTTCTTACGCTCGAAAGAAGAACGCTATTCTGCTAGTTGCTTTTGCGTATTCCCAGAAAAAGATGAGAAAAAATGGGAGCGTTCTAAAAGTCCAATTTTTACAATTCTATCATGTTGGAAAGTAATCACCTCGCATGCTCTGAATCAGCGTAGCGAATTCTCCAATGTAAAGCACGATTGCACAGCGAAAAAATCCGTTATTCAGTCTTTCCGATAAATTAAAAATCACAATTATTATGATAACTGTATAAAAAAGTCCCAAGACAAGCACCATATACGATATGATAGTTGCATCTCTCTGAGATAGAGCCCAACCAGTACATTTTTCATCATTCCAAGTGATGACCTGAATTTAAAGAATGTAAAATGAAACAAGGTCATGTGAACTTTCAGATCAGAGTAGCTAGAAAACGCTAGAACATCCCGGCCCCTTCATTCCATTCTGCGTCTCTCGCTTTGAGCACTATTTCACGACACTCTTATTCCGTCGGTATGTATGATCAGATATAGTTATCGCGCTCAGAGAAAGGCGGGGGTATACTGTATATCTCATTCCGTGCTGTGTATGTGTACGAACACATATTTTTGCTCTATGCTTTCCGCTAATATGAGCCAAGTTGGTATAATGGTTAGAGTCCGCTCCTCCCGTACTTTTGGGTGAGGTTCGTGTCTCACAAGAGCAGATATTTTATAAATTTGGCTGCCACTATAAACAGCGTATGTTTGAGGAGCAGGTCGGGACATGCTAGTACAGCACTTCTCTGACAATGAAGTAGTTGTTTTTTAATAAACACAAAAACTTTAAAAACACTGATATTATCTGATGGTAGTACTTTTGGAAAACGAAAGTTCGGACTCTGATAGATGCTTCCGAACTATATTACAAAAACTGTCTAACCTGGAGTACGTGTGCTAGAAGATCCCGGCACCTTCATCCCATCCTGCGTCTCCTTGAACATGCGCTATTCCTCTTCTCTTACATCCAGCCGGGATATGAGAGACTAGAAATAGTGAGGCAGAGCGAGAGACGCAGGATGGGACGCAGGGGCCGGGATCTTCTAGCATAACTACTCAGAGTAACCAGTACACATATATCCTTTCTCAACATCTTAGTTTTCTTCTTCTCAAATTCCTCCAATTGGAGTGCCACATTAAACAATGTTGAAGGGCACGTGTTGAATCGCGAATAAATCTATTCTATTCTATAGAACTCCCAAACTGGTACTGTGAAGAAGTGAATGTTCACACGTGCGTGACAAATAATATATGTGGTAACTTACTGCCTGATATAGTATGTACCAGTAGGTAGACAAAGTCGGTACGTCATCGTGAACTGTCGTGAGGTTTGCGAATCTCATGAAGTAGTCTCACGATATATTTGGAGATAAATTGAACCTCCGAGACCACACAAAACTGGTGTTTCTCCGAAAGTTGCAAAATTATACGAACATTTACCGTTACTTGCTCATTCAAGAATAATAAGTACTTTATTTACAGGAAAACACTTGCTCGTGACAAACAGAGTTTTATGGTCTCCTTTTTTTCGCAAACAACCTCGTTCAATATTGCAGTGGTAATAGCATATATATATGACGTACGAAAATGAAACAAGGTGTGAAAAACATACATAAAGGTTGTAATAGTCAAATTGTGCATGAATTGCGCAGTTTATCATTTTGCACGGTAGACATAAATGGTAATAATAATAATGATATATATCACACAATAGTGTAACAACGATACATGAATGAAACTCTTTGAATAATCATGGTGAAATGTGAAACTAATAAAGTTATAATAAATCCAGAGTCCAAATATAGCATTACATCAAGGAAATTGCTCGAATGAAAAGATAAAACTCTCACTGTATTTCTACCTCGTCTTTCTCCAAAGTTCTCCTAAAATATTCATCATCAAACAAATCACTTGGAAAACCAGCAAGCAGAGGATCAGCAAATACAGCGAGACCACGGGATTCAGAAATTGCCAACAAAACCACCTTGAGAAGTAAAAACAAAACTAAACAAAAATCGAAAATGCCATCATACTATCTCGTGTACGGTTCAACTACAAATTAAAACCATATACACAACAATGCCAAGGTTCAAAGAAAGCAAGACTTGGAGAATTCATTGGTTTAAAGTCGAATGTGCGTTTGCACTGACACATGGCAATAAGATTTCAAACATTCATATTGCTCTTAAATTTCACGGAATGGTTTTGTAATAAAAACGCTGTACGCAACGATAGGTTTTCTGCCTACTCCTTTGTATGTTGTCTTGTGGAAACTAATTTAATTTCTGATTTTCACTAATTATTTTATCAATTTCTGGTACCACTACTAAAGTTCTACTAAAATTCTACTAAAGTTCAAGTTCTACAACATTCAAACATATTATGGTCGCACGAAGATAGTGGGAACATTGGTGGAGATGAGTTGAACCTCTGAACCTGTTTTCTTGTACCGATGTCCAATCAACAAGTCGTCGCGTAGTTTTGGAGAGAAAATGAGGTACAGAAACTGAAAACAAAAACCGTATAGGTATAAGTTTTTTTTTAAATTGAAAGAGCATGTTATGGTAACTGAACTGTCTTTAACGATTCAGTTTTGTTGCTCTTTTGTTTTATTCTCAACACGAGTGTGTAGGACCGCTTGATTGGAAAACTAGGACTCGAAGTTGCAGTTTGGTTTACAGCATAATTTGGAAATAGGAAAATACTGTAGAACATCTCCCGAGGAAAATATCAGTTTCTGGGTTTCATTTTGAGCAAAAGATATTGTGCTCACCGGAGTTACTCCAGTAGTGACTGGTCTCATCCAGTAATTCAGATTCGCGTTGAACACCTTGGAACCGAGATCCAGATAGTTTGTTCCGAACCAAAACGTCGCGTACAGAAACACAAGCTCATTGAAAAAGATGATAATAGATTGGAGAAAAAATTTCACTTCTTTGCGGAACTCGCGCTCTCCCAGAACGCCCTTGTCCATCTGGAAAATTCCCTCCAATGTTCGATTATAATCACTGAACAGAGGTTTTGATGCAATTGATTATTGGAATTTGTCAACGAGAACATTTCCTTGAGAAACTTGTGCCATACTTTAATAATTACCAAGAGACCGTATAATCAGACTTAGGCTCTCACTAGGGTAGAGCAAAGATTTCGCGCACCTAACGTGACGTAATATGAAAATCACAGCAAATTAGGAATTACAAGTCTCACCTAGTTAAGTTAAAGTATCAAAAATCAAAATATTGATCTATCTTCCTATATCAAGGTATTGATATATCTTGCATTTTCATTCCCCATTTTCTCTGTCTCGTATCTTTCCCTTTTCATCATCCTTATATCTGTTTTGTATCAAATACAAACTCACCGAGATCAGTTTGAACAGACTGATTATGTAGATGAGAAATGTGCCAATAATCTCAGCAAGCAAAAGAGGAACTCGAAACAACTTGAACGGCCACATGTATTCGTCATTGTAACCGGGGTCGAACCAAATATGGGTCACATGACCGAAATGATGGAGAACACAGAAACCAACGGTGTACACCAGAGAGATAGTCAGACCAACTTTTGCCACTTTCTCCGATTTCTGAAATTTTCGGTTCTGAAGGCTGTGGCAGGGTATGTAGTTCTCAAGAAACATTTGCATCACTTTTGAGCGATGGGTCAGAAAAGCGAAGTTAGAAAAGCGAGAGAGCTTTGAGGTCAGCCATACCGCGACTGTTCGAGACATGCTGCGTCTCTCTGACCTGCACACTCTCTTGTGAAACCACTAAGTGAGTGGCTAATTGGCTGAATGTTCACTGAGAGATTGTAAAGTGAAACTAGAAATTAAATTTTGAATGCATAACGTGAAACAGTTTGCAGAACCAAGTGTGGAACGCAAATTTCTGAGGGATTGACACGTTCCGGAAACCTTTTTAAGGCTCTAATGTTTCGGGTTTTCCAAAGAAAAGCTCAGACGGTGAATTTGCCCTGACCACAGGATCAAAATGCGTAAATACCCTGTACCCAGATCAAACTACAACGGAAATTTAATCATAGCCTGTCAAAAACCCCCCGGAAAAGTTTGTTGTCGTATTGTAACTGATTACAGAGAGTCTACTAAACCATACCACTACTCCAAACATCAGTGCAGTCAGTCGAACACATGCCAGTGTCCAATTGACAGCCATGGTTAGCTCCAGACCCCAGGTGCCGATGGTCTGCCAGGCTTGGCGAAGGGCCGCGTCTTTGCCCAGAATACAGCTCAACGTCGCCGCTTCTGTAATACACAGTTTTCAAGATTCGATATCACAAAATTTCTCTAAAAAGCATAATTAGAAGTCTGTAGACTTTCTATTTGTTCGCTGTTCCATCTGCTTGTCTTTGTCTCTTTTGCTCTTTCAGTTTGCATGTTGTTTCCAATCCACTCATTTCTTTCGTTTTCCTTCTCATTCTTTCTCTTATACGATCACCTTGTGCCTTCCTCTGGGGCCTTGGTTCACTAACAGCACTGCAAGATCAAAACACAGGTAGTGGAATTGAAGAAGAACGATTATGTGGTCCAATCCCAACGCTTCAGTCCTTTAAACTGCAATAAATTTTAATAAATTTTTCAATTGCAGTTTGGAAAACCGATGCACTGGGATCGGTCCACATAATCGTCCTACTTTTTTGGGTCAGTATTTTCGTTCTTCTGATGGCTGGAGTAATGATAGTCGACCAACCTCTAACAGATGAGACAATGACCACTATTTCTCCAGCGAACAGCATGACAGCGCATCTGTAGAAGGCGTTCTTTTTGATTTGTTCAGATTTCCACGTCATAACAATAATGACATAGGTGTAAAATAGAGCCGAAACAAGGCACATGTATTTGATGAATGTAGCGGCCCACTCGGGCTGAGCCCACACCCGACAATAGCCAGTGTCCGACCAGGTGGCAACCTGGAAACTAAGAATTTTGAAAAGAAAAGAATAGAATGTTTATTAGCGATTGAACGCGTGTCTTTTCACATCGGTGTATGTGGAACTCCAATTATGAAAAAATAGAAATAGAAAAACTCTAAACAAAAACTGACAAACATTCAATTTCATTGCTGTTGATTCTTGGAAAAACATTCAAATATCAAAAATTCAGGGACTCATGCCGTCATAGGGAGTAGGCGGATAGTAACCCGCTATCAAACCGCTAGTAGTGAAGTTTTTTTTTCAGTTGAAATATAATAGCCATTTGGCAGTGATTAAAAAGCAGTCTAGCAAATGTCTACCATCAAACCACTATTAAACAGCTACCCGAGTTTGAGGAAAAGTACTACTAAGTTGCTACTGTTGCTAGAGAGTTCCGAGTGAATCACTATCAAAGAAAGAAACATACAAGGATCGAACAACAAACACAGCAGATAATTACAACATGTATCGTATCGCGTGAGCTCTTGATTTACTGCCTGTGGTTTGTGAAACCTACACTCACAATTTCTGATATGATGTAGCCGTACGAGGATAGTGTCGGTAGATCAGTTCGATTACTCATTTCTGTAATTTTGTAAGATATCGAAACTTGTTGTGGCATTGATATAGAAGACGCGGAGCATGTGATTGTAAGAATACCGTACACAGCAGAAAGTTATACAGTAACAGGGGACCTTCTTGGCATCGACTACGACTAGACTACCGTAGCAAATAGTGAAGAGGTGCCTTGCAGCTGAACAATCTGGTCACCTCCTGACCCAGGTTTCGGTGTCGTACATTCTACTGTAAGTCAATAGCACAGTCACGTGAGACATGGTAAACACAGCAGAACTTAGAAAACGTTACGTGACTATTTAATTAACTCCTAATCTTTAATCTCAAAAAATTGCCACTATGTGGCCAGAACGTGATCAAATTTTCAATTAAGTTGAGTTAACCACTTGCATGAGTTTGCTACAATGCCTGATCACATCGTGCCACATAGTTGTCAACTTCGCATGTTCAAGCATAGTGTAAGTTGATCACAACCTGGTTCAGATGATGACCAGGCGCGGTAGCACTTCCTCATGAGATACCTCATGAGCAATTCATCACAAAATACTCATGAGATCATATTGATTTTTATGGTTCAACATTACAAGTTCGTGAGTAGCTCATGAGCTGTTCGTGCAATGCTCATCAGAAACTAATATTAATTTCTCGTGAGGTTGGAAGGTTTTCTACGCCGCCAGATAGATCAGCAAACCTACTATACAAAGCAACCTACTATTACGATTCAAAACATTTCAACATTAAGTTGCAATATGTTTTTTATCGGAAACTACGGTATCAGAAATGATATCGTATATCGCGTTGTATTGTTGCTCTGACAATTTTTCCATGACCAATGTTTATATATGTTTCATTTCGGACTAATCTTTGCTCGTTGAAACATATATCGTAGTCAGGTTGTTCTTTGATTGAAACTGCTACTAATTGCACTCAAATAGATGACTGATTGCAACGATGCATATAGCTAATTTTTGTACTTCATTGAAAATCAAGAACTATTCTGCAACGAGTTTGCAAAGTTTTTTTGCAAATGTGTTGAGAGTTGCAATTTGCAGGTTTTCGCCTCAGTGAAAGTTGTATATTTACCACAACAGCTGCAAATCACGGAACAGATTTCAGATATAGTTGTGATGTTGAACATTTTAATACTTGTTTGTAAACTGAACATATAAATTTTCGAGTTTTCGCTGGAGATTTTCAGTAAGCTGTCTTTAAAATAGTCATAATGTGATCAAACATTGACAACTATTCTTTCGTGGCTGAAGAACACCTTTTTCACTTTTACAAGTATTATTATCTTTTTCTTCTATGTTTATCAAGTCTTTTCATTAATTATTTTCACCATTCTCCTTTTTGGCAATCTTTCACGTTTCTCACTTTCGTTCCGTTATTACACACTGTGTAATAAATATTTGATTTGATTTGATTTGATTTGAAGTTTTTCAACTGGTCGAAAAACATTTCTCACGCCCAAACCACATGAACAGTTGAAAAATCATTGATTTTTATTGCAAAAAGTGAAAACAACAACAATTGACCTCACAAAACCACTACGTGACCTCCTCTATAACCAGACAAATCATACAAAAAAACAAGATCAACGAAGTACTTGGTTTGAAATAACAGAACTAGGTACAAATACGAAGTTAACAGAGACAAAAGAGTAGACATCACGGAGCTAACCAGATTTCTCTAAAAAGTTTTTGTTGCAACTTTTAAAGACAGAGGGATGATCATAGGTATATTGTCTAAACTATTTTGTATTTGAACATCCCGTAGTTGGGTTTTAGGTTGCATTTTTCTAGTTTTATTTCTCCATACAAATGTGTGATGTTCAAAACTGACATTGGTGTACAGTAATCTCTGTAAAATGAGCGTAATTTATTTACAATCAATACACATAACTTTTTTACAGTTTTTTTCGTTTAGTATGACTTCAGCACGTCACATGGTTTATATGCTAGTCGGCTTTTACAGTTTAGTTCAGTTAAGCACATATTCAGTTATTATGATTCAGACCAAATTTTTCCAATTTGGTGATTCTTCAGAATTCCTTCATCGTCGCGTGAATACAATTGGTCGAGGGGTCGAAATTACTTGAACCTGGGACCCGGATGTCTCTTTGTACCGATGGCCGATGAAAAGGTCGTCGCGAAGTTTCGCGGAGAAAATCAGGTAGAGAAACTGAAATAAGATGAATTCGGTAAAAAAAAAGACCTGAAAATGATCTTAGTAGACATGTAAAACATGTGCATATTGGTATACTACTCCTTGCACGTAACGACCCGGAAATCTATTATGTTGTGCTGTGTTTGTAGTTTGATTCCACTATTTGCAGTCGTTGTTCGATATGGCTACTCTGTGGGAAGATCCGACTACGAAACAGCTATAGTAACACGTTGAATGCGACGCTATCTGTGGGTGAACTACAGCCTCACTTCTAGGTCTTTAATGAGCTATTTTCGCGTGTAAAGAATCTCTCCTGTAATTCCAATCAATATATATCAATGAATATTATTAATCTTGGCTCTATCAGTTTTTTTTTTCAAGTTTTGTGTGATAACATCTCGAGCTTACCGGAGTGATTGCAGTGGTGACTGGTCTCATCCAGTAGTTCACGTTTGCGTTGAATTCAACCGAACCGAGGTTCAGATAATTGGTTCCGAACCAAAAAGTGGCGTAGAGAAAAACGAGTTCATTGAAAAATATGATTATCGACTGAAGCAGAAATCTCAGTTCTTTACGAAACGCACGTTGTCCCATGATGTTTTTGTCGACCTGCAAAAACTACTTTTCTTTCACAATACAAAAAAATTAACTTGATGCCCTGTTTGAATTGGCAAGCTCTATCCCTCTCTTTTCTTGCGCTTTTTTGTTCTTCGTCACCCCTCTCTCTCTCTATCTTTTTCGATCCCTCTCTTTTCTCGCGCTTTTTTGTTCTTCGTCACCCCTCTCTCTCTATCTTCTTCGATCTCTTTCTATCCCTCATCTCTCTATCTCTCTCTCTTTATCATATTCTTCTTCTCTTTCTCTTTCTTTTCTCGCAAAAACTTACAGAGATAAGTTTGAACAGACTGATTATATAAATGATGAATGTGCCGGTGACTTCTGCTAACAGTAGTGGAATACGGAAAAGACTAAACGGCCACATGTATTCATCATGGTAACCGTTTTCGAACCAAATATGCGACACGGAACCAAAGTGGTGCAGGATGGTATATATCACAGTGTACAGTAGTGAAATTGTGAGGCCGACCCTTGCCACCTGCTCAGACCTCTGAAAATTACCTCATATAGAATGGGCAAGCAATATGTTTCGAGCGAGAGTACCTACTAGAGCTGTTTTCCAGATATACTTCAAAATGCAATATGCAGTCGTAATGTTTTCTGTATCACTCTGCTTAAAAGTACTCCCTCTTCTCTGTTTCAAGATTTTCGTGTCTCTGCATCCTCTCCGCATCTCACTCAGCGCAAGACATTGTTATCCATCACTGTAAGGAACTCCTCAGGTATCACAACATCCGGTACTGTGGAAATCTCCTCGAAACTCACCAAATTCGAGGTGTTTGACTAATCCTACGTTCCATAACACCGAGAATGAACCTCATTTCTATGAAACGAATGGTTGTCGTAAAAATAAAGGTGTCTCACGTACTTTACGCGATTTGCCCGAAAAAAAACCCACCAGCTTCCCGTACGTAAGTGCAGTCAGTCGAACACAGGCCAGTGTCAAATTGACCGCCATGGTTAGCTCCAGACCCCAGGTCCCGATGGTCTGCCAGGCCTGATGTAAAGCCGCGTTCTGTTGAAGAATGCAGCTCTGGGTCACGGCTTCTGAAGAAAAATTTAATTGTTTATTGAATAATGTTGATGAGGAGTACTATTCGAAGTTGTTGTAACAACCAGCCAACACTCAGAAACACGAATAACATGGAGTCTTAATGGAGTTCATCCAATTAATCCCTGTGGTTGATCGTTAGGTCCCCTTCTTTTGCGCTCTCTTTCTGTTCCTCTTTCTCTCTGTCTCTCTCTATCTCTCTCTCTCTCTCTCTCTCTCTCTCTCTCTCTCTCTCTCTCTCTCTCTCTCTCTCTCTCTCTCTCTCTCTCTCTGTTTTTCACAAGTCTCATTCGATTCTTCTTCTATTTTGTAAGAATATCCAACACTGATAATGCTATCGAAATTCACACAACTACACGTTTTGAGATCCCACAAGACCACTATCCATACTAACCTCTGACAGAAGTTACAATGACAACTATTTCTCCGGTGAACAGCATGACAGCACATCGATAGAACGCGTTTTTGCTGGTTTTGTCCGATCTCCACGTCATTATGACCATGACATAGATGTAGAATAGAGCAGAGACGATGCACATATACGTGATGAAAGTGGCGGCCCATTTGGGTTGAGCCCACAGGTAGCAGTCGCCGATATCGAACCAGGTGGAGAACTTGAAACATTGGAATGATTATGTCAATTCGCCAACACTGGGAACACATGTCGCTGGGACTATCGAATCATTTTTATTCATATTCGTGTTCACTTTTTCAACGCGTGATCTAATAATAACAACTATTCATTCTATCTAAATTTGATAATGCATTCAGGAGTTCGATTTCAACAAATCCTTCTTATTTCTTTCATTCAAGGTGAAAGAGGTGGTATTACACCACGTTACCACTGTATTTCCGTGTCCAAGTTACAAACAGAAGTTTGTGTAAAAAGAATATCGATGATAGAAATAGCAGTAATTAGTGGAGAGCCACTAAAATAGTTAACACGAAAACGCTTTTGATATAGACTTTATTAATATAAAATATAAGATGCGCGATTTACTTTACAAAAAGAAAGAAGAGAAAACTAAACAGAGAGAACAACAACTGAAAATAAACCAGCTAGCCCGAATATGATGCAATTATTAAAGGACTGCGATGGGCGCGGCGAGACCCATATTTGTAAACGCAGTACAACGTAATGGTGGAAATAATAACAGATAGTATCACAATACGTAACATCCCGGGGGTCGGGAGAAGCGTCGACCCGACGCTGCTAGACATGAAATAATAGAAAACCATGGGTCGATGAAAGAGCACATGACTATCAACAATATCTTCTCTGCCTGTTCCAATAGGACATTCTTCTCGGATGGTATTCTTGCACGGGGTTCTCATTCTGGACAACTCTTGCTGACTGGGATCTGAAGGTGATCCCAGCGTTAGGATCTTCTTTCTTCAGGTCTTCTCTGAACTCTCGGACAATTCTAGACGCGAAACTTTCTTTCTTCGGATCTTCTCTCCCCACGAACGAACTTCGGACATGCATACCAGGCGGACCAGGTTTCGGGACATCACCAGCATTGCAATTCTGAGCAATGTGTCCAAGGCCATTGCACTTGAAACACCTTCTCTCCTCCCTCTGTGCTGATCTCACATCATCACTTGCTTTGAAAGCCGTACCAACTATCTTGTCGGTAGACGCGTCATTGCGGTAAAACCTTTTGTCAGGCAATGAATTCCTATTCCTATCCATACGTAATGCGAGTCGCTTCACTTCCTCATATGCTTGACTCTCTTCTGAATCCTCCAATGCATTCACCAAATGTACCGCTTCCTGCCAGTGTCGCAATTGCTGGTACAGTATATCAGCTCGTGTCATTGAAAGAGCTTCATCTGACAGCTGCGGGTAAGCCTTTCCAGTTAGCAATTCCAGTCTTACACAGAATTTTGCCACAGACTCATTCCTTGACTTGTACAGGCTTCTCACACTTGATATTGCCTTCACCGTCTCAATCCTTCCTGCCTCGTTCAATCTCAACTTCATGGCCCACACTAGCCGGTCAAACGATCCTTCTCGGTCTTCCCTCTTCAGAATCTTGAAATGATCTCTTGCCGATCCAGTCAGTTTTTCCACTAACATATCTCTCAGATGATCGTCTCTCCACACTTCCTTAGGATACCTGATCAGAAAAGACTTCACATATGCTGACCATGGCTGAGAGCCATCTCCACTGAAATTACCAATGGGCGGTGCTGCTTGTGACCTCATGAACTCATACATCATTGACTGATGTGAATCGCCCTCGCGTGTCTGCACAAGATCACGCCCCAGAGGTTGATCACCTTGTCCGACATATTTTCTGCCATGATTACTCCTCTGATCGCCAAACCAATGAAAATCCTGTGGTGACAAATTGTATCCACCACAACCATCTCCTTCTCTCACTTGATTGTCGTTCCAAGTGTTCACCTTATCCCTGCTTTCTCGTACAACGGACCCAGTCATCAATACTGATCCCCCTGTACTTCCACTGTTAGACCTCACGTAGCCATCTATCGATCTTCCTTGCTTCACTCTATTGAATCGCTCAATAAGCTCATCAAAATCCTCATCCTTCCCACTTGACTTCTTGTTTTCTCCACCTCTCACATCAACAACCGAGTTCCTTTCGATGCTTTCCAATTGCTTCTTCTCAAGCTCTTCACATCTCATAACTCTGTTGACACACTTCTCAGCAACCACACTTTGATCACAGTCCAAAGTAGTGCACACACTATTCAACACAGCTTCCTTGACACCCACTGTATCAACCACATCCGCTTCACTACATCCCAATACTTGACAAATCTCTTGCACAATTGCTCCACTATCAGTTGCCAAAGTCATCAGGTCCTTGACGTCTCCTGCTGTTCTGATGTTTGCACGTTCCAAAGTGTCGTGAAATTCTTCATCCAACACACTTGTTTCGTTCCGCTTGACTCCGACCACCACTTTAACCAACTTCTCCAAGGCCTCTGCTTCCTTGCGAATATCCATCATTGCATCATCCCTCTGTGTTCCCAATCTTGTATGCTTGCTTATCTCCTTCTCAGCATGAATCACCAATCGCGTCACTGATTTCAATATCACTGCTTCCATTCCCGATGGTTGAACCTCAGTCTCATGTACACTGTCTGCCTCTCTGGGCTCCCTAGACGCACTTCTTTCCACTGTTCCATTTCTTCCTGGTAATCCTGACACACTGATCCCACTCTCCATTGCAGTGTGTAAATCGTTCTTGTTTCCTTGTCCCTGTCCACTCATGTTTGTGTTGTTGCTCACTGTACCCATTGACTTTCAATACCAAATTGAAAAATTGGGCAGCGATTTCACCGTACTCCACCAAAGAAAGGTCTGAAAATGAAAAATCGGACAGCAATTCCCCTTGGAAAAATGCTATTTTATACCGAGAATTCACTCAGATGCCACTTCGGCGGGGTCGGTGACAATACGTACAGTCTACTTCGACCTGGTATCTCACAACAAACAATAAAAAACTGATTCCCGCTTTCTTCACAGGTCACAGTGTTACCACGTCTTGATTACTTCACAAGACGCAGCCAAAACAAACAGGAATGTGCCGATCTCTATTACTTCAAGAGACTTTGTAGACGGCAATTGAAAATGAACAGGACAAGAAAATTTGAAAATGCACAAATATAATAAATTAATAGGCCCTTAATTCAAAAAGAATTTTCGCGCACTAGCTATCTATCGATCGAGCGGTTCGGCCCCCAAGTTACAAACAGAAGTTTGTGTAAAAAGAATATCGATGATAGAAATAGCAGTAATTAGTGGAGAGCCACTAAAATAGTTAACACGAAAACGCTTTTGATATAGACTTTATTAATATAAAATATAAGATGCGCGATTTACTTTACAAAAAGAAAGAAGAGAAAACTAAACAGAGAGAACAACAACTGAAAATAAACCAGCTAGCCCGAATATGATGCAATTATTAAAGGACTGCGATGGGCGCGGCGAGACCCATATTTGTAAACGCAGTACAACGTAATGGTGGAAATAATAACAGATAGTATCACAATACGTAACATCCAAATTCATGAATCGGGCGCAGCGCGGAGCGCTGCGCCGATAAGTTTTTGTTCAGAGGTCTGCAGACATTCCAAAACAGTTTATTACCATTTTTTTTCAAAGTACGTCGACCATTCTCCTAGTTATTTGCATGAATCACTGAAGGGCAACACGTCTACAAGACGTTCACGTTCCAAGTGAAATTAGTTGAGAGGGGTTAGAGGGTCAAACTTCTCGCAAAAATGGCTTCCGTGCTCGGCGGCGGAGGCGGCGGCGGAGGCGGCGGCGGAGACGGCGGCGGCGACAAAAGTGTCCGCCTCCCCCAACCTCGGCATAGTTTCGCTCAGAATCAACTTATTTCACCAATTCGTACATTGTTGAAAAGCTATAAAAAAGTTGAGGTATACGTATTTTTCAGGTATGTTTGAAATTTGAATATTACTTGTGAGAGGGCCGAAAATAATCTCGCGAAAAATCATGGATGGACCGGTTTCGTGAAAATAAAAATGAAAGAAGAGGTTAACGTGTAGTAGAAAGACGTTTTCCAATGAAGTATGAAGACCTCATGACAGGCGGGTACAGCTTGGTTTTCACTCCTATTCACATTTGTATAAAAAAACGATGTAAAGTGAGAGACGATTAGCTTTTGAGATTGAACTGCATGGAATATAGAAAAGGAGGACAATAACTCAAGAGGGAAATGAAAAATGTAATCTCGCAATTTTCATGGGTCAAAAACATTTTGTTTTTCAGTGAAAAAAAACTTGCAGCAAACAATTAGATGAAACGTCCTAATATGATTATCACCATTGATTCAAAAATGATAACAGAACAGAGTACACTATAAGTTTCTTGAATATTCATGTAAAGTTAGCATTCTAATAGCCTAAGTGTGCACTTTGTCGTTTCACGTTTCCGAGTTCTGCTGTGTTTAACATGTTTCACGTGACTGTGCGATAGACTGACAGTGTAGCTGATTTTTGTTTCAGATACGTTTTTAGT
Organism: Litoditis marina; assembly: GCA_964036275.1. NCBI lineage: Eukaryota > Metazoa > Nematoda > Chromadorea > Rhabditida > Rhabditidae > Litoditis > Litoditis marina. The sequence continues at coordinate 2,226,834 of OZ038435.1, read as the reverse complement.
GTAAGCGGACTTTCCTAAAAGATTTAGCATATATTTTTTGAATCAGTCTGTCAGGATGATCATGAAAATTGCGAGATTAGATTTTTTATTTCCCTCTTGAGTTATTGTCCTCCTTTTCTATATTCCATGCAGTTCAATCTCAAAAGCTAACCGTCTCTCACTTTACATCGTTTTTTTATACAAATTGTCCTCATTTTCTATATTTCCGAAGGAAATAATGAATCAATAAGGAAATAATGAGCATCTAATTAATTATTATTAAACTTTTTTCAACGTAACAATGAATACTAAGTTGATTTGCAGAACATAAACTGCGTTAGAACTCTGGTTAGTAAGCATTCTCTCAGAAACCGTGATCAATCCTTGATTTCGGGCAGCGCACGTGTGGCGCCGTCCATTTTTTCTTCTTTCGTGACGATTTGGCTCAGTCGGCAGAGCAGCGCACTACAGTTCAGTAGGCCGAGGGTTCGAATCCTTTCACGGACAGCATTTTTGTTTTTGTTCGATTAACCTTTTTATGTAGTCAGGATCTCTACGGATTAACACAATTGCTTTTCCAATATATTTTAATCTATTCACACACGCTGGGTTGATGCCTTAAAAACAAAAACTGCGTTACGAGTTTGGTTAGTAAGCCTTCTCTCAGAAACCGTGATCAATCCTTGATTTCGGGCAGCGCACGTGTGGCGCCGTCCATTTCTTCACTCTTCGTGGCTATTTGGCTCAGTCGGCAGAGCAGCGCACTACAGTCCAGTAGGCCGAGGGTTCGAATCCTTTCACGGACAGCATTTTTGATTTTGTTCGATTAACCTTTTTATGGAGTCAGGATCTCTACAGATTAACCTAATTGCTTATTCAATATACTTTAATCTACTCCAACTACCAAAAAACAAAACAACAGCTCACTTCGCACACTCCGCACATCTAGAAGTGATTGTGAAAGCAGCTGAATGCAATGTTTCCAAGGCGATAAAATGGCTCATTTTCAACCGATTGGTCCAAGATTTCAGATTTACACATAACTCTGCTGTTTCTAACTATATTCCAAATTTCAGACCAATCGGTTAAATTCGTCGGTTTTGCGGCCGCCGCGCCACGCCGCGCCGCGCCACGCCACGCGGCCGCCGTCGGAAGACATTTTTGCGAGACGATATTCAGCATAACTGTAGATCACTGGTCGCACATTATATATCGAATAGCTCAATGATAAAGCCTTTCCTCCTCTATCTCTTTCCATCAAAATCTCAAAAATCCGTTCAGGAGTTTTTGAGAAAATGGCATAAAACCACTTTTGAAAGTCCGCAATGTTGTGATCAAAAACTAATCTGCGCAGCGCTTCGCGCTGCGCGCGATGTCTGAATGGAGACTTGGATAAAAGGTCTATTCACGCACGGCAAACGAAGGTTCGATTCCTGCCTGGAGCACAAAAGTTGCTCTCATTTGAACAAAGTTATAACTACGCCAATCGTTCTGAACTACGGCGCCGTTAAAAACTCCAATAGAACCTCATAACATTCCTCGTTTAGCTCATTGTTCGTAAAATATCATTTTTATTAAAAGTGACCGTTACTTCGTAACTATAGAAAAAGAGTTCAATTAGTATAAAAAAACGGATGTAAAGAAAGTTAAGATTAGTTTTGGATGAAAAGTGTGCAAGAAATATAAAAAAGTCCAATAAAAATATTTTGAGGAAAAGGCTAATCTCGCTTTTGTTGAAAAAAAAACAGAGTGTAAAAGAGTGATCATTGTGAGTCGCAGTCAGAAGTTTTCTTTTCGGTAACAAAAAATTCGGTATCCATTTTTTCTGAAACTTTAAACCGAGCGAGATTAGCCTTTTCCTCAAAATATTTTTATTGGACTTCTTTCATATTTCTTGCACACTTTTCATCCAAAAATTCACATCCGTTTTTTATACTAATGAGATAAGTGTTTGGCTTGGCCTCACAACTTTCACAACTTTCGTTTGACTTTTTCGTTACTGGATGATTTTGTCAGAAAAAAAAGTGGTTTACTTTTTTTAAATGAAAACTCACGATTCCGGATATGATGAAACCGTATGACGAGAGAGACGGGAAATCAGTTCGATTGCTCATTTCTGGAACTAAATTTGATTAGTATAAAAACGATTGTCAAGAAAGTAAAGATTAGTTTTAGAGGTCACATAAACGAAAAATAAATAACAGGTCCAATGAACCATGAACGGATATCAAGAGAGAAAGGCCAAGCTGGATTTTCGTGTAATCTATTAAGATGTTTCATCATCATCGGTACTGAGTAATGTTTATGATAATTTGTGTAATTTGCAACCAAGCGAGATTAGCCTTTCTCTCTTAATATCCGTTCATTGGACCTGTTTTATATTTTTCGTTTATGTGACGTCTAAAACTAATCTTTACTTTCTTGACACTCGTTTTTTATACTAATTGACCTCTTTTTCTATAGTTACGGAGAAACTCTTATCAAAATAATATATAACTAAGTGATAATAATGCAAGAGAATTTGATCAAGTTTGACACATCATTGAGCATTGGGATAACTGAAAATTCTACTAGCAGACTATTGCAAATGTTTCCGTTCGAGGCGGGAGTCGAACCTCAATCCGTTTTCACTAGAACAGATTGTATCCACTGTACATGTGAATGCAAAAGAAAACTAGGCTGTACGCGCAACCGAGTTCTGAGCAAGTTTAGGAATCAATTTCACTTGATTCTCCTTTTTTCATTTTCATTTTCGCAAAACTGGTCGATTTAGAAATTTTTCTGAGATCATTTAAGACCCTATCATCCTTAAAAAAAGTTTGCAACTGTTACTAAAAAAGACCCCAACTTTTTCTTCGCTTCACAACAGTGTAAACCATGTTCAGAAGTTCTCAGTGAGAGCGAAGCTGTGCCCCGAAAGAAGGGCGGACATTTTTTTGTAGCCGCCGCCGCCGCCGCCCCGTTACGGAAGTCATTTTTGCGAGACGTTCACCCTTCCAACTCACGTCAACTGGGTCATTTTGAATTCAAACTCACAAATCTTGTAGATGTATGCCCTTTAATTGCTCACAGCAAGTTTCTCGGATAACGGTTCACAAATAACGAAGAAACGGGCAAACGAAAAACTTTTTAATACGTCTGCATAGTTGAGAACAAAAACTGATCTGTGCAGCGCTCCGCGCTGCGCACGATTGAAAGATAAGTGCGAGCCGATTTGCATGCAGAAAGTAAAAATTAAGAATCAAACCACAACAACTGATGGCAGAACAGTTATATGAACGTGCTCAGTAAAATATGAACTCAAAAATCGTTTCGACCCTGATTCTAGACGATTTTTGGGTTTTCTCAGAGGGTTCGGTCATCATCAGTTGAACTCCTCTGAGAAAATGAAAACAGGACGAAAAGACTTACTGAATGATGGCAGAATGTTGAAATCAATTGCTAGTTCAATGAATGCTTTGCGGACGAGGAGGAAAAGTGGTGATTAGCAAGACCCTAATTCTCCCGTTGTTGAGATTCGATGTGGATAATGATTACCAAGAAAAGTGAAAAATATTTTTGAGGAACTTTTAGCTGAACTGATTGCCCGGTTGGTAATAACATACCGGTAATAACATACAACTTGGCTGCGTTGCTACGAACAAAGATAGGGGCCATGGAATTATTCAGACAAGGTGTCTTCCAAAACAAACTTGTTGTTCTTAACAATAATTGTATACACTCAGTATTTAACAGTAACGTCAGTTTAGTGAGATAAGCTCAATAATTAAAAGAGGAACATGACCACCCTAATCTATAGAAAGTTAGTAAAACTTTCAAAAAGGTGAAAACTTGTAGTTTGAAAATAAACTCTGCAAGAAGTACCATTTCGATATGACGGATTCAAAACTGGAGTACTCTGAAGTGAAGACACATTCGGAAGTTTTCGAGTCGGAAACTCGAAATAGCTAAAGAGTTCTGAACTCGACTACAAAGCCAAATTTTTGAGTACGATTTGTAAGCATTTTGCAATTTTTTTTGCTTCAGTGTCTTTAACCTAGTCAGAAAATAACCAAGTCAGCCGAAATCACACCGTTCTCCCGTGCAGAACAAGCCTAGAATGTATTTTTCTTTTCGGATTAACGCATCAAAGCTCTAAAAATTATGGCTGGTTACATGCTATTTTGTTTAAATTGCGTTCTTTGACGACTGACGACGTAAATACTTCTCGATTTTAGTCTATTTCAGGAAAAAAACATCGTAAACGTCACGTTATTCGTTAATGTGAAGCATTATAGCTGATTGCAGCAATTCATGAAACGTACAACAACAGCTACAATTTACTAGAAGCTATTTCAGGATTCTAAGTTATTATTCAGTAACAAATACGTATTTTCTACAACAGTGCTTTGTGGGAAATAATATTAACCGATGACTAACTTTCTCTCTGAATACCATGTTTGTGTCAAGTGCTCACATTTCTCAAATAGAAATTACTGGCAGTAACCACTTTAAATACTGTAGGATCTATTTTAGCTCTTATTCACTTGGAATCACACGATGTACTTAGCTAAAAAGGTAGCTCTGATCTTCGATACCACCGGGTTTATAGTTTTATCTCACTATCTCACTGGGTTGAGAGTGTAGACATTCAACCACAACACAGATTGGTTATATTTCACACCATTCCTACCACACTACTACAGTTTCAACACCTATTTTCCAAGACAAACTTCAACTTATTCAAAAAACGTTTTGGAGCAGTTTTTGTAATATGCAATCAATATTGAATGTGGAAAACGTCATCCTATCCGATAACGTCCGGGGGACTGATAGTTATGTAATCATACTGTGTTTTATGTCTTGGTAGGAATGAAAACGACTATACACCCAATAGAAGTTTCCAGAAGGTCAGGTATTATACAAGTTACAACTATCTCGTTTCTGTCCTTTTCCAATCAAATGGGTTTGTTATATGAGAAGTGTGAAAGAGTTGTCGGAAAAAACAGTTCGATGAATGATTCATTGTCAATGTAAATATTCAGAATCTCTTTGTAATATCAATGTAATCTGCTCCGCAGTGACTCCTCACTTGTCATTTGATGTTGTCATGATGGCCGGATCTGAATAGCCAAATCAATAATGATGTATAATAATATTATAATTATAAAATGTTATTATATTATTGTTTTCATCATTCTTTTTTTATTGATAGCACATGAAGTATTGTGTCAATTCTTCAAATTACGACTGACAACTGGATATTACTAGTCGGCATTCACGTTGAGTGTTTGAATTGGAAATAACTAAGCGAGAGTTCTAGACTTTTAGCTCAGAAGCAATGCGGAAACCGCACAGATTCTTCAATTATCATGTATTTCTAGTTTAAGCCTCACCGAGTTTTGTCAAAATATTCCAATAAGGAAAAAAATGTAGGTTAACAGTGGACGACAAACTACCAAATGGTTTTTGTTGAACAAAAAAAAGACAACAAACAAGGAAAGACACGTCTCATAAGGCATAAGGCACGTCTCCTAACCTTTTGAGGGAGTTGCCACAGCGAATATTGCAGTGCTCCGCATGATTCGGTAATAGGCCATATGTTCCTCTGTTGGGTAGATCAAGTCCCACAAACTCTGAAATTCAATTCAACTCCGTTCAATCATACAAATTCTGAAAGATATATGTTGTTCACAGAACTTTAGACATATGAAACCCACTTATGAAGCCTTTTCTTCTATAGGAAGGGACGTTTCAACACAGTCACAGTGAATCAATGTTTAGAATTTAACAAATCAGTGTGGAATCGTGAACGCTAATGTGTAAGTTCTCTATTCAGCTTTCTTTCATATCCATCAGGGCGTTTACGTATCCTTGATCTACCTGATCTCTCTTATGGTTAATACCATTCCTAAAAAGACTCCTACAGTACACATTTAATCTTTACAATGGTACTTGAACTTTTTGTATCAGGAAACAAGAACTGAATGTAAACTAAACATTTTCGACATTTTCGATAACGCTTACGTAATTTTCGCAATCATACTGTTGGAGTTTCAGTAAGAAAGAATAAGACTATAACTGACATCAGAGTGTCTTAATCTCCTTAATCTACTCGATCTCTCTCTTACCTGCTCGTTTCTCCACTGCCTCACCACCTCAACTATGGCGGTCCCAACAACGAGTCCCAACCCGATACTGGGCAGGATAAACATGGAGAGCCACGGCCACCAGGGCACATGATTTATCGACGCGACCTCAGTGGTTATCAGAATAGCAGCGGTCATCTGGAATCAATCGATAAATCAATCATGGATCGATCAATCAATCAATAAGTCAATTTGAACCGGTCAACCACAAAACGAGATCAAAACGATCACTGCGAAAATAGGACAGAGTTGGTGATATATTTTTCTGGACGAAAATATTTCGTGATAGCAGGGTCGACACGACTTTTAGTGGCATTTTCATGGAGCACCTACTTTCATAAAACTGAAACCAGGCCTTCGCGTCGATATGACGTGACAGCTCTTGGACGTATAATTTTTTGAGATCTATACTGTTAGTCGATAGCATAGTCATGTGAAATTTATCAAAGAAACCGTCCCGCTGTAATTTGAGTTTCATGAAAAATTTAAAAAGCTCGAGAAGTTTCTTAAAGTGTCTTCCCATAGACCTTGAAAAAACTTTCTGATTAAAAATTTGTAAAATTTGCATATCAAGCAATTAAGAAGGGGACATGAACATTTTCACTGTGACGCGACTTGACTTGGTAAATTTACATCCAGATTTATTTTAATTTTGTAGTCTATTCGTATGTAATTGGGTATTCGTATGTAAGTGTTTTAAAAGCATTTTTGTACCTCTATAGGCTATTTTGAGCATACCCCGTACGCAACCCCCTATCGGTGTCATTACGTAAGCCGCTTTTCTGAGAAAACGAAGCAAGATAGGGTTATAAAAGTATATAGTTTTGATAATGGTTTTTCATTTGCCACAGGGTCACATTGTTAACTCAGAAGTCAAAATTAAAGCGGGCCGGATTCTTTAAACAGAGCTGAAAAAACGTGCAATGACAAAGTGCACGATTTCTCATTGAAAAACTTTACGTGATTATTCGATTTACTTCTAGTACTAACGCTAAAAAAAGTGTTATAAAGCTTGAAAAAACTAACGACAAGAAATACGGGGCACACTTTTGTCCATGCCGTGAAGACAATGGTTCCACTGGGAGAAATCAGTTTTCTCCAGCCTTCACTTTCCTCGTAAATCTCACACAGATCGATATACAGCTCGTTCGCACCTAAAAATATGCTTCTTGTAGAAAGTGACCTCATCTTCGTTGTTGTTTGATCTTTATACTTTTATAGGAAACACGTAATATATCAGGACCGTGAACTATCAAACATTCATCACACTACATAACGAACTTATATGAAACCCGTACCCAGAATTTCGTGTATCCTATTACTCACATATAACATGTTTTTAGCGGCAGTGCTCACAAAAACCGTTGAACGTCTATAAATTCTTAGCTTCACCGCACAATTGTGATTCAGAATGTCATTTTGAGCTCACCATACACAAACACGACGATCGTCAAGGCCAGGAAGAACATGATCCGCAAATTCATTTCGAAGACGTTCAATGTGAACAGCAGGTTGTGCAGTTTTTTTCCGAACTGAAAACAGGCATTAGGTTTTTATTCTATCAAACTTAGCTGTTACTTATGGCGTGTATGTTACACTATCTCGCTGCGTTTGTAGTTTGATAAATTTCTGTCTAATATCACAAAAACTAAACAGGGATATATCATGATCAAACTAAGAAGCTTATGAACACAAGCTCACACACTGAGTTTGAGGGAGTGCCCTTATTTTTGTTTATATTTCATGAGACTAGTAAAGTTAACCGGCTACATACCAGCTCGAGCTATGTCAATTCTTGGGAGATAGAGACGTGGCTAATTTGGCACCTATAGTCGTCGCCAACGGAAAGGCGGGAGGGTACTGTATATCTCAATTTCCGCTGTGTTCGCACACGTGTCTTCGATTCCAAATCTTCCCGTTGTGTGCTCTATTAGCGCTGTGGTTAGCGCCCTGCTACGAATCTTTTGCTAGCAGGTTCGATTCCGGCGAGAGACAGAAATTTATGAATTTAGCACTCACTATAGTAATGTGTAATCGGAGTGAATGGACTAAGTTAATAGAAATTTAGCTATTTTATCAACAATACAAGACCATTATTTTTACCCTGGAGGCGATGAGCAGACAAATGATCGTCATGAATCCAGCGACTATTCCGAACCAAATCTGTTTCTGCCGAATAGTCGTACAACTGTCTCTCGTGAACGCTACCACGAACCAAATGAACGCTGAAATCTGAGAAATAAACAAGCCGAAAACAAGGAACACTGAATGTAAATCAATATATTAACTTTATCATTACTTAAAGTTAGATAATAGTAGTTCATTGACCGTGAAAATATACATCAACAACAGTGTAATCAAGATTACAACACCTCAGGATTAACAAAATACTTGGATAAGAGTTGTTTCATACAGAAGTAATGCTCGTCACTGAATCATGTATCCATCCAAGTTTGAAGTTTTCGAGGTATTTGACATTTTCGTGAGCTAATATTTCTGAAAGCGAGCTCAAGTGCATCTATAGTTGGAGTGAAACGTACAGGTGGCACCGGGTATTATGAGGAATATCCGCACGGCCAATGAGAATCTGTCCCAGTGCAGTCCATTTTCTCCAGTCAGAAAAATAGCCGACATGAACCCATTGCCATAGTTTGCGCCTGCGAAGTTTTGTCGTCAGCATAAGATAGTTCCGAATGACTCACATATAGAAGATGATCAAAGCTAAGTTCTAGTCACTCTCTGACCAAAACGAAACGAGATCCAACTACAAACACAGCGAGTATCAGCAAATACGTTATCATTGGCTTGCTGTAGTATACTCGTTTTACTCAGCATCAGCACTGTACATTCGAATATAAGCGGGGTTGTATTTAAATTTGACGGAAAAGCACGTGAACCGAAGTCGAACTAGACGTGCTTGCTCGTCTTTGTAGGTGTTCCTTTGTCTGGCCCATATTGGCACAAACGTGCTTAGAAACTGGCTCAAAGAGTAGAGAGCATAAGTTCTCATTATAGAAGTTTTGGTAGAGAAAATGTACCGTTTATCAAGCCAAACAACTAACCGATGCAGAAAACGTACCGTTTATCATATCTAGCAAGTAACCGGGCGACGATCGGTGCATTGCTTCGCCCATCAAACCACACATAATCAATAACCCGAACATTCCACCCACAAAGTCGATAACGCAGGCGACTACTGATGGCTGCAAAATAACTGAATTAGAACTTCATGTTCCTCACTAATATTAGTTGTTTACCAAGGATCGCCCGCCAAACTGGTCACTAGTTGATATCAAGTTGTAAAATCAAAAATTGGTGCACAATTGTGCATCAATATCTTGGTAAACTGTCTGAATCTCCATTTACAACTTGAGTTTTTAGCAAACCTTGGTAAACAACTCGGTTTTCAACTTCAGAGAAAGCCTAGGAACTCACAATAAAACAGCCATCTTTGGGTTTTCGAAAGGAAGCTACTGAAGTTATGCCCACGGCGCCTAGACTGATAGAGTACATTACCGACATACACACCTCAATCATGGCCTGAAAAAAGGGTTATATTGAATGTTTACCAAAACCATTGATAATTAAGCCAATAATGAAAGTGACAGAAGGATAGTAGTATAAACACATACCAAGAGCTATATAATCTGAAGAGCTGGTTTTTAAAGGCAAACTTATAAGTTGGAAGTTGTTCATACACCTCAATTTCTCGCTTTCTTAAATTTATAAATATAATGCCTCTTTTAGCCAAAAGCCCGTACCTCGAGAGTGAGTATTTTGTGATAGATAGTTCTCTCCCATATTAGCTTCAGTCCGAATAGAAAATGCTCAGATGTGCTAAACACCATAGCTATCAGAAACACGAATGTGAGAACTGCTGTAATAGAAAATCTTTCATATGAAATGTCTTTACGTGTCGATAGCACGACGTGATACAGAGTAACGTATCATATTCAATTACTGGGAACTTTTCCTTACATACTTCATACAATTATAGTCCTAATTACGTTAAAGTTAAATCTTAGCTTATACTCTATACACTTTGTAGAAAACAAACTGCCATAAGCTCATGAAAGAAGATTTTTACAAAGTATGTTTCAGCTTGAAAAGCTCGGACTGTTGTTCAGCCAGTTTTGTTCAGCCACTTTTGTAACTCGACGAGAATGTGCAGGTCAAAGAGACGCAGACTGTCTCAGCATGTTTGCTGCCTCATTGATTTCCACGCGCACTCACTTCTGTAGCTGCCTATGGCAGAGAACTGGCGCAAATGTTTTAGAGTGATAATAACCTCAGTCTCCCTTTATAAGCCAATCTCAAAGATCACTCGCCTGCGAAAGAGTAGAATACAAATAGCCAGAATGGTCCGAAATATCCCACACCAAGAATTGACAAACTCATAGTGAGGAGCACCAAGAATTCCTGAAATGTGACCTCTAGAAAGAATCATAGCGACATCAGAATTACTCATATAGCTATTGACGATAACGATTGACATGTTTAAAATTTAAAATAAATCTAGGTAAAAACGAAAAATCACCTCAAATGAAAAGGCAGTCAACCCGTTGCGTACACTTCTGAAATATGATAAATTGATTCATACTAATCGCAACAGGAACTCTACAGAAAAACCCAGATTACATCAGCAGTATTGGGCTTACATTTTAGGAAGCATGCCTATACGGTGTTCCTATCCATTCCGCTGTGTTTGTAGCTTGATGTCGTTGCTGATCGGTCGAAGTTGACGAATTGCGTGTATCGAGATCAAAATATGACTAATATTGAGGTTCTCTCTAAGAGTTTCTCTATCAACGATTAAACATAGTAGCATCGGGAAAAAGAACCTTACGGTGTATTTTACTCTATCCCGCTCTGTTTGTAGTTTGATTTCGATGCTTATAGTATGTTCAGACTACTACTGAGCTATTATCGTCACCATAGTTTACCTGTTGAACTCTAGCATGGCGTCTGTGTGAACCGATTTGTTGTTGTTTATATCCGATGACAGACAGTAGGGGGAGGTGTTGTTTGTTCCACAGTTCAAGGTACCAAACACAGATACACATTCTGTAAAACAAGTTTCAGGAGGGGATTGAAAGTTTTAGAGAACATTCCAGCATTCCAGAGAATATGACCATGTTCTGTAATGATCATTTCCCCCGTAAAGACAGCAAAAAGTCAAATCGATTAAAAGAGGTCGAGCGAGCGGTCGTTGATTACTTGTGAGAGGATAAGAAAGAGTGTCAAAGATCATAGTTCATGTAGATCAAAGTACGCAGACTTGCGGACCGCTCGCCGAACTCCGCCCTAACAAAATTTATCGTACGATGTCCACAATGGTTTGACTAATACTGTTCAGCGCAATAACTGCGCCAATACATATTATTTGTCACGTGATGCTGTTTCTGGTCCCAACTACCTCTACGTGTATTACACGTGCCCTTCACGTGTATCACACGCGTGACGCACTTTGGACGCCACCTACCAGGCGTGTTCCATGTATTTCCACAGAAGATAGCAGTCTCTCCCGAACTGAATGATGACACCAAATAACTAATGGACATGTTTTCTTGGAAGATCATGCAAAACGCCACGAAAGTGAACGAATAGCTAACTCCTGGAAATACATGACGTTGGTTCCAGAAATACCGATTATGTATGTTTCAAGATTGTTATGAACTTTTAATCACTCTGGCGGCGTAGCGATCCTTCCAATCTCATGAGAAGTTGATATGAGTTTCTCATAAGTTATCTCATGACCTACTCGTGAACTCTCAATGTTGTAGCATGGAAATCAATAGAATCTCATGAGATGCTCATGCAAATAGCTCATGAGGTATCTCATTAGATGTTTGATGAACTGCAACGCCGCCTGAAGATAATAACTATGACCTTTCAACGACTGAATTGAACTCTTGTTCATTAAAAGAGTTGTTGTAACACATCATAAACTTTGTCGTACGTAAATTCCCGTCCGTAAACCGCAGAGTATTTCATTGATAATATGATCTTTTGAAGCCGATTTAAATTTTATTCTATCTTTTATGAGCAAGTGCAACAGTCGATGAATGTATGTCAAAAACAAATCAAAACAATAACTGTGAACTGACCTTTGAACGCTCTTCCATAGGTTCCATAAGCATTGGAGATGCCTTTTTGACTCAATTGGCCCACAATACATTCGAAGAACGACATAGGACATCCAATCAACAATAGAACACAGAAGTAGACCGTAATGAAGTAAACTGAAAATAACTGGATAAATAATATTTATACCATTTTTCAATTGTAGTGTTAGTTGTAGAAACAGTTGGGAGAAAACCAGAGTGTGAAAATGATAAGATTGACTGTTTTCCTAAGTACGTATGCTAGAAGATCCCGGCATTATTATTCCATGCTGCGTCTCCTCAAACATACGTTGTTTCTCTGCTCTTACATATCGCCGGGATGTAAGAGACGAGAAATAGTGAGGCAGAGTGAGAGACGCAGGATGGGATGAACATGCCGGGATCTTCCAGCATACGTACTCTGATATAGGATTTGTCAAACCGTTGTGGACACCGTACCATCGATTTTGTATGGGATGGGGTTTGGCGAGCGGCCAGTTCGTCTGCGTATCATTGATCTGCTCACTCTCTCAACTGCTGGCAGATAATCAACGACCGCTCGCCCGCATCGCTCAATAAATTGAACCCTCTGCTGTCTTTATGGGGAAAATGGCGACTATATGCTGTAATCAGGTAAATAAGAAAAGATGAATAAGAAATTTGTACTTTTTTTCAGATAAATTTTGAAAAATAGGCGAGCAAAGTGGAAGCTTCACTTAGGTTGTCTATGCAGATCAACGTTCAGTTCAGTTTCGAATTCAGATCACCCATCCAAATGAAACCGAAACGACTGGAACTCACGTCCTCCCAGGTTAAGTGCGCTCACGGGAAACCTCAGCAGGTTGCTAGAGCCGACATGGAAACTGAATAGAGTCATGGAAAACATGACCGTCTCGTACCATAGACTGTGCTCTTCTGTCGGGTCACTTGCGAATCCTGTAAAAGGGAGATACTGCTTGTAGTATCACTTTAACATTGAAATACATTAAAAATAACACACGAGCAGTGATATAGAGCCAATTTGTTGCTTTTCTTCAAATTACAAGTGAATACACGTTACAGAAGTATGGTCCATATTATAGTAATGAAACTGCTTGCAACCTACCACTACGTTCTGATCCAATATTCGTTTCAACGCTAAGTATCAATTCTGACTACTCTATACTCTCCCTTACACCACGATCTTCATTATGCTCTTGCTTCTCTAGAGTTTCGTATGAAGAATACATAAAATGTATGATGTGCATACAGATCAAACTACAACTCGAATTTGGCCACGCCCACCTGGAGTCACGAACAGCGGCTCAGGACCCTCTAATGAAGGCGTGTTTTTGGTTTCTTCCGCCAGCGCTGAACCAGATGCTACATTACCCTGGAAGTTCAAACGTAGGTGATCAGGTATGAGTAAAGTGATTACCTTAAACTTGATGTCTTTTTGCATTTTAAGTCTGAATAAATCGGTAAAACAAAGGATACTTCTAGAATTCGGTAGCCCATATGATATTTCCTTCGTTGATTGTTGCTGAAATACAGCCAAACACATAAACATGAGGTTTTTGTTGAAAAGTTTATGAAAGACTGTCTAGGAGTTTGAAAAATTGGCAGAGTTGTACGAACAGTTTTTGTGCAATCTATTATTTGCCTTGAGGTGAAGAGGAATCGTATGATATTCGCAAAACGTTCACTGAGTACCACAGCTCATGAGAGAGACTATTTGTCTCGTTGTAGTTTGATCCTTATACACGCCAGAATGAACAAAGCTCTGCCAGAACACAAGAGAATCAAACTAAGAACACAACGGGAGTGGGAAACATACACTTGCTTCGGATAGAGCGAACCGGTTAGGAGAGCTTTTGTCCTCCTTACCTCGAACTTTGATTGAGCTGGATCATAGCCTTCTGCCGATAACGACATGACTGCAGCAGGTTGGCGATCAAAATGAATTGGTCTCACGAGCTTTCTTCACGTATCTCGACGTATTTCGCAATCTTCAAGAACTTCAGCTCCGTGGGTGGTCGCTCACATGCATTGCACGTGGTTTAACGCGTACAACTCTACAAACAGAGCACATTCTTGAAAACGGTATCTCGATCACGTGGCACGCGTACGGAGAAACAGGTAAACTTCTGGGCAAAGGATTCGCAGTAATTCTTACTTTTGTCAGTCATTGTGGTGGTCGTTTTCTTAAAAGTAAGTTTTTGGAGAATCTTCTTTTTTATGTTCCTTTATAGACCTTACACTAGTATTGGTCTGTCGCCGTAATTAATATTGGATTCTATTCGGAAATGATACCCCTTGGAAAAACACAGTACCTGGGATAGCTACCAGTCTTTGTGAATTTGTGAAACGACCGTTTAAAATTTGGATTGGCCACATTTCGGTTCAAACTATAATTTGATGATAAAATGAAGTTTTTCCGATGTTTATGTGAATAGAAATGTGAAAGGTGGACAATGTGAATACATTTGCAGGATGAGTGAATTGGTGTCTTCTGTATTACCCGATATTTCTAAACCCCGCTGGAGTCAGGATACGTACTATGGTGAGGGCGAGATAAAACTTAATTTTTCAACTTTGATCGAGAACAGAAAAACACGAGTCAGTTAGAGAAGATCTTACAGAGTTTTTGACAGATAGATAGATAGGCACAAATACTTTGAATGCAATTCGTACCGCTTGGTATGCCCATTACAAACCGTAATTACTCAGACAATTTGAGCTATTTTCGATCTAAGTTTTGCAAGTTTCTGGCCAAGGGCGTTGTCATTTTTCTGGAAACCGATCTTTTCGAGACTAAAATTACGGCGTAACTTGAGTTTGACAAAAAAAGGAGAGCGTGTTGGGTTTTCATGATAGAGTGGGAGTTCATTGGATTCTAACACGATTAAGCTGTGAATTCGGAAACCAAATTCAAAATTGCAGGGCGTGCGCGACACTTCATCGCCGTTACAAATCCATTAAATGTGTTCGTTTCGTCACGAAAACTGGACGAGTGCAAAAAGATTGTTAATGATTACAAGTGAGTTGAGGAATCTCCGTGAAAAAGACGCTATATTTCGCAATCTTCGTTTCGAAAGGAGCAAACAATATAACGATAATACACTATTTTGTAAATCGTATGCATAGCAACGTAAAATTCACATCACTATATATATATACGTGAATTAAAGTGGCGTACAGTTGCTGATTTCGTTTCCGTGCTACGTGACTACGTGAATAAACATACTGAGAGTAGGTCAGTTTTAAATAATTGCATCGCCATTTTTGCATGACAAATGTTCATTAGTACAGTTGTAAACTGTGCATGAGTACAATGTGAGACTTTGTTCAAAAATACCACATTTCAATACTTGTCTTCAGCGAAGGCAAATTTCGGGCCAACATGACTGTTGACGAGTTGTGGAAGGCAAAGACGCTGTACGACTCGGCATTTCATCCAGAAACCGGCAACAAAATGTTCGTTCTCGGCAGAATGAGTGCACAGGTACGGAATCGTATACTTATTCAGCTCATTTGCGAATCGAAAATGCGGTTTTTGTTTTGTCGTGGAATTCTTTGGTCTGAACCGAGTACTTTTGGCGAGTCTGGGATGGCGACTGTCGGCGTAGCATCCTCATGAGAAGTTTATGTGAGTTTCTCATGAGAATCTTATGAACACACCTCGTGAGCTACTCGTGAACTTTTATTGTAGCATAGCAATCAATAGAATCTCATCAGCAGCTCATGAGATGTTGTTCATGAGGTATATCAAGGTTGTCTAGGGGTTTGATACGGCGCCTGGCGAGCGTTCAAGCAGTCGTCAGTTTGAGACTTGCCACAGTGTCACAACAAATCGTCAGACGTGAGCATCCAATGTTGAAAGTAGTTCATGTAGTCGCATATTATCAACTAGTTAAAAGTTAGACAAAACAAGTGAAAACACAGTTGAAGTGATAGATAGGTTTGAAAATTTAAATTTTCGTTGTTCATTAACCAGCTCAACAAAAATTATCTCTACTTTCCAGGTGCCCTGCAACATGATTATCACAGGAGGAATGCTGACATTTCACAAAAAGTTAGTCTCTGCTAATTTATTTTGTTAGAATTTATGAGCTAAGATAGAATGTCATGCAGGTTCTTAAACTAATCAATAGTGTGCTTATGCTTATCAACACACAATAACAGCGTCGTGCTTTCAAATCACTGATACTATTTTTCTAAATTGATAAATGGTGCAGTCAATCAATAACAATAATTTTCTTAGGTGATACATTAATCAGTAACGTTTTTCAGGTTCTCGCATGTACTACTCTTCCAATGGTTGAATCAGTCTTTCAACGCTATTGTCAACTACACAAACCGAAGTGGAACTGCTCCGGTTCGTTTTTCTCTTTTTTGTTTTTAAACATAGACTTGAACTGATTGTGAAACTGCGTTAGGATTCCGAAATACACCTTCACTCTTAGGAACTTGAAAACAAGTTGTTTTTTCAGTTTCGCTTCAGCTCTTGCACTCGCAAGTAGTTTTTGGAAACTTGAATGCACAGTCACAAGAACACATTAGAATTATGACATACTCCTTAGAAGACATATTAACTCGTATAAGATCGATACGACCATTTACTTATTATAGCGGTGAGTATGATGTCCTACATCATACGTTATATTGCAACTTGTTAGTGAGGAGTGTACGTCAAATGAGCGGATCCATCCTAGACAAAATCAGAATCAGCTAGGCAGTGAATTTAGGCAACACCAACACGTAGATCAAACTACGGATACATGGGTACAGATAAGGTTGTATCGTAATGAGCCGTGTTTACCTGATCGGAACATAAACTGTTTTTCAGGGTTCGAATGAGCGCCTGATGACGTCATACACATTTGCCACGAGTGGCGCAGTGGGAACGGCACTTCTCGCCAATGGAATGGTGGCAAGAATGAAGGTGAGTCAATATTTGAGACGTTTACAACCAGTGTCGAGTTGAACTGTGAAAAAATATATCAATTCGGTTCTGTAACGATACATGTTATTTTTCCTACTGGGTTTGTAGTTGGATCCCATTTATGTCTGATATTGTTCCAAAAACTTTGCTGTGTAGTGTGTATGCCCCCAAATAATCTTTTTTCCATTCAAGAACCATTTGTATGAATAGTGCGATCTTGCCGCTCTCACTGCATGACAAAAATTTTACTGTCTACACCCTCACTCGAACTTTTTATCCAGAAACCGCCTCCCCTACTAGGGGCTCTGGTACCGTTTGTTGCAGTGGTTCTGGCTAACTTCATCAACATTCCCATGATGAGGAGCGAGTAAGTTTTATTTCTTTGTCGTCAAAATGGGAATTTTGTATTTGAAGAAATTTTGGAATTTTGTGAGTTTCTGCTGTGTTAGTTCTCAAAAGAAGTTTTCGTGATGCTCAAGTGGAAGAAAGTCAGTGCTCCGCATTCTTTCCTGAAATAGGAGAGCAGTCACTCTGATTCAAGGCTTGATCTTGAAATAAAATTGAATTTCTCGAATTTCAGTCCAACTTCAGTCCAAAACCAAACTATAAACGAAGTAGAGCGAAACACGATAACTGTCTCGAACTGCTCATCTCATAGCGTATCCAGTAATTACAGATCCATGTTTTTCCAGGGAGTTCGCCAATGGCATCATGGTAGAAGACGAAAAAGGGACGGAGCTAGGGCTTTCGAAGATAGTTCCCTACACAGCCGTCCCGCAGGTCATTCTCAGCCGAATTGGAATGGGAATACCGAATATGGGTGAGCACAATTACTGTATTATTTGCGACAAATACACTTTGGCCCCAACCTGCGCTATCGTGAGTGCCAAATTTGAAAAACTGTCTCACGCCGGAATCGGACCTGCGAGCAAAATGTTGGTAGCAGGACGCGAACCATTTTATCAGAGAATATAACCACAACCTTTGGACGCGAAGACATGCTGACGTACACAGCGGAAAGTGAGATATACAGTACCCCACCACCTTTCCGTTGGCGACGATTATACGCAATTTTTTCTCCTCTCACATTGAAATTCATAGCTTATTAATTTCAGTTTTCGGACCAATCATTTTCAATCATCTCCGTAAGAAGACATACTATCGGGTGAGTGTTTCATCAAACCGACTGATATAATTAAAACATAGTATTTGTTTCAGTTGACTGGTTTTACGTGTTTCCTTCCGTTGACACTCTCATATCTGTATAATTGATGAAATAGCTTCAGCCATTCCTACACACTCAGAGTAATCATGAAAAAACCATTTTTGAAAAAAGTCAGCCCAGTTCAAGAGGCTCAGATTGCGTATAAGAAAGTTTATATGTGTATGAGAAATAAATGATGGAACTGCGTGAAAAGTTCTCGGGCCTCTGATGTGACTAAACAAGTTGTCAAAATATTGTACAGCGGATTTTCAACCTTTCACAAACGCTTGGCTCACTGTTGACACTGTTTTTGAAGGCACATGCATGTATTGGTTTCTGCACAGCATGAATGGAGAGATACGATGATTTGTAGGTTTTCTGTTGGGACCAACTATATTGCCTTTCTAGAGTTGGATGGCATCACCGCTTCAAATCTTCATTTGTGGCTTTATGCTGGCCTTCTCCTTCTCGACTCCGCTATGTTGTGCCATATTCCCACAGAGAGGATCGATCCCGGTAACCTTTTTCTATAATATCACCTATTTTCTCTCTGTTTTATCTTTTTCTCATTCATTCATTCTTCACTCTTTCTTTATACTCACCTAATTGCTTTTTCCACCTTTCTACGGACAGTCTATTTACGGTTCATTTTGATATTGTACGTAATTGTAAAGTGAATCGAAGTAAAGTTACAAACGGATGACACGAACCGTACACATTTTATTTACTTATTTGTTGTTCAGGTTTCCCAACTCGAACCGGAACTTCAGAAGAAAATCAACGCTCGTCAGTTTGCTCCCACGGTGGTGTACTTCAACAAAGGACTGTAGCTTGTTATCTAATGAATCGTTTTTTCCGATGTGGTTTTTGAAGTAGCAAAACGAGTCTATATAGAAGAGTACCCATATACGTAGTCCCCGAACTTTCTCAAAAGGTTCTTTAATAATATATAGCGAACCTACAGCAAACTAATACATTCCTTTGTACGATAAAGAGTCTATTTCCCGCATGAATCAGATTGTTGGATCGAATATTCATAACAAAATCAATGTAACACTTTGTACAAACAAAACAGTTTCTGATTATTCTCAAAAATCATCGCCGGTGTCATGTAGGATTTCACTGGAAGGAATGACATATTTCGTCTTTCTAAAAAAAATGTTGAACAAAGCTAAATGGCTTTGTTCATAGTTTTCGAGTGTTTATGACAAAAATGTATTATCCTGCTCAGTTGTCTTCGAAGAGGGGTTTCAAAAACATTGACGTTGCTCAGCGAGTATGAATTGAAACAAAATATGCTACTGCAATGAAAAAATTACAAGTTAGACACATGATAATAACGCAAGTTCAATCAAAATCTGGCCAATTCCACGAGGAATCGGGTAACTTAGTTTTGGATAACCCCTTCGTACCAAGTGGTTGAAGGAGACCGGAGAACAACATCAATAAAGGGTGAAATGTTATGAAAAGTTCGAATCTGGCATTACTTTTCAAAAAATTGTCCAGATTAAGGTGTTATTGAGGGTTTGGGTACTATCTTCAACGCTGTGTTTGTAGTTTGATCCCCGTTGCGTTTCGCTCGAAAATTGAAAATCGAGATCAAACTCAAACGAAGATTGCCAACTGCCTACTAAACTGTGACATTATTAAATAACGGGACAGCTAAACGCTATACTTGAACTTCGAATATTTCGAGTTTCATGCTGAATTCCGAATTTCGAGGAATTTCCGTTCATTTTGAGTACTTCCGAACTCGATTTTTACGATTCTTGACAAAAACAGTAAGAAAAAAAGTGTATGAGCAAATGTTTCATTGATTGGTTTCGCATTGGTTCGTAATGTACAAACAAGTGTTGTTATGATCACTGATTGTTGGTCAACGAAGCTGGTACTGGCTTGGCATCAGATGGTTGGCCCTGGAAAACATAGTTATTGATTGCCTTTGGAATACTTGCAAATTGGTACTAAATTCACATTGAGTCGCCTCTTTAAAGTGTTTCGTAATAACTATTGGAGGAAGTTTGCAGAATTCTTCTGTAGATTGAGTAACAAGATCCAACATACCTTGTTGCTTCCCCATCCGTAATAAGCGGGATAGGCTGCTGCGTATCCTGTGTAACCACCGTAATACGATGCGTAAGGAGAGTAGGCGGCACTGTAGGCAGTCGGGTACGCAGCTGCGTATCCGTAAGGGGAATAATACTGCGCATCAGCTCCGGAGAGAACACAGGCAACGGCTACGAGACAGACACTGGAAATTGAAGTATTGTTTGTGAGAAAAGTACTTTGGTCAATCTCAGTTTGAATCAATTTAGCGATTCACACGATTATTTAGTGTTCTATGGAATTTAATCTAGGAAATGTTTTTAAATTCTGGAGAACAGACAACTAAACAGTAAAACTCACATCTTGGCGAACATGTTTGGATGATCTACTTGGTTGATATTCTCTACATTTCCCTCTCTCTTTTATACTCGCCGCTTTGGTTGTTCACCCCTTTTTTCTGTGTATGTTTAGTGCCACGGGCAACTACTGACTGGTTGGGGACACTGTTGGCATTTCACGTACAGAAAATACGTGAGATTTGGTGTGGTATAAGAACTTGCTAAGAGTTAAACCTAATTATAGGGTGTGACCAATATTCGTTGTTTTGATCTGGATACAGGCCATAATTCACGAATTTCAACCGGAACTCGACAGGAGCAAACTACAAACCCAGCTGAATAGTGCATAGTTTTCCTTTGTTCACGCAGCTGGCTCTTATCCGATAGAATTTGGGCTCTAATAGTATATGAACAATGAATTAATACATGTTTAAAATTAGAATCAAATTGACAGCGTCTTTCGATATCGATTAGGGGAACACGGAAATAAAGTGTGCTGGGTTTGCTGGCGTTTCCACAGACACCTGCATGTGGACTCGTGGCGCAATGGATAACGCGTCTGCCTACGGAGCAGAAGATTGCAGGTTCGAATCCTGCCGAGTTCGAAATTTTTGTTTTTTCGCCAAGTTTAATCAACTTTCGTTGTGGTTCAAAAGAAGTCAACACACGCTCTTGACTCTGTATTTCTATAATGCTAGCACCGAGTAACATCAACAAAAAACACGGAAAAAAGGGCTTGCGCTGTCAGATTTACTCTTTCACAAAAGAATGAAACTTTCCAAATTTTCATGATTGTCAAGTCTTATATTGCTGGGCGCTACTGCCGGACTGTAGTATAGGGTTCCGCCAGATCTTCGTTATAGTTTGATCTCGATATGAGGAACAATTCACGAAATTACACCGAAAAACAACGGAAACAAACTACAGACATAGCGGGGCAAGAGATAGGGCAAGAAACATTGTTTCGGCTCGGGAGAGAACGAACCCTGTATACGGTACACATCCTTACTGCTGTTCACAGAATACAGTATATCGAGATTTCTTGATGAAGCAATATCTAAAACTTAGAAAACAGGTTAAAGTGCACTTTTTGAACAGTCGAAAAACGCATGAAAATATGAACTACTGACAGTGTAGGGCAAATACTGTGTCAAATATGTATAATCCCCATGATGATGACATTAAATTAGACGAATCAACCCTACATCCATATACGGGTAATGTTGCCCTAACCCGCTATGTTTCTAGTTTGATCCCTGTTGCGTTTCGCTCGAAAATTGAAAGTCGAGAGCAAACTCAAACGAAGATTGGCAACTGCCTACTAAACTGTGACATTATTAAATAACGGGACAGCTAAACGCTATACTTGAACTTCGAATATTTCGAGTTTCATGCTGAATTCCGAATTTCGAGGAATTTCCGTTCATTTTGAGTACTTCCGAACTCGATTTTCACAATTCTTGACAAAAACAGTAAATACGAAGTGTATGAGAAAATGTTTCATTGATTGGTTTCGCATTGGTTCGTAATGTACAAACAAGTGTTGTTATGATCACTGATTGTTGGTCAAAGAAGCTGGTACTGGCTTGGCATCAGATGGTTGGCCCTGGAAAACATAGTTATTGATTGAAGTTGGAATACTTGCAAATTGGTACTAAATTCAAATAGGGTTGCCTCTTCAAAGTCTTTTGTAATAACTATTGGAGGAAGTTTGGAGAATTCTTCTGTAGAGTGAGTAACAAGATGCAACATACCTTGTTGCTTCCCCATCCATAGTAAGCGGGATAGGCTGCTGCGTATCCTGCGTAACCACCGTAATACGATGCGTAAGGAGAGTAGGCGGCACTGTAAGCAGTCGGGTACGCAGCTGCGTATCCGTAAGGGGAATAATACTGCGCATTTTTCCCACTTCTCATCTCATTTTTTCACGTATTTATATGCGTAATAAATCAATCAATCAAAAAGCATCAGCTCCGGAGAGAACACAGGCAACGGCTACGAGACAGACACTGGAAATTGAAGTATTGTTTGTAAGAAAAGTACTTTGGTCAATCTTAATTTTAATCGAATTAGCGATTAACACGATTATTTAGTGTTCTATGGAAATTATTCTAGGAAATGTTTTTAAACTCTGAAGATCAGACAACTAAACAGTAAAACTCACATCTTGGCGAACATGTTTGTATGATCTACTTGGTTGATATTCTCTACATTTTCCTCTCTCTTTTATACTCGCCGCTTTGGTTGTTCACCCCTTTTTTCTGTGTATGTTTAGTGCCGCGGGCAACTACTGACTGGTTGGGGACACTGTTGGCATTTCACGTACAGAAAATACGTGAGATTTGGTGTGGTATAAGAACTTGCTAAGAGTTAAACCTAATTATAGGGTGTGACCAACATTCGTTGTTTTGATCTGGATACAGGCCATAATTCACGAATTTCAACCGGAACTCGACAGGAGCAAACTACAAACCCAGCTGAATAGTGCATAATTTTCCTTTGTTCACGCAGCTGGCTCTTATCCGATAGAATTTGGGCTCTAATAGTATATGAACAATGAATTAATACATGTTTAAAATTAGAATCAAATTGACAGCGTCTTTCGATATCGATTAGGGGAACACGGAAATAAAGTGTGCTGGGTTTGCTGGCGTTTCCACAGACACCTGCATGTGGACTCGTGGCGCAATGGATAACGCGTCTGCCTACGGAGCAGAAGATTGCAGGTTCGAATCCTGCCGAGTTCGAAATTTTTGTTTTTTCGCCAAGTTTAATCAACTTTCGTTGTGGTTCAAGAGAAGTCAACACACGCTCTTGACTCTGTATTTCTATAATGCTAGCACCGAGTAACATCAACAAAAAACACGGAAAAAAGGGCTTGCGCTGTCAGATTTACTCTTTCACAAAAGAATGGAACTTTCCAAATTTTCATGATTGTCAAGTCTTATATTGCTGGGCGCTACTGCCGGACTGTAGTATAGGGTTCCGCCAGATCTTCGTTATAGTTTGATCTCGATATAAGGAACAATTCACGAAATTACACCGAAAAACAACGGAATCAAACTACAGACACAGCGGGGCAAGAGATAGGGCAAGAAACATTGTTTCGGCTCGGGAGAGAACGAACCCTGTATACGGTACACATCCTTACTGCTGTTCACAGAATACAGTATATCGAGATTTCTTGATGAAGCAATATCTAAAACTTAGAAAACAGGTTAAAGTGCACTTTTTGAACAGTCGAAAAACGCATGAAAATTTGAACTACTGACAGTGTATGGCAAATACTGTGTCAAATATGTATAATCCCCATGATGATGACATTAAACTAGACGAATCAACCCTACATCCCTATACGGGTAATGTTGCCCTAACCCGCTGTGTTTGTAGTTTGATCCCCGTTGCGTTTCGCTCGAAAATTGAAAATCGAGATCAAACTCAAACGAAGATTGGTAACTGCCTACTAAACTGTGACATTATTAAATAACGGGACAGCTAAACGCTATACTTGAACTCCGAATATTTCGAGTTTCATGCTGAATTCCGAATTTCGAGGAATTTCCGTTCATTTTGAGTACTTCCGAACTCGATTTTCACAATTCTTGACAAAAACAGTAAATACGAAGTGTATGAGCAAATGTTTCATTGATTGGTTTCGCATTGGTTCGTAATGTACAAACAAGTGTTGTTATGATCACTGATTGTTGGTCAAAGAAGCTGGTACTGGCTTGGCATCAGATGGTTGGCCCTGGAAAACATAGTTATTGATTGAAGTTGGAATACTTGCAAATTGGTACTAAATTCAAATAGGGTCGCCTCTTCAAAGTCTTTTGTAATAACTATTGGAGGAAGTTTGGAGAATTCTTCTGTAGAGTGAGTAACAAGATGCAACATACCTTGTTGCTTCCCCATCCATAGTAAGCGGGATAGGCTGCTGCGTATCCTGCGTAACCACCGTAATACGATGCGTAAGGAGAGTAGGCGGCACTGTAAGCAGTCGGGTACGCAGCTGCGTATCCGTAAGGTGAATAATACTGCGCATCAGCTCCGGAGAGAACACAGGCAACGGCTACGAGACAGACACTGGAAATTGAAGTATTGTTTGTAAGAAAAGTACTTTGGTCAATCTCAGTTTGAATCAATTTAGCGACTCACACGATTATTTAGTGTTCTATGGAATTTGATCTAGGAAATGTTTTTAAATTCTGGAGAACAGACAACTAAACAGTAAAACTCACATCTTGGCGAACATGTTTGGATGATCTACTTGGTTGATATTCTCTACATTTCCCTCTCTCTTTTATACTCGCCGCTTTGGTTGATCACCCCTTTTTTCTGTGTATGTTTAGTGCCGCGGGCAACTACTGACTGGTTGGGGACACTGTTGGCATTTCACGTACAGAAAATACGTGAGATTTGGTGTGGTATAAGAACTTGCTAAGAGTTAAACCTAATTATAGGGTGTGACCAACATTCGTTGTTTTGATCTGGATACAGGCCATAATTCACGAATTTCAACCGGAACTCGACAGGAGCAAACTACAAACCCAGCTGAATAGTGCATAGTTTTCCTTTGTTCACGCAGCTGGCTCTTATCCGATAGAATTTGGGCTCTAATAGTATATGAACAATGAATTAATACATGTTTAAAATTAGAATCAAATTGACAGCGTCTTTCGATATCGATTAGGGGAACACGGAAATAAAGTGTGCTGGGTTTGCTGGCGTTTCCACAGACACCTGCATGTGGACTCGTGGCGCAATGGATAACGCGTCTGCCTACGGAGCAGAAGATTGCAGGTTCGAATCCTGCCGAGTTCGAAATTTTTGTTTTTTCGCCAAGTTTAATCAACTTTCGTTGTGGTTCAAAAGAAGTCAACACACGCTCTTGACTCTGTATTTCTATAATGCTAGCACCGAGTAACATCAACAAAAAACACGGAAAAAAGGGCTTGCGCTGTCAGATTTACTCTTTCACAAAAGAATGAAACTTTCCAAATTTTCATGATTGTCAAGTCTTATATTGCTGGGCGCTACTGCCGGACTGTAGTATAGGGTTCCGCCAGATCTTCGTTATAGTTTGATCTCGATATAAGGAACAATTCACGAAATTACACTGAAAAACAACGGAATCAAACTACAGACATAGCGGGGCAAGAGATAGGGCAAGAAACATTGTTTCGGCTCGGGAGAGAACGAACCCTGTATACGGTACACATCCTTACTGCTGTTCACAGAATACAGTATATCGAGATTTCTTGATGAAGCAATATCTAAAACTTAGAAAACAGGTTAAAGTGCACTTTTTGAACAGTCGAAAATCGCATGAAAATATGAACTACTGACAGTGTAGGGCAAATACTGTGTCAAATATGTATAATCCCCATGATGATGACATTAAATTAGACGAATCAACCCTACATCCCTATACGGGTAATGTTGCCCTAACCCGCTGTGTTTGTAGTTTAATCCCCGTTGCGTTTCGCTCGAAAATTGAAAATCGAGATCAAACTCAAACGAAGATTGGCAACTGCCTACTAAACTGTGACATTATTAAATAACGGGACAGCTGAACGCTATACTTGAACTCCGAATATTTCGAGTTTCATGCTGAATTCCGAATTTCGAGGAATTTCCGTTCATTTTGAGTACTTCCGAACTCGATTTTCACAATTCTTGACAAAAACAGTAAATACGAAGTGTATGAGCAAATGTTTCATTGATTGGTTTCGCATTGGTTCGTAATGTACAAACAAGTGTTGTTATGATCACTGGTTGTTTGTCAAAGAAGCTGGTACTGGCTTGGCATCAGATGGTTGGCCCTGGAAAACATAGTTATTGATTGAAGTTGGAATACTTGCAAATTGGTACTAAATTCAAATAGGGTCGCCTCTTCAAAGTCTTTTGTAATAACTATCGGAGGAAGTTTGGAGAATTCTTCTGTAGAGTGAGTAACAAGATGCAACATACCTTGTTGCTTCCCCATCCATAGTAAGCGGGATAGGCTGCTGCGTATCCTGCGTAACCACCGTAATACGATGCGTAAGGAGAGTAGGCGGCACTGTAAGCAGTCGGGTACGCAGCTGCGTATCCGTAAGGGGAATAATACTGCGCATCAGCTCCGGAGAGAACACAGGCAACGGCTACGAGACAGACACTGGAAATTGAAGTATTGTTTGTAAGAAAAGTACTTTGGTCAATCCTAATTTGAATCGATTTAGCGATTTACACGATTATTTAGTGTTCTGTGGAAATTATTCTAGAAAATGTTTTTAAACTCTGAAGATCAGACAACTAAACAGTAAAACTCACATCTTGGCGAACATGTTTGTATGATCTACTTGGTTGATATTCTCTACATTTTCCTCTCTCTTTTATACTCGCCGCTTTCGTTGTTCACCCCTTTTTTCTGTGTATGTTTAGTGCCGCGGGCAACTACTGACTGGTTGGGGACACTGTTGGCATTTCACGTACAGAAAATACGTGAGATTTGGTGTGGTATAAGAACTTGCTAAGAGTTAAACCTAATTATAGGGTGTGACCAACATTCGTTGTTTTGATCTGGATACAGGCCATAATTCACGAATTTCAACCGGAACTCGACAGGAGCAAACTACAAACCCAGCTGAATAGTGCATAGTTTTCCTTTGTTCACGCAGCTGGCTCTTATCCGATAGAATTTGGGCTCTAATAGTATATGAACAATGAATTAATACATGTTTAAAATTAGAATCAAATTGACAGCGTCTTTCGATATCGATTAGGGGAACACGGAAATAAAGTGTGCTGGGTTTGCTGGCGTTTCCACAGACACCTGCATGTGGACTCGTGGCGCAATGGATAACGCGTCTGCCTACGGAGCAGAAGATTGCAGGTTCGAATCCTGCCGAGTTCGAAATTTTTGTTTTTTCGCCAAGTTTAATCAACTTTCGTTGTGGTTCAAAAGAAGTCAACACACGCTCTTGACTCTGTATTTCTATAATGCTAGCACCGAGTAACATCAACAAAAAACACGGAAAAAAGGGCTTGCGCTGTCAGATTTACTCTTTCACAAAAGAATGAAACTTTCCAAACTTTCATGATTGTCAAGTCTTATATTGCTGGGCGCTACTGCCGGACTGTAGTATAGGGTTCCGCCAGATCTTCGTTATAGTTTGATCTCGATATAAGGAACAAATCACGAAATTACACCGAAAAACAACGGAATCAAACTACAGACATAGCGGGGCAAGAGATAGGGCAAAAAACATTGTTTCGGCTCGGGAGAGAACGAACCCTGTATACGGTACACATCCTTACTGCTGTTCACAGAATACAGTATATCGAGATTTCTTGATGAAGCAATATCTAAAACTTAGAAAACAGGTTAAAGTGCACTTTTTGAACAGTCGAAAAACGCATGAAAATTTGAACTACTGACAGTGTAGGGCAAATAATGTGTCAAACATGTATAATCCCCATGATGATGACATTAAATTAGACGAATCAACCCTACATCCCTATACGGGTAATGTTGCCCTAACCCGCTGTGTTTGTAGTTTGATCCCCGTTGCGTTTCGCTCGAAAATTGAAAATCGAGATCAAACTCAAACGAAGATTGGCAACTGCCTACTAAACTGTGACATTATTAAATAACGGGACAGCTAAACGCTATACTTGAACTCCGAATATTTCGAGTTTCATGCTGAATTCCGAATTTCGAGGAATTTCCGTTCATTTTGAGTACTTCCGAACTCGATTTTCACAATTCTTGACAAAAACAGTAAATACGAAGTGTATGAGCAAATGTTTCATTGATTGGTTTCGCATTGGTTCGTAATGTACAAACAAGTGTTGTTATGATCACTGATTGTTGGTCAAAGAAGCTGGTACTGGCTTGGCATCAGATGGTTGGCCCTGGAAAACATAGTTATTGATTGAAGTTGGAATACTTGCAAATTGGTACTAAATTCAAATAGGGTCGCCTCTTCAAAGTCTTTTGTAATAACTATTGGAGGAAGTTTGGAGAATTCTTCTGTAGAGTGAGTAACAAGATGCAACATACCTTGTTGCTTCCCCATCCATAGTAAGCGGGATAGGCTGCTGCGTATCCTGCGTAACCACCGTAATACGATGCGTAAGGAGAGTAGGCGGCACTGTAAGCAGTCGGGTACGCAGCTGCGTATCCGTAAGGGGAATAATACTGCGCATCAGCTCCGGAGAGAACACAGGCAACGGCTGCGAGACAGACACTGGAAATTGAAGTATTGTTTGTAAGAAAAGTACTTTGGTCAATCTTAATTTGAATCGATTTAGCGATTTACACGATTATTTAGTGTTCTATCTATGGAAATTATTCTAGGAAATGTTTTTAAACTCTGAATATCAGACAACTAAACAGTAAAACTCACATCTACTACAATATAATTCGCAATTCGGCATAGCGTTTCGCGATACAGTAATCCTAAAAATCGTTTGGCTTATTAGAAAAATACAAACTTTCTCTATGAATTAAATTGTTATTCTCTGTCGTAAATGTGAGGTTCCGCCCGTACAATATGAAATCGTCTTGTATTCTCATTATTTTCTGATTTTCAGCCCAGCGTGAGCGCCTGTTTGGAAACGTATAGAAACTACAAATATATATCAACTCTAAGAAACTTAGGTGGTGGTAGGAACTACAAATATATATCAATCATGAGAAGTGTAGGGATAGGTAGTATTATTTTAATCATTCCCAGTGAAGACATACCTCTTCAATTCAACAAATATATACAGTCTCGAAATACAGCCCAGCGGTTGTGGTACTGATACGGTAGCTATGTCATAACAATCGCTTTAGTACTGAGTTCATACAGTATTATTATATTTTTCTTCCATGTTTATCAATTCTTTTCATTAATTATTTTCACCATTATCCTTTTTGGCAATCTTTCGCGTTTCACACTTTCGTTCCGTTATTACACACTGTGTAATAAATATTTGATTTGATTTGATAAACGTAGTGGTAAATTAGTATCCCTACGGGTGGTGAATTTGAGAATGATATTTACAGAGATAAACCGAATAATTGCAACATAACCTTGTTTCCCAGTTCTTCAAACTGTTTCATGACATATTAAACCAACCTTTTTCCTCAGCATCTCCGCGCACCAGTAGGGTGGTAACCAGCTTGGAGAACCCGTCTTGCAGGTGGGAAAATACGATTATTATTCCATCGGCCTGTCCTGCAACAAGTAATTCTTTCAAAACATTGAAGTAGAGACTCTATTTTTTCTTGAAAAAACATACAGTAGAACCGAATTATTTCCAGAAGACATAAAAATACGTCCTAGTTACACTTCCAAAATACAAATAGTTAATTTTTATATTTCTTCAAACCCCTCAAATATAGCGTAATTAATTTTCAGAAACATGCAGAGATATATTATATGACCCGGTATTCACCTCTCTCGAGCTGCTTTCTTGCTTGGGTGAGGGCGCCTTGAGCCAGCTTGAGACGGGCCGCAAACCCGTGGGTTAGGTCGTACTTGGTGAGCGGCGTGATACTGAAAACAACTTATTCTGTATATAATAGCCACAACTACACGACATACTCGGGCAGTTTTATAAATTAAAGGTATAATGTGGGTTAAACTTTGCCATTGTCGATATTCGGCGGTAAACCAAATGTAGTTCACATGGAGTTTCATGCAGGATATTTAATGAAGTGATTTCTATAGTTTAAACGCTTTTAATGTATTACGAAAATATCAGATTCAAACCTAATTATTCCTTTGAGCAGTATATTGGACATAAAAAATAATTCGTGACTCTGTTAGAAAATAGTGTTGAAAAAACAAAGGTATAAGCAATTGTACTAAACTTACTGCACAAGAGGCGGTGCCAGCGGCCAGTTTTTCTTTTCGGCGACATTCTTCTTAGCGGTGATTATGATCAATGCAGGCCGGGTCATCCCTTCTTCTTCGGCCTGAAATCGAAAACAAAATATAGTTTGTGTAACCCCCATATAATCCCGTACAGTAATATGCTAAAAACGGCAGGTAAAAGTCTAATATGTTGGCGTTTTTTCGTTTTTTTTCCCAGATTATGACAGTTATTTGAGCATCTTCACTAGCACAAACACTAAGGAGTTGAAACCAGACTAATGCACTCGTCATTAGGCAAGATGGATATTTGACGGGGTACTGTACAAGGCAGTTGATTGCTGAAACGGAGTATATGCTAGTAAGTCATGGCAAAAAAAATGTACTCAAACTATGTACTCAAACTATAAGTATATGTCCATTGGAATGATACATACCTGATCCATAAAACGCTGCACGTGCGCTGTGCTCAGGTACGGCAGCGGTGTCTTCGAGACGTAGACCACGTCACTCAGCCTGTGGAGGACCGGGGGGTCCGCCATCCATTCTGCGTCCACTTTCGTCATTTGCGTATCTAAGAAAAAAGTATGTATGTTTAGTGCACCGAAAGGTAGTTCTAAAAAAGACGGTAGAAAGAGAGAGAGAGAAGGAACTGAGAGAGAGAGAGCGAGAAAGAGAGAGAAAGGGAGAGAGATAGAGAATGGAGAAAACCATCGATCTATCTATATAGGAACACAATTTATGAAACACAGATTCGAAGTTCTCAGCGAGCGAGAAAGTGAGAAAACAAAGTTAGAGAGATGAAGACATTGTGCAAAAAGGCGGAAAATTATGAAAATTATGCAAAAAGGCGGAAAATTTCATTCTCTTAACATAATTGCATAGTTTTTCATGTAATAAATTTTTATGCTCATAAGTTCATCCCGCCCTGATATATTTCTTTGTGATGTGTTCCTGATATGAATGATAAAGGAATTATTATTTCAATTAACAGAGTAGGGGCATCCCGAAAGGGTCAAACTAGTGTGTAAAGGATCAAACTCAAGGTATACTAGAAGTAAATTGAATAGTCACGTAACGTTAGTATTCCAATGAGGTATCGTGCCCTTTTTCATTGCACGTTCCTGAGTTCTGTTGTGTTTAACATGTTTCACGTGACTGTGCAACTGACTAACAGTATAGTGTGCGCGTACAGTGAGAGAATCAGTGATACAGAGGGCGGAGTCATGTTCTGGCGGTCGAAAGTTTCTGCTGTGTCAAATCGAGAGTGGGGAGACGCAGACTCACTTGAAGTACTTGGAATGGAGAGAAAGAAAGAGGGAGAGAGAAGGAACTGAGAGAGAGAGAGAGAGAGAGAGAGAGAGAGAGATAGAGAGAGAGACAGAGATAAAGAGACGGTGGTGCAGTTTTTTCCGTCAGGCTATCGAATACGGCGCGTGCCATAAATCGTGAGATAACACTTAAACTGCATAATGGAAAAACTGTATGTATGTTACACCACGAGTCAAACACGCGAAAAACTTAATGAACATAGAGAAAACCGAAAAAGCTACAACACATGATAACTTACTTACTTACTTAGTTGTCCCGTGCCTCAGGGAGCGATTGCTCTTCTGCGGGACCCAATTTGCTTTCCATTTCGATCTATCTTGTGCCGGGCTGGACCAATGAAGGAGACCCGCCCGAACCGTTCCACTGTGCCTGTTCAGGAAAAGCTTAAAAGAATTATTTCTGTGTGCCAACGAGTCGGACCAACGCATGGGAGGACGGCCAACTGGGCGGCGTACGTCCCTGGGGTACCAGGTCGCGGTAGATGTGGACCATCTGTCGTCTTGTCTTCTCATGAGGTGACCGGCCCATCTGTGCTTGTTCGAGTTGGCTTGTACAATTATATCGTTAACTCCTGTCATCGATCGAATATCGCAGTTGTGGAGTTGTCTGTCGCGTTGAACTCTCAGCGGGATTCCGACCATTTTCCGTTCGAGAGCAGCTTGAGTTACTCTGAGGTGGTTTTCGGAGGCCGCGGTAAGGGCCCAGGTTTCGGATCCGTAGGTGATTGCTGGGAGGACGTGGGTGTTGAAAAGAGACCGTTTCAAGTTGGAGTCGGAAGAGGTCGAGATGACCGGCATGATGTTGTATAGTGCAGCCCATCCGGCGCTTCTTCGTCGGGATAATTCGTGCGTGAGGTCGTTCGACATGTTGATCGATCTCCCTAGGAAGGTATAACGATCGACTCTCTCGATGTTGGACTGCCCGACTCTTAACTCGGCGTTGGAGGGGACGAAGTTAGACATGTACTGGGTCTTCTTCAAATTTATCTCCAGACCAACTGCGCGGCCGACTGTATCTAGTTCGTTGAGGGAGGAGCTGGCTTCGGCTAGGGATTTGCTGAAGATAACTATGTCGTCGGCAAATCGTAGATGGTGTAGTTGGCGGCCGTTGATTCTGATCCCTCGTAGCTGTCGGAGTGGGTTGGTGTCAAGGTCGTGTTTCTGCCAGTTGAGGTTCCGGAGGGCGTGTTCGAGGACTGCGCTGAAGATCGTTGGAGAAATGGGGTCACCTTGGCGGGCGCCTCTGTTGATCGGGATTGTGAGTTTCCTGTCGTAGAGGCGGATTGTAGTCGAGGTGCCGGATAAACACTCTCCCAAGATCTTCAAGTATTGGTGGTGGACTCCTTGATTTTCCTGGGCTCGAAGTATCGGTACAACTTCAACGGAGTCGAAGGCCTTTTTGTAGTCTACGAAAGTCAAGACCAGGTCGATCTTGTGTTCTCGGCAGGCCTCGATGACCCTCGTGACTGTTTGGATATTGTCCATTGTACTAAAGCCGGGACGAAAGCCCGTCTGCTCTAGGGGTTGTTCCGAGTCCAAGGTTTTCCGCACCCGCGCCAGGATAATTTTGGAGAAGATCTTGTACATCACCGGAAGGCTGGTTATTGGACGGTAGTTGCCTATATCCTCCTTGTTGCCTTTTTTGAAGATCAGCGACATAGATGACGTCTTCCAGGCGGTCGGGATGGATCCGGCTGCGAGGTAAACCGAGAAACGTTCGGCCAGAGCTGTGTGTAGTTCGTGGCCCATGGATTTGATTTCGTCGATCGAGATCTTGTCAGGACCGCTCGCTTTGCCACTTGCCGAAGACTCGATTGCCGATCTGACTTCGCTTGGGAGTACGAAGGGGACTGCTTCGGCGTCCTGTGGTTGTTGGGGTGCGAAGTTAGGTCCTTGCCAAGAGGAACTGCACAGGTTGGAGTAGAATTTCACGAACTCTTCCTCAATTCCTCTGCGAGATGTTATTCTGACGCCGTCGGGATTCTTGATGGAAGGTATTAGTAGTTGGTGTTCGGCGAGTCTGCGGGAGGTAGTTTTCAGGCTCTTGCGAAGTTCAGCAGCAAGCAACAGTCTCGAGGTGCGGTATTGATTGTGATCGTCCTTGATGCGGCGTCTACATTCTTTCGAGAGAGAGGCAAAGGCTACAGGGTCCCGGTTAGGAGTATCCCGTAGAATACTTCTCTGGGCGAGGAGAAGCTTGGTGGCTTGCGAAATCCGATCATTCGAGTGGGAAGCAGAGGGTTGTCTATGAGCAGAAGTGATGGCTTTCAGGTGTGTCACGAAATCGTCGTACTCTTCCGAGATGTCCACCATAGAAGACGGGAGCAGGGTGGCAATTCGCGGATCGAGGGCGAGAGTGGCGCGGTTCAACTGAAGCGAAGGGCCAAGCTGCCTAGCGATCTTAGACTTCCGGACGAAGGCGTTGTCAATCACAAGAGTTGCACGGATAGCTCGGTGGTCGCTGCCAGTGTGAAGGTGGTGGAGGTGTTCAATATTCCATATGGAATTCAGGCGATTCGTCAGGACAAAATCAATTTCCCGTCTTGAGCTGTCATTGGAAGACGCGTGTGTCCATCTATCGTTGAGGTTCTTTCTGAAGAAAGAGTTGGCATGGTATAGGTGTTCGCTTTCGATGAAGGAGGCCAAACGATCACCGCAGAAATTCCTTGTGTCATTCGAGTGAGGGCCTACGAAGGTTTCGGAGGGGCTGGTGCGGCAACCGATGGTGGAATTGAAATCGCCTTGTACCACCTTGAAGAGACTTCTGTCGCCGTGGAGGGCGTTCTGGATATCTTCGTAGAATGTGGCATGATCTTCTTCATCGGCGTCAGCCGTGGGAGCGTAGACCTGGACTATGGAGAGCTGGCAAAATGTAACATTGAACGTAAAATTCGACTAACAACATTGAACGTAAACACTTTATTCAAATCTTTATAGTAGCATCTTCAGCTATCCATGAGTTAAACTTGTCGCCGTATCCCAGCCATTTCACAAAAATTTCTTTTTTCCCTCTATGCGTCCGTCGTTTGAGTATTGCCTCAATTTTGTACCGTCCTTCTATGTTTGTACATTTGGTTACATCTTGTTCATAGAAAAAACCGCCAATCTCTTCCTCTGCCAAATCTTTTAGTTGGTACACTCCAGGTTGTCCAGGAAACTTCTTGGATATCACAAATATCTCCTCAGAATACCCAGCTTCGAAGCCTTTTTGAAAGGTACGTCTCGTTTTGGAAATACGAACAAAATCCCCCACTTGTAACTTGAGCGGTTTTCCGGACGGGTAACGGTCAATAAAAATATTAGAGGTTACATCCACAGGTTTCATTTTTATGGATAATAATAATAATAATAAGCTTTATCGATTATAACTATTATTTATGGCGTCAACTATATCTTGGAGGTTGTCAATATAACGATGAGTATTATTATGAGTCATACACTTGGCTAAACGTGTCTTTAAAGTACGATTTGCTCTTTCAACCATGGACGCTTTCATCGGGGAGTCACTTGTTCCATACCGTATTCTTCTCTCCTTTAACAATTTTTCCACATGTGTATTATAAAACTCTTTTCCTTTATCAAAATTGAGGAGCAATACCGGTACTTGATTCAATATCGATTCTAAGGCCTGTGCAACCACCAATCCTGACTTGTTTTTCAAAGAGCGTACGTGTAACATACGTGTGTAAACATCGATGAACGTGAGAAGAAACGTGATACCGTCATTTTCATTTTTGCTACCACTCATATCCACTAGATCTGCTTGTCCTGAAATTAATCTACCGGCTCCTAAAGTTTTGCGCCGTAGGAATTTATGCCGTAATGGTTTATGGCGTGTAAAAACCTCGAGATCCTCCAGACATTTCTTAACTTGTTTACGAGTTGCACCGTGTTGACGTACGTGTTGGTACACGTTTTCCACAGAAGAAAAAGCAGCAGGACTTTTGGGGTTTGTATACGCGTCGGCTATCAGTGCATCCATGTTAATGACTTAAATTTTCCAAAGTCGTATGTATAAACGTTTTGAGCCCGAGCCTGTTTGACTACGTAAACGGCGTCTAGGTGTTGAGTTTTTCTTACCACTACGCGATTGCACCAGTGTCCATTCATCATCATTTTTTTCCCGCCAAGGGGGTTTGAAAATCATTAAAATCCAGCTCTTCCTCTTTAACCTTTTCCACCGCCGGTGTATTTTCAATTTTGGTTATAGGCTCCCAGCGCCCTTTTGACGCCAACTGTTCGGAGGTCACTGGAGAACCGCCTATTCTCATATCGAAACTATTGCCACGCGGAGTTAACTAGGAAATAATATCTACTCATACTGATCTTGGGTATATGAGCATAAGAGGAAGAAATGTTATTGGCAAACATATATATTTTAGGTGTAATGCATGAGTACATAACAGTTAGATAATGAAGGTTTATATCAATAGTGTTTCATAGGAAACAACTAATGAGCAGAACAAATAGTAAGCGACATGTCAGTAGAGTGAAACGATGAGAAGTGAGCTCTGTGGTCTTCTTTCTTTCACGTTTCTTCGTAGTTGCCACGTAGACGATTTCACGCGCGCAGTTGTATGCTAATGAGGTCCAACTGCGCGATTAGCATATTCCGTTCGTGAGAACATTCCCAACTTTTGAGATAAGTTCACCGGGGGAGGAAACCTGAAGAAACGAGAGGCTGAAAATAGAAGATTATATTGGGAAGTAGAATGAATTATGGATTTCGATAATAGCGGTGGGTGAGGTTGCAGATCGTCCTGATTCGGAAATAGGTTGAATATCTGTAAAAGTTACTAGAACTTCGGGTATCACTGTTGAGTAAATGGACTTTCTGGATGGTTGAATGTGAATACGAGGGGTTTGAGGGTGTTCTCTTGATTGGAGCTGGGTAAGACATGTTTCACGACCGAATACAAATACCGTCGAGAACAGAGATAGTTATTCCGATTCAGTTGATTCCAATTCGATCCATCATAACCCAGAGCTATCCAATCCAAGAGTAGAACAGTATTCGCCCTGATCCACATTTATCCAATCGGATATTGTCACATGTAGGAATGACTACAACTCTGGATAGCAAGTAGTCGGCTCTCCCTGTTTTCCGTATGTCTTAAGTACTATTTTGAGTAGCTTTCCGAACGATAGAAAGATTCGGACAACTGGTTTCTTGTTAGATTGAATTGAAGTCGGTTGTGGATTTTGAATCGTGATCTTACTGAGTTCTTACTTGTGCATTCCTGTTTCGCTGACGAAACATTTACGATTAACTGTTACTCAATAGCGTACTACCGATGTTCTGAGCTGAGCAGTGAGCACATTACTATCTATTTCACCGTACACTGCAGAACGTTTGCCTAGCTCGGATTGACAGATGGTGTTGGATGTATTTGAGGATGATAGTGAATGTGAATGAAAAAAAACTGAAAATACAGTTGATATGAGCAATAATTAAATGCTAGAAACAAATTGGGCAAGGTACCTCGGCACTAGCTTAGGCTCTGTTGGTATCCTTACTCACGCATCTTCTTTGTAACGACATCAGGACTTCGAGTTGTTTCCATTGTTGCTCCAAGGTGAACATAGGTTACATCATTCTTTCAATAAAACTGTTCTGATTGGTAGAAAATTATGAATACAATTGGATGGTTATGGTGTTTATTCTGACTCGCTACAGTAATTTTTTGCTGATAATAATCTGTATTTGAGATATATATGGAGAGTTTGGGAAATTGTCTAATAGTGAACTCCGTAAACTGATTAAACCTATTTTCGTTTGAAAAATAACATTCTGGAGAAAAAGTTTGGCCGATATATGATATACACCTAAAATATATATGTTTGCCAATAACATTTCTTCCTCTTATGCTCATATACCCAAGATCAGTATGAGTAGATATTATTTCCTAGTTAACTCCGCGTGGCAATAGTTTCGATATGAGAATAGGCGGTTCTCCAGTGACCTCCGAACATGGTGCATCTACTCATACTGATCTTGGGTATATGAGCATAAGAGGAAGAAATGTTATTGGCAAACATATATATTTTATATTCCGTTCGTGAGAACACCAACAACACCTTCACACAACACACAGTGATACGGGAGAAAAATAAAGCTTGTATTGTATTGTAGGCTGATCTTCGGGTAGTTTTTGTAGCCGGTTTTCACCCGCACTATGCATATGGGTCAACAATTCACGATAACCATAAGGTACACTTTTCGATTTTCCCACGGCATAATCTAAATTTGCGTAAACATTTGAGTTGGGAATAACACGGCCGTTAACAACAAGTTCTTGTTTATCATTTGTCCGCACATGTTCATATAGATTCCAATCGGCCTTTTGCTTGGGTAATTTGTAGTTTGGTATCTGATACGCGGGTGACTCTTCCAACCGTTCCGCGGGTGTCACATCGAGAGCAGATCTATAAGTTTTCAAACGGGCCATCAAATCTTCATAAAGAGCTGCTTTTTGGTAATCTCCCAACTTGGTACTGTCACGTACTTTAGCCATTTGCTCTTGTAAACTTGCAAGTTCCACCTTATGTTCAGGTACAGGTATAAGGCGGTATTTATGGTTTAGTTTCATTTAACCAAACCGACCACACTTAGAGCGGGCTTGATCAGATTACGTAGTTGGTTTACGGAAAGGCGCTGTAGATAACTGCGGGCAGTTTCAGGGACGCGTGTAGCAGAAATAAGTTGTAGTAAAGGTAACACTCTCTTCAAAGTATCTCGCTCTCCGATAGTCAGATAAACCTTTGGGTTTTTCAATATATTATAGGTAATCTCTACCAAAACCCCTATTTGTTGATTATTTGCTGTTGTCAACAAACCTTGCACTTGCGTAAAAAATCAGCGTTTAAACGTATACGACCGGTCATAAACAAGGATCAAAGTACAAATGATCAAAAACGTGGGGTGTATACTGTAGGGTACTCCGAAGTAATGTCAGTTACTAGCCGTACTTGTGGATCTGTAAGGGGGTGATTATCGATCAGCAAATGATTGTAGGGTGTTTCCATAGCATCTCCATATGCTTCCATAGCAGCCCGAAAATTAGATCCAAACTGCTGCATTAACAAATTTCTTATTTGAAGTGGGTCAGAATGACTTTTCAGAAGTAAAATATAGGTACTATTTATCCTACTTGTTCGGTCTAACTGGAATGCAGATTGTACCAGATTGAAAACAGCCATATTCCAATGATGTGAAAAAACCGTGTATAATTTGTTAAGCAACTCCTTCCCGGCTTTGTCTGCGGCGAAAAACGACATTAGGTCATCCAAAACCAATATTGATCTTTTACCCTTGTTTTCCTTTATTAAACGCATATCTGGTGGTCCTTCCATTATCATTAGTCGGGGATCATCTTTAGGCACACCGGAGGCAGCACCGCATAAACTACACCAGAATATTTTATCGATTTTGCACCCAAAATACAAATCGGCATTGTCGCAAATGTTTTTGAGCAGCGTTGTTTTACCACTCTGGGTGGCACCTATTACGGTTGTTTGCGCGGGGAATTTGAACCGGAAAACCATTGTAAACCAGTCGCGACCCGGTCGGTAATGTAAATGATCAGTATACTACGGTAACTGGTACTGAGCGGTCGTAATGGATTTTTATATTACCCTACCATCAGCTGTTTCCTCGGATCCAACTAATACTTCTGCACGTTTTACAACACGTTTACCCGTTGTACTTGACTTGAAACGTGGTAAACACGTCATCGGATTGACTG
Organism: Litoditis marina; assembly: GCA_964036275.1. NCBI lineage: Eukaryota > Metazoa > Nematoda > Chromadorea > Rhabditida > Rhabditidae > Litoditis > Litoditis marina. Next base: position 2,187,190 of record OZ038435.1, on the reverse strand, counting down.
ATATTATATACCCGTGTAGTAATAATAACGTAGCTGAAAACACTGGTTATGTAGTACACTTTAATGACGGCTATACTAAAAGAGTTGTTGTTCCTCGCGGATACTATGCAACAGGCGTCCATTTGGAGGAGGTATTGAAGGTACCCAGACGACGTAAACGGAGGGTAACCGAACAAAACTCTGAGACCAAACCGTTGTCTACACTCATTGAAACACTGTCAACGGAAAAACGAGATGTTAAGGAGAAAGTGAAGGATTATAAGAAGGTTACACCATCTAAGCTTACTCTTAAACCCGACCTTTCCAAGCCTGAGCCAAAACCGGAGGAAAAGAAACCAACTGTTGAACCAACGATTGAAAATAAGCCAAAAACGGTGTCTAAACCTGAACTGAAAAATGGAAAAACTGCTGAACCTGCGCAGTCTGTAACAAAGGAGACTGTAAAGAAGATTGAATCGAAACCTAAGGATGAGAAAAAGAAGGGTGATTCAAAACCTAAGGATGAGAAAAAGAAGGGTGATTCAAAACCTAAGGATGAGAAAAAGAAGGCCGAAGCAAAACCTAAGGAGGAGAAAATTAAAACTGAAATCAGTGTAAAGGGTGATAAAAAGGTTGACAGTAAGAAATCTGAAAGTTCAAAACCGGCCGAGGTCAAGAAACCAATAAGACCCCCAACACGTGATATTAGTAACGCTATAAGTTTCGTGTACAAGTCTGTACCTGACCGCTTTCAACTGCAGATTAACGATGAAGATGTTGTAAAAGTGGTTTTGGATAAGGATCTCGCGTATTTTCTGGGTTTCACGAGCACAGTGATTACCAACACAACTACTGCGGAACGCCGTGTTGATTTCCGTAACAATGTATCCGTTATGTACATATACAGTGACGCCGTTGAATTCTCAATTGTGGGCGACGTGAAGACCAATCTACCACAATGTCTGCCACTTAGTAACTTCATTTTTGGCGAGATGCAGCAACGCAGTTTCAACCCCGTACGTTATATACCGGTTGCCCATGACCATTTGGATAGTATAACAATTGAAATACTAACCGAGTTCGGAAAACCGTTTGACTTCAACTGGGGCTCCACGATTCTTACGCTACATGTTAAATCTGTATAGTTTATTTCAGATGAGTTCGGAGGATTACCGTGAGCTACGCCGCTACTGGGACTCATTGGAATCGGATGATGAAAATGGTCCCGGGTACTGGCCTAGGTACCTCGGTATTGATGAATTCTACTCACGTAGTTTTGATGAGGGCGGGGTACGTGGACCTATACGTGTGGCACCTCAACCCCCACCACAGGAAGAGGAGGAGGAGGTCGAATCTGATTCAGACGAATCAGAAGTGGACATGGATGAATTCATGGATGCTGCCAACGACCGCTCATCGTCCGACTCTGAAGGTTCGCTACCTTCAACCAGGCCACCCAGCCGTATGGATAACAGCCATTACAAATTCATATAAAACAAGCCGGAGATGTAGTTACGAATGGGAAACCTTGGGACATGTATTGAATCAGTGTAAAACCCATTTGGGTACTTTGCTATCGAAACGTCATGATTTTGTTCTACAAAGAGTAGTGCAAGGTATCCGAGAAGGAACCAAGAAACATCTACGCCTCACAGTAGACAGAAAATCTGACCACGGTTCAAATAGACAGAGACCGGACATTATGCTATTTGATGAGAAAAATAAGGAATTAATCATATCTGATGTTACATATCCTTTCGAGAACAGAGAGGCAGCCATGCAAACAGCTTACCAGAGAAAAATCGATAAATATCTCGGAATTCAAGCTGAATACGAATTGAAAGGCTACAAAGTTCAACAACTACCAATTGTAGTTGGCTCTCTTGGAAACTGGAGACCAGAAAACGATAAGGCGACGAGAGCGTTAGGCATTTCGCCGACCTTACAATAAACTCCTGGTCAAAGATGTTACTGCTACCATGCTAGAATACAGTAAGAATATATACTGGAGGCATTTACACGGGGACAATTACGCAAACAAGCAAGTCCAGATTCATACCTGCAGTCACCTTAAAGGGGGCGAGATGGAAAAGAATAACGACTATGAGAATGCTTGATCCCCAACCTATTTTCGAATCAAGTGATCAAATGGACAATTAGATGCAGTTTATTAGACTGATGTACCAACAAAATAGATTTCACTAACCAAATCTGTCGTACTATCAGAGAAGACTCTAAACTAATTGTGCTGAATGTGCCCTATGTTTTCCATGCTTATTTTGAGACATACTAATCCACCCCTCGAGAACCCTAAAAGATACAGACTACAAATCGAGTATTGTGCTTATGGGATAAATTCGAAAGGAAAGCTGTGGAACGGTAGGGACCTTCACGTGATTCTGCTGTGCCTTAAATCCTTATGACCCAATGACCCGAACCCGTGACCCACGTGGGGAGGAAGGGGGGATTTTTACCCTGCCCCACCAGGTGCCCACCGTGTTTGTGGGGGTACCCGTATGAGAAAATATTTTTTTCGGGGGCGCGCCGCGATCATCAAGGCGGCGCCCCCATGGCGAGGCCTATCCATTGCACTTGAGGATAGGTTGACCCGTGTGGCAGCATCGAGTTGAAGTTCGCCAACGACTAAATTTTTGCGTGGAGGGCTGCATTCGCGCGGCCCTAGCTAGATTAAAATTACTACTATTCAGATGTAGGTGTCATTTCGCTTGTTCAATCGTTCAATTGTAGTTTGATCGCGTTTCCTCTCTGGTGAAACGTTGCAATATTATGATGTGTACCGAAATGAAACTACAACGAAAGTTAGGCTGTAGATACAATTTTTTGAAAGACTTTGAATCTACAAAAGGGAATAAATATAGCACAGAAGGTAGGTGAAAGGCAAATTATCGATGAGTTGTTAGTAATTCTCGTCGATTACCTTTTCTCACACTTGTACAGCACTAACTTTCATAACCCCCATCTTTCCCTTCTTTCTCTCTCTCCCTCTTCCTTTCTCTCTTTCCTTATCTCTCTTTCTCTCCCCGTCTTGTCTTTATTGTCCTCTGTTCTTCTCTCAATCTCATTCTCTCTTCCAAGCGTCCTTTCACACCTCTAACAGGTGTGGTACGCGATCTCTCTACGCATAGATGGTATAGAAACCGATGAAAAACCAGTTAGTAGTGAATACGCTCTTTCATTCAGTACAGATATGTTTCTCGAAACTTCCTGATGATTTTGTCTATATTCTTTGTACAGTTTCATAATTTCTCAGTTGTGTATCAATATGAAATTTCACGTACTCAACCTATCTCTGAAAGCAATCAATAGTGCACATTTTCCGATGTTCTCATAGTACTGTTTTTTCAACGTGAACTCCTACCACCAAATCACTCATAAGGTAGGAGTTCACATTTGAATGAAAGTCTTAGAAATTGAAAAATCGAGAAACTACGTGTTTACTATTTACGCATAGAGGTAATCTTTTAAAAAATCATTAATTATTAGTTTTCACAGATTTACCTTTTTTTCAGATATCTTCCGTAAACGAAGATAGTGCTTGACATAAATTCAGGCCATTTATGTGTTCAAACAAACGGTATTTTTCAATTGGTAAGTAGGTTTTATTCTATATTTTCTGCAATTTTGATGCAAATTGTAAGATTGTTATGCCAATATTCTCTGAGGTTCTCTACGAAAACCGAAAATCGAATGGAATATCAAACTAGACTCGAACAGAAGGAGAAATACGTAAATATTATAATGAAATTCATCTACTGTCTGTTCGGGCTGAATAATTTTCCGCCTTTTTTCACAATGTCTTTATCTCTATAACTCTTGTTTTCTCACTTTCTCGCTTGCTGAGAACTTCGAATCTGTGTTTCATAAATTGTGTTCCTATATAGATAGACAAGGTAGGTCGCCGGCGGCTAAAGCCGCCTCCGCCTCCCTTGTTTTCATTCCAGGCTGGCGAGATCTTATAGAAGTATCTGGTTATTTTTCACGCTGTTCTCCGAATGTTTTTCTCAACCATTTCAATCACGTTTCTGACAATATCCAGCGCCACGCGCGACATCTCTCCTTAAAGAAGGACGATTATGTGGTCCAATCGCAACGCTTCAGTCCTTTAAACCGCAATACATTTTTCAATTGCAGTTTAAAGGACCGATGTAACGGGATTGGTCCACATAATCGTCCTTCTTTAACATAGAGCGCGATATCTCTCCTTAACATAGAGCGCGATATCTCTCCTTAACATAGATCGCGATATCTCTCCTTAACATAAAGCGCAATATCTCTCCTTAACATAGATCGCGATATCTCTCCTTAACATAAAGCGCAATATCTCTCCTTAACATAAAGCGCAATATCTCTCCTTAACATAGAGCGCGATATCTCTCCTTAACATAGAGCGCGATATCTCTCCTTAACATAGATCGCGATATCTCTCCTTAACATAGAGCGCGATATCTCTCCTTAACATAGAGCGCGATATCTCTCCTTAACATAGAGCGCGATATCTCTCCTTAACATAGAGCGCGATATCTCTCCTTAACATAGAGCGCGATATCTCTCCTTAACATAGAGCGCGATATCTCTTCTTAACATAGAGCGCGATATCTCTCCTTAACATAAAGCGCGATATCTCTCCTTAACATAAAGCGCGATATCTCTCCTTAACATAAAGCGCGATATCTCTTCTTAACATAGAGCGCGATATCTCTCCTTAACATAGAGCGCGATATCTCTCCTTAACATAAAGCGCGATATCTCTCCTTAACATAGATCGCGATATCTCTTCTTAACATAGAGCGCGATATCTCTCCTTAACATAAAGCGCGATATCTCTCCTTAACATAAAGCGCGATATCTCTCCTTAACATAGAGCGCGATATCTCTCCTTAACATAGAGCGCGATATCTCTCCTTAACATAGAGCGCGATATCTCTCCTTAACATAGATCGCGATATCTCTTCTTAACATAGAGCGCGATATCTCTCCTTAACATAAAGCGCGATATCTCTCCTTAACATAAAGCGCGATATCTCTTCTTAACATAGAGCGCGATATCTCTCCTTAACATAGAGCGCGATATCTCTCCTTAACATAGAGCGCGATATCTCTCCTTAACATAAAGCGCGATATCTCTCCTTAACATAGAGCGCGATATCTCTCCTTAACATAGAGCGCGATATCTCTCCTTAACATAGAGCGCGATATCTCTCCTTAACATAGAGCGCGATATCTCTCCTTAACATAAAGCGCGATATCTCTCCTTAACATAGAGCGCGATATCTCTTCTTAACATAGAGCGCGATATCTCTCCTTAACATAGAGCGCGATATCTCTCCTTAACATAGAGCGCGATATCTCTTCTTAACATAGAGCGCGATATCTCTCCTTAACATAGAGCGCGATATCTCTCCTTAACATAAAGCGCGATATCTCTCCTTAACATAGAGCGCGATATCTCTTCTTAACATAGAGCGCGATATCTCTCCTTAACATAGAGCGCGATATCTCTCCTTAACATAAAGCGCGATATCTCTCCTTAACATAGAGCGCGATATCTCTTCTTAACATAGAGCGCGATATCTCTCCTTAACATAGAGCGCGATATCTCTCCTTAACATAGAGCGCGATATCTCTTCTTAACATAGAGCGCGATATCTCTCCTTAACATAGAGCGCGATATCTCTCCTTAACATAGAGCGCGATATCTCTCCTTAACATAGAGCGCGATATCTCTCCTTAACATAGAGCGCGATATCTCTCCTTAACATAGAGCGCGATATCTCTCCTTAACATAAAGCGCGATATCTCTCCTTAACATAGAGCGCGATATCTCTCCTTAACATAGAGCGCGATATCTCTTCTTAACATAGAGCGCGATATCTCTCCTTAACATAGAGCGCGATATCTCTCCTTAACATAGAGCGCGATATCTCTTCTTAACATAGAGCGCGATATCTCTCCTTAACATAGAGCGCGATATCTCTCCTTAACATAGAGCGCGATATCTCTCCTTAACATAAAGCGCGATATCTCTCCTTAACATAAAGCGCGATATCTCTTCTTAACATAGAGCGCGATATCTCTCCTTAACATAGAGCGCGATATCTCTCCTTAACATAGAGCGCGATATCTCTCCTTAACATAAAGCGCGATATCTCTCCTTAACATAGAGCGCGATATCTCTCCTTAACATAGAGCGCGATATCTCTCCTTAACATAGAGCGCGATATCTCTCCTTAACATAAAGCGCGATATCTCTCCTTAACATAAAGCGCGATATCTCTTCTTAACATAGAGCGCGATATCTCTCCTTAACATAGAGCGCGATATCTCTCCTTAACATAGAGCGCGATATCTCTCCTTAACATAGAGCGCGATATCTCTCCTTAACATAGAGCGCGATATCTCTCCTTAACATAAAGCGCGATATCTCTCCTTAACATAAAGCGCGATATCTCTTCTTAACATAGAGCGCGATATCTCTCCTTAACATAGAGCGCGATATCTCTCCTTAACATAGAGCGCGATATCTCTCCTTAACATAAAGCGCGATATCTCTCCTTAACATAAAGCGCGATATCTCTTCTTAACATAGAGCGCGATATCTCTCCTTAACATAGAGCGCGATATCTCTCCTTAACATAAAGCGCGATATCTCTCCTTAACATAAAGCGCGATATCTCTTCTTAACATAGAGCGCGATATCTCTCCTTAACATAGAGCGCGATATCTCTCCTTAACATAGAGCGCGATATCTCTCCTTAACATAAAGCGCGATATCTCTCCTTAACATAGAGCGCGATATCTCTCCTTAACATAGAGCGCGATATCTCTCCTTAACATAGAGCGCGATATCTCTCCTTAACATAGAGCGCGATATCTCTCCTTAACATAAAGCGCGATATCTCTCCTTAACATAGAGCGCGATATCTCTTCTTAACATAGAGCGCGATATCTCTCCTTAACATAGAGCGCGATATCTCTCCTTAACATAGAGCGCGATATCTCTCCTTAACATAGAGCGCGATATCTCTCCTTAACATAGAGCGCGATATCTCTCCTTAACATAGAGCGCGATATCTCTCCTTAACATAAAGCGCGATATCTCTCCTTAACATAGAGCGCGATATCTCTCCTTAACATAGAGCGCGATATCTCTTCTTAACATAGAGCGCGATATCTCTCCTTAACATAGAGCGCGATATCTCTCCTTAACATAGAGCGCGATATCTCTTCTTAACATAGAGCGCGATATCTCTCCTTAACATAGAGCGCGATATCTCTCCTTAACATAGAGCGCGATATCTCTTCTTAACATAGAGCGCGATATCTCTCCTTAACATAGAGCGCGATATCTCTCCTTAACATAGAGCGCGATATCTCTCCTTAACATAGAGCGCGATATCTCTCCTTAACATAAAGCGCGATATCTCTCCTTAACATAGAGCGCGATATCTCTCCTTAACATAGAGCGCGATATCTCTTCTTAACATAGAGCGCGATATCTCTCCTTAACATAGAGCGCGATATCTCTCCTTAACATAGAGCGCGATATCTCTTCTTAACATAGAGCGCGATATCTCTCCTTAACATAGAGCGCGATATCTCTCCTTAACATAGAGCGCGATATCTCTCCTTAACATAGAGCGCGATATCTCTCCTTAACATAGAGCGCGATATCTCTCCTTAACATAGAGCGCGATATCTCTCCTTAACATAGAGCGCGAGAGTTCTCCCCAACATAGACAGCGAGAGTTCTCTCTCCTTAACATAGAAATCTCTCCTTAACGTAGACCGCGAGATCTCTCCGTAACATAGAGCGCGACATCTCTCCCTAACATAGACAGCGACAGTTCTTTCTATCATAGAGCGCCAGAACGTTCCCTCGAGTAAAAATATTTTCCCAGCAACAGCCGGTTGCAGAAAATTCCAAAATGAAAATCAGCAAAAGCACGTATCGCTCACGCGTTTTTCCCCAAAACCAACTACAAAGTGCAACTTCTCGCTCATTTCTCGACCAAAAGGGCAAATGCATCATTTGGATCACACACTTTTTCCTTCACACAGACCAAACTACCCATTTATATTAGTAGATCGATGGTTTCCTCCATTCTCTATCTCTCTCCCTTTCTCTCTCTTTCTCGCTCTCTCTCTCTCTCAGTTCGTTCTCTCTCTGTCACTCTGTCTTTTTTAGAACTACCTTTCGGTGCACTAAACATACATTATTTTTTCTTAGATACGCAAATGACGAAAGTGGACGCAGAATGGATGGCGGACCCCCCGGTCCTCCCCAGGCTGAGTGACGTGGTCTACGTTTCCAAGACACCGCTGCCGTACCTGAGCACAGCGCACAAAGGTTGCGAGAATTTCGATGTGCAGCGTTTTATGGATCAGGTATGTATCATTCCAATGGACATATACTTATAGTTTGAGTGCATAGTTTGAGTACATTTTTTTTGCCATGACTTACTAGCATATACTCCGTTTCAGCAATCAACTGCCTTGTACAGTACCCCGTCAAATATCCATGACATCTTGCCTAATGACGAGTGCATTAGTCTGGTTTCAACTCCTTAGTGTTTGTGCTAGTGAAGATGCTCAAATAACTGTCATAATCTGGGAAAAAAAAACGAAAAAAACGCCAACATATTAGACTTTTACCTGCCGTTTTTAGCATATTACTGTACGGGATTATATGGGGGTTACACAAACTATATTTTGTTTTCGATTTCAGGCCGAAGAAGAAGGGATGACCCGGCCTGCATTGATCATAATCACCGCTAAGAAGAATGTCGCCGAAAAGAAAAACTGGCCGCTGGCACCGCCTCTTGTGCAGTAAGTTTAGTACAATTGCTTATACCTTTGTTTTTTCAACACTATTTTCTAACAGAGTCACGAATTACTTTTTATGTCCAATATACTGCTCAAAGGAATAATTAGGTTTGAATCTGATATTTTCGTAATACATTAAAAGCGTTTAAACTATAGAAATCACTTCATTAAATATCCTGCATGAAACTCCATGTGAACTACATTTGGTTTACCGCCGAATATCGACAATGGCAAAGTTTAACCCACATTATACCTTTAATTTATAAAACTGCCCGAGTATGTCGTGTAGTTGTGGCTATTATATACAGAATAAGTTGTTTTCAGTATCACGCCGCTCACCAAGTACGACCTAACCCACGGGTTTGCGGCCCGTCTCAAGCTGGCTCAAGGCGCCCTCACCCAAGCAAGAAAGCAGCTCGAGAGAGGTGAAACCCGACCTTCCAAGCCTGAGCCAAAAGCGGAGGAAAAGAAACCAACTGTTGAACCAACGATTGAAAATAAGCCAAAAACGGTGTCTAAACCTGAACTGAAAAATGGAAAAACTGCTGAACCTGCGCAGTCTGTAACAAAGGAGACTGTAAAGAAGATTGAATCGAAACCTAAGGATGAGAAAAAGAAGGGTGATTCAAAACCTGAGGATGAGAAAAAGAAGGGTGATTCAAAACCTAAGGATGAGAAAAAGAAGGGTGATTCAAAACCTAAGGATGAGAAAAAGAAGGCCGAAGCAAAACCTACGGAGGAGAAAAAAAACTGAAATCAGTGTAAAGGGTGATAAAAAGGTTGACAGTATGAAATCTGAAAGTTCAAAACCGGCCGAGGTCAAGAAACCAATAAGACCCCCAACACGTGATATTAGTAACGCTATAAGTTTCGTGTACAAGTCTGTACCTGACCGCTTTCAACTGCAGATTAACGATGAAGATGTTGTAAAAGTGGTTTTGGATAAGGATCTCGCGTATTTTCTGGGTTTCACGAGCACAGTGATTACCAACACAACTACTGCGGAACGCCCTGTTGATTTCCGTAACAATGTATCCGTTATGTACATATACAGTGACGCCGTTAAATTCTCAATTGTGGGCGACGTGAAGACCAATCTACCACAATGTCTGCCACTTAGTAACTTCATTTTTGGCGAGATGCAGCAACGCAGTTTCAACCCCGTACGTTATATACCGGTTGCCCATGACCATTTGGATAGTATAACAATTGAAATACTAACCGAGTTCGGAAAACCGTTTGACTTCAACTGGGGCTCCACGATTCTTACGCTACATGTTAAATCTGTATAGTTTATTTCAGATGAGTTCGGAGGATTACCGTGAGCTACGCCGCTACTGGGACTCATTGGAATCGGATGATGAAAATGGTCCCGGGCCCAGGTACTGGCCTAGGTACCTCGGTATTGATGAATTCTACTCACGTAGTTTTGATGAGGGCGGGGTACGTGGACCTATACGTGTGGCACCTCAACCCCCACCACAGGAAGAGGAGGAGGAGGTCGAATCTGATTCAGACGAATCAGAAGTGGACATGGATGAATTCATGGATGCTGCCAACGACCGCTCATCGTCCGACTCTGAAGGTTCGCTACCTTCAACCAGGCCACCCAGCCGTATGGATAACAGCCATTACAAATTCATATAAAACAAGCCGGAGATGTAGTTACGAATGGGAAACCTTGGGACATGTATTGAATCAGTGTAAAACCCATTTGGGTACTTTGCTATCGAAACGTCATGATTTTGTTCTACAAAGAGTAGTGCAAGGTATCCGAGAAGGAACCAAGAAACATCTACGCCTCACAGTAGACAGAAAATCTGACCACGGTTCAAATAGACAGAGACCGGACATTATGCTATTTGATGAGAAAAATAAGGAATTAATCATATCTGATGTTACATGTCCTTTCGAGAACAGAGAGGCAGCCATGCAAACAGCTTACCAGAGAAAAATCGATAAATATCTCGGAATTCAAGCTGAATACGAATTGAAAGGCTACAAAGTTCAACAACTACCAATTGTAGTTGGCTCTCTTGGAAACTGGAGACCAGAAAACGATAAGGCGACGAGAGCGTTAGGCATTTCGCCGACCTTACAATAAACTCCTGGTCAAAGATGTTACTGCTACCATGCTAGAATACAGTAAGAATATATACTGGAGCGATTTACACGGGGACAATTACGCAAACAAGCAAGTCCAGATTCATACCTGCAGTCACCTTAAAGGGGGCGAGATGGAAAAGAATAACGACTATGAGAATGTTTGATCCCCAACCTATTTTCGAATCAAGTGATCAAATGGACAATTAGATGCAGTTTATTAGACTGATGTACCAATAAAATAGATTTCACTAACCAAATCTGTCGTACTATCAGAGAAGACTCTAAACTAATTGTGCTGAATGTGCCCTATGTTTTCCATGCTTATTTTGAGACATACTAATCCACCCCTCGAGAACCCTAAAAGATACAGACTACAAATCGAGTCTTGTGCTTATGGGATAAATTCGAAAGGAAAGCTGTGGAACGGTAGGGACCTTCACGTGATTCTGCTGTGCCTTAAATCCTTATGACCCAATGACCCGAACCCGTGACCCACGTGGGGAGGAAGGGGGGATTTTTACCCTGCCCCACCAGGTGCCCACCGTGTTTGTTGGGGTACCCGTATGAGAAAATATTTTTTTCGGGGGCGCGCCGCGATCATCAAGGCGGCGCCCCCATGGCGAGGCCTATCCATTGCACTTGAGGATAGGTTGACCCGTGTGGCAGCATCGAGTTGAAGTTCGCCAACGACTAAATTTTTGCGTGGAGGGCTGCATTCGCGCGGCCCTAGCTAGATTAAAATTACTACTATTCAGATGTAGGTGTCATTTCGCTTGTTCAATCGTTCAATTGTAGTTTGATCGCGTTTCCTCTCTGGTGAAACGTTGCAATATTATGATGTGTACCGAAATGAAACTACAACGAAAGTTAGGCTGTAGATACAATTTTTTGAAAGACTTTGAATCTACAAAAGGGAATAAATATAGCACAGAAGGTAGGTGAAAGGCAAATTATCGATGAGTTGTTAGTAATTCTCGTCGATTACCTTTTCTCACACTTGTACAGCACTAACTTTCATAACCCCCATCTTTCCCTTCTTTCTCTCTCTCCCTCTTCCTTTCTCTCTTTCCTTATCTCTCTTTCTCTCCCCGTCTTGTCTTTATTGTCCTCTGTTCTTCTCTCAATCTCATTCTCTCTTCCAAGCGTCCTTTCACACCTCTAACAGGTGTGGTACGCGATCTCTCTACGCATAGATGGTATAGAAACCGATGAAAAACCAGTTAGTAGTGAATACGCTCTTTCATTCAGTACAGATATGTTTCTCGAAACTTCCTGATGATTTTGTCTATATTCTTTGTACAGTTTCATAATTTCTCAGTTGTGTATCAATATGAAATTTCACGTACTCAACCTATCTCTGAAAGCAATCAATAGTGCACATTTTCCGATGTTCTCATAGTACTGTTTTTTCAACGTGAACTCCTACCACCAAATAACTCATAAGGTAGGAGTTCACATTTGAATGAAAGTCTTAGAAATTGAAAAATCGAGAAACTACGTGTTTACTATTTACGCATAGAGGTAATCTTTTAAAAAATCATTAATTATTAGTTTTCACAGATTTACCTTTTTTTCAGATATCTTCCGTAAACGAAGATAGTGCTTGACATAAATTCAGGCCATTTATGTGTTCAAACAAACGGTATTTTTCAATTGGTAAGTAGGTTTTATTCTATATTTTCTGCAATTTGTATGCAAATTGTAAGATTGTTATGCCAATATTCTCTGAGGTTCTCTACGAAAACCGAAAATCGAATGGAATATCAAACTAGACTCGAACAGAAGGAGAAATACGTAAATATTATAATGAAATTCATCTACTGTCTGTTCGGGCTGAATAATTTTCCGCCTTTTTTCACAATGTCTTTATCTCTATAACTCTTGTTTTCTCACTTTCTCGCTTGCTGAGAACTTCGAATCTGTGTTTCATAAATTGTGTTCCTATATAGATAGATCGATGGTTTCCTCCATTCTCTATCTCTCTCCCTTTCTCTCTCTTTCTCGCTCTCTCTCTCTCTCAGTTCGTTCTCTCTCTGTCACTCTGTCTTTTTTAGAACTACCTTTCGGTGCACTAAACATACATAATTTTTTCTTAGATACGCAAATGACGAAAGTGGACGCAGAATGGATGGCGGACCCCCCGGTCCTCCACAGGCTGAGTGACGTGGTCTACGTTTCCAAGACACCGCTGCCGTACCTGAGCACAGCGCACAAAGGTTACGAGAATTTCGATGTACAGCGTTTTATGGATCAGGTATGTATCATTCCAATGGACATATACTTATAGTTTGAGTACAAAGTTTGAGTACATTTTTTTTGCCATGACTTACTAGCATATACTCCGTTTCAGCAATCAACTGCCTTGTACAGTACCCCGTCAAATATAAATGACATCTTGCCTAATGACGAGTGCATTAGTCTGGTTTCAACTCCTTAGTGTTTGTGCTAGTGAAGATGCTCAAATAACTGTCATAATCTGAGAAGAAAAAACGAAAAAAACGCCAACATATTAGACTTTTACCTGCCGTTTTTAGCATATTACTGTACGGGATTATATGGGGGTTACACAAACTATATTTTGTTTTCGATTTCAGGCCGAAGAAGAAGGGATGACCCGGCCTGCATTGATCATAATCACCGCTAAGAAGAATGTCGCCGAAAAGAAAAACTGGCCGCTGGCACCGCCTCTTGTGCAGTAAGTTTAGTACAATTGCTTATACCTTTGTTTTTTCAACACTATTTTCTAACAGAGTCACGAATTACTTTTTATGTCCAATATACTACTCAAAGGAATAATTAGGTTTGAATCTGATATTTTCGTAATACATTAAAAGCGTTTAAACTATAGAAATCACTTCATTAAATATCCTGCATGAAACTCCATGTGAACTACATTTGGTTTACCGCCGAATATCGACAATGGCAAAGTTTAACCCACATTATACCTTTAATTTATAAAACTGCCCGAGTATGTCGTGTAGTTGTGGCTATTATATACAGAATAAGTTGTTTTCAGTATCACGCCGCTCACCAAGTACGACCTAACCCACGGGTTTGCGGCCCGTCTCAAGCTGGCTCAAGGCGCCCTCACCCAAGCAAGAAAGCAGCTCGAGAGAGGTGAAACCCGACCTTCCAAGCCTGAGCCAAAACCGGAGGAAAAGAAACCAACTGTTGAACCAACGATTGAAAATAAGCCAAAAACGGTGTCTAAACCTGAACTGAAAAATGGAAAAACTGCTGAACCTGCGCAGTCTGTAACAAAGGAGACTGTAAAGAAAATTGAATCGAAACCTAAGGATGAGAAAAAGAAGGGTGATTCAAAACCTAAGGATGAGAAAAAGAAGGGTGATTCAAAACCTAAGGATGAGAAAAAGAAGGCCGAAGCAAAACCTACGGAGGAGAAAAAAAACTGAAATCAGTGTAAAGGGTGATAAAAAGGTTGACAGTATGAAATCTGAAAGTTCAAAACCGGCCGAGGTCAAGAAACCAATAAGACCCCCAACACGTGATATTAGTAACGCTATAAGTTTCGTGTACAAGTCTGTACCTGACCGCTTTCAACTGCAGATTAATGATGAAGAGGTTGTAAAAGTGGTTTTGGATAAGGATCTCGCGTATTTTCTGGGTTTCACGAGCACAGTGATTACCAACACAACTACTGCGGAACGCCCTGTTGATTTCCGTAACAATGTATCCGTTATGTACATATACAGTGACGCCGTTGAATTCTCAATTGTGGGCGACGTGAAGACCAATCTACCACAATGTCCGCCACTTAGTAACTTCATTTTTGGCGAGATGCAGCAACGCAGTTTCAACCCCGTACGTTATATACCGGTTGCCCATGACCGCCTTGTACATACAGCCTTGATCTTAAACACACTACCACATGGTAGCGGGTCATTGATTCATAGCTGTCTAATATTATTTCAGAGGTTGAGAATGTTTTCCCGACGGCTGCGCGAGGACTACGGAGCCATACTGAGAAGATACTAGTTTGGCCGTACACGAGAAGATACTTTGTGGCTGTTTTTTTTTGAAATCGTTGAAACTCTTTTTCAATCCTTGTTTGAACACAATTGATATTTAAACTAACCTGCGGAGCCGCTTCCTTGGAGGAGACATTGTTGCATATGGGTGCTAATTTCGAGGACATTAAGCAATTATATCCCTATTATAATTTGAATTTCGCCGTAATCAATCACTCCTGACAGTTCAAGAACCAATCAAATTCAAATGCAACATATTTATTCATTCAAAATCTACACTCTCGGTATCCTGTAACAATAAAATTTGTTTGTACAATCAAGGTTTGTATCAACTCCATTTATTGTTTTGAACGATTTTTTGCATGTAGGTTTCTCGTCAGCATAACATCTCAAACTGTTCTTCGATTTGATTCCCGCCATTGTGGTTTTTTCTTCGATGTCGTTTGATTCAGCTGTAGATAAGTTCGACTCTGTTCGTTGAGCGATTGCCTTGTTGGAATACGTAGTTATTATAATAACAATGATTGTTATTATAATTATAATTAGTGAAGCAACAAGACAAATTTGTTTGCCTATATCAACCAGTTCACGTGTAACCCGCATTCTAAATGATTTATTTGAAGTTTATCCGGTATACTGTAGGTATTGCAAAATAGGGCTACTGTAGGTATACGGTAAGTATTGCGAAATAGGTTTACTGTAGTTATACTGTAAGTATTGCGAATTAGGGTTACTGTAGGCATACGGTAGGTATACTGTATGTATTGCGAAATACCCCAGCACTAACCGGTACTAAACCAATTTCGAAAAGTTAAAGTTTGTTAAAAGTTACTTTAAAGTTTGTTAAAAGTTACATTAAAGCTTGTTAAAAGTTACTTTAAAGCTTGTTAAAAGTTACTTTAAAGCTTGTTAAAAGTTATAGCTTGTAGTCTGATAAAAAAGTTTGTAGTCTGATAAAAAAGTTTATCATTTATCTAAAGCTTATCTAAAAGTTGTAGTTTGATCACTTATTGATTTATTGATTATCACTTGTTGATTTATTACTTATCATTTATCACTGATTATTGATTGATCTGATTACTTATTGATTGATTATCACTGATGACCTTGACCCCAACCCCTCTCTAAGCCAATACTCGATGACCTTGACCCCGTGACCTTGAACTGCAGGTGCATTTTCCGATGTAAAAAAAACTGATATCCACTACTCATGTTCGACAAGATGTGAGTTTTACTGTTTAGTTGTCTGTTCTTCAGAGTTTAAAAACATTTCCTAGATTTATTTCCATAGAACACTAAATAATCGTGTAAATCGCTAAATTGATTCAAATTAAGATTGACCATAGTACTTTTCTTACAAACAATACTTCAATTTCCAGTGTCTGTCTCGTAGCCGTTGCCTGTGTTCTCTCCGGAGCTGATGCACAGTATTATTCCCCGTACGGATACGCAGCTGCGTACCCGACTGCCTACAGTGCCGCCTACTCTCCTTACGCATCGTATTACGGTGGTTACGCAGGATACGCAGCAGCCTATCCCGCTTACTACGGATGGGGAAGCAACAAGGTATGTTGCATCTTGTTACTCAATCTACAGAAGAATTCTCCAAACTTCCTCCAATAGTTATTACAAAAGACTTTGAAGAGGCGACCCTATTTGAATTTAGTACCAATTTGCAAGTATTCCAACTTCAATCAATAACTATGCTTTCCAGGGCCAACCATCTGATGCCAAGCCAGTACCAGCTTCTTTGACCAACAATCAGTGATCATAACAACACTTGTTTGTACATTACGAACCAATGCGAAACCGATCAACGAAACATTTGCTCATACACTTTCTATTTACTGTTTTTGTCAAGAATTGTAAAAATCGAGTTCGGAAGTACTCAAAATGAACGGAAATTCCTCGTAATTCGGAATTCAGCATGAAACTCGAAATATTCGGAGTTCAAGTATAGCGTTTAGCTGTCCCGTTATTTAATAATGTCACAGTTTAGTAGGCAGTTACCAATCTTCGTTTGAGTTTGATCTCGATTTTCAATTTTCGAGCGAAACGCAACGGGGATTAAACTACAAACACAGCGGGTTAGGGCAACATTACCCGTATAGGGATGTAGGGTTGATTCGTCTAATTTAATGTCATCATCATGGGGATTATACATATTTGACACAGTATTTGTCAGTAGTTCATATTTTCATGCGTTCTTCGACTTTTCAAAAAAGTGCACTTTAACCTGTTTTCTAAGTTTTAGATATTGCTTCATCAAGAAATCTCGATATACTGTATTCTGTGAACAGCAGTAAGAATGTGTACCGTATACAGGGTTCGTTCTCTCCCGAGCCGAAACAATGTTTCTTGCTTGCCCCGCTGTGTCTGTAGTTTTATTCCGTTGTTTTTCGGTGTAATTTCGTGAATTGTTCCTTATATCGAGATCAAACTATAACGAAGATCTGGCGGAACCCTATACTACAGTCAGGCAGTAGCGCCCAGCAATATAAGACTTAACAATAATGAAAATTTGGAAAGTTGTATTCTTTTGTGAAAGAGTAAATCTGACAGCGCAAGCCCTTTTTTCCGTGTTTTTTGTTGATGTCACTCGGGGCTAGCATTATAGAAGTACAGAGTCAAGAGCGTGTGTTGACTTCTTTTAACCACAACGAGAGTTGATCAAACTTGGCGAAAAAAACAAAAATTTCGAACTCGGCAGGATTCGAACCTGCAATCTTCTGCTCCGTAGGCAGACGCGTTATCCATTGCGCCACGAGTCCACATGCAGGTGTCTTTGGAAACGCCAACAAACCCAGCACACTTTATTTCTGGGTTCCCCTAACCGATATCGAAAGACGCTGTCTATTTGATTCTAATTTTAAAATTATATTAATTCATTGTTCATATACTATTAGAGCCCAAGTTCTATCGGATAAGAGCCAGCAGCATAAACAAAGGAAAACTATGCACTATTCAGCGGGGTTTGTAGTTTGCTCCCTTGGAGTTCCGGTTGAAATTCGTGAATTATGGCCTGTATCCAGATCAAGACAACGAATATTGGTCACACCCTATAATTAGGTTTAACTCTTAGCAAGTTCTTATACCACACCAAATCTCACGTATTTTCTGTACGTGAAATGCCAACAGTGTCCCCAACCAGTCAGTAGTTGCCCGCGGCACTAAACATACACAGAAAAAGGGGTGAACAACCAAAGCGGCGATTATAAAAGAGAGAGGAAAATGTAGAGAATATCAAACAAGTAGATCATACAAACATGTTCGCCAAGATGTGAGTTTTACTGTTTAGTTGTCTGTTCTTCAGAGTTTAAAAACATTTCCTAGATTAATTTCCATAGAACACTAAATAATCGTGTGAATCGCTAAATTAATTCAAATTAAGATTGAGCAAAGTACTTTTCTTTCAAACAATACTTCAATTTCCAGTGTCTGTCTCGTAGCCGTTGCCTGTGTTCTCTCCGAAGCTGATGCGCAGTATTATTCCCCTTACGGATACGCAGCTGCGTACCCGACTGCCTACAGTGCCGCCTACTCTCCTTACGCATCGTATTACGGTGGTTACGCAGGATACGCAGCAGCCTATCCCGCTTACTACGGATGGGGAAGCAACAAGGTAGGTTGCATCTTCTTACTCAATCTACAGAAGAATTCTCCAAACTTCCTCCAATAGTTATTACAAAAGACTCTGAAGAGGCGACCCTGTTTGAATTTAGTACCAATTTGCAAGTATTCCAACTTCAATCAATAACTATGTTTTCCAGGGCCAACCATCTGATGCCAAGCCAGTACCAGCTTCTTTGACCAACAATCAGTGATCATAACAACACTTGTTTGTACATTACGAACCAATGCGAAACCAATCAATGAAACATTTGCTCATACACTTTGTATTTACTGTTTTTGTCAAGAATTGTAAAAATCGAGTTCGGAAGTACTCAAAATGAACGGAAATTCCTCGAAATTCGGAATTCAGCATGAAACTCGAAATATTCGAAGTTCAAGTATAGCGTTTAGCTGTCCCGTTATTTAATAATGTCACAGTTTAGTAGGCAGTTGCCAATCTTCGTTTGAGTGTGATCTCGATTTTCAATTTTCGAGCGAAACGCAACGGGGATCAAACTACAAACACAGCGGGTTAGGGCAACATTACCCGTATAGGGATGTAGGGTTGATTCGTCTAATTTAATGTCATCATCATGGGGATTATACATTATTGACACAGTATTTGCCCTACATTGTCAGTAGTTCATATTTTCATGCGTTTTTCGACTTTTCAAAAAAGTGCACTTCGACCTGTTTTCTAAGTTTTAGATATTGCTTCATCAAGAAATCTCGATATACTGTATTCTGTGAACAGCAGTAAGGATGTGTACCGTATACAGGGTTCGTTTTCTCCCGAGCCGAAACAATGTTTCTTGCCCTATCTCTTGCCCCGCTGTGTCTGTAGTTTGATTCCGTTGTTTTTCGGTGTAATTTCGTGATTTGTTTCTTATATCGAGATCAAACTATAAAGAAGATCTGGCCGAACCCAATACTACAGTCAGGCAGTAGCGCCCAGCAATATAAGACTTAACAATAATGAAAATTTGGAAAGTTTCATTCTTTTGTGAAAGAGTAAATCTGACAGCGCAAGCCCTTTCTCCGTGTTTTTTATTGATGTCACTCGGTGCTAGCATTATAGAAATACAGAGTCAAGAGCGTGTGTTGACTTCTTTTAACCACAACGAGAGTTCATTAAACTTGGCGAAAAAAACAAAAATTTCGAACTCGGCAGGATTCGAACCTGCAATCTTCTGCTCCGTAGGCAGACGCGTTATCCATTGCGCCACGAGTCCACATGCAGGTGTCTTTGGAAACGCCAACAAACCCAGCACACTTTATTTCTGGGTTCCCCTAACCGATATCGAAAGACGCTGTCTATTTGATTCTAATTTTAAAATTATATTAATTCATTGTTCATATACTATTAGAGCCCAAGTTCTATCGGATAAGAGCCAGCAGCATAAACAAAGGAAAACTATGCACTATTCAGCGGGGTTTGTAGTTTGCTCCCTTGGAGTTCCGGTTGAAATTCGTGAATTATGGCCTGTATCCAGATCAAGACAACGAATATTGGTCACACCCTATAATTAGGTTTAACTCTTAGCAAGTTCTTATACCACACCAAATCTCACGTATTTTCTGTACGTGAAATGCCAACAGTGTTCCCAACCAGTCAGTAGTTGCCCGCGGCACTAAACATACACAGAAAAAAGGGGTGAACAACCAAAGCGGCGAGTATAAAAGAGAGAGGAAAATGTAGAGAATATCAAACAAGTAGATCATACAAACATGTTCGCCAAAATGTGAGTTTTACTGTTTAGTTGTCTGTTCTTCAGAGTTTAAAAACATTTCCTAGATTAATTTCCATAGAACACTGAATAACCGTGTAAATCGCTAAATTGATTCAAATTAGGATTGACCAAAGTACTTTTCTTACAAACAATACTTCAATTTCCAGTGTCTGTCTCGTAGCCGTTGCCTGTGTTCTCTCCGGAGCTGATGCGCAGTATTATTCCCCTTACGGATACGCAGCTGCGTACCCGACAGCCTACAGTGCCGCCTACTCTCCTTACGCATCGTATTACGATGGTTACGCAGGATACGCAGCAGCCTATCCCGCTTACTACGGATGGGGAAGCAACAAGGTATGTTGCATCTTGTTACTCAATCTACAGAAGAATTCTCCAAACTTCCCCAATAGTTATTACAAAAGACTTTGAAGAGGCGACCCTATTTGAATTTAGTACCAATTTGCAAGTATTCCAACTTCAATCAATAACTATGTTTTCCAGGGCCAACCATCTGATGCCAAGCCAGTACCAGCTTCTTTGACCAACAATCAGTGATCATAACAACACTTGTTTGTACATTACGAACCAATGCGAAACCAATCAATGAAACATTTGCTCATACACTTTGTACTTACTGTTTTTGTCAAGAATTGTAAAAATCGAGTTCGGAAGTACTCAAAATGAACGGAAATTCCTCGAAATTCGGAATTCAGCATGAAACTCGAAATATTCGAAGTTCAAGTATAGCGTTTAGCTGTCCCGTTATTTAATAATGTCACAGTTTAGTAGGCAGTTGCCAATCGCGCGCAGCGCGAAGCGCTGTGCGAGATTTGTCTTTGGTCCGGCTAATGCGCGCTTTCATTTTTTTAGTTCACTCTCAAAAAGGTCCAATTGTGCAAATCAGAACTTTTTATGATTTGCTGATTTTCTATGGCACATTTACAAGCTATGTTCGAAATATGAACGAAATCGGTCAAGTTTGAGCCAAGTTATGACGTTTTCGCTTCATCAAGAGCGCCAACTTCCGTCGTGTGTGTGTGTGTGTGTGTGTGTGTGTTGGTGCGCACTCCTGGGAAATTTTTATGTGTGAACCGATTTGACTGAAAATTTTGGACATGATAGATATCCCACTCAAACCTTGGGGGCGCAAACTTTTTTTCGAAAAAAATTATTTTTCATCAAGTTATAGGTCTTTGAAAATGTCTCTGCGTCTCTTCATTTCGTGCACTCTCTCGCCCTCTCTGTCGGGGTAAATCAAATTGCGTTATAACTCAGCTCAGTCCTAACCAATTCAAGTAAAATTTGAAGTATGATACCACGACATGAACTGACATCGATTTAGATGTAAGTCTTCTACTGATGACGTCATCGAGGATTCTGGAGCTCGGATGACGTCATTTTTGAAAAGTGCAAAGTTGACGTCACACATATCTTTAAACGATGGTAATATCTTAGAAAGGGTCAATTAACGGTGAAACTCAATCTGAGAGTGATGTATTCTGGGATTCTGGAGACCAGATGACGTCGATTTTGAAAAGTGCAAAGTTGACGTCACATATATCTTTAAACGATGGTAATATCTTAGAAAGGGTCAATTAACGGTGAAACTCAATCTGAGAGTGATGTATTCTGGGATTCTGGAGACCAGGTGACGTCGATTTTGAAAAGTGCAAAGTTGACGTAACATATATTTTTAAATGATGGTAATATCTTAGAGAGGGTCAATTAACGGTGAAACTCAATCTGAGAGTGATGTATTCTGGGATTCTGGAGACCAGATGACGTCCATTTTGAAAAGTGCAAAGTTGACGTCACATATATTTTTAAACGATGGTAATATCTTAGAAAGGGTCAATTAACGGTGAAACTCAATCTGAGAGTGATGTATTCTGGGATTCTAGAGACCAGATGACGTCGATTTCGAAAAGTGCAAAGTTGACGTCACATATATTTTCAAATGCTGAAGATATCTTAAAATGGTACATTAACGACAAAACTTTGTCTAAATATGACTTATTCTGAAAATCAGAAGGCCAGATGACGTCAACTTTTAATAAATTGACGTGAAATATGTTTTCGAATGCTGAAAGTTTCTTAGAAATGGTCAATTCACGATGAAACTTCATTCAAACATGACGTATTCTGGGATTTTGAAGGGCATATGAAGTAAGTTGTCAGAAGTGCAATGCTGATGTCATATTTTCTTCGAATGATGGTATTTTCTTCTCTTATTTTCTTCGAATGATGGCTTGACAAGTGGTCAATTGAGAAAACAATTTCACCACCGTACAGATCAAACCACCTCTCTACATACCTACGGCATGTATACAAAAAGAGAAAAATTCATGAAAAAGTGGGGGCCCAACGACTGTGAGATTTGTCTTCTGCTGTGCGCCCCTTAGACAACTACTCTCAAATGGAGCAGCTACTGCTACAAAAACCGAAAAATACTCATGTATAACTGTTAATTACAAACATACAGAAGTCACAAAATATTTTTTCAAACCTGTAAACTAGAATCTGTAAATAACCGAAAAATACTAATATACTCAAATATAACTGTTCATTACAAACATACAAAAGTCGTAAAATATTTTCTCAAACCTGTAAACTAGAATCTACAAATCACAGATGTTAACTCAACGTAGTCAACTATGGAGATCTTGGTTTTGTACACAATGGTTTGCAGTTTTGGCCATTACTTCAATTCTAGGTGCTATAACACTTGGCATATTGTTCAACAGTTGAGTTCTCTTACGCAGCTGTGATTTGTAGATTCTAGTTTACAGGTTTGAGAAAATATTTTACGACTTTTGTATGTTTGTAATGAACAGTTATATTTGAGTATATTAGTATTTTTCGGTTATTTACAGATTCTAGTTTACAGGTTTGAAAAAATATTTTGTGACTTCTGTATGTTTGTAATTAACAGTTATACATGAGTATTTTTCGGTTTTTGTAGCAGTAGCTGCTCCATTTGAGAGTAGTTGTCTAAGGGGCGCACAGCAGAAGACAAATCTCACAGTCGTTGGGCCCCCACTTTTTCATGAATCTTCGTTTGAGTTTGATCTCGATTTTCAATTTTCGAGCGAAACGCAACGGGGATCAAACTACAAACACAGCGGGTTAGGGCAACATTACCCGTATAGGGATGTAGGGTTGATTCGTCTAATTTAATGTCATCATCATGGGGATTATACATATTTGACACAGTATTTGCCCTACACTGTCAGTAGTTCATATTTTCATGCGTTTTTCGACGTTTCAAAAAAGTGCACTTCAACCTGTTTTCTAAGTTTTAGATACTGCTTCATCAAGAAATCTCGATATACTGCATTCTGTGAACAGCAGTAAGGATGTGTACCGTATACAGGGTTCGTTCTCTCCCGAGCCGGAACAATGTTTCTTGCCCTATCTCTTGCCCCGCTGTGTCTGAAGTTTGATTCCGTTGTTTTTCGGTGTAATTTCGTGAATTGTTCCTTATTTCGAGATCAAACTATAACGAAGATCTGGCGGAACCCTATACTACAGTCCGGCAGTAGCGCCCAGCGATATAAGA
This sequence comes from Litoditis marina, assembly GCA_964036275.1. NCBI lineage: Eukaryota > Metazoa > Nematoda > Chromadorea > Rhabditida > Rhabditidae > Litoditis > Litoditis marina. The sequence continues at coordinate 2,163,371 of OZ038435.1, read as the reverse complement.
CTTGACAATAATGAAAATTTGGAAAGTTTCATTCTTTTGTGAAAGAGTAAATCTGACAGCGCAAGCCCTTTTTTCCGTGTTTTTTGTTGATGTCACTCGGTGCTAGCATTATAGAAATACAGAGTCAAGAGCGTGTGTTGACTTATTTTAACCACAACGAGAGTTGATTAAACTTGGCGAAAAAACGAAAATTTCGAACTCGGCAGGATTCGAACCTGCAATCTTCTGCTCCGTAGGCAGACGCGTTATCCATTGCGCCACGAGTCCACATGCAGGTGTCTTTGGCCCAGCACACTTTATTTCTGGGTTCCCCTAATCGATATCGAAAGACGCTGTCAATTTGATTCTAATTTCAAAATTATATTAATTCATTGTTCATATACTTTTAGAGCCCAAGTTCTATCGGATAAGAGCCAGCTACATGAACAAAGGGAAACTATGCATTATTCAGCGGGGTTTGTAGTTTGATCCCGTTGAGTTCCGGTTGAAATTCGTGAATTGTGGCCTGTATCCAGATCAAAACAACGAATGTTGGTCACACCCTATAATCAGGTTCAACTCTTAACAAGTTCTTATACCACACCAAATCTCACGTATTTTCTGTACGTGAAATGCCAACAGTGTCCCCAACCAGTCAGTAGTTGCCCGCGGCACTAAACATACACAGAAAAAAGGGGTGAACAACCAAAGCGGCGAGTATAAAAGAGAGAGGAAAATGTAGAGAATATCAAACAAGTAGATCATACAAACATGTTCGCCAAAATGTGAGTTTTACTGTTTAGTTGTCTGTTCTTCAGAGTTTAAAAACATTTCCTAGATTAATTTCCATAGAACACTGAATAACCGTGTAAATCGCTGAATTGATTCAAATTAAGATTGACCAAAGTACTTTTCTTACAAACAATACTTCAATTTCCAGTGTCTGTCTCGTAGCCGTTGCCTGTATTCTCTCCGGAGCTGATGCGCAGTATTATTCCCCTTACGGATACGCAGCTGCGTACCCGACTGCCTACAGTGCCGCCTACTCTCCTTACGCATCGTATTACGGTGGTTACGCAGGATACGCAGCAGCCTATCCCGCTTACTACGGATGGGGAAGCAACAAGGTATGTTGCATCTTGTTACTCAATCTACAGAAGAATTCTCCAAACTTCCTCCAATAGTTATTACAGAAGACTTTGAAGAGGCGACCCTATTTGAATTTAGTACCAATTTGCAAGTATTCCAACTTCAATCAATAACTATGTTTTCCAGGGCCAACCATCTGATGCCAAGCCAGTACCAGCTTCTTTGACCAACAATCAGTGATCATAACAACACTTGTTTGTACATTACGAACCAATGCGAAACCAATCAATGAAACATTTGCTCATACACTTTTTATTTACTGTTTTTGTCAAGAATTGTAAAAATCGAGTTCGGAAGTACTCAAAATGAACGGAAATTCCTCGAAATTCGGAATTCAGCATGAAACTCGAAATATTCGAAGTTCAAGTATAGCGTTTAGCTGTCCCGTTATTTAATAATGTCACAGTCTAGTAGGCAGTTGCCAATCTTCGTTTGAGTTTGATCTCGATTTTCAATTTTCGAGCGAAACGCAACGGGGATCAAACTACAAACACAGCGGGTTAGGGCAACATTACCCGTATAGGGATGTAGGGTTGATCCGTCTAATTTAATGTCATCATCATGGGGATTATACATATTTGACACAGTATTTGCCCTACACTGTCAGTAGTTCATATTTTCATGCGTTTTTCGACTTTTCAAAAAAGTGCACTTCAACCTGTTTTCTAAGTTTTAGATATTGCTTCATCAAGAAATCTCGATATACTGTATTCTGTGAACAGCAGTAAGGATGTGTACCGTATACAGGGTTCGTTCTCTCCCGAGCCGAAACAATGTTTCTTGCCCTATCTCTTGCCCCGCTGTGTCTGTAGTTTGATTCCGTTGTTTTTCGGTGTAATTTCGTGAATTGTTCCTTATATCGAGATCAAACTATAACGAAGATCTGGCGGAACCCTATACTACAGTCAGGCAGTAGCGCCCAGCAATATAAGACTTAACAATAATGAAAATTTGGAAAGTTTCATTCTTTTGTGAAAGTGTGAATCTGACAGCGCAAGCCCTTTTTTCCGTGTTTTTTGTTGATGTCACTCGGAGCTAGCATTATATAAATACAGAGTCAAGAGCGTGTGTTGACTTCTTTTAACCACAACGAAAGTTGATCAAACTTGGCGAAAAAACAAAAATTTCGAACTCGGCAGGATTCGAACCTGCAATCTTCTGCTCCGTAGGCAGACGCGTTATCCATTGCGCCACGAGTCCACATGCAGGTGTCTTTGGAAACGCCAACAAACCCAGCACACTTTATTTCTGGGTTCCCCTAATCGATATCGAAAGACGCTGTCAATTTGATTCTAGTTTTAAAATTATATTAATTCATTGTTCATATACTTTTAGAACCCAAATTCTATCGGATAATAGCCAGCAGCATTAACAAAGGAAAACTATGCACTATTCAGCGGGGTTTGTAGTTTGATCCCGTTGAGTTCCGGTTGAAATTCGTGAATTATGGCCTGTATCCAGATCAAAACAACAAATGTTGGTCACACCCTATAATTAGGTTTAACTCTTAGCAAGTTCTTATACCACACCAAATCTCACGTATTTTTTGTACGTGAAATGCCAACAGTGTCCCCAACCAGTCAGTAGTTGCCCGCGGCACTAAACATACACAGAAAAAAGGGGTGAACAACCAAAGCGGCGAGTATAAAAGAGAGAGGAAAAGGTAGAGAATATCAACCAAGTAGATCATACAAACATGTTCGCCAAGATGTGAGTTTTACTGTTTAGTTGTCTGTTCTTCAGAGTTTAAAAACATTTCCTAGATTAATTTCCATAGAACACTAAATAATCGTGTAAATCGCTGAATTGATTCAAATTAAGATTGACCAAAGTACTTTGCTTACAAACAATACTTCAATTTCCAGTGTCTGTCTCGTAGCCGTTGCCTGTATTCTCTCCGGAGCTGATGCGCAGTATTATTCCCCTTACGGATACGCAGCTGCGTACCCGACTGCCTACAGTGCCGCCTACTCTCCTTACGCATCGTATTACGGTGGTTACGCAGGATACGCAGCAGCCTATCCCGCTTACTACGGATGGGGAAGCAACAAGGTATGTTGCATCTTGTTACTCAATCTACAGAAGAATTCTCCAAACTTCCTCCAATAGTTATTACAGAAGACTTTGAAGAGGCGACCCTATTTGAATTTAGTACCAATTTGCAAGTATTCCAACTTCAATCAATAACTATGTTTTCCAGGGCCAACCATCTGATGCCAAGCCAGTACCAGCTTCTTTGACCAACAATCAGTGATCATAACAACACTTGTTTGTACATTACGAACCAATGCGAAACCAATCAATGAAACATTTGCTCATACACTTTTTATTTACTGTTTTTGTCAAGAATTGTAAAAATCGAGTTCGGAAGTACTCAAAATGAACGGAAATTCCTCGAAATTCGGAATTCAGCATGAAACTCGAAATATTTGAAGTTCAAGTATAGCGTTTAGCTGTCCCGTTATTTAATAATGTCACAGTCTAGTAGGCAGTTGCCAATCTTCGTTTGAGTTTGATCTCGATTTTCAATTTTCGAGCGAAACGCAACGGGGATCAAACTACAAACACAGCGGGTTAGGGCAACATTACCCGTATAGGGATGTAGGGTTGATTCGTCTAATTTAATGTCATCATCATGGGGATTATACATATTTGACACAGTATTTGTCAGTAGTTCATATTTTCATGCGTTTTTCGACTTTTCAAAAAAGTGCACTTCAACCTGTTTTCTAAGTTTTAGATATTGCTTCATCAAGAAATCTCGATATACTGCATTCTGTGAACAGCAGTAAGGATGTGTACCGTATACAGGGTTCGTTCTCTCCCGAGCCGAAACAATGTTTCTTGCCCTATCTCTTGCCCCGCTGTGTCTGTAGTTTGATTCCGTTGTTTTTCGGTGTAATTTCGTGATTTGTTCCTTATATCGAGATCAAACTATAACGAAGATCTGGCGGAACCCTATACTACAGTCATGCAGTAGCGCCCAGCAATATAAGACTTAACAATAATGAAAATTTGGAAAGTTTCATTCTTTTGTGAAAGAGTAAATCTGACAGCGCAAGCCCTTTTTCCGTGTTTTTTTATTGATGTCACTCGGTGCTAGCATTATAGAAATACAGAGTCAAGAGCGTGTGTTGACTTCTTTTAACCACAACGAGAGTTGATTAAACTTGGCGAAAAAAACAATAATTTCGAACTCGGCAGGATTCGAACCTGCAATCTTCTGCTCCGTAGGCAGACGCGTTATCCATTGCGCCACGAGTCCACATGCAGGTGTCTTTGGAAACGCCAACAAACCCAGCACACTTTATTTCTGGGTTCTCCTAATCGATATCGAAAGACGCTGTCTATTTGATTCTAATTTTAAAATTATATTATGTCATTGTTCATATACTATTAGAGCCGTAATTCTATCGGATAAGAGCCAGCTGCATGAACAAAGGAAAACTATGCATTATTCAGCGGGATTTGTAGTTTGATCCCGTTGAGTTCCGGTTGAAATTCGTGAATTATGACCTGTATCTAGATCAAGACAACGAATATTGGTCACACCCTATAATTAGGTTTAACTCTTAGCAAGTTCTTATACCACACCAAATCTCACGTATTTTCTGTACGTGAAATGCCAACAGTGTTCCCAACCAGTCAGTAGTTGCCCGCGGCACTAAACATACACAGAAAAAAGGGGTGAACAACCAAAGCGGCGAGTATAAAAGAGAGAGGAAAATGTAGAGAATATCAACCAAGTAGATCATACAAACATGTTCGCCAAGATGTGAGTTTTACAGTTTAGTTGTCTGTTCTTCAGAGTTTAAAAACACTTCCTAGATTAATTTCCATAGAACACTAAATAATTGTGTGAATCGCTAAATTAATTCAAATTAAGATTGAGCAAAGTACTTTTCTTACAAACAATACTTCAATTTCCAGTGTCTGTCTCGTAGCCGTTGCCTGTGTTCTCTCCGGAGCTGATGCGCAGTATTATTCCCCTTACGGATACGCAGCTGCGTACCCGACTGCCTACAGTGCCGCCTACTCTCCTTACGCATCGTATTACGGTGGTTACGCAGGATACGCAGCAGCCTATCCCGCTTACTACGGATGGGGAAGCAACAAGGTATGTTGCATCTTGTTACTCAATCTACAGAAGAATTCTCCAAACTTCCTCCAATAGTTATTACAAAAGACTTTGAAGAGGCGAACCTATTTGAATTTAGTACCAATTTGCAAGTATTCCAACTTCAATCAATAACTATGTTTTCCAGGGCCAACCATCTGATGCCAAGCCAGTACCAGCTTCTTTGACCAACAATCAGTGATCATAACAACACTTGTTTGTACATTACGAACCAATGCGAAACCAATCAATGAAACATTTGCTCATACACTTTGTATTTACTGTTTTTTGTCAAGAATTGTAAAAATCGAGTTCGGAAGTACTCAAAATGAACGGAAATTCCTCGAAATTCGGAATTCAGCATGAAACTCGAAATATTCGAAGTTCAAGTATAGCGTTTAGCTGTCCCGTTATTTAATAATGTCACAGTTTAGTAGGCAGTTGCCAATCTTCGTTTGAGTTTGATCTCGATTTTCAATTTTCGAGCGAAACGCAACGGGGATCAAACTACAAACACAGCGGGTTAGGGCAACATTACCCGTATAGGGATGTAGGGTTGATTCGTCTAATTTAATGTCATCATCATGGGGATTATACATATTTGACACAGTATTTGCCCTACACTGTCAGTAGTTCATATTTTCATGCGTTTTTCGACTTTTCAAAAAAGTGCACTTCAACCTGTTTTCTAAGTTTTAGATATTGCTTCATCAAGAAATCTCGATATACTGCATTCTGTGAACAGCAGTAAGGATGTGTACCGTATACAGGGTTCGTTCTCTCCCGAGCCGAAACAATGTTTCTTGCCCTATCTCTTGCCCCGCTGTGTCTGTAGTTTGATTCCGTTGTTTTTCGGTGTAATTTCGTGAATTGTTCCTTATATCGAGATCAAACTATAACGAAGATCTGGCGGAACCCTATACTACAGTCAGGCAGTAGCGCCCAGCAATATAAGACTTAACAATAATGAAAATTTGGAAAGTTTCATTCTTTTGTGAAAGAGTAAATCTGACAGCGCAAGCCCTTTTTTCCGTGTTTTTTGTTGATGTCACTCGGGGCTAGCATTATAGAAGTACAGAGTCAAAAGCGTGTGTTGACTTCTTTTAACCACAACGAGAGTTGATTAAACTTGGCGAAAAAAACAAAAATTTCGAACTCGGCAGGATTCGAACCTGCAATTTTCTGCTCCGTAGGCAGACGCGTTATCCATTGCGCCACGAGTCCACATGCAGTTGTCTTTGGAAACGCAAACAAAACCAGCACACTTTATTTCTGGGTTCCCCTAATCGATATCGAAAGACGCTGTCAATTTGATTCTAATTTTAAAATCATATTAATTCATTGTTCATATACTATTAGAGCCAAAATTCTATCGGATAAGAGCCAGCTGCATGAACAAAGGAAAACTATGCATTATTCAGCGGGGTTTGTAGTTTGATCCCGTTGAGTTCCGGTTGAAATTCGTGAATTATGGCCTGTATCCAGATCAAAACAACGAATATTGGTCACACCCTATAATTGGGTTTAACTCTTAGCAAGTTCTTATACCACACCAAATCTCACGTATTTTCTGTACGTGAAATGCCAACAGTGTCCCAACCAGTCAGTAGTTGCCCGCGGCACTAAACATACACAGAAAAAAGGGGTGAACAACCAAAGCGGCGAGTATAAAAGAGAGAGGAAAATGTAGAGAATATCAACCAAGTAGATCATACAAACATGTTCGCCAAGATGTGAGTTTTACTGTTTAGTTGTCTGTTCTTCAGAGTTAAAAAAACATTTCCTAGATTAATTTCCATAGAACACTAATTAATCGTGTAAATTGCTGAATTGATTTAAATTAAGATTGACCAAAGTACTTTTCTTACAAACAATACTTCAATTTCCAGTGTCTGTCTCGTAGCCGTTGCCTGTATTCTCTCCGGAGCTGATGCGCAGTATTATTCCCCTTACGGATACGCAGCTGCGTACCCGACTGCCTACAGTGCCGCCTACTCTCCTTACGCATCGTATTACGGTGGTTACGCAGGATACGCAGCAGCCTATCCCGCTTACTACGGATGGGGAAGCAACAAGGTATGTTGCATCTTGTTACTCAATCTACAGAAGAATTCTCCAAACTTCCTCCAATAGTTATTACAAAAGACTTTAAAGAGGCGACCCTATTTGAATTTAGTACCAATTTGCAAGTATTCCAACTTCAATCAATAAATATGTTTTCCAGGGTCAACCATCTGATGCCAAGCCAGTACCAGCTTCTTTGACCAACAATCAGTGATCATAACAACACTTGTTTGTACATTACGAACCAATGCGAAACCAATCAATGAAACATTTGCTCATACACTTTGTATTTACTGTTTTTGTCAAGAATTGTAAAAATCGAGTTCGGAAGTACTCAAAATGAACGGAAATTCCTCGAAATTCGGAATTCAGCATGAAACTCGAAATATTCGAAGTTCAAGTATAGCGTTTAGCTGTCCCGTTATTTAATAATGTCACAGTTTAGTAGGCAGTTGCCAATCTTCGTTTGAGTTTGATCTCGATTTTCAATTTTCGAGCGAAACGCAACGGGGATCAAACTACAAACACAGCGGGTTAGGGCAACATTACCCGTATAGGGATGTAGGGTTGATTCGTCTAATTTAATGTCATCATCATGGGGATTATACATATTTGACACAGTATTTGCCCTACACTGTCAGTAGTTCATATTTTCATGCGTTTTTCGACTTTTCAAAAAAGTGCACTTCAACCTGTTTTCTAAGTTTTAGATATTGCTTCATCAAGAAATCTCGATATTCTGTGAACAGCAGTAAGGATGTGTACCGTATACAGGGTTCGTTCTCTCCCGAGCCGAAACAATGTTTCTTGCCCTATCTCTTGCCCCGCTGTGTCTGTAGTTTGATTCCGTTGTTTTTCGGTGTAATTTCGTGATTTGTTCCTTATATCGAGATCAAACTATAACGAAGATCTGGCGGAACCCTATACTACAGTCCGGCAGTAGCGCCCAGCAATATAAGACTTAACAATAATGAAAATTTGGAAAGTATCATTCTTTTGTGAAAGAGTAAATTTGACAGCGCAAGCCCTTTTTTCCGTGTTTTTTGTTGATGTCACTCGGTGCTAGCATTATATAAATACAGAGTCAAGAGCGTGTGTTGACTTCTTTTAACCACAACGAGAGTTGATTGAACTTGACGAAAAAAAAATTTCGAACTCGGCAGGATTCGAACCTGCAATCTTCTGCTCCGTAGGCAGACGCGTATCCATTGCGCCACGAGTCCACATGCAGGTGTCTTTGGAAACGCCAACAAACCCAGCACACTTTATTTCTGGGTTCCCCTAATCGATATCGAAAGACGCTGTCAATTTGATTCTAATTTTAAAATTACATTAATTCATTGTTCTTATACTATTAGAGCCAAAATTCTATCGGATAAGAGCCAGCTGCATGAACAAAGGAAAACTATGCATTATTCAGCGGGGTTTGTAGTTTGATCCCGTTGAGTTCCGGTTGAAATTCGTGAATTATGGCCTGTATCCAGATCAAAACAACGATTATTGGTCACACCCTATAATTAGGTTTAACTCTTAGCAAGTTCTTATACCACACCAAATCTCACGTATTTTCTGTACGTGAAATGCCAACAGTGTCCCCAACCAGTCAGTAGTTGCCCGCGGCACTAAACATACACAAAAAAAAGGGGTGAACAACCAAAGCGGCGAGTATAAAAGAGAGAGGAAAATGTAGAGAATATCAAACAAGTAGATCATACAAACATGTTCGCCAAGATGTGAGTTTTACTGTTTAGTTGTCTGTTCTTCAGAGTTTGAAAAAATTTCCTAGATTAATTTCCATAGAACACTAAATAATCGTGTGAATCGCTAAATTAATTCAAATTAAGATTGAGCAAAGTACTTTTCTTACAAACAATACTTCAATTTCCAGTGTCTGTCTCGTAGCCGTTGCCTGTGTTCTCTCCGGAGCTGATGCGCAGTATTATTCCCCTTACGGATACGCAGCTGCGTACCAGACTGCCTACAGTGCCGCCTACTCTCCTTACGCATCGTATTACGGTGGTTACGCAGGATACGCAGCAGCCTATCCCGCTTACTACGGATGGGGAAGCAACAAGGTATGTTGCATCTTGTTACTCAATCTACAGAAGAATTCTCCAAACTTCCTCCAATAGTTATTATAAAAGACTTTGAAGAGGCGAACCTATTTGAATTTAGTACCAATTTGCAAGTATTCCAACTTCAATCAATAACTATGTTTTCCAGGGCCAACCATCTGATGCCAAGCCAGTACCAGCTTCTTTGACCAACAATCAGTGATCATAACAACACTTGTTTGTACATTACGAACCAATGCGAAACCAATCAATGAAACATTTGCTCATACACTTTGTATTTACTGTTTTTGTCAAGAATTGTAAAAATCGAGTTCGGAAGTACTCAAAATGAACGGAAATTCCTCGAAATTCGGAATTCAGCATGAAACTCGAAATATTCGAAGTTCAAGTATAGCGTTTAGCTGTCCCGTTATTTAATAATGTCACAGTTTAGTAGGTAGTTGCCAATCTTCGTTTGAGTTTGATCTCGATTTTCAATTTTCGAGCGAAACGCAACGGGGATCAAACTACAAACACAGCGGGTTAGGGCAACATTACCCGTATAGGGATGTAGGGTTGATTCGTCTAATTTAATGTCATCATCATGGGGATTATACATATTTGACACAGTATTTGTCAGTAGTTCATATTTTCATGCGTTTTTCGACTTTTCAAAAAAGTGCACTTCAACCTGTTTTCTAAGTTTTAGATATTGCTTCATCAAGAAATCTCGATATTCTGTGAACAGCAGTAAGGATGTGTACCGTATACAGGGTTCGTTCTCTCCCGAGCCGAAACAATGTTTCTTGCCCTATCTCTTGCCCCGCTGTGTCTGTAGTTTGATTCCGTTGTTTTTCGGTGTAATTTCGTGAATTGTTCCTTATATCGAGATCAAACTATAACGAAGATCTGGCGGAACCCTACACTACAGTCAGGCAGTAGCGCCCAGCAATATAAGACTTAACAATAATGAAAATTTGGAAAGTTTCATTCTTTTGTGAAAGAGTAAATCTGACAGCGCAAGCCCTTTTTTCCGTGTTTTTTGTTGATGTCACTCGGGGCTAGCATTATAGAAGTACAGAGTCAAAAGCGTGTGTTGACTTCTTTTAACCACAACGAGAGTTGATTAAACTTGGCGAAAAAAACAAAAATTTCGAACTCGGCAGGATTCGAACCTGCAATTTTCTGCTCCGTAGGCAGACGCGTTATCCATTGCGCCACGAGTCCACATGCAGTTGTCTTTGGAAACGCAAACAAAACCAGCACACTTTATTTCTGGGTTCCCCTAATCGATATCGAAAGACGCTGTCAATTTGATTCTAATTTTAAAATCATATTAATTCATTGTTCATATACTATTAGAGCCAAAATTCTATCGGATAAGAGCCAGCTGCATGAACAAAGGAAAACTATGCATTATTCAGCGGGGTTTGTAGTTTGATCCCGTTGAGTTCCGGTTGAAATTCGTGAATTATGGCCTGTATCCAGATCAAAACAACGAATATTGGTCACACCCTATAATTAGGTTTAACTCTTAGCAAGTTCTTATACCACACCAAATCTCACGTATTTTCTGTACGTGAAATGCCAACAGTGTCCCAACCAGTCAGTAGTTGCCCGCGGCACTAAACATACACAGAAAAAAGGGGTGAACAACCAAAGCGGCGAGTATAAAAGAGAGAGGAAAATGTAGAGAATATCAACCAAGTAGATCATACAAACATGTTCGCCAAGATGTGAGTTTTACTGTTTAGTTGTCTGTTCTTCAGAGTTAAAAAACATTTCCTAGATTAATTTCCATAGAACACTAATTAATCGTGTAAATTGCTGAATTGATTTAAATTAAGATTGACCAAAGTACTTTTCTTACAAACAATACTTCAATTTCCAGTGTCTGTCTCGTAGCCGTTGCCTGTATTCTCTCCGGAGCTGATGCGCAGTATTATTCCCCTTACGGATACGCAGCTGCGTACCCGACTGCCTACAGTGCCGCCTACTCTCCTTACGCATCGTATTACGGTGGTTACGCAGGATACGCAGCAGCCTATCCCGCTTACTACGGATGGGGAAGCAACAAGGTATGTTGCATCTTGTTACTCAATCTACAGAAGAATTCTCCAAACTTCCTCCAATAGTTATTACAAAAGACTTTAAAGAGGCGACCCTATTTGAATTTAGTACCAATTTGCAAGTATTCCAACTTCAATCAATAAATATGTTTTCCAGGGCCAACCATCTGATGCCAAGCCAGTACCAGCTTCTTTGACCAACAATCAGTGATCATAACAACACTTGTTTGTACATTACGAACCAATGCGAAACCAATCAATGAAACATTTGCTCATACACTTTGTATTTACTGTTTTTGTCAAGAATTGTAAAAATCGAGTTCGGAAGTACTCAAAATGAACGGAAATTCCTCGAAATTCGGAATTCAGCATGAAACTCGAAATATTCGAAGTTCAAGTATAGCGTTTAGCTGTCCCGTTATTTAATAATGTCACAGTTTAGTAGGCAGTTGCCAATCTTCGTTTGAGTTTGATCTCGATTTTCAATTTTCGAGCGAAACGCAACGGGGATCAAACTACAAACACAGCGGGTTAGGGCAACATTACCCGTATAGGGATGTAGGGTTGATTCGTCTAATTTAATGTCATCATCATGGGGATTATACATATTTGACACAGTATTTGCCCTACACTGTCAGTAGTTCATATTTTCATGCGTTTTTCGACTTTTCAAAAAAGTGCACTTCAACCTGTTTTCTAAGTTTTAGATATTGCTTCATCAAGAAATCTCGATATTCTGTGAACAGCAGTAAGGATGTGTACCGTATACAGGGTTCGTTCTCTCCCGAGCCGAAACAATGTTTCTTGCCCTATCTCTTGCCCCGCTGTGTCTGTAGTTTGATTCCGTTGTTTTTCGGTGTAATTTCGTGAATTGTTCCTTATATCGAGATCAAACTATAACGAAGATCTGGCGGAACCCTACACTACAGTCAGGCAGTAGCGCCCAGCAATATAAGACTTAACAATAATGAAAATTTGGAAAGTTTCATTCTTTTGTGAAAGAGTAAATCTGACAGCGCAAGCCCTTTTTTCCGTGTTTTTTGTTGATGTCACTCGGGGCTAGCATTATAGAAGTACAGAGTCAAAAGCGTGTGTTGACTTCTTTTAACCACAACGAGAGTTGATTAAACTTGGCGAAAAAAACAAAAATTTCGAACTCGGCAGGATTCGAACCTGCAATTTTCTGCTCCGTAGGCAGAATCGTTATCCATTGCGCCACGAGTCCACATGCAGTTGTCTTTGGAAACGCAAACAAAACCAGCACACTTTATTTCTGGGTTCCCCTAATCGATATCGAAAGACGCTGTCAATTTGATTCTAATTTTAAAATCATATTAATTCATTGTTCATATACTATTAGAGCCAAAATTCTATCGGATAAGAGCCAGCTGCATGAACAAAGGAAAACTATGCATTATTCAGCGGGGTTTGTAGTTTGATCCCGTTGAGTTCCGGTTGAAATTCGTGAATTATGGCCTGTATCCAGATCAAAACAACGAATATTGGTCACACCCTATAATTAGGTTTAACTCTTAGCAAGTTCTTATACCACACCAAATCTCACGTATTTTCTGTACGTGAAATGCCAACAGTGTCCCAACCAGTCAGTAGTTGCCCGCGGCACTAAACATACACAGAAAAAAGGGGTGAACAACCAAAGCGGCGAGTATAAAAGAGAGAGGAAAATGTAGAGAATATCAACCAAGTAGATCATACAAACATGTTCGCCAAGATGTGAGTTTTACTGTTTAGTTGTCTGTTCTTCAGAGTTAAAAAACATTTCCTAGATTAATTTCCATAGAACACTAATTAATCGTGTAAATTGCTGAATTGATTTAAATTAAGATTGACCAAAGTACTTTTCTTACAAACAATACTTCAATTTCCAGTGTCTGTCTCGTAGCCGTTGCCTGTATTCTCTCCGGAGCTGATGCGCAGTATTATTCCCCTTACGGATACGCAGCTGCGTACCCGACTGCCTACAGTGCCGCCTACTCTCCTTACGCATCGTATTACGGTGGTTACGCAGGATACGCAGCAGCCTATCCCGCTTACTACGGATGGGGAAGCAACAAGGTATGTTGCATCTTGTTACTCAATCTACAGAAGAATTCTCCAAACTTCCTCCAATAGTTATTACAAAAGACTTTAAAGAGGCGACCCTATTTGAATTTAGTACCAATTTGCAAGTATTCCAACTTCAATCAATAAATATGTTTTCCAGGGCCAACCATCTGATGCCAAGCCAGTACCAGCTTCTTTGACCAACAATCAGTGATCATAACAACACTTGTTTGTACATTACGAACCAATGCGAAACCAATCAATGAAACATTTGCTCATACACTTTGTATTTACTGTTTTTGTCAAGAATTGTAAAAATCGAGTTCGGAAGTACTCAAAATGAACGGAAATTCCTCGAAATTCGGAATTCAGCATGAAACTCGAAATATTCGAAGTTCAAGTATAGCGTTTAGCTGTCCCGTTATTTAATAATGTCACAGTTTAGTAGGCAGTTGCCAATCTTCGTTTGAGTTTGATCTCGATTTTCAATTTTCGAGCGAAACGCAACGGGGATCAAACTACAAACACAGCGGGTTAGGGCAACATTACCCGTATAGGGATGTAGGGTTGATTCGTCTAATTTAATGTCATCATCATGGGGATTATACATATTTGACACAGTATTTGCCCTACACTGTCAGTAGTTCATATTTTCATGCGTTTTTCGACTTTTCAAAAAAGTGCACTTCAACCTGTTTTCTAAGTTTTAGATATTGCTTCATCAAGAAATCTCGATATACTGCATTCTGTGAACAGCAGTAAGGATGTGTACCGTATACAGGGTTCGTTCTCTCCCGAGCCGAAACAATGTTTCTTGCCCTATCTCTTGCCCCGCTGTGTCTGTAGTTTGATTCCGTTGTTTTTCGGTGTAATTTCGTGAATTGTTCCTTATATCGAGATCAAACTATAACGAAGATCTGGCGGAACCCTATACTACAGTCCGGCAGTAGCGCCCAGCAATATAAGACTTAACAATAATGAAAGTTTGGAAAGTTTCATTCTTTTGTGAAAAAGTAAATCTGACAGCGCAAGCCCTTTTTCCGTGTTTTTTATTGATGTCACTCGGTGCTAGCATTATAGAAATACAGGGTCAAGAGCGTGTGTTGACTTCTTTTAACCACAACGAGAGTTGATTGAACTTGGCGAAAAAACAAAAATTTCGAACTCGGCAGGATTCGAACCTGCAATCTTCTGCTCCGTAGGCAGACGCGTTATCCATTGCGCCACGAGTCCACATGCAGGTGTCTTTGGAAACGCCAACAAACCCAGCACACTTTATTTCTGGGTTCCCCTAATCGATATCGAAAGACGCTGTCAATTTGATTCTAATTTTAAAATTACATTAATTCATTGTTCATATACTATTAGAGCCAAAATTCTATCGGATAAGAGCCAGCTGCATGAACAAAGGAAAACTATGCATTATTCAGCGGGGTTTGTAGTTTGATCCCGTTGAGTTCCGGTTGAAATTCGTGAATTATGGCCTGTATCCAGATCAAGACAACGAATATTGGTCACACCCTATAATCAGATTTAACTCTTAGCAAGTTCTTATACCACACCAAATCTCACGTATTTTCTGTACGTGAAATGCCAACAGTGTCCCCAACCAGTCAGTAGTTGCCCGCGGCACTAAACATACACAGAAAAAGGGGTGAACAACCAAAGCGGCGAGTATAAAAGAGAGATGAAAATGTAGAGAATATCAACCAAGTAGATCATACAAACATGTTCGCCAAGATGTGAGTTTTACTGTTTAGTTGTCTGTTCTTCAGAGTTTAAAAACACTTCCTAGATTAATTTCCATAGAACACTAAATAATCGTGTGAATCGCTAAATTAATTCAAATTAAGATTGAGCAAAGTACTTTTCTTACAAACAATACTTCAATTTCCAGTGTCTGTCTCGTAGCCGTTGCCTGTGTTCTCTCCGGAGCTGATGCGCAGTATTATTCCCCTTACGGATACGCAGCTGCGTACCCGACTGCCTACAGTGCCGCCTACTCTCCTTACGCATCGTATTACGGTGGTTACGCAGGATACGCAGCAGCCTATCCCGCTTACTACGGATGGGGAAGCAACAAGGTATGTTGCATCTTGTTACTCAATCTACAGAAGAATTCTCCAAACTTCCTCCAATAGTTATTACAAAAGACTTTGAAGAGGCAACCCTATTTGAATTTAGTACCAATTTGCAAGTATTACAACTTCAATCAATAACTATGTTTTCCAGGGCCAAACATCTGATGCCAAGCCAGTACCAGCTTCTTTGACCAACAATCAGTGATCATAACAACACTTGTTTGTACATTACGAACCAATGCGAAACCAATCAATGAAACATTTGCTCATACACTTTGTATTTACTGTTTTTGTCAAGAATTGTAAAAATCGAGTTCGGAAGTACTCAAAATGAACGGAAATTCCTCGAAATTCGGAATTCAGCATGAAACTCGAAATATTCGAAGTTCAAGTATAGCGTTTAGCTGTCCCGTTATTTAATAATGTCACAGTTTAGTAGGCAGTTGCCAATCTTCGTTTGAGTTTGATCTCGATTTTCAATTTTCGAGCGAAACGCAACGGGGATCAAACTACAAACACAGCGGGTTAGGGCAACATTACCCGTATAGGGATGTAGGGTTGATTCGTCTAATTTAATGTCATCATCATGGGGATTATACATATTTGACACAGTATTTGCCCTACACTGTCAGTAGTTCATATTTTCATGCGTTTTTCGACTTTTCAAAAAAGTGCACTTCAACCTGTTTTCTAAGTTTTAGATATTGCTTCATCAAGAAATCTCGATATACTGCATTCTGTGAACAGCAGTAAGGATGTATACCGTATGCAGGGTTCGTTCTCTCCCGAGCCGAAACAATGTTTCTTGCCCTATCTCTTGCCCCGCTGTGTCTGTAGTTTGATTCCGTTGTTTTTCGGTGTAATTTCGTGAATTGTTCCTTATATCGAGATCAAACTATAACGAAGATCTGGCGGAACCCTATACTACAGTCCGGCAGTAGCGCCCAGCAATATAAGACTTAACAATAATGAAAATTTGGAAAGTTTCATTCTTTTGTGAAAAAGTAAATCTGACAGCGCAAGCCCTTTTTCCGTGTTTTTTATTGATGTCACTCGGTGCTAGCATTATAGAAATACAGGGTCAAGAGCGTGTGTTGACTTCTTTTAACCACAACGAGAGTTGATTGAACTTGGCGAAAAAACAAAAATTTCGAACTCGGCAGGATTCGAACCTGCAATCTTCTGCTCCGTAGGCAGACGCGTTATCCATTGCGCCACGAGTCCACATGCAGGTGTCTTTGGAAACGCCAACAAACCCAGCACACTTTATTTCTGGGTTCCCCTAATCGATATCGAAAGACGCTGTCAATTTGATTCTAATTTTAAAATTACATTAATTCATTGTTCATATACTATTAGAGCCAAAATTCTATCGGATAAGAGCCAGCTGCATGAACAAAGGAAAACTATGCATTATTCAGCGGGGTTTGTAGTTTGATCCCGTTGAGTTCCGGTTGAAATTCGTGAATTATGGCCTGTATCCAGATCAAGACAACGAATATTGGTCACACCCTATAATCAGATTTAACTCTTAGCAAGTTCTTATACCACACCAAATCTCACGTATTTTCTGTACGTGAAATGCCAACAGTGTCCCCAACCAGTCAGTAGTTGCCCGCGGCACTAAACATACACAGAAAAAAGGGGTGAACAACCAAAGCGGCGAGTATAAAAGAGAGATGAAAATGTAGAGAATATCAACCAAGTAGATCATACAAACATGTTCGCCAAGATGTGAGTTTTACTGTTTAGTTGTCTGTTCTTCAGAGTTTAAAAACACTTCCTAGATTAATTTCCATAGAACACTAAATAATCGTGTGAATCGCTAAATTAATTCAAATTAAGATTGAGCAAAGTACTTTTCTTACAAACAATACTTCAATTTCCAGTGTCTGTCTCGTAGCCGTTGCCTGTGTTCTCTCCGGAGCTGATGCGCAGTATTATTCCCCTTACGGATACGCAGCTGCGTACCCGACTGCCTACAGTGCCGCCTACTCTCCTTACGCATCGTATTACGGTGGTTACGCAGGATACGCAGCAGCCTATCCCGCTTACTACGGATGGGGAAGCAACAAGGTATGTTGCATCTTGTTACTCAATCTACAGAAGAATTCTCCAAACTTCCTCCAATAGTTATTACAAAAGACTTTGAAGAGGCAACCCTATTTGAATTTAGTACCAATTTGCAAGTATTCCAACTTCAATCAATAACTATGTTTTCCAGGGCCAAACATCTGATGCCAAGCCAGTACCAGCTTCTTTGACCAACAATCAGTGATCATAACAACACTTGTTTGTACATTACGAACCAATGCGAAACCAATCAATGAAACATTTGCTCATACACTTTGTATTTACTGTTTTTGTCAAGAATTGTAAAAATCGAGTTCGGAAGTACTCAAAATGAACGGAAATTCCTCGAAATTCGGAATTCAGCATGAAACTCGAAATATTCGAAGTTCAAGTATAGCGTTTAGCTGTCCCGTTATTTAATAATGTCACAGTTTAGTAGGTAGTTGCCAATCTTCGTTTGAGTTTGATCTCGATTTTCAACTTTCGACCGAAACGCAACGGGGATCAAACTACAAACACAGCGGGTTAGGGCAACATTACCCGTATAGGGATGTAGGGTTGATTCGTCTAATTTAATGTCATCATCATGGGGATTATACATATTTGACACAGTATTTGCCCTACACTGTCAGTAGTTCATATTTTCATGCGTTTTTCGACTTTTCAAAAAAGTGCACTTCAACCTGTTTTCTAAGTTTTAGATATTGCTTCATCAAGAAATCTCGATATACTGCATTCTGTGAACAGCAGTAAGGATGTGTACCGTATACAGGGTTCGTTCTCTCCCGAGCCGAAACAATGTTTCTTGCCCTATCTCTTGCCCCGCTGTGTCTGTAGTTTGATTCCGTTGTTTTTCGGTGTAATTTCGTGAATTGTTCCTCATATCGAGATCAAACTATAACGAAGATCTGGCGGAACCCTATACTACAGTCCGGCAGTAGCGCCCAGCAATATAAGACTTAACAATAATGAAAATTTGGAAAGTTTCATTCTTTTGTGAAAAAGTAAATCTGACAGCGCAAGCCCTTTTTCCGTGTTTTTTATTGATGTCACTCGGTGCTAGCATTATAGAAATACAGGGTCAAGAGCGTGTGTTGACTTCTTTTAACCACAACGAGAGTTGATTGAACTTGGCGAAAAAACAAAAATTTCGAACTCGGCAGGATTCGAACCTGCAATCTTCTGCTCCGTAGGCAGACGCGTTATCCATTGCGCCACGAGTCCACATGCAGGTGTCTTTGGAACCGCCAACAAACCCAGCACACTTTATTTCTGGGTTCCCCTAATCGATATCGAAAGACGCTGTCAATTTGATTCTAATTTTAAAATTACATTAATTCATTGTTCATATACTATTAGAGCCAAAATTCTATCGGATAAGAGCCAGCTGCATGAACAAAGGAAAACTATGCATTATTCAGCGGGGTTTGTAGTTTGATCCCGTTGAGTTCCGGTTGAAATTCGTGAATTATGGCCTGTATCCAGATCAAGACAACGAATATTGGTCACACCCTATAATCAGATTTAACTCTTAGCAAGTTCTTATACCACACCAAATCTCACGTATTTTCTGTACGTGAAATGCCAACAGTGTCCCCAACCAGTCAGTAGTTGCCCGCGGCACTAAACATACACAGAAAAAAGGGGTGAACAACCAAAGCGGCGAGTATAAAAGAGAGATGAAAATGTAGAGAATATCAACCAAGTAGATCATACAAACATGTTCGCCAAGATGTGAGTTTTACTGTTTAGTTGTCTGTTCTTCAGAGTTTAAAAACACTTCCTAGATTAATTTCCATAGAACACTAAATAATCGTGTGAATCGCTAAATTAATTCAAATTAAGATTGAGCAAAGTACTTTTCTTACAAACAATACTTCAATTTCCAGTGTCTGTCTCGTAGCCGTTGCCTGTGTTCTCTCCGGAGCTGATGCGCAGTATTATTCCCCTTACGGATACGCAGCTGCGTACCCGACTGCCTACAGTGCCGCCTACTCTCCTTACGCATCGTATTACGGTGGTTACGCAGGATACGCAGCAGCCTATCCCGCTTACTACGGATGGGGAAGCAACAAGGTATGTTGCATCTTGTTACTCAATCTACAGAAGAATTCTCCAAACTTCCTCCAATAGTTATTACAAAAGACTTTGAAGAGGCAACCCTATTTGAATTTAGTACCAATTTGCAAGTATTCCAACTTCAATCAATAACTATGTTTTCCAGGGCCAAACATCTGATGCCAAGCCAGTACCAGCTTCTTTGACCAACAATCAGTGATCATAACAACACTTGTTTGTACATTACGAACCAATGCGAAACCAATCAATGAAACATTTGCTCATACACTTTGTATTTACTGTTTTTGTCAAGAATTGTAAAAATCGAGTTCGGAAGTACTCAAAATGAACGGAAATTCCTCGAAATTCGGAATTCAGCATGAAACTCGAAATATTCGAAGTTCAAGTATAGCGTTTAGCTGTCCCGTTATTTAATAATGTCACAGTTTAGTAGGTAGTTGCCAATCTTCGTTTGAGTTTGATCTCGATTTTCAACTTTCGACCGAAACGCAACGGGGATCAAACTACAAACACAGCGGGTTAGGGCAACATTACCCGTATAGGGATGTAGGGTTGATTCGTCTAATTTAATGTCATCATCATGGGGATTATACATATTTGACACAGTATTTGCCCTACACTGTCAGTAGTTCATATTTTCATGCGTTTTTCGACTTTTCAAAAAAGTGCACTTCAACCTGTTTTCTAAGTTTTAGATATTGCTTCATCAAGAAATCTCGATATACTGCATTCTGTGAACAGCAGTAAGGATGTGTACCGTATACAGGGTTCGTTCTCTCCCGAGCCGAAACAATGTTTCTTGCCCTATCTCTTGCCCCGCTGTGTCTGTAGTTTGATTCCGTTGTTTTTCGGTGTAATTTCGTGATTTGTTCCTTATATCGAGATCAAACTATAACGAAGATCTGGCGGAACCCTATAGTACAGTCCGGCAGTAGCGCCCAGCAATATAAGACTTAACAATAATGAAAATTTGGAAAGTTTCATTCTTTTGTGAAAAAGTAAATCTGACAGCGCAAGCCCTTTTTCCGTGTTTTTTATTGATGTCACTCGGTGCTAGCATTATAGAAATACAGGGTCAAGAGCGTGTGTTGACTTCTTTTAACCACAACGAGAGTTGATTGAACTTGGCGAAAAAACAAAAATTTCGAACTCGGCAGGATTCGAACCTGCAATCTTCTGCTCCGTAGGCAGACGCGTTATCCATTGCGCCACGAGTCCACATGCAGGTGTCTTTGGAAACGCCAACAAACCCAGCACACTTTATTTCTGGGTTCCCCTAATCGATATCGAAAGACGCTGTCAATTTGATTCTAATTTTAAAATTACATTAATTCATTGTTCATATACTATTAGAGCCAAAATTCTATCGGATAAGAGCCAGCTGCATGAACAAAGGAAAACTATGCATTATTCAGCGGGGTTTGTAGTTTGATCCCGTTGAGTTCCGGTTGAAATTCGTGAATAAATGGCCTGTATCCAGATCAAAACAACGAATATTGGTCACACCCTATAATTAGGTTTAACTCTTAGCAAGTTTCTATACCACACCAAATCTCACGTATTTTCTGTACGTGAAATGCCAACAGTGTCCCCAACCAGTCAGTAGTTGCCCGCGGCATTAAACATACACAGAAAAAAGGGGTGAACAACCAAAGCGGCGAGTATAAAAGAGAGAGGGAAATGTAGAGAATATCAACCAAGTAGATCATACGAACATGTTCGCCAAGATGTGAGTTTTACTGTTTAGTTGTCTGTTCTTCAGAGTTTAAAAACATTTCCTAGATTAATTTCCATAGAAAACTAAATAATCGTGTAAATCGCTAATATGATTCAAATTAAGATTGACCAAAGTACTTTTCTTACAAAAAATACTTCAATTTCCAGTGCCTGTCTCGTAGCCGTTGCCTGTGTTCTCTCCGGAGCTGATGCGCAGTATTATTCCCCTTACGGATACGCAGCTGCGTACCCGACTGCCTACAGTGCCGCCTACTCTCCTTACGCATCGTATTACGGTGGTTACGCAGGATACGCAGCAGCCTATCCCGCTTACTACGGATGGGGAAGCAACAAGGTATGCTGCATCTTGTTACTCAATCTACAGAAGAATTCTCCAAACTTCCTCCAATAGTTATTACAAAAGACTTTGAAGAGGCGACCCTATTTGAATTTAGTACCAATTTGCAAGCATTCCAACTTCAATCAATAACTATGTTTTCCAGGGCCAACCATCTGATGCCAAGCCAGTACCAGCTTCTTTGACCAACAATCAGTGATCATAACAACACTTGTTTGTACATTACGAACCAATGCGAAACCAATCAATGAAACATTTGCTCATACACTTTGTATTTACTGTTTTTGTCAAGAATTGTAAAAATCGAGTTCGGAAGTACTCAAAATGAACGGAAATTCCTCGAAATTCGGAATTCAGCATGAAACTCGAAATATTCGAAGTTCAAGTATAGCGTTTAGCTGTCCCGTTATTCAATAATGTCACAGTTTAGTAGGTAGTTGCCAATCTTCGTTTGAGTTTGATCTCGATTTTCAATTTTCGAGCGAAACGCAACGGGGATCAAACTACAAACACAGCGGGTTAGGGCAACATTACCCGTATAGGGATGTAGGGTTGATTCGTCTAATTTAATGTCATCATCATGGGGATTATACATATTTGACACAGTATTTGCCCTACACTGTCAGTAGTTCATATTTTCATGCGTTTTTCGACTTTTCAAAAAAGTGCACTTCAACCTGTTTTCTAAGTTTTAGATATTGCTTCATCAAGAAATCTCGATATACTGTATTTTGTGAACAGCAGTAAGGATGTGTACCGTATACAGGGTTCGTTCTCTTCCGAGCCGAAACCATGTTTCTTGCCCTATCTCTTGCCCCGCTGTGTCTGTAGTTTGATTCCGTTGTTTTTCGGTGTAATTTCGTGAATTGTTCCTTATATCGAGATCAAACTATAACGAAGATCTGGCGGAACCCTATACTACAGTCAGGCAGTAGCGCCCAGCAATATAAGACTTAACAATAATGAAAATTTGGAAAGTTTCATTCTTTGGGAAAGAATAAATCTGACAGCGCAAACCCTTTTTCCGTGTTTTTTATTGATGTCAGTCGGTGCTAGCATTATAGAAATACAGAGTCAAGAGCGTGTGTTGACTTCTTTTAACCACAACGAGAGTTGATCAAACTTGGCGAAAAAACAAAAATTTCGAACTCGGCAGGATTCGAACCTGCAATCTTCTGCTCCGTAGGCAGACGCGTTATCCATTGCGCCACGAGTCCACATGCAGGTGTCTTTGGAAAAACAAACCCAGCACACTTTATTTCTGGGTTCCCCTAACCGATATCGACATACGCTGTCAATTTGATTCTAATTTCAAAATTGTATTAATTCATTGTTCATATACTATTAGAGCCAAAATTCTATCGGATAAGAGCCAGCTGCATGAACAAAGGAAAACTATGCATTATTCAGCGGGGTTTGTAGTTTGATCCCGTTGAGTTCCGGTTGAAATTCGTGAATTATGGCCTGTATCCAGATCAAAACAACGAATATTGGTCACACCCTATAATTAGGTTTAACTCTTAGCAAGTTCTTATACCACACCAAATCTCACGTATTTTCTGTACGTGAAATGCCAACAGTGTCCCCAACCAGTCAGTAGTTGCCCGCGGCACTAAACATACACAGAAAAAAGGGGTGAACAACCAAAGCGGCGAGTATAAAAGAGAGAGGAAAATGTAGAGAATATCAAACAAGTAGATCATACAAACATGTTCGCCAAGATGTGAGTTTTACTGTTTAGTTGTCTGTTCTTCAGAGTATAAAAAAAATCCTAGATTAATTTCCATAGAACACTAAATAATCGTGTAAATCGCTGAATTGATTCAAATTAAGATTGACCAAAGTACTTTTATTACAAACAATACTTCAATTTCCAGTGTCTGTCTTGTAGCTGTTGCCTGTGTTCTCTCCGGAGCTGATGCGCAGTATTATTCCCCTTACGGATACGCAGCTGCGTACCCGACTGCCTACAGTGCCGCCTACTCTCCTTACGCATCGTATTACGGTGGTTACACAGGATACGCAGCAGCCTATCCCGCTTACTACGGATGGGGAAGCAACAAGGTATGTTGGATCTTGTTACTCACTCCACAGAAGAATTCTCCAAACTTCCTCCAATAGTTATTACAAAAGACTTTGAAGAGGCAACCCTATTTGAATTTAGTACCAATTTGCAAGTATTCCAACTTCAATCAATAACTATGTTTTCCAGGGCCAACCATCTGATGCCAAGCCAGTACCAGCTTCTTTGACCAACAATCCGTGATCATAACAACACTTGTTTGTACATTACGAACCAATGCGAAACCAATCAATGAAACATTTGCTCATACACTTTGTATTTACTGTTTTTGTCAAGAATTGTAAAAATCGAGTTCGGAAGTACTCAAAATGAACGGAAATTGTTCGAAATTCGGAATTCAGCATGAAACTCGAAATATTCGAAGTTCCAGTATAGCGTTTAGCTGTCCCGTTATTTAATAATGTCACAGTTTAGTAGGCAGTTGCCAATCTTCGTTTGAGTTTGATCTCGATTTTCAATTTTCGAGCGAAACGCAACGGGGATCAAACTACAAACACAGCGGGTTAGGGCAACATTACCCGTATAGGGATGTAGGGTTGATTCGTCTAATTTAATGTCATCATCATGGGGATTATACATAATTGACACAGTATTTGCCCTACACTGTCAGCAGTTCATATTTTCATGCGTTTTCCGACTTTTCAAAAAAGTGCACTTCAACCTGTTTTCTAAGTTTTAGATATTGCTTCATCAAGAAATCTCGATATACTGCATTCTGTGAACAGCAGTAAGGATGTGTACCGTATATAGGGTTCGTTCTCTCCCGAGCCGAAACAATGTTTCTTGCCCTATCTCTTGCCCCGCTGTGTCTGTAGTTTGATTCCGTTGTTTTTCGGTGTAATTTCGTGAATTGTTCCTTATATCGAGATCAAACTATAACGAAGATCTGGCGGAACCCTATACTACAGTCAGGCAGTAGCGCCCAGCAATATAAGACTCAACAATAATGAAAATTTGGAAAGTTTCATTCTTTTGTGAAAGAATAAATCTGACAGCGCAAGCCTTTTTTCCGTGTTTTTTTATTGATGTCACTCGGTGCTAGCTGCTAGCATTATAGAGATACAGAGTCAAGAGCGTGTGTTGACTTCTTTTAACCACAACGAGAGTTGATTAAACTTGGCGAAAAAAAAAATTTCGAACTCGGCAGGATTCGAACCTGTAATCTTCTGCTACGTAGGCAGACGCGTTATCCATTGCGCCACGAGTCCACATGCAGTTGTCTTTGGAAACGCCAACAAACCCAGCACACTTTATTTCTGGGTTACCCTAATCGATATCGAAAGACGCTGTCTATTTGATTCTAATTCTAAAATTATATTAATTTTTTGTTCATATACTATTAGAGCCAAAATTCTATCGGATAAGAGCCAGCTGCATGAACAAAGGAAAACTATGCATTATTCAGCGGGGTTTGTAGTTTGATCCCGTTGAGTTCCGGTTGAAATTCGTGAATTATGGCCTGTATCCAGATCAAAACAACGAATATTGGTCACACCCTATAATTAGGTTTAACTCTTAGCAAGTTCTTATACCACACCAAATCTCACGTATTTTCTGTACGTGAAATGCCAACAGTGTCCCCAACCAGTCAGTAGTTGCCCGCGGCATTAAACATACACAGAAAAAAGGGGTGAACAACCAAAGCGGCGAGTATAAAAGAGAGAGGAAAAGTAGAGAATATCAAACAAGTAGATCATACAAACATGTTCGCCAAGATGTGAGTTTTACTGTTTAGTTGTCTGTTCTTCAGAGTTTAAAAACATTTCCTAGATTAATTTCCATAGAACACTAAATAATCGTGTAAATCGCTGAATTGATTCAAATTAAGATTGACCAAAGTACTTTTCTTACAAACAATACTTCAATTTCCAGTGTCTGTCTCGTAGCCGTTGCCTGTATTCTCTCCGGAGCTGATGCGCAGTATTATTCCCCTTACGGATACGCAGCTGCGTACCCGACTGCCTACAGTGCCGCCTACTCTCCTTACGCATCGTATTACGGTGGTTACGCAGGATACGCAGCAGCCTATCCCGCTTACTACGGATGGGGAAGTAACAAGGTATGTTGCATCTTGTCTACAGAAGAATTCTCCAAACTTCCTCCAATAGTTATTACAAAAGACTTTAAAGAGGCGATCCTATTTGAATTTAGTACCAATTTGCAAGTATTCCAACTTCAATCAATAAATATGTTTTCCAGGGCCAACCATCTGATGCCAAGCCAGTACCAGCTTCTTTGACCAACAATCAGTGATCATAACACTTGTTTGTACATTACGAACCAATGCGAAACCAATCAATGAAACATTTGCTCATACACTTTGTATTTACGGTTTTTGTCAAGAATTGTAAAAATCGAGTTCGGAAGTACTCAAAATGAACGGAAATTGTTCGAAATTCGGAATTCAGCATGAAACTCGAAATATTCGAAGTTCAAGTATAGCGTTTAGCTGTCCCGTTATTTAATAATGTCACAGTTTAGTAGGCAGTTGCCAATCTTCGTTTGAGTTTGATCTCGATTTTCAATTTTCGAGCGAAACGCAACGGGGATCAAACTACAAACACAGCGGGTTAAGGCAACATTACCCGTATAGGGATGTAGGGTTGATCCGTCTAATTTAATGTCATCATCATGGGGATTATACATATTTGACACATTATTTGTCAGTAGTTCATGTTTTCATGCGTTTTTCGACTTTTCAAAAAAGTGCACTTCAACCTGTTTTCTAAGTTTTAGATATTGCTTCATCAAGAAATCTCGATATACTGCATTCTGTGAACAGCAGTAAGGATGTGTACCGTATACAGGGTTCGTTCTCTCCCGAGCCGAAACAATGTTTCTTGCCCTATCTCTTGCCCCGCTGTGTCTGTAGTTTGATTCCGTTGTTCTTCGGTGTAATTTCGTGATTTATTCCTTATATCGAGATCAAACTATAACGAAGATCTGGCGGAACCCTATACTACAGTCAGGCAGTAGCGCCCAGCAATATAAGACTTAACAATAATGAAAATTTGGAAAGTTTCATTCTTTTGTGAAAGAGTAAATCTGACAGCGCAAGCCCTTTTTCCGTGTTTTTTATTGATGTCACTCGGTGCTAGCATTATAGAAATACAGAGTCAAGAGCGTGTGTTGACTTCTTTTAACCACAACGAGAGTTGATTGAACTTGGCGAAAAAAACAATAAGTTCGAACTCGGCAGGATTCGAACCTGCAATCTTCTGCTCCGTAGGCAGACGCGTTATCCATTGCGCCACGAGTCCACATGCAGGTGTCTGTGGAAACGATAACAAACCCAGCACACTTTATTTCTGGGTTCCCCTAATCGATATCGAAAGACGCTGTCTATTTGATTCTAATTTTAAAATTATATTAATTCATTGTTCATATACTATTAGAGCCAAAATTCTATCGGATAAGAGCCAGCTGCATAGCTGCATGAACAAAGGAAAACTATGCATTATTCAGCGGGGTTTGTAGTTTGATCCCGTTGAGTTCCGGTTGAAATTCGTAAATTATGGCCTGTATCCAGATCAAGACAACGAATATTGGTCACACCCTATAATCAGATTTAACTCTTAGCAAGTTCTTATACCACACCAAATCTCACGTATTTTCTGTACGTGAAATGCCAACAGTGTCCCCAACCAGTCAGTAGTTGCCCGCGGCACTAAACATACACAGAAAAAAGGGGTGAACAACCAAAGCGGCGAGTATAAAAGAGAGATGAAAATGTAGAGAATATCAACCAAGTAGATCATACAAACATGTTCGCCAAGATGTGAGTTTTACTGTTTAGTTGTCTGTTCTTCAGAGTTTAAAAACACTTCCTAGATTAATTTCCATAGAACACTAAATAATCGTGTGAATCGCTAAATTAATTCAAATTAAGATTGAGCAAAGTACTTTTCTTACAAACAATACTTCAATTTCCAGTGTCTGTCTCGTAGCCGTTGCCTGTGTTCTCTCCGGAGCTGATGCGCAGTATTATTCCCCTTACGGATACGCAGCTGCGTACCAGACTACCTACAGTGCCGCCTACTCTCCTTACGCATCGTATTACGGTGGTTACGCAGGATACGCAGCAGCCTATCCCGCTTACTACGGATGGGGAAGCAACAAGGTATGTTGCATCTTGTTACTCAATCTGCAGAAGAATTCTCCAAACTTCCTCCAATAGTTATTACAAAAGACTCTGAAGAGGCGACCCTGTTTGAATTTAGTACCAATTTGCAAGTATTCCAACTTCAATCAATAACTATGTTTTCCAGGGCCAACCATCTGATGCCAAGCCAGTACCAGCTTCTTTGACCAACAATCAGTGATCATAACACTTGTTTGTACATTACGAACCAATGCGAAACCAATCAATGAAACATTTGCTCATACACTTTGTATTTACGGTTTTTGTCAAGAATTGTAAAAATCGAGTTCGGAAGTACTCAAAATGAACGGAAATTGTTCGAAATTCGGAATTCAGCATGAAACTCGAAATATTCGAAGTTCAAGTATAGCGTTTAGCTGTCCCGTTATTTAATAATGTCACAGTTTAGTAGGCAGTTGCCAATCTTCGTTTGAGTTTGATCTCGATTTTCAATTTTCGAGCGAAACGCAACGGGGATCAAACTACAAACACAGCGGGTTAAGGCAACATTACCCGTATAGGGATGTAGGGTTGATCCGTCTAATTTAATGTCATCATCATGGGGATTATACATATTTGACACATTATTTGTCAGTAGTTCATGTTTTCATGCGTTTTTCGACTTTTCAAAAAAGTGCACTTCAACCTGTTTTCTAAGTTTTAGATATTGCTTCATCAAGAAATCTCGATATACTGCATTCTGTGAACAGCAGTAAGGATGTGTACCGTATACAGGGTTCGTTCTCTCCCGAGCCGAAACAATGTTTCTTGCCCTATCTCTTGCCCCGCTGTGTCTGTAGTTTGATTCCGTTGTTTTTCGGTGTAATTTCGTGAATTGTTCCTTATATCGAGATCAAACTATAACGAAGATCTGGCGGAACCCTATACTACAGTCAGGCAGTAGCGCCCAGCAATATAAGACTTAACAATAATGAAAATTTGGAAAGTTTCATTCTTTTGTGAAAGAGTAAATCTGACAGCGCAAGCCCTTTTTCCGTGTTTTT
Organism: Litoditis marina; assembly: GCA_964036275.1. Taxonomy (NCBI): domain Eukaryota; kingdom Metazoa; phylum Nematoda; class Chromadorea; order Rhabditida; family Rhabditidae; genus Litoditis; species Litoditis marina. The sequence continues at coordinate 2,134,340 of OZ038435.1, read as the reverse complement.
TATTGATGTCACTCGGTGCTAGCATTATAGAAATACAGAGTCAAGAGCGTGTGTTGACTTCTTTTAACCACAACGAGAGTTGATTGAACTTGGCGAAAAAAACAATAAGTTCGAACTCGGCAGGATTCGAACCTGCAATCTTCTGCTCCGTAGGCAGACGCGTTATCCATTGCGCCACGAGTCCACATGCAGGTGTCTGTGGAAACGATAACAAACCCAGCACACTTTATTTCTGGGTTCCCCTAATCGATATCGAAAGACGCTGTCTATTTGATTCTAATTTTAAAATTATATTAATTCATTGTTCATATACTATTAGAGCCCAAGTTCTATCGGATAAGAGCCAGCTGCATGAACAAAGGAAAACTATGCATTATTCAGCGGGGTTTGTAGTTTGATCCCGTTGAGTTCCGGTTGAAATTCGTGAATTATGGCCTGTATCCAGATCAAGACAACGAATATTGGTCACACCCTATAATCAGATTTAACTCTTAGCAAGTTCTTATACCACACCAAATCTCACGTATTTTCTGTACGTGAAATGCCAACAGTGTCCCCAACCAGTCAGTAGTTGCCCGCGGCACTAAACATACACAGAAAAAAGGGGTGAACAACCAAAGCGGCGAGTATAAAAGAGAGATGAAAATGTAGAGAATATCAACCAAGTAGATCATACAAACATGTTCGCCAAGATGTGAGTTTTACTGTTTAGTTGTCTGTTCTTCAGAGTTTAAAAACACTTCCTAGATTAATTTCCATAGAACACTAAATAATCGTGTGAATCGCTAAATTAATTCAAATTAAGATTGAGCAAAGTACTTTTCTTACAAACAATACTTCAATTTCCAGTGTCTGTCTCGTAGCCGTTGCCTGTGTTCTCTCCGGAGCTGATGCGCAGTATTATTCCCCTTACGGATACGCAGCTGCGTACCAGACTACCTACAGTGCCGCCTACTCTCCTTACGCATCGTATTACGGTGGTTACGCAGGATACGCAGCAGCCTATCCCGCTTACTACGGATGGGGAAGCAACAAGGTATGTTGCATCTTGTTACTCAATCTGCAGAAGAATTCTCCAAACTTCCTCCAATAGTTATTACAAAAGACTCTGAAGAGGCGACCCTGTTTGAATTTAGTACCAATTTGCAAGTATTCCAACTTCAATCAATAACTATGTTTTCCAGGGCCAACCATCTGATGCCAAGCCAGTACCAGCTTCTTTGACCAACAATCAGTGATCATAACAACACTTGTTTGTACATTACGAACCAATGCGAAACCAATCAATGAAACATTTGCTCATACACTTTGTATTTACGGTTTTTGTCAAGAATTGTAAAAATCGAGTTCGGAAGTACTCAAAATGAACGGAAATTGTTCGAAATTCGGAATTCAGCATGAAACTCGAAATATTCGAAGTTCAAGTATAGCGTTTAGCTGTCCCGTTATTTAATAATGTCACAGTTTAGTAGGCAGTTGCCAATCTTCGTTTGAGTTTGATCTCGATTTTCAATTTTCGAGCGAAACGCAATGGGGAGCAAACTACAAACACAGCGGGTTAGGGCAACATTACCCGTATAGGGATGTAGGGTTGATTCGTCTAATTTAATGTCATCATCATGGGGATTATACATATTTGACACAGTATTTGTCAGTAGTTCATGTTTTCATGCGTTTTTCGACTTTTCAAAAAAGTGCACTTCAACCTGTTTTCTAAGTTTTAGATATTGCTTCATCAAGAAATCTCGATATACTGCATTCTGTGAACAGCAGTAAGGATGTATACCGTATGCAGGGTTCGTTCTCTCCCGAGCCGAAACAATGTTTCTTGCCCTATCTCTTGCCCCGCTGTGTCTGTAGTTTGATTCCGTTGTTTTTCGGTGTAATTTCGTGAATTGTTCCTTATATCGAGATCAAACTATAACGAAGATCTGGCGGAACCCTATACTACAGTCCGGCAGTAGCGCCCAGCAATATAAGACTTAACAATAATGAAAATTTGGAAAGTTTCATTCTTTTGTGAAAGAGTAAATCTGACAGCGCAAGCCCTTTTTTCCGTGTTTTCTGTTGATGTCACTCGGTGCTAGCATTATAGAAATACAGAGTCAAGAGCGTGTGTTGACTTCTTTTAACCACAACGAGAGTTGATTAAACTTGGCGAAAAAACAAAAATTTCGAACTCGGCAGAATTCGAACCTGCAATCTTCTGCTCCGTAGGCAGACGCGTTATCCATTGCGCCACGAGTCCACATGCAGGTGTCTTTGGAAACGCCAACAAACCCAGCACACTTTATTTCTGGGTTCCCCTAATCGATATCGAAAGACGCTGTCAATTTGATTCTAATTTTAAAATTATATTAATTCATTGTTCATATACTATTAGAGCCCAAATTCTATCGGATAAGAGCCAGCTGCATGAACAAAGGAAAACTATGCACTATTCAGCTGGGTTTGTAGTTTGCTCCCGTTGAGTTCCGGTTGAAATTCGTGAATTATGGCCTGTATCCAGATCAAAACAACGAATGTTGGTCACACCCTATAATTAGGTTGAACTCTTAGCAAGTTCTTTACCACACCAAATCTCACGTATTTTCTGTACGTGAAATGCCAACAGTGTCCCCAACCAGTCAGTAGTTGCCCGCGGCACTAAACATACACAGAAAAAAAGGGGTGAACAACCAAAGCGGCGAGTATAAAAGAGAGAGGAAAATGTAGAGAATATCAAACAAGTAGATCATACAAACATGTTCGCCAAGATGTGAGTTTTACTGTTTAGTTGTCTGTTCTTCAGAGTTAAAAAAATCCTAGATTAATTTCCATAGAACACTAAATAATCGTGTAAATCGCTAAATTGATTCAAATTAAGATTGACCGAAGTACTTTTCTTACAAACAATACTTCAATTTCCAGTGTCTGTCTCGTAGCCGTTGCCTGTGTTCTCTCCGGAGCTGATGCGCAGTATTATTCCCCTTACGGATACGCAGCTGCGTACCCGACTGCCTACAGTGCCGCCTACTCTCCTTACGCATCGTATTACGGTGGTTACGCAGGATACGCAGCAGCCTATCCCGCTTACTACGGATGGGGAAGCAACAAGGTATGTTGCATCTTGTTACTCAATCTACAGAAGAATTCTCCAAACTTCCTCCAATAGTTATTACAGAAGACTTTGAAGAGGCGACCCTATTTGAATTTAGTACCAATTTGCAAGTATTCCAACTTCAATCAATAACTATGTTTTCCAGGGCCAACCATCTGATGCCAAGCCAGTACCAGCTTCTTTGACCAACAATCAGTGATCATAACAACACTTGTTTGTACATTACGAACCAATGCGAAACCAATCAATGAAACATTTGCTCATACACTTTGTATTTACTGTTTTTGTCAAGAATTGTAAAAATCGAGTTCGGAAGTACTCAAAATGAACGGAAATTCCTCGAAATTTGGAATTCAGCATGAAACTAGAAATATTCGAAGTTCAAGTATAGCGTTTAGCTGTCCCGTTATTTAATAATGTCACAGTTTAGTAGGCAGTTGCCAATCTTCGTTTGAGTTTGATCTCGATTTTCAATTTTCGAGCGAAACGCAACGGGGATCAAACTACAAACACAGCGGGTTAGGGCAACATTACCCGTATAGGGATGTAGGGTTGATTCGTCTAATTTAATGTCATCATCATGGGAATTATACATATTTGACACAGTATTTGCCCTACACTGTCAGTAGTTCATATGTTCATGCGTTTTTCGACTTTTCAAAAAAGTGCACTTCAACCTGTTTTCTAAGTTTTAGATATTGCTTCATCAAGAAATCTCGATATACTGCATTCTGTGAACAGCAGTAAGGATGTGTACCGTATACAAGGTTCGTTCTCTCCCGAGCCGAAACCATGTTTCTTGCCCTATCTCTTGCCCCGCTGTGTCTGTAGTTTGATTCCGTTGTTTTTCGGTGTAATTTCGTGAATTGTTCCTTATACCGAGATCGAACTATAACGAAGATCTGGCGGAACCCTATACTACAGTCCGGCAGTAGCGCCCAGCAATATAAGACTTAACAATAATGAAAATTTGGAAAGTTTCATTCTTTTGTGAAAGAGTAAATCTGACAGCGCAAGCCCTTTTTTCCGTGTTTTCTGTTGATGTCACTCGGTGCTAGCATTATAGAAATACAGAGTCAAGAGCGTGTGTTGACTTCTTTTAACCACAACGAGAGTTGATTAAACTTGGCGAAAAAACAAAAATTTCGAACTCGGCAGAATTCGAACCTGCAATCTTCTGCTCCGTAGGCAGACGCGTTATCCATTGCGCCACGAGTCCACATGCAGGTGTCTTTGGAAACGCCAACAAACCCAGCACACTTTATTTCTGGGTTCCCCTAATCGATATCGAAAGACGCTGTCAATTTGATTCTAATTTTAAAATTATATTAATTCATTGTTCATATACTATTAGAGCCCAAATTCTATCGGATAAGAGCCAGCTGCATGAACAAAGGAAAACTATGCACTATTCAGCTGGGTTTGTAGTTTGCTCCCGTTGAGTTCCGGTTGAAATTCGTGAATTATGGCCTGTATCCAGATCAAAACAACGAATGTTGGTCACACCCTATAATTAGGTTTAACTCTTAGCAAGTTCTTTACCACACCAAATCTCACGTATTTTCTGTACGTGAAATGCCAACAGTGTCCCCAACCAGTCAGTAGTTGCCCGCGGCACTAAACATACACAGAAAAAAAGGGGTGAACAACCAAAGCGGCGAGTATAAAAGAGAGAGGAAAATGTAAAGAATATCAAACAAGTAGATCATACAAACATGTTCGCCAAGATGTGAGTTTTACTGTTTAGTTGTCTGTTCTTCAGAGTTTAAAAACATTTCCTAGATTAATTTCCATAGAGCACTAAATAATCGTGTAAATCGCTAAATTGATTAGAATTAAGATTGACCAAAGTACTTTTCTTACAAACAATACTTCAATTTCCAGTGTCTGTCTCGTAGCCGTTGCCTGTGTTCTCTCCGGAGCTGATGCGCAGTATTATTCCCCTTACGGATACGCAGCTGCGTACCCGACTGCCTACAGTGCCGCCTACTCTCCTTCCGCATCGTATTACGGTGGTTACGCAGGATACGCAGCAGCCTATCCCGCTTACTACGGATGGGGAAGCAACAAGGTATGTTGCATCTTGTTACTCACTCTACAGAAGAATTCTCCAAACTTCCTCCAATAGTTATTACAAAAGACTTTGAAGAGGCGACCCTGTTTGAATTTAGTACCAATTTGCAAGTATTCCAACTTCAATCAATAACTATGTTTTCCAGGGCCAACCATCTGATGCCAAGCCAGTACCAGCTTCTTTGACCAACAATCAGTGATCATGACAACACTTGTTTGTACATTACGAACCAATGCGAAACCAATCAATGAAACATTTGCTCATACACTTTGTATTTACTGTTTTTGTCAAGAATTGTAAAAATCGATTTCGGAAGTACTCAAAATGAACGGAAATTCCTCGAAATTCGGAATTCAGCATGAAACTCGAAATATTCGGAGTTCAAGTATAGCGTTTAGCTGTCCCGTTATTTAATAATGTCACAGTTTAGTAGGCAGTTGCCAATCGCGCGCAGCGCGAAGCGCTGTGCGAGATTTGTCTTTGGTCCGGCTAATGCGCGCTTTCATTTTTTTAGTTCACTCTCAAAAAGGTCCAATTGTGCAAATCAGAACTTTTTATGATTTGCTGATTTTCTATGGCACATTTACAAGCTATGTTCGAAATTTGAACGAAATCGGTCAAGTTTGAGCAAAGTTATGACGTTTTCGCTTCATCAAGAGCGCCAACTTCCGTCGTGTGTGTGTGTGTGTGTGTGTGTGTGTGTCTGTGTAGGTGCGCACTCCTGGGAAATTTTTATGTATGAACCGATTTGACTGAAAATTTTGGACACGATAGATATCCCTCTCAAACCTTGGGGGCGCAAACTTTTTTTCGAAAAAAATTATTTTTCATCAAGTTATAGGTCTTCGAAAATGTCTCTGCGTCTCTTCATTTCGTGCACTCTCTCGCCCTCTCTGTCGGGGTAAATCAAATTGCGTTATAACTCAGCTCAGTCCTAACCAATTCAAGTAAAATTTGAAGTATGATACCACGACATGAACTGACATCGATTTAGATGTAAGTCTTCTACTGATGACGTCATCGAGGATTCTGGAGCTCGGATGACGTCATTTTTGAAAAGTGCAAAGTTGACGTCACATATATTTTCAAATGATGGTAATATCTTAGAAAGGGTCAATTAACGGTGAAACTCAATCTAAGAGTGACGTATTCTGGGATTCTGGAGACCAGATGACGTCGTTTTTGAAAAGTGCAAAGTTGACGTCACATACATTTTCAAATGCTGAAAATACCTCAGAAAGGGTCAATTAACGGTGAAACTCAATCTAAGAGTGACGTCTTCTGGGATTCTGGAGACCAGATGACGTCGTTTTTGAAAAGTGCAAAGTTGACGTCACATACATTTTCAAATGCTGAAAATACCTCAGAAAGGGTCAATTAACGGTGAAACTCAATCTAAGAGTGACGTATTCTGGGATTCTGGAGACCAGAAGACGTCATTTTTGAAGAGTGCAAAGTTGACGTCACATATATTTTCAAATGCTGAAAATATCTTAGAAAGGGTCAATTAACGGTAAAACTCAATCTAAGAGTGACGTATTCTGGGATTCTGGAGACCAGATGACGTCGTTTTTGAAAAGTGCAAAGTTGACGTCACATACATTTTCAAATGCTGAAAATGTCTTAAAAATGGTATGATAACGATAAAACTTTATCTAAAATGACTTATTCTGGGATTCTGGAGACCAGATGACGTCATTTTTGAAAGTGCAAAGTTGACCTCACATATTATTTCAAATGCTGAAAATATCTTAAAAATGGTATGATAACGATAAAACTTTATCTAAAAATGACTTATTCTGGAATTCAGAAAGCCAGATGACGTCAACTTTAAAAAAAATTGACGTGAAATATGTTTTCGAATGCTGAAAGTTTTTAAAAAATGGTCAATTCACGATAAAACTTCATTCAAACATGACGTATTCTGGGACTCTGAAGGGCAGATGAAGTAAGTTTTCAGAACTGCAATGTTGACGTCATGTTTTTTTTCGAATGATGATAGTACTTGACAAGTGGTTCATCAGGAAAACAATTTTATCTTCAGCGTACAGATCGAACCACCTCTCTACATACCTACGGCATGTGTACAAAAAGAGAAAAATTCATGAAAAAGTGGGGGCCCAACGACTGTGAGATTTGTCTTCTGCTGTGCGCCCCTTAGACAACTACTCTTAAATGGAGCAGCTACTGCTACAAAAAACGAAAAATACTAATATACTCAAGTATAACTGTTCATTACAAACATACAAAAGTCGTAAAATATTTTCTCAAACCTGTAACTAGAATCTACAAATCACAGATGTTAACTCAACGTACTCAATTATAGAGTTCCTGGTTTTGTGCACAATGGTTGGCATTTTTTGTCATTACTTCAATTCTAGGTGCTATAACGTTTGTCATATTATTCAACAGTTGTTCTCTCTGTGATTTGTAGATTCTAGTTACAGGTTTGAGAAAATATTTTACGACTTTTGTATGTTTGTAATGAACAGTTATACTTGAGTATATTAGTATTTTTCGTTTTTTGTAGCAGTAGCTGCTCCATTTAAGAGTAGTTGTCTAAGGGGCGCACAGCAGAAGACAAATCTCACAGTCGTTGGGCCCCCACTTTTTCATGAATCTTCGTTTGAGTTTGATCTCGATTTTCAATTTTCGAGCGAAACGCAACGGGGATCAAACTACAAACACAGCGGGTTAGGGCAACATTACCCGTATAGGGATGTAGGGTTGATTCGTCTAATTTAATGTCATCATCATGGGGATTATACATATTTGACACAGTATTTGCCCTACACTGTCAGTAGTTCAAATTTTCATGCGTTCTTCGACTTTTCAAAAAAGTGCACTTTAACCTGTTTTCTAAGTTTTAGATATTGCTTCATCAAGAAATCTCGATATACTGTATTCTGTGAACAGCAGTAAGAATGTGTACCGTATACAGGGTTCGTTCTCTCCCGAGCCGAAACAATGTTTCTTGCCCTATCTCTTGCCCCACTGTGTCTGTAGTTTTATTCCGTTGTTTTTCGGTGTAATTTCGTGAATTGTTCCTTATATTGAGATCAAACTATAACGAAGATCTGGCGGAACCCTATACTACAGTCAGGCAGTAGCGCCCAGCAGTATAAGACTTAACAATAATGAAAATTTGGAAAGTTTCCTTCTTTTGTGAAAGTGTGAGTCTGACAGCGCAAGCCCTTTTTTCCGTGTTTTTTTTGATGTCACTCGGAGCTAGCATTATAGAAATACAGAGTCAAGAGCGTGTGTTGACTTCTTTTAACCACAACAAGAGTTGATCAGACTTGGCGAAAAAAACAAAAATTTCGAACTCGGCAGGATTCGAACCTGCAATCTTCTGCTCCGTAGGCAGACGCGTTATCCATTGCGCCACGAGTCCACATGCAGGTGTCTTTGGAAACGCCAACAAACCCAGCACACTTTATTTCTGGGTTCCCCTAACCGATATCGAAAGACGCTATCTATTTTATTCTAATTTTAAAATTATATTAATTCATTGTTCATATACTATTAGAGCCAAAATTCTATCGGATAAGAGCCAGCTGCATGAACAAAGGAAAACTATGCATTATTCAGCGGGGTTTGTAGTTTGATCCCGTTGAGTTCCGGTTGAAATTCGTGAATTATGGCCTGTATCCAGATCAAAACAACGAATATTGGTCACGTCCTATAATTAGGTTTAACTCTTAGCAAGTTCTTATACCACACCAAATCTCACGTATTTTCTGTACGTGAAATGCCAACAGTGTCCCCAACCAGTCAGTAGTTGCCCGCGGCATTAAACATACACAGAAAAAAGGGGTGAACAACCAAAGCGGCGAGTATAAAAGAGAGAGGAAAATGTAGAGAATATCAAACAAGTAGATCATACAAACATGTTCGCCAAGATGTGAGTTTTATTGTTTAGTTGTCTGTTCTTCAGAGTTCAAAAACATTTCCTAGATTAATTTCCATAGAACACTAAATAATCGTGTGAATCGCTAAATTAATTCAGATTAAGATTGAGCAAAGTACTTTTCTTACAAACAATACTTCAATTTCCAGTGTCTGTCTCGTAGCCGTTGCCTGTGTTCTCTCCGGAGCTGATGCGCAGTATTATTCCCCTTACGGATACGCAGCTGCGTACCCGACTGCCTACAGTGCCGCCTACTCTCCTTACGCATCGTATTACGGTGGTTACGCAGGATACGCAGCAGCCTATCCCGCTTACTACGGATGGGGAAGCAACAAGGTATGTTGCATCTTGTTACTCAATCTACAGAAGAATTCTCCAAACTTCCTCCAATAGTTATTACAAAAGACTTTGAAGAGGCGAACCTATTTGAATTTAGTACCAATTTGCAAGTATTCCAACTTCAATCAATAACTATGTTTTCCAGGGCCAACCATCTGATGCCAAGCCAGTACCAGCTTCTTTGACCAACAATCAGTGATCATAACAACACTTGTTTGTACATTACGAACCAATGCGAAACCAATCAATGAAACATTTGCTCATACACTTTGTATTTACTGTTTTTGTCAAGAATTGTAAAAATCGAGTTCGGAAGTACTCAAAATGAACGGAAATTCCTCGAAATTTGGAATTCAGCATGAAACTCGAAATATTCGAAGTTCAAGTATAGCGTTTAGCTGTCCCGTTATTTAATAATGTCACAGTTTAGTAGGCAGTTGCCAATCTTCGTTTGAGTTTGATCTCGATTTTCATTTTTCGAGCGAAACGCAACGGGGATCAAACTACAAACACAGCGGGTTAGGGCAACATTACCCGTATAGGGATGTAGGGTTGATTCGTCTAATTTAATGTCATCATCATGGGGATTATACATATTTGACACAGTATTTGTCAGTAGTTCATATTTTCATGCGTTTTTCGACTTTTCAAAAAAGTGCACTTCAACCTGTTTTCTAAGTTTTAGATATTGCTTCATTAAGAAATCTCGATATAATGTATTCTGTGAACAGCAGTAAGGATGTGTACCGTATACAGGGTTCGTTCTCTTCCGAGCCGAAACAATGTTTCTTGCCCTATCTCTTGCCCCGCTGTGTCTATAGTTTGATTCCGTTGTTTTTCGGTGTAATTTCGTGAATTGTTCCTTATATCGAGATCAAACTATAACGAAGATCTGGCGGAACCCTATACTACAGTCAGGCAGTAGCGCCCAGCAGTATAAGACTTAACAATAATGAAAATTTGGAAAGTTTCATTCTTTTGTGAAAGAGTAAATCTGACAGCGCAAGCCCTTTTTCCGTGTTTTTTATTGATGTCACTCGGTGCTAGCATTATAGAAATACAGAGTCAAGAGCGTGTGTTGACTTCTTTTAACCACAACGAGAGTTGATTAAACTTGGCGGAAAAAACAAAAATTTCGAACTCGGCAGGATTCGAACCTGCAATCTTCTGCTCCGTAGGCAGACGCGTTATCCATTGCGCCACGAGTCCACATGCAGGGGTCTTTGGAAACGCCAACAAACCCAGCACACTTTATTTCTGGGTTCCCCTAATCGATATCGAAAGACGCTATCTATTTGATTCTAATTTTAAAATTATATTAATTCATTGTTCATATACTATTAGAGCCAAAATTCTATCGGATAAGAGCCAGCTGCATGAACAAAGGAAAACTATGCATTATTCAGCGGGGTTTGTAGTTTGATCCCGTTGAGTTCCGGTTGAAATTCGTGAATTATGGCCTGTATCCAGATCAAAACAACGAATATTGGTCACATCCTATAATTAGGTTTAACTCTTAGCAAGTTCTTATACCACACCAAATCTCACGTATTTTCTGTACGTGAAATGCCAACAGTGTCCCCAACCAGTCAGTAGTTACCCGCGGCATTAAACATACACAGAAAAAAGGGGTGAACAACCAAAGCGGCGAGTATAAAAGAGAGAGGAAAATGTAGAGAATATCAAACAAGTAGATCATACAAACATGTTCGCTAAGATGTGAGTTTTACTGTTTAGTTGTCTGTTCTTCAGAGTTTAAAAACATTTCCTAGATTAATTTCCATAGAACACTAAATAATCGTGTAAATCGCTGAATTGATTCAAATTAAGATTGACCAAAGTACTTTTCTTACAAATAATACTTCAATTGCCAGTATCTGTCTCGTAGCCGTTGCCTGTGTTCTCTCCGGAGCTGATGCGCAGTATTATTCCCCTTACGGATACGCAGCTGCGTACCCGACTGCCTACAGTGCCGCCTACTCTCCTTACGCATCGTATTACGGTGGTTACGCAGGATACGCAGCAGCCTATCCCGCTTACTACGGATGGGGAAGCAACAAGGTATGTTGCATCTTGTTACTCAATCTACAGAAGAATTCTCCAAACTTCCTCCAATAGTTATTACAAAAGACTTTGAAGAGGCGAACCTATTTGAATTTAGTACCAATTTGCAAGTATTCCAACTTCAATCAATAACTATGTTTTCCAGGGCCAACCATCTGATGCCAAGCCAGTACCAGCTTCTTTGACCAACAATCAGTGATCATAACAACACTTGTTTGTACATTACGAACCAATGCGAAACCAATCAATGAAACATTTGCTCATACACTTTGTATTTACTGTTTTTGTCAAGAATTGTAAAAATCGAGTTCGGAAGTACTCAAAATGAACGGAAATTCCTCGAAATTTGGAATTCAGCATGAAACTCGAAATATTCGAAGTTCAAGTATAGCGTTTAGCTGTCCCGTTATTTAATAATGTCACAGTTTAGTAGGCAGTTGCCAATCTTCGTTTGAGTTTGATCTCGATTTTCATTTTTCGAGCGAAACGCAACGGGGATCAAACTACAAACACAGCGGGTTAGGGCAACATTACCCGTATAGGGATGTAGGGTTGATTCGTCTAATTTAATGTCATCATCATGGGGATTATACATATTTGACACAGTATTTGTCAGTAGTTCATATTTTCATGCGTTTTTCGACTTTTCAAAAAAGTGCACTTCAACCTGTTTTCTAAGTTTTAGATATTGCTTCATCAAGAAATCTCGATATACTGTATTCTGTGAACAGCAGTAAGGATGTGTACCGTATACAGGGTTCGTTCTCTTCCGAGCCGAAACAATGTTTCTTGCCCTATCTCTTGCCCCGCTGTGTCTGTAGTTTGATTCCGTTGTTTTTCGGTGTAATTTCGTGAATTGTTCCTTATATCGAGATCAAACTATAACGAAGATCTGGCGGAACCCTATACTACAGTCAGGCAGTAGCGCCCAGCAGTATAAGACTTAACAATAATGAAAATTTGGAAAGTTTCATTCTTTTGTGAAAGAGTAAATCTGACAGCGCAAGCCCTTTTTCCGTGTTTTTTATTGATGTCACTCGGTGCTAGCATTATAGAAATACAGAGTCAAGAGCGTGTGTTGACTTCTTTTAACCACAACGAGAGTTGATTAAACTTGGCGGAAAAAACAAAAATTTCGAACTCGGCAGGATTCGAACCTGCAATCTTCTGCTCCGTAGGCAGACGCGTTATCCATTGCGCCACGAGTCCACATGCAGGTGTCTTTGGAAACGCCAACAAACCCAGCACACTTTATTTCTGGGTTCCCCTAATCGATATCGAAAGACGCTATCTATTTGATTCTAATTTTAAAATTATATTAATTCATTGTTCATATACTATTAGAGCCAAAATTCTATCGGATAAGAGCCAGCTGCATGAACAAAGGAAAACTATGCATTATTCAGCGGGGTTTGTAGTTTGATCCCGTTGAGTTCCGGTTGAAATTCGTGAATTATGGCCTGTATCCAGATCAAAACAACGAATATTGGTCACATCCTATAATTAGGTTTAACTCTTAGCAAGTTCTTATACCACACCAAATCTCACGTATTTTCTGTACGTGAAATGCCAACAGTGTCCCCAACCAGTCAGTAGTTACCCGCGGCATTAAACATACACAGAAAAAAGGGGTGAACAACCAAAGCGGCGAGTATAAAAGAGAGAGGAAAATGTAGAGAATATCAAACAAGTAGATCATACAAACATGTTCGCTAAGATGTGAGTTTTACTGTTTAGTTGTCTGTTCTTCAGAGTTTAAAAACATTTCCTAGATTAATTTCCATAGAACACTAAATAATCGTGTAAATCGCTGAATTGATTCAAATTAAGATTGACCAAAGTACTTTTCTTACAAATAATACTTCAATTGCCAGTATCTGTCTCGTAGCCGTTGCATGTGTTCTCTCCGGAGCTGATGCGCAGTATTATTCCCCTTACGGATACGCAGCTGCGTACCCGACTGCCTACAGTGCCGCCTACTCTCCTTACGCATCGTATTACGGTGGTTACGCAGGATACGCAGCAGCCTATCCCGCTTACTACGGATGGGGAAGCAACAAGGTATGTTGCATCTTGTTACTCAATCTACAGAAGAATTCTCCAAACTTCCTCCAATAGTTATTACAAAAGACTTTGAAGAGGCGAACCTATTTGAATTTAGTACCAATTTGCAAGTATTCCAACTTCAATCAATAACTATGTTTTCCAGGGCCAACCATCTGATGCCAAGCCAGTACCAGCTTCTTTGACCAACAATCAGTGATCATAACAACACTTGTTTGTACATTACGAACCAATGCGAAACCAATCAATGAAACATTTGCTCATACACTTTGTATTTACTGTTTTTGTCAAGAATTGTAAAAATCGAGTTCGGAAGTACTCAAAATGAACGGAAATTCCTCGAAATTCGGAATTCAGCATGAAACTCGAAATATTCGAAGTTCAAGTATAGCGTTTAGCTGTCCCGTTATTTAATAATGTCACAGTCTAGTAGGCAGTTGCCAATCTTCGTTCGAGTTTGATCTCGATTTTCAATTTTCGAGCGAAACGCAACGGGGATCAAACTACAAACACCGGGTTAGGGCAACATTACCCGTATAGGGATGTAGGGTTGATTCGTCTAATTTAATGTCATCATCATGGGGATTATACATATTTGACACAGTATTTGTCAGTAGTTCATATTTTCATGCGTTTTTCGACTTTTCAAAAAAGTGCACTTCAACTGTTTTCTAAGTTTTAGATATTGCTTCATCAAGAAATCTCGATATACTGTATTCTGTGAACAGCAGTAAGGATGTGTACCGTATACAGGGTTCGTTCTCTCCCGAGCCGAAACAATGTTTCTTGCCCTATCTCTTGCCCCGCTGTGTCTGAAGTTTGATTCCGTTGTTTTTCGGTGTAATTTCGTGATTTATTCCTTATATTGAGATCAAACTATAACGAAGATCTGGCGGAACCCTATACTACAGTCAGGCAGTAGCGCCCAGCAATATAAGACTTAACAATAATGAAAATTTGGAAAGTTTCATTCTTTTGTGAAAGAGTAAATCTGACAGCGCAAGCCCTTTTTTCCGTGTTTTTTGTTGATGTCACTCGGTGCTAGCATTATAGAAATACTGAGTCAAGAGCGTGTGTTGACTTCTTTTAACCACAACGAGAGTTGATTAAACTTGGCGAAAAAACAAAAATTTCGAACTCGGCAGAATTCGAACCTGCAATCTTCTGCTCCGTAGGCAGACGCGTTATCCATTGCGCCACGAGTCCACTTGCAGGTGTATTTGGAAACGCCAACAAACCCAGCACACTTTATTTCTGGGTTCCCCTAATCGATATCGAAAGACGCTGTCAATTTGATTCTAATTTTAAAATTATATTAATTCATTGTTCATATACTTTAAGAGCCCAAATTCTATCGGATAAGAGCCAGCTGCATGAACAAAGGGAAACTATGCACTATTCAGCTGTGTTTGTAGTTTGCTCCTGTCGAGTTCCGGTTGAAATTCATGAATTATGGCCTGTATCCAGATCAAAACAACGAATATTGGTCACACCCTATAATTAGGTTTAACTCTTAGCAAGTTCTTATACCACACCAAATCTCACGTATTTTCTGTACGTGAAATGGCAACAGTGTCCCCAACCAGTCAGTAGTTGCCCGCGGCACTAAACATACACAGAAAAAAGGGGTGAACAACCAAAGCGGCGAGTATAAAAGAGAGAGGAAAATGTAGAGATTATCAACCAAGTAGATCATCCAAACATGTTTCGCAAGATGTGAGTTTTACTGTTTAGTTGTCTGTTCTTCAGAGTTTAAAAACATTTCCTAGATTAATTTCCATAGAACACTAAATAATCGTGTAAATCGCTGAATTGATTCAAATTAAGATTGACCAAAGTACTTTTCTTACAAACAATACTTCAATTTCCAGTGTCTGTCTCGTAGCCGTTGCCTGTGTTCTCTCCGGAGCTGATGCGCAGTATTATTCCCCTTACGGATACGCAGCTGCGTACCCGACTGCTTACAGTGCCGCCTACTCTCCTTACGCATCGTATTACGGTGGTTACGCAGGATACGCAGCAGCCTATCCCGCTTACTATGGATGGGGAAGCAACAAGGTATGTTGCATCTTGTTACTCACTCTACAGAAGAATTCTCCAAACTTCCTCCAATAGTTATTACAAAAGACTTTGAAGAGGCGACCCTATTTGAATTTAGTACCAATTTGCAAGTATTCCAACTTCAATCAATAACTATGTTTTCCAGGGCCAACCATCTGATGCCAAGCCAGTACCAGCTTCTTTGACCAACAATCAGTGATCATAACAACACTTGTTTGTACATTACGAACCAATGCGAAACCAATCAATGAAACATTTGCTCATACACTTTTTTCTTACTGTTTTTGTCAAGAATCGTAAAAATCGAGTTCGGAAGTACTCAAAATGAACGGAAATTCCTCGAAATTCGGAATTCAGCATGAAACTCGAAATATTCGAAGTTCAAGTATAGCGTTTAGCTGTCCCGTTATTCAATAATGTCACAGTTTAGTAGGCAGTTGCCAATCTTCGTTTGAGTTTGATCTCGATTTTCAATTTTCGAGCGAAACGCAACGGGGATCAAACTACAAACACAGCGGGTTAGGGCAACATTACCCGTATAGGGATGTAGGGTTGATTCGTCTAATTTAATGTCATCATCATGGGGATTATACATGTTTGACACAGTATTTGCCCTACACTGAGTAGTTCATATTTTCATGCGTTTTTCGACTTTTCAAAAAAGTGCACTTTAACCTGTTTTCTAAGTCTTAGATATTGCTTCATCAAGAAATCTCGATATAGTGTATTCTGTGAACAGCAGTAAGGATGTGTACCGTATACAGGGTTCGTTCTCTCCCGAGCCGAAACAATGTTTCTTGCCCTATCTCTTGCCCCGCTATGTCTGTAGTTTGATTCCGTTGTTTTTCGGTGTAATTTCGTGATTTGTTCCTTATATCGAGATCAAACTATAACGAAGATCTGGTGGAACCCTATACTACAGTCCGGCAGTAGCGCCCAGCAATATAAGGCTTAACAATAATGAAAATTTGGAAAGTTTCATTCTTTTGTGAAAGAGTAAATCTGACAGCGCAAGCCCTTCTTTCCGTGTTTTTTGTTGATGTCACTCGGAGCTAGCATTATAGAAATACAGAGTCAAGAGCGTGTGTTGACTTCTTTTAACCACAACGAGAGTTGATTGAACTTGGCGAAAAAACAAAAATTTCGAACTCGGCAGGATTCGAACCTGCAATCTTCTGCTCCGTAGGCAGACGCGTTATCCATTGCGCCACGAGTCCACATGTAGGTGTCTTTGGAAACGCCAACAAACCCAGCACACTTTATTTCTGGGTTCCCCTAATCGATATCGAAAGACGCTGTCAATTTGATTCTAATTTTAAAATTATATTAATTCATTGTTCATATACTTTAAGAGCCCAAATTCTATCGGATAAGAGCCAGCTGCATGAACAAAGGGAAACTATGCACTATTCAGCTGTGTTTGTAGTTTGCTCCTGTCGAGTTCCGGTTGAAATTCATGAATTATGGCCTGTATCCAGATCAAAACAACGAATATTGGTCACACCCTATAATTAGGTTTAACTCTTAGCAAGTTCTTATACCACACCAAATCTCACGTATTTTCTGTACGTGAAATGCCAACAGTGTCCCCAACCAGTCAGTAGTTGCCCGCGGCACTAAACATACACAGAAAAAAGGGGTGAACAACCAAAGCGGCGAGTATAAAAGAGAGAGGAAAATGTAGAGATTATCAACCAAGTAGATCATCCAAACATGTTTCGCAAGATGTGAGTTTTACTGTTTAGTTGTCTGTTCTTCAGAGTTTAAAAACATTTCCTAGATTAATTTCCATAGAACACTAAATAATCGTGTAAATCGCTGAATTGATTCAAATTAAGATTGACCAAAGTACTTTTCTTACAAACAATACTTCAATTTCCAGTGTCTGTCTCGTAGCCGTTGCCTGTGTTCTCTCCGGAGCTGATGCGCAGTATTATTCCCCTTACGGATACGCAGCTGCGTACCCGACTGCTTACAGTGCCGCCTACTCTCCTTACGCATCGTATTACGGTGGTTACGCAGGATACGCAGCAGCCTATCCCGCTTACTATGGATGGGGAAGCAACAAGGTATGTTGCAACTTGTTACTCACTCTACAGAAGAATTCTCCAAACTTCCTCCAATAGTTATTACAAAAGACTTTGAAGAGGCGACCCTATTTGAATTTAGTACCAATTTGCAAGTATTCCAACTTCAATCAATAACTATGTTTTCCAGGGCCAACCATCTGATGCCAAGCCAGTACCAGCTTCTTTGACCAACAATCAGTGATCATAACAACACTTGTTTGTACATTACGAACCAATGCGAAACCAATCAATGAAACATTTGCTCATACACTTTTTTCTTACTGTTTTTGTCAAGAATCGTAAAAATCGAGTTTGGAAGTACTCAAAATGAACGGAAATTCCTCGAAATTCGGAATTCAGCATGAAACTCGAAATATTCGAAGTTCAAATATAGCGTTCAGCTGTCCCGTTATTTAATAATGTCACAGTTTAGTAGGCAGTTGCCAATCTTCGTTTGAGTTTGATCTCGATTTTTAATTTTCGAGCGAAACGCAACGGGGATCAAACTACAAACACAGCGGGTTAGGGCAACATTACCCGTATAGGGATGTAGGGTTGATTCGTCTAATTTAATGTCATCATCATGGGGATTATACATGTTTGACACAGTATTTGCCCTACACTGTCAGTAGTTCATATTTTCATGCGTTTTTCGACTTTTCAAAAAAGTGCACTTCAACCTGTTTTCTAAGTTTTAGATATTGCTTCATCAAGAAATCTCGATATACTGCATTCTGTGAACAGCAGTAAGGATGTGTACCGTATACAGGGTTCGTTCTCTCCCGAGCCGAAACAATGTTTCTTGCCCTATCTCTTGCCCCGCTATGTCTGTAGTTTGATTCCGTTGTTTTTCGGTGTAATTTCGTGAATTGTTCCTTATATCGAGATCAAACTATAACGAAGATCTGGCGGAACCCTATACTACAGTCAGGCAGTAGCGCCCAGCAATATAAGACTTGACAATAATGAAAATTTGGAAAGTTTCATTCTTTTGTGAAATAGTAAATCTGACAGCGCAAGCCCTTTTTCCGTGTTTTTTATTGATGTCACTCGGTGCTAGCATTATAGAAATACAGAGTCAAGACCGTGTGTTGACTTCTTTTAACCACAACGAGAGTTGATTAAACTTGGCGAAAAAAACAATAATTTCGAACTCGGCAGGATTCGAACCTGCAATCTTCTGCTCCGTAGGCAGACGCGTTATCCATTGCGCCACGAGTCCACCTGCAGTTGTCTTTGGAAACGCCAACAAACCCAGCACACTTTACTTCTGGGTTCCCCTAATCGATATCGAAAGACGCTGTCTATTTGATTCTAATTTTAAAATTATATTAATTCATTGTTCATATACTATTAGAGCCAAAATTCTATCGGATAAGAGCCAGCTGCATGAACAAAGGAAAACTATGCATTATTAAGCGGGGTTTGTAGTTTGATCCCGTTGAGTTCCGGTTGAAATTCGTGAATTATGGCCTGTATCCAGATCAACACAACGAATATTGGTCACACCCTATAATTAGGTTTAACTCTTAGCAAGTTCTTATACCACACCAAATCTCACGTATTTTCTGTACGTGAAATGCCAACAGTGTCCCCAACCAGTCAGTAGTTGCGAGCGGCACTAAACATACACAGAAAAAAGGGGTGAACAACCAAAGCGGCGAGTATAAAAGAGAGAGGAAAATGTAGAGAATATCAACCAAGTAGATCATACAAACATGTTCGCCAAGATGTGAGTTTTACTGTTTAGTTGTCTGTTCTTCAGAGTTTAAAAACACTTCCTAGATTAATTTCCATAGAACACTAAATAATCGTGTGAATCGCTAAATTAATTCAAATTAAGATTGAGCAAAGTACTTTTCTTACAAACAATACTTCAATTTCCAGTGTCTGTCTCGTAGCCGTTGCCTGTGTTCTCTCCGGAGCTGATGCGCAATATTATTCCCCTTACGGATACGCAGCTGCGTACCCGACTGCCTACAGTGCCGCCTACTCTCCTTACGCATCGTATTACGGTGGTTACGCAGGATACGCAGCAGCCTATCCCGCTTACTACGGATGGGGAAGCAACAAGGTATGTTACATCTTGTTACTCAATCTACAGAAGAATTCTCCAAACTTCCTCCAATAGTTATTACAAAAGACTTTCAAGAGGCGAACCTATTTGAATTTAGTACCAATTTGCAAGTATTCCAACTTCAATCAATAACTATGTTTTCCAGGGCCAACCATCTGATGCCAAGCCAGTACCAGCTTCTTTGACCAACAATCAGTGATCATAACAACACTTGTTTGTACATTACGAACCAATGCGAAACCAATCAATGAAACATTTGCTCATACACTTTGTATTTACTGTTTTTGTCAAGAATTGTAAAAATCGAGTTCGGAAGTACTCAAAATGAACGGAAATTCCTCGAAATTCGGAATTCAGCATGAAACTCGAAATATTCGAAGTTCAAGTATAGCGTTTAGCTGTCCCGTTATTCAATAATGTCACAGTTTAGTAGGCAGTTGCCAATCTTCGTTTGAGTTTGATCTCGATTTTCAATTTTCGAGCGAAACGCAACGGGGATCAAACTACAAACACAGCGGGTTAGGGCAACATTACCCGTATAGGGATGTAGGGTTGATTCGTCTAATTTAATGTCATCATCATGGGGATTATACATATTTGACACAGTATTTGTCAGTAGTTCATATTTTCATGCATTTTTCGACTTTTCAAAAAAGGGCACTTCAACCTGTTTTCTAAGTTTTAGATATTGCTTCATCAAGAAATCTCGATATACTGCATTCTGTGAACAGCAGTAAGGATGTGTACCGTATACAGGGTTCGTTCTCTCCCGAGCCGAAACAATGTTTCTTGCCCTATCTCTTGCCCCGCTATGTCTGTAGTTTGTTTCCGTTGTTTTTCGGTTTAATTTCGTGAATTGTTCCTTATAGCGAGATCAAACTATAACGAAGATCTGGCGGAACCCTATACTACAGTCCGGCAGTAGCGCCCAGCAATATAAGACTTAACAATAATGAAAATTTGGAAAGTTTCATTCTTTTGTGAAAGAGTAAATCTGACAGCGCAAGCCCTTTTTCCGTGTTTTTTATTGATGTCACTCGGTGCTAGCATTATAGAAATACAGAGTCAAGAGCGTGTGTTGACTTCTTTTAACCACAACGAGAGTTGATTAAACTTGGCGAAAAAAACAAAAATTTCGAACTCGGCAGGATTCGATCCTGCAATCTTCTGCTCCGTAGGCAGACGCGTTATCCATTGCGCCACGAGTCCACATGCAGTTGTCTTTGGAAACGCCAACAATACCAGCACACTTTATTTCTGGGTTCCCCTAATCGATATCGAAAGACGCTGTCAATTTGATTCTATTTTTAAAATTATATTAATTCATTGTTCATATACTATTAGAGCCAAAATTCTATCGGATAAGAGCCAGCTGCATGAACAAAGGAAAACTATGCATTATTCAGCGGGGTTTGTAGTTTGATCCCGTTGAGTTCCGGTTGAAATTCGTGAATTATGGCCTGTATCCAGATCAAAACAACGAATATTGGTCACACCCTATAATTAGGTTTAACTCTTAGCAAGTTCTTATACCACACCAAATCTCACGTATTTTCTGTACGTGAAATGCCAACAGTGTCCCCAACCAGTCAGTAGTTGCCCGCGGCACTAAACATACACAGAAAAAAAGGGTGAACAACCAAAGCGGCGAGTATAAAAGAGAGAGGAAAATGTAGAGAATATCAAACAAGTAGATCATACAAACATGTTCGCCAAGATGTGAGTTTTACTGTTTAGTCGTCTGTTCTTCAGAGTTAAAAAACATTTCCTAGATTAATTTCCATAGAACACTAAATAATCGTGTAAATCGCTGAATTGATTCAAATTAAGATTGACCAAAGTACTTTTCTTACAAACAATACTTCAATTTCCAGTGTCTGTCTCGTAGCCGTTGCCTGTATTCTCTCCGGAGCTGATGCGCAGTATTATTCCCCTTACGGATACGCAGCTGCGTACCCGACTGCCTACAGTGCCGCCTACTCTCCTTACGCATCGTATTACGGTGGTTACGCAGGATACGCAGCAGCCTATCCCGCTTACTACGGATGGGGAAGCAACAAGGTATGTTGCATCTTGTTACTCAATCTACAGAAGAATTCTCCAAACTTCCTCCAATAGTTATTACAAAAGACTTTAAAGAGGCGACCCTATTTGAATTTAGTACCAATTTGCAAGTATTCCAACTTCAATCAATAAATATGTTTTCCAGGGCCAACCATCTGATGCCAAGCCAGTACCAGCTTCTTTGACCAACAATCAGTGATCATAACAACACTTGTTTGTACATTACGAACCAATGCGAAACCAATCAATGAAACATTTGCTCATACACTTCGTATTTACTGTTTTTGTCAAGAATTGTGAAAATCGAGTTCGGAAGTACTCAAAATGAACGGAAATTCCTCGAAATTCGGAATTCAGCATGAAACTCGAAATATTCGAAGTTCAAGTATAGCGTTTAGCTGTCCCGTTATTTAATAACGTCACAGTTTAGTAGGCAGTTGCCAATCTTCGTTTGAGTTTGATCTCGATTTTCAATTTTCGAGCGAAACGCAACGGGGATCAAACTACAAACACAGCGGGTTAGGGCAACATTACCCGTATAGGGATGTAGGGTTGATTCGTCTAATTTAATGTCATCATCATGGGGATTATACATATTTGACACAGTATTTGCCCTACACTGTCAGTAGTTCATATTTTCATGCGTTTTTCGACTTTTCAAAAAAGTGCACTTCAACCTGTTTTCTAAGTTTTAGATATTGCTTCATCAAGAAATCTCGATATACTGTATTCTTTGAACAGCAGTAAGGATGTGTACCGTATACAGGGTTCGTTCTCTCCCGAGCCGAAACAATGTTTCTGGCCCTATCTCTTGCCCCGCTGTGTCTGTAGTTTGATTCCGTTGTTTTTCGGTGTAATTTCGTGATTTGTTCCTTATATCGAGATCAAACTATAACGAAGATCTGGCAGAACCCTATACTACAGTCCGGCAGTAGCGCCCAGCAATATTCAAGATTTCAAGATTTATTCGATCACATCACATTGTTGCAAAGTGGTGCTCCTTGACTGCTCTCCAGATTTTAATGTCTCTGCATGCTCTTAGTATCTCTTCGCCACGGATGGGGGCAGGGCGGATTCGACCTCTTCTGGCTGCGGTATTATAACCACGGACTGCTTCAACCAACGCATCTCTCCATCGGACAACGGGCCTACCACGGGCTGTCCTGTCCCGTTATATAAGACTTAACAATAATGAAAATTTGGAAAGTTTCATTCTTTTGTGAAAGAGTAAATCTGACAGCGCAAGCCCTTTTTCCGTGTATTTTATTGATGTCACTCGGTGCTAGCATTATAGAAATACAGAATCAAGAGCGTGTGTTGACTTCTTTTAACCACAACGAGAGTTGATTAAACTTGGCGAAAAAAACAAAAATTTCGAACTCGGCAGGATTCGAACCTGTAATCTTCTGCTCCGTAGGCAGACGCGTTATCCATTGCGCCACGAGTCCACATGCAGTTGTCTTTGGAAACGCCAACAAAGCCAGCACACTTTATTTCTGGGTTCCCCTAATCGATATCGAAAGACGCTGTCAATTTGATTCTAATTTTAAAATTATATTAATTCATTGTTCATATACTATTAGAGCCAAAATTCTATCGGATAAGAGCCAGCTGCATGAACAAAGGAAAACTATGCATTATTCAGCGGGGTTTGTAGTTTGATCCCGTTGAGTTCCGGTTGAAATTCGTGAATTATGGCCTGTATCCAGATCAAAACAACGAATATTGGTCACACCCTATAATTAGGTTTAACTCTTAGCAAGTTCTTACACCACACCAAATCTCACGTATTTTCTGTACGTGAAATGCCAACAGTGTCCCCAACCAGTCAGTAGTTGCCCGCGGCACTAAACATACACAGAAAAAGGGGTGAACAACCAAAGCGGCGAGTATAAAAGAGAGAGGAAAATGTAGAGAATATCAAACAAGTAGATCATACAAACATGTTCGCCAAGATGTGAGTTTTACTGTTTAGCTGTCTGTTCTTCAGAGTTTAAAAACATTTCCTAGATAAATTTCCATAGAACACTAAATAATCGTGTAAATCGCTGAATTGATTCAAATTAAGATTGACCAAAGTACTTTTCTTACAAACAATACTTCAATTTCCAGTGTCTGTCTCGTAGCCGTTGCCTGTGTTCTCTCCGGAGCTGATGCGCAGTATTATTCCCCTTACGGATACGCAGCTGCGTACCCGACTGCCTACAGTGCCGCCTACTCTCCTTACGCATCGTATTACGGTGGTTACGCAGGATACGCAGCAGCCTATCCCGCTTACTACGGATGGGGAAGCAACAAGGTATGTTGCATCTTGTTACTCAATCTACAGAAGAATTCTCCAAACTTCCTCCAATAGTTATTACAAAAGACTTTGAAGAGGCGAACCTATTTGAATTTAGTACCAATTTGCAAGTATTCCAACTTCAATCAATAACTATGTTTTCCAGGGCCAACCATCTGATGCCAAGCCAGTACCAGCTTCTTTGACCAACAATCAGTGATCATAACAACACTTGTTTGTACATTACGAACCAATGCGAAACCAATCAATGAAACATTTGCTCATACACTTTGTATTTACTGTTTTTGTCAAGAATTGTAAAAATCGAGTTCGGAAGTACTCAAAATGAACGGAAATTCCTCGAAATTCGGAATTCAGCATGAAACTCGAAATATTCGAAGTTCAAGTATGGCGTTTAGCTGTCCCGTTAATTAATAATGTCACAGTTTAGTAGGCAGTTGCCAATCTTCGTTTGAGTTTGATCTCGATTTTCAATTTTCGAGCGAAACGCAACGGGGATCAAACTACAAACACAGCGGGTTAGGGCAACATTACCCGTATAGGGATGTAGGGTTGATTCGTCTAATTTAATGTCATCATCATGGGGATTATACATATTTGACACAGTATTTGCCCTACACTGTCAGTAGTTCATATTTTCATGCGTTTTTCGACTTTTCAAAAAAGTGCAATTTAACCTGTTTTCTAAGTTTTAGATATTGCTTCATCAAGAAATCTCGATATACTGCATTCTGTGAACAGCAGTAAAGATGTGTACCGTATACAGGGTTCGTTCTCTCCCGAGCCGAAACCATGTTTCTTGCCCTATCTCTTGCCCCGCTGTGTCTGTAGTTTGATTCCGTTGTTTTCGGTGTAATTTCGTGATTTGTTCCTTATATCGAGATCAAACTATAACGAAGATCTGGCGGAACCCTATACTACAGTCAGGCAGTAGCGCCCAGCAGTATAAGACTTGACAATAATGAACATTTGGAAAGTTTCATTCTTTTGTGAAAGAGTAAATCTGACAGCGCAAGCCCTTTTTTCCGTGTTTTTTGTTGGTGTCACTCGGTGCTAGCATTATAGAAATACAGAGTCAAGAGCGTGTGTTGACTTCTTTTAACCACATCGAGAATTGATTAAACTTGGCGAAAAAAAACAAAAATTTCGAACTCGGCAGGATTCGAACCTGCAATCTTCTGCTCCGTAGGCAGACGCGTCATCCATTGCGCCACGAGTCCACATGCAGGTGTCTTTGGAAACGCCAACAAACCCAGCACACTTTATTTCTGGGTTTCCCTAATTGATATCGAAAGACGCTGTCAATTTTGAGTACCAATTTGCAAGTATTCCAACTTCAATCAATAACTATGTTTTCCAGGGCCAACCATCTGATGCCAAGCCAGTACCAGCTTCTTTGACCAACAATCAGTGATCATAACAACACTTTTGTACATTACGAACAAATGCGAAACCAATCAATGAAACATTTGCTCATACACTTTGTATTTCCTGTTTTTGTCAAGAATTGTGGAATTAGAGCTCGGAATTACTCAAAATGAACGGAAATTCCTCGAATTCGGAATTCAGCATGAAACTCGAAATATTAGAAGTTCAAGTATAGCGTATAGCTGTTCCATTATTCAATAATGTTACAGTTTTGTGAGCATTTGCTAATCTTCGTTTAATTTTGATCTCGACACCCGCCATATTTTTCAATTTTCGAGCGAAACATACTTGACTAAATTGACTACATCATTCCTCAGAACGAGGAAGAGCTCATTTTGCGCTTGAATCAGTTCGATCAAATATTCATAACAAAATCATAACAATGTAACACGTTCAACAAAAACAGTATATCTAAATCCACTCAAAAATGATCGCCGGTAGGTGTGTCGAGGATTTCACTGAAAGAAATAACATAATATAGTGTTGTGTAATGTTGTGCCAAATATGTTTGTTTACCGTGCTTTAATGAAAGTTTGAGATTAAACAACTCTTTGACGTTTTTGGTTTATCATTGTTTTTGGTTTATCATCCGTTTGTTCACGGAGGGGATTTCACAGAGCGAGTATAACATTGACCACAAATATTGGACATGTAATAATACATGATAAACCAGAAATCTGACCAACTCCACAAGGAACGGCGTAGTTTGTTGACCCTATCAGGTAACCTTAGCTGGGTTATCTGCTTCAGCCTTTTGTTAACCCCTTTGCAACTCTTTTTTGCGATGTATTTTGGGGGGAACTTGGGGTTACAAAGTGGTTAACATAGGTTAACAACATATCGGATTGAATAAAGAATTCACCCAAAAATCTTACCTCATAGTCGTGTCCATTTTGTTCTATTTTGACATCAGTTTCAGAGTAGGTGGGTGTTTCATGGGTTCCGTCGAAAAGTTGAACTCGGTCCTGGTCAGTGCCGCTCTCGTTCTGAAAACAACAAATAATATAGTTAACTTTACTTCTACGTGTACTCCTACAGTGAATATATATATATATATATATATATGAATTTGTGTACAGCCTATTTCATCCGTTTGTCGCTTTATTGTAAATCATTTTACAACTACATAATATCGATATCCACCGTAGAAGGACAGTCCGTAGAGGGTGGTGGCGATAGGCATGGGTGAGAATTGTTACCAGCTCATGCGGTCCGCCAGACAGATACCGCGCCAAGCGGGGATCGAACTCAGGTCTAAGGAGCGACAGCCGAACGCTAACCACTTGACCACTCGGCCAGTGTGAACTTTGATACTAATAACAACCAATGACAATGTGTTCGAATACCATTTATTAACCTTTTTCAGAAAACCAGTTTAAACAAAAATTGATTAATGTTTAATTATTCTGTATTTGGTGAAAGTAGAGTAAATTTTCATGTTTTCCCAAGACCTCTTCTATGTGTGTGTAGACACAAACATTGCAACAAAGAAACCAATCATCGTTCAATGTCACTTATGTTTTGCTACAAAATTTTATTGTCGTGAGAACTGGTAAAATGACTTGTAAATCTGCTAACAAGATCAGGTGACCTCTGACCTGTCGTTCTAGATGGTCTAGGTAGGCGGCCAGTGCACAATGGGACGCTTTCCTCGTCTCATTGGGTGGCAGCGACGAGGCGTAAGTGTTGTTGTAGTTTGTTCGGTGATTATCGCTGTAAGGTATGGAGAATTATAACATCAGGTCTGTAGTTTGATCTTTAACTACAACACAGTTCTCACATTCTGCTAGGAATGCACATGAATCAAATTACAAGCACAATGAAACGAAATAACCGTATGTTGTTGAAGTCGAACTGGAAACTCGAATCAACTCGAAAAACTCGAAAATGTTCGGTCAAGTCGAATTTGAAACTCGCATAGACTCAAATTTGCCGAAAACTCAATTTTTTTCCCCAAAACTCGAAAACTTCTAATTTTGAACTCGATTTACAACCCTAGTGCAACCGTAGCGAAGTCTCACGGAAAACTGACCAGAATCGTTTCAGATAAGTATCCAGATGCGCGGCCAGTTCGGCTTTTGTTGCGGGGGTCATTCTCACACTGTATCCCATTCCGATCACAGCTGGAAATTTCGAAAATTAGAGTGAAGGTTTAGCTGCAAAAAATTATGCTGTGTACGTCGAACCATACATTCGAAAGTCCCTATAATGACAGTCATAGTAACTGTAAAGTTTTAGTGCAATTAAACCTGCAGAGAGTGGTGCACTCTCAACCCCAATCGAAAACAAGCAACGATCATGCATTCCGACAAAAGTTAATCGCCGTTTTGTTTCTAACTGTCGTATCCGGACCAAAATCATGAACGAATGACCAACTATGCTTGGTGAACTTGTTCATTTAGGAATACGAAATAGATCTAATTTCAAACATAACCTACCTAAAAGAGCTCGAACCACTTCACTCCCCACGTATACGTATCCCATTGTGGTCTGCTTGGAGCCGGTCATCAAAACAATTTCGTCAATCTCGAACAACTGGAAATTGATCGGTGAGCAAACTCCGAAGATAGGAATAAACATACAATATTTATATTCAATAAAAAAGTGGTGTGAAGCAACGTGCACTATTTTGGGCAACTTCACTGGAGATTCCATAGCCCTAACACTTTTCAAGTGAACTTTCGCTACTCGCCAACAAAACTTCCAGGCTGTTTTTCAATAAGAGGGATCTATTCAGAGAAAAAGTACAATTTCAATACATTCCAAATCGAAAACATTATCTTGTATACATTTCTCTCATCACATGTCGGCCTACCTTAGACATGAACTCCGAGACAGCTTGGCGTGCCAGCGACTTGAGATCGGTGACTGGTTCCAACGCAACCCGGTCCACCACCGAAAACAGCGACACTTTTCTCTCGGTTTCCAGAGGGTGGGTGCACTTCAGAATCTCGAGGTCGTGCACGTACACGGGCTCGAATAGATAGAACGTTTGGCCCTGGAATTCCAGCATTTTCGAAAAATCAATAAATCACAACTCTGAAATAGTAATAGAACGACCATTGTCGCTAGTGGTTTGAATTTGGACTTCAATCAACTTGTGTAAATACTGGATAGGAGAATTGCAAAAACTGCACATTTTTGTCACAGTGCCCAGGACAAAAAAGTTGTACTATACTAGATGTAAATTGAATAGTCACGTAAAACTGGCAATCTAATGAGGAGTTGTGCACTTTATCATTGCACGTTTCCGAGTTCTGCTGTGTTTAACATGTTGCACGTGACTGTGCAATTGGCTAACAGTATAAAAGACTTTTAGTTTTACATTACCGAGTTTTTATTACTGAACACATTAATCCAACTGAAAAACCACTGTTTGACATGAGACTCACATCGCAGGACACAGCTGAGCTCGCGTGAGGGACTGGCCTGGCTGGCTCTACCATCCTGGGGCTCTCTTTCCGCTGTCTCTGCTGCTGACAGCGAGTCTGTTAACAAAAAATCACTATATGCACTCAAATGTTGTAGTACTTGAAAATTATGTTGAGTTTATTGTTCAGTTTTTTTGTTGAGAGTAGGACATGGAGAATTGAAAAAAGTGACTATGAGTTCTCACGCCAATTCACACCTCACTTCGAACAATCTAATGAAGTTTGGCTGCAGTCTTTCAGTAGTACACGTAGATTACTGTATCACTCGCCCCTCCTTTTATGCTCTACTTTTAATACACAAACATCTCGAAAACTTAGAAAAAGCAATTTGAAGCATAACTTATATTCATCATCCATCGTTTTCTCAACCCGAGCGGCTGCAAAAACATTTGCTCTGAACGATGACTAAGCGCACCAAATCAGTTGAAATCCTATCTAGACGTTAATGATGTAGCTGTTTTATTTTAGAACATTTCATATGTGCTTCAATAGATGATGCGAGAAATCGACTGTTTTTCTAAAACGCTCCCCTCGATCCAAAGATGAGAGAGTTATGCTCTCATCCCTTTGGAGACTCAATTTGTTCCTAACATCTTCTGAAACTTCTTGTTCTATGTTTTTTTTATATATGCAGGAATAAATAGTAAATCAACCTACCATAATCGACTGAACTGCCAGTGTTGTCATAACCTTTCTGTAGGGCTCATTGACCTGTTGAGCGAGATCCATGAAGATTTCAGGGTCGATATAACTGTCTTCGGAGAACAGACCGGAGAAATTCTGGAAGAAACAAGTACGATTGACAATTTTCAGATTACTCTTACTCAGGAAGAATTACTCAGGAAGCTGAAAGCTGTGTAATTCAATGTACAATGTTAACTGAACGAAAATTTTAACGACAATGTAATGGTTATGTGCGTGTTTCTTAGAGAGCTTTAGTGTTATATAGTTGCCCACCCAATCGTATCCTACCACTGCACGTTGTAAAGTGCCCTACATACTTGGCTGCGGCTGCGGGCGTCTGCGGGCGGCATATGATATAAGTATAGTGCCCTACATACTTCGCTGCGGCTGCGGGCGTCTGCGGGCGGCATATGATATAAGTATGGCGCCCCTGATTATTGATCAAATGTGCGGCTGGTGGCGGCTCTCGGCGTTTTGCCGCGCATTCATACTTCGGGCGGCTGCGGGCGTCTGCGGGCGGCTGCGGGCGTCTGCGGGCGGGGCCGCAGACAGCCGCAAAAGCAGTTGCGGCAATAATGATTCAATTCAATATTGCCGCAGCGGCTTTCTGCGTCTGGATTGATTATTCTCGACATATCATCACTAATATTCTAAAAATCATTATTAAAACCATCAAGTTACTTTAGTATAGTTTATTTAACTATATATTTGTATAATACTCGATGTTCACTGCACATCATTATCGGTTTTTAACCAGTTTGAAGTAAAGTTCTCATTTTCTTTTGTTTTGTATTTGAAAAAAAGTTTCAGAATGAAAAAAAAAACGTTTAGGATTAGAAAGAAGTTGATTCAGTAAGCGGTAATCTAATAATGATATTCGAATTTTCCACAGACCAGTTGGAGATCAACGCTAATTAAGTGATTTACAAATATTGAGGGATAAACATTATTAGCATTGATGTGATAAATGACAAATATTCCTAATAAGGGAAGGGGAATCATAATTTCAACAATAAGTTTGAACTTTCTAATTGAAATTCAAATGAGGGAAACCGCGCCGCAGCCAGCCGCAGACGCGCATACATACTTCAATTGGAGTGCGTTTGCGGGCGTCTGCGGGCGTTTGCGGGCGTCTGCGGGCGTTTGCGGGCGTCTGCGGGCAAACCACTAGTTTACCCGCGCCGCAGACGCCCGCAGCCGCCCGCAGACGCACCAAGTATGTAGGGCACTTATGGCGCCCCTGATTATTGATCAAATGTGCGGCTGGTGGCGGCTCTCGGCGTTTTGCCGCGCATTCATACTTCGGCGGGCAAAAGCGGCTGCGGGCGGCTGCGGGCGTCTGCGGGCGGGGCCGCAGACAGCCGCAAAAGCAGTTGCGGCAATAATGATTCAATTCAATATTGCCGCAGCGGCTCTCTGCGTCTGGATTGATCATTCATGACATAACATCACTAATGTTCTAAAAATCATTATTAAACCCATCAAGTTACTTTATTACAGTTAATTTAAATGAATATTTGTATTCTACTTAATGTTAACTGCACTCGATTGTCAGTTTTTAATCCGTTTTAGTTAAAGTGAATGGCCGCTTTTCTTCCGTTTTGTATTTGAAAAAACGTTTCAGGATGACAAAAACAAAAATAATCCAGTTTAGAAAGATTCTATTCGAGAAGCATCAATCTATTTGCAATTCGAACAATTTCTAGAAATTTGAAGAATGTTCGAACAATTATTAGCATTGACTTGACAAAAGACAAATATTCCTAATAACACAGGAGCGCCGGTTTCCCTGAAATTCCCCGATTTTTTCCCTGATGCTACCTCAATCGTTCCGGGATCATTTCGCGAAATGATCAGAGCGAAAAGAAGGTGAAAACCGCGAAAAATCCCGGGAATTTCCCGGTTGTCACCTTACAATTTCTCAGTAACTTCTCAGAAATTTTTCACACGTGATTGAAAAAACTAATAATATTTTTTCTTGGTAAAAGTATTTTTCGAAAACGTCATCAAAAATATATTTTCTTGAAAAATATTTTTCTAAAAAATATTTTTCAAAATATTAATAATATATGAAGAGAATAGAAGTGCATATTTCATTAGTAAAAACTTCATGAAATGAACTTCATTGTATCATCCCTATCGATATTCAGACCTCGATGTTGAGCTGATAATTTCCAAAATATCAAATCACGGCACCCCTGGCCGCGCCGTATCTAGTACGGGTTACGCGATTGCCGCGGCGAAAGGCTTATCCATGCCCTTTTTCCGATGCTTTTCCCCGATGCTGAGTTACCCAGAAATTATCGAGAAATTGTAGAGTTTATACCTCCATTTCACCCTGAAAATACCTTGAACGTTCTCGGGGATTTCCCGGAAATTCCATTTCCCCGAAACACCCTAGGTTTTTCCGGGTGCCCAATTTTCCGATGAAGTGGAAGAAAAATCATGATTTCAACAATAATTTCGATTTTTATTTATAATTCAAAGTGAGGAACAACGGCGCCGCAGCCAGCCGCAGACGCGCGATCATACTTCAATTGTAGTGCGTTTGCGGGCGTCTGCGGGCGTTTGCGGGCGTCTGCGGGCAAACCACTAGTTTACCCGCGCCGCAGACGCCCGCAGCCGCCCGCAGACGCACCAAGTATGTATGGCACTTTGTAAGATCATTCCACGCTTTCGAAGGATTTACAGGGATAACGATAAACTTTGTGCATTTCTAGGTATTTGCATTTTCATTCAAAAAAACATTTCCACTTAAACTCAATCTGGCCAGTCTCGCGCTTGTAGGCGGGGAATTGATATACTAGAAGTGAAATAGTCACGAGAAGTTAGCATTCTAATGAGGAATCACGCACTTTGTAATTGCACGTTTCTGAATTCTGCTGTGTTCAACATGTTTCACGTGACTATGCAATTAATTGACTAACAGTATGCATAGTATTACAATGTTTCTACGGTAACAGTATAATGTACTCACGTCGAGATTATTCAAATCCTTTCTTTTCCCGTCGGGGCCGTAGAAGTACTGCTGAGCGAACTGTACTGGGTTTACAACATTTCCCTCGATTGCCGGCGGACTAATGGATTCTTCCTGAGAGAAAAAGAAAGAGTTCCCTCAGAATCAAATTGAACTTAGACACTCACTAGATTAGTATAAAAAAACGAGTGTAAAGAAAGTAAAGATTAGTTTTGGATAAATATGTACAAGAAATATAAAAGAAGTCCAATAAAAATATTTTGAGGAAAACTCTAATCTCGCTCGGTTCAGAATTTCAAAAAAAGGATACCTAGTTTTTGGTTGTCGGAAGAAAACTTCTGACTGCGACGCACAATAATCTAGCTTGTACTCCGTTGTTTTCAAGAGAAGCGAGATTAGCATTTTCCTCAAAATATTTTTATTGGACTTCTTTTATATTTCTTGTACATATTTATCCAAAACTAATCTTTACTTTCTTTACACTCGTTTTTTTATACTAATTGAACTCTTTTTCTATGGTTACGAAGTAACGGTCATTTTTGATAAAAAATGATATTTTGAACAATAAGCTAAACAAGGAATGTTATGTTTTTCTATTGGAGTTTTAAACCGTGTCGTAGTGCAGAACGTATGGTGTAGTTGTAACCTCGTTCAAGTGATAGCAAATTTTCCACTCTAGACTCCAGGCAGGAATCGAACCTTCGTTCGCCGTGCGTTAATAGAGCGTTTATCCAATCCGCCAATCAGACATGTGAATAGGAGTGAAAACCAAGCTGTACCCGCCTGTCATGAGTTCATCATTGGAAAACGTCTTCCTACTACATGTTAAACTCTTCTTTCATTTTTATTTTCACGAAACCGGTCTATCCATGATTTTTTGCGAGACCATTTTCGGCTCTCTCACACGTAATATTCAAATTTCAGACATACCTGGAAAATACGTATACCTCAACTTTTTTAGAGCTTTTCAATGATGTAAGTATTTTTTGAATAAGTTAATTTTGTGCGAAACTATGCCGAGATTTGAGGAGGCGGACACTTTTGTCGCCGGCGCCGCCCCGCACGGAAGCCATTTTTGCGAGACGTTGGGCCCTCTAACTCCTCTCAATAAATTCTACTTGGAACGTGAACTTAGTATCTTGTAGACGTGTTGCCCTTCAGTGATTGATGCAAAAATCTAAGAAAATGGTCGACGTACTTTGAAGAAAATTGTAATAATCTGTTTTGTAATGTCTGCAGACCTTTGAACAAAAACTAATCTGCGCAGCGCTCCGCGCTGCGCACGATAGTATAGAGCACATCTCAGAGAGAAAATCGTATTCTGTGTAAAAAAATAAACCACGTGAAACGTGAATATGTTATCTACTGTTAGTGTGCAAAGACGCGTTCTGTTGGGCAAGTTGTAGGATCTGACTAGAAGATTATCACGTGTTTCACGTGTGTTAAACAAAAGTTCACTTGAAGAATCGTAAAATATCACGTGACGTTAGAAACTCCTTCATGTGTACGTTAGGTTCAACATTCTTGACGAACCTGCGGTGGGTACATTACGCGGCTTCTCTTGTCCTCCATGCTCTCTTCCATTCCGTCACTGAACTTGCTCGGTCGTTTGTGGAGACGGTACGGTCGCGAAGATCCTGACTGAAATGAGCCAACTCCATTGCTAACCGGGTGTCTCGGTAAGCAAACCGGGCTTTGGTAACCTTTTCCAGACTTCATCACAGGAAAACGGTAGATAACCTGCCAATCCATTCCCGTTACCATTCCAACTATCGGTAGAAACCACATTTATACGAATGGGCCATCGTATATAGTCGTTTGCATTCCCAGTGATGATCCTACAGTATAATTATCAAAGTCTTGGTCCGTTTTAACTGTATATCGGAGAAGTTATACTTCGAATTGTTATACAACGTTTAGTAATGTTCAAGAATTTCTCATTTCTGCTGAAACTGCCACATTATGATTACAAGGGTTCTTGTTACGTTGTTTGCAATGGAAATGTTCTGGTCGCTATGACCATGAGTGGTCAAAATATTTTCGAAGGTAAAAAAATTGAAAAAAGTTACAGTTTTTACTAGAAAGCAGGAAATGAGAATTATTCATGTGTACCTGTAAAGTCTCTGTAGGCATGATGACAACTATATATCGTCAGTAGGAAAGAAAACTGTACACAAGAATACACTAGATATAAATTGGACAGTCACGTAAAGTTAGTATTCTATCGAGTAATCGTGCACTCTGTCATTGTACGTTTCTGATTTATGCTGTATTTAACATGTTTCACGTGACTGTGCAATTGACGAACAGTATAACTCACGTTTGTCGCCGGATAGTTTATGTGGTAGGCATGCGATGTAGTGGCGGCTCTGGGATTCATAATTGGTCTGTTCACTTGGCCTATTCGAGGTACCGGCTGCTCTTCTTTGCTGTCAGACATGCCCTGGATCTGAGAGAGCAACACCGATTTCATTCTGATCTGTAAAGAACTTCGGTTTCAACGACAACTAGAGAGTTAGAGGGAGAGAGAGAGAGAGAGAGAGAGAGAGAGAGAGAGAGAGAGAGAGAGAGAGAGAGAGAGAGAGATGAAGAGGGAAAAATAGAGAGACAGAGAGAGAGAGAGAGAGCGAGAAAGAGAAAGAGGGATATCAGGACACAAATTTTACGAAATGTAGCGAAAAATAATTGCGAACATTGGCGAACAGCGCTCAAATTTACAATGTGGCTGGATCTGCAAGAATAATTGAATAATGTAAGCCTTATATACGCGCACCGAGACCAAACTACAAAAATAATGCCTGAAGCGCCACAGGATCAAACTACAAATAATAAAACGTCAAGCGCACCGGGATCAAACTACAAATATCTCGAAACACAGTATTATGCCTTTCTGAGACGATTTCTAAACGGCAACCAGAATAAGTCATTCAAAATTAAAAGTCATTATAGTGAAAGTCATTTGAAATTAATGACTTTTACTTTTGAATGACTTTTACTTTAATGACTTTGTATTTTGAATGACTTTTTCCTGGTACCTTTCTAAACTTATGTGTCAATTTTAGGCGGCTTTGGAAAATGTCTCTCGTTTTGATTTCGAAGAAAACAAAAGTTGTTATGAAAATCACTCAATTTTTAACAGTTTTTACTATATGGCAATATCGAAAAAAGGCTGAGTAGTAGCTCGAGCTCGGCGTATTACATAGCGGCTGTACGTCCTTGGCTGCGCCGTATGTAGTACGGGTTGCCTGTTTGCCGCACAGCTGATTTGAGCCGAGCAATCGCCTACCGATTAGCTAACATGATCTGTGATACAAAACGTTTTGCTTACAAATATGTTGACGCGGGGTTAAGTTATATTCAAAATGGTCGTATTAGAAAGGGTTGAACAGTTAGAAAGAGGAACTTGTTAAGAAAAAGTAATAAAGTGAAATTCTCGATTTTATGTTTAAAAAAGAGATTTTTCGATGAGTGATCGAATTGTTAGCGAGTTAACATTCAAAATAGAGAATGAGAACCAAAGTCCGTTCAATCAACTTCAAATCATAAATTTTCTCTAAGACTTCGTTTCAAAATAGATTCGAATGTTTACTGAACCAATATAATCCGAATTGTGTATAAAATGAAAAAAAACAAAATGAAATATAATAAAAGGTAAACTAAGGAGAAAATAGATGGCATAACGACTGGCCATGCCCGGGCCTATATGGGCGATTATGGCCCATTCGGCACCATTAGACTAGCCAGTATTGATTTTTTCGCACTAAACAGCAGAAGTGAAACGAGTGCGTAAGTCAACTGAACAACACGAGAAAAGAACTTGGAAAAGATAAGAAAAACAGAGGAAATAAATAAAAAGAGCAGAGAAAAGAATAAAGTTATAGAAATAAAACTGAGAGGAAAATTCCAAAGCAATCCAAGCAAATTCCAACAAAACCACTTTATATAAGTGAAAATAGACAAGAGAAGAAGGCATATCTGAAAGGACAACTTTTGTATAGTGTTTCTGTAGGATGTGATAAATTCTGATTCGTTTTCAAAGTTCTAGTTTAATCTTGAAGCACAGCACGATGAAGCATTGGAATCAAACTACAAATCCAGCGTTCAGCTCTTGCTTTCATTGTCGAAATGAGGGAACGTAAACCTCCAGTACATGAGGTGCCTAATTTTTAGGTTATTGTCTCCCGCCGGAATCGAACCTGCGATTTTTATTATCGGCGTCGAAGGGTTTTTTTTTTTCAAAAAGTTCTCAGACTTTTCTGGTTTTGAAATTTTTTTTTACATGGTAGCAGCAGCTCAGGTGAAAAGTCAAGAGACTATTAGGCCCTAAAGGGGGATTTCGGGTGATGGAGTAAGCGCGGGCCCAAAAGGCCCTAAAAGGGCGGCGGATATGATATCGACCACGCTTTTATCAATTTGGAATGCAAATGTGTTGCACTACTTTACATTATGTTTCATTTTCCAAGTATGTACGCTAGGGTGAGCAAGGAATATAGAAACCAAATTTAGTATTTGAGATGAAAAATGTCACTCTACGCCGCCCCAATAGACCATTAGACCCTAATAGGGTAATTTCGGCTAACATAATCACGGGCCTAAAAGGAACCTTTTAGGCTTGTGACTTTTTACCTATGCTCGATTTTATTACGGGATAAACACAACATGACCAGGCCAAATTAGGTATAGGAAAGTACAACATTTCAATTGTAGCCTCATTTGCGTGCACGAACACCATAGTTCTAGAGTAGAGGGTGGAATAAGGCGAGATCAAACTACAAACACAGCGTTTTAGAGCCGAATGACAGTATAAATCAGCTCTCTAGTAATAGGGTTCGCTCTTTCCAAAACAAGGCTAAGAGCGGTGTACAATCGAACTAAAATTCATATTAGGTCACTCTTTACAGTGAATTTTTCGAAATTATGAACTAGACTAAATGGAATCATTATAAATCAGTTGGTTATAAATATAGTTCATATATCTAGGTGAGCGGTAGAGATCTCGTCATCACTTGAACTTCATTCTTGAACGCACACTTCTTCACATGCAGTGAATGGAGAAAAACGCTGCGAACTTGCGACGAGAAAACGAGATACAGTATCTGGAATAAGGAGAGTTTTCAGTAATAATACATACTGAAATATTTTCCAACACTCGAACATAAAAGGAAAGTGTAGGTCATAATTTTTAGACGCTCTGCACGTTTTACAAAGATTCTGTTTACTATATATTTTCTGTCTGTCCAGGGGAAAAATAAAATGAAATCAGCAAAAAAAAAGTAAACGTTTAGAGAAAACGTTGTGCAGAGATATGGGTATGGATCGAACTGTCTCAGTTCAATTTATTATTTGAATATTCGTTTCGGGCCACCTTTGATGGCTGTTTTCGTTCTAGGAACCATTTATTCGTGCTGGATTTGTAACAAGGTACGATTTTCATACATCATACGGATAAACTTACTTTAAGTCTCATTAAATACGTCTCAATATAGTTGTCAAGTTGGTATGGCGGCGACTATCGTTTTTTACATAAGAATATTTTTCATATGTTGACATTTAGATAAAAACTTATATGAACACTATCATATTCCATATTCATTGAAAACGTCTTGATGAAATTAAATTTATCCTTCACTTAAAAATTTATTATTTAATTACCGGCGTGACTCCGCTCGTGATGGGTCTGATCCAGTAATTGAGATTCGCATTGAATTCTAGAGATCCAAGATGAACATAGTTGGTTCCGAACCAAAACGTAGAATAGAGAAAAATCAACTCATTCACAAAAATAATGATAGATTGAACGAGAAACCGACGTTCCCGATGAAAAACGTGTACTCCCAAGCCATTTCGACCAATCTGAACAGATTAGTTTCAGAAGTCACCTTTTTCTTGAAAGTTTTGTGAATTTTCGATTTTCGACTCAGTTTTCGAAAATGCATCGATATCAGCGCATGATTTTAGAGTAGCCGCACTTCTGAAACAAACCCATTCATGAATTTCGGGAAAAATGGTGAATCGTGAAGAAAAATTGCGCACTGTCTCAAATCTGATACATTGCTGGTAAGAATCCCCTCAATTACGACTATGAAGTTCAGAAAACTGATCAAAAGCGAGGACACACCGTCTTGTAAGTAGAGAGTCGAATCGTGCACTTATTCAATTCGATTTACATGAACTTTTCTAATGTAAGCTATATCATTGCATGTTCCTACCGATTTTAATCGAGCGAGCGTTAATATGTACACAACAAATGTAGCGAACATCTCGGCAATCAAGAGATGAATTCGGAAATGATCGAAGGGGAAGATATATTCATCCCGATATGCACCGTTCTCGTCGAACCAGATATGTGTCACCATTCCAAGATGGTGCAGAATGGTATAGGCTGTCGTCCATACCAGGGAAAGAGTGAGGCCTATCTTGGCAACCCTTTCGGACATCTAGAAAAGGTTTCTTACTTCTGATACTTCTACCAGACCTGATGAATTAGTCGCACGAGGTACCCCGATACTGATATTCACATATAACCTGGTGAACATTATGTTTTTCGATCGTAGGGAAATACGTTTCCGACCTATCTTGCAGGGTGGACGATTCGTCTAGTTCACGTGGTGGATTCGAGAGAAGTGGTAAAATATTGACATTGAATCCCACACTGTCCACGGAAAACCTTAACCTAGACGTGAACAATTCTACTGGGACTCCTCTGCATCCTCAACTATTTGGGTCCTTTCATACTTTTCGCCGGCGGCAGATACATAGAGCAAAATATGATCATTGTTTGCATGCAATTACGTACATCTTACACGATCAATGACCACACTTTCTTCGATTTTGCTGTCGTAGACCGAAAAAGTATCAAGTGACATTTAGACGGCAGCTTACCCTCAAATCGCCGGCCAGGGCCGATAGTCGTACACATGCCAACGTCAAGTTCACGGCCATTGTCAGCTCGAGACCCCAGGTACCAATAGTCTGCCAGGCCAGATGGAGGGTGGCATCAATGCGCAGTATGCACGATTTGCATACTCCCTCTGAAAAATAAAACTTCATACACTAATAGTGATACAATATTTAAAAAAAAAACCAGAGTGAGAATTAAGTTTTCATAGTAACATTAATTTTGAGGTGAAAAATGGAGAAGACATTGATGTGTACGTTGTGATATAGTGTTCTTGCACCTATGTTCTAGCGTTTGATTAGCACTATAAGGATCACTTTCACCATAACAAGCCTATACGGCCTAGACTGTCCTCAAACGCTGTGTTGTAGTTTGATGCCGCTCTCTTCAGTTAAAACCATAACTTTGTGACGTGTATCGAGATTAAACTACAATTAACAATGTTCATTCCCCATACCTCTGACCGAGGAGACGAGAAGCACAATTTCACCAAGAAATAGAACTATGGCACAACGGTAGAACGGATTTCTGAGTGTCTTGTTACTCTGCCAAATGATGATAACTATGACATAAACGTAGAATATCGATAATACAATGACCATGTACTTGATGAAAGTTGCAGCCCAAGCGGGCTGTGCCCAAAGATCGCAGTCACCGAGATCGGTCCAGGTGGAAACCTAGATATATCGAGGAATGAAAACAAATATCATACTCCAGAAACTTTGTTGTATGTTTTGGTGAGTTTATGTGAAATGAGATAACTGATGACTATACAATCCGAATCATGGTTCTTTTTTCAAATTGACATATTCAAATCCAGAGGTTAGTTATAGTTTTTCTTACCGTTTTTCTGATGATGAACCAGTATGTTGACAAAGTGGGTAATTGCGTTCGGTTGGTCATCAAACGAGGTAGAAAACTTCAAGGAAATTCTCTTAATAACAATAAATAAATATACACAACCTGTACCAAGAGCAGGACAGAGGCAAATGTATACTGTGAATGTGTTCTGTATACTAGTCCATGTTGGAGTGATAAGAACTATAATCATTACCCGCGCATATTCCTTTGTTACAGTACAATTTTTGTAGTCAATGAAATTTTGCTTTTCCGGCCTTTGGTGATAAATAAAGATTTAAAGAACATTGACCACAGAATAGAATGGTGTGACAGTTTTCGAATGAAATAGCAGAATGATTCTGAAATTTGTTTACTTGGTAGTTTTCCAACCAGCTTAACCACGCATTTTAATCGAAGTACCTGTTGAATGACTTGTTTTGATCAACTCATTCTTGCTTTGCTAAAGTTCGTTCGTGCACGTCAACACAATACTGTAATGCGTGATTACTTTGTTTCTGGTCATTACAGTTTCCTATTACGTTGTTGTAGGAAATTCAAATGTCAAGAGTGACAAATGAACAGTTAGATACAAAAATAATGTCACTTATCAAACAACAACCTGTGACTCAGAAACAAGGTTGGGCATGATAAATATAGTAGTCGCTAACGGAAAGGCGGGAGGGTACAGTATATCACTTTCCACTATGTATACACACATGTCTCCGATTTCAAAGCTTTCTTAAAGAACTACATGTTTAATCTAAAATTTTCAGAACACTTCGGACTGAACATTTGAAAGGAAAGGGCAAAAAATGTCGAGTAAAACCTGTACCAGAAAGATCGGCTTTGAAGGGTTTGCTTATAGAAAAGCAGGCGGATACTGTGAATGTTGCTGTACCCCGCTGTGTTTGTGGTTTGA
The DNA here is from genome assembly GCA_964036275.1 of Litoditis marina. Taxonomy (NCBI): domain Eukaryota; kingdom Metazoa; phylum Nematoda; class Chromadorea; order Rhabditida; family Rhabditidae; genus Litoditis; species Litoditis marina. The sequence goes on along the minus strand of OZ038435.1, from coordinate 2,093,039 downwards.
TCCATTCAATCGTCTGACAAAAAGGTCTCTGGATGGATGGCAAAATGCTAAAACCTTCCTATCATTTACAATCTAGCAGCGGATTGGTAATTATACCGTCATTTATTTAAGTTTGGTTCCAGTTTCGTCTTGCACAGTTTTCTCCAGCAAATTCGATAAATTCTTCAAAGTCATGCGAGTTTCAGATCCAACACCACTATGGAAACCGGAGCTGAACGGAGAAATAACAAAGAGAAACGTTTTCCCGTTATTGCTTCGTTTTCCAGGCCATAACGTGCCAACCGCTCGCGGGCAGTTGGACTTGCAAGAAATGACGCAAACGTTTGTCTAAACGAGAAATGATAGACTACCGTGTTCGCGTTTTCCCGTTTTCGAGCTTGGAAAACCAAGAATTGACGGGAAATTCGTGGAAACGCCGGGAAAACTGCGTATAAAAGAGCGGTGTGGCTGATTGCCCATCATTCGTTGTTCCTGCTTCGACATGGCCTCCCTGACCGCCGACCCTCCCGCATGCTCCGTCCCCGCCGCCGGAGGAGCCTCCACCCACCAACTCACCAATCCCGGAGCGGAGAGACTCGCCTTCAAGGTACTTACCATTACTCTCTTTCTCTTTTCATTCTCTCAATATATTCCTGTCTCTCAAGGTACAACTCAGCGAAATTTGCTATTTTCAGCATTTTTCAGCAGATACATTTTCTGCAAGTTTTCATAATTGATCACCTAAAAGACTCTATTAAGTTAATGTCTAGTAAATAGGTCTATGGAAAGTATCACTTTCACACTCCTACTAGCACACTCTACCTCAACTTCATAGGCTCATTCTAGCAGTTTGGGAATCTGGGAAAAATGCAGTTACTTGTCGTTACTTAATTTATTACTTAAGTTAATATTGTCACTTAAGTTACTTTATTACTTAAGTTACTTTATTAAGTTACTTTATTACTTAAGTTAATATTGTCGTTACTTAATTTATTATGAATTAGTTTATTTCTTTCTTTATTAACTTATTAGATTCTATTAATTTTTAATAATTTGTCAATAAAGTCTTTCTGCATTCTGCAATCTGCTCGCTAGCTTGAAGTTTGTTCCAGCTGTCAGATGGTTTTCTTGTTTCAAATCCCGGTTCATACACGAGGATCTTTCCTCGCGTACCTTGTTTTTACTGCTTTCAACTATTTTCAACCTATTTTACTTATTCAACTTATTTCCAGGTCAAGTCCTCGAACAACAACGACTACACTGTCAAGCCAGTGTTCGGTTTCGTTGAGGCCGGAGCAGCTGCTCCCCTCGAGGTGACCCGCAAGGCTGGTGCTCCCAAGGAGGACAAGCTGGTCATCCAGTTTGCCGTCGTAGCTGCCGACGCCGCCGACGCCACCGCGGCCTTCAATGCTGCCACTCCCGCCGGAACCATCACCATCCCCCTCTCCGCCACCGCATAGATGTATCTACATAAATGTTGGCTCCATCTTGTGTTGCATTTGTTGAAAACAGAAAGGAATAACAAACCCAGGTTGAAATGCACCATTCACCATGCACCATGCAGAAAATTGAATACTTACAATACATACAATACATTTTGTGCAAACTCACCATGAAAACCGAGGCTAAATATAATTGCTTTGTTTGTTCCGTATTGTGTGAAAGAATTCCGAGTTTATTGGGATCTCGATATGAAATCCCTCGGTCGATTGTAGAAAATCACAAAACTTTTCATTCTTTTTCTTTTGGTATTTTACCACGAACATCGTCTGCACTTTGTGCAGTTTGAACAGGTCACCAATGTTGTTGACTTTGGAGCCTTCTTACACAATAAATGCAATGAGAGGCGATCAAATTGAACGGTTAAAGAAAATTATATTTGCCCTATGAGAGATGAGAGACTAAAAAGTTCACAGGCTGGAAAAATTATTCTATTACTTTCAAACCAGTCTTCTCGGAACTTTCGCTCTTGTGTCGTGTTGTTGTAATTGATACCCGAAAAAGCGTCTTGTTTTCAGAAATTACTTTGTGAAATTGGTTCGCAGAACGGTAACGCGTAAACATAAATTTAAAAAGAAAACCTGCTATCAACACAAGCATCAAAAATTGATCTGTGATATTTTTGCAGAAAAAAATAGGAATTTGTGTGGTTTGAACATTTCTGCAAACCGCCCGGCAGACCTCACACAATGATCATTCCGGAACTGACGTGAAAATTGAAACTGATATTAACATAATAGGTTAGTGAGTTAAAGTATAAAGTTAAAGTTAAAGGTTAATGAGTTGAAGGAACCAAACAGTTAGGAAACGCGAGATGTAAATTCAGTTAGGTAGTGTGGCGAATTGAACAGTGGAAAATTGAAGTTTTACCAGGAGAATGGTTACCGTCGAGTTTCAATAATGTAGCTACACCTCTCATGACGCTACCAACCGAGTTCGAAAAACCACAAGCAACCTATTCTGTTGTAGCACAATGTATAATCACAAGCAGACGTTTTGATAACAGCACCCTTCTAATGTCGCGGTTATTCAGACCATTCACACCCGGAAGCAATTCAATATGAAACACCTTTTATCAAGTTATCCGAGAGCCAAGAATCTACAATCATTAGGACTGCTGTTGAAACTTCGTGAGAGCCAATCACGGAAAGTAACATGTGAATTCCCTCCTCAATCGAAAATGAATTCTGAATTATCAGGTTATCCTGTGAGTTGTGAATCAGAGAGTTACCTTTGGTTTTCTGTTTTATCATATTTAATATTTTCCTTCTGGCGCGGTAGGAATTTGACAACCTCATGAGAAGTTCATGAGCACCGAATCAAGTACTCCCCAACTTCAGTGTGTTTCCGATAGATGAACAGCATTCGATAGGACTCGGTAAATCTTGAATCTTGAAATTGTTAGTTGATCTTAATCCTGGAATTCTGGTCCCTAGTTCAAAGTAGCAGGCCAACTTCGTCACACATTGAACATGTGACTTGCATATTTGTAGATGGGAAACTCACACAACCTCATTCTTGAATATCTGGATAAAAAAGATTCTGACTGAACTCAGACTACGTTTGCTCATTTCACAAAACCTTTAAATGTTCAAACAATTTACTTTAGTACTACGAATCACAAGGTTCAATGCTCTCACTCTAATTTGTATTCTTCTAACACGAAATTGTCGGAACGCTTGCAAACTTGCACAGTAGCACAAAACTTCTCGTGATTTACAACTTATTTTCGGTACACCACCATGTTCCTTCACTGTAAACAATACTCGGTAATTGGCGACAAACCCAGAATTTGTATTCGGCACTTCGGTAAACACCACTTACATCACGTATATAATGTCGCCTGTGAGGAAGCTGATAACCACAACACTACTACGCAAGAGTGACACTTAAAGACGATTATGTGAACCAATCCCGTGTCAGAGGTCATTTAAACTGCGATTGAAAAATGTATTGCGGTTGGAAGGACTGAAGCGTTTGGATTGGAACACGTAATCGTCCTGCTTTAGGTTTTCAACAGACAAGTATACTCAGATCCGTAGGTTCCGGAGCAGCCACGGTATCAAGTTGAAAATGGCATCTTCTTGGTTCATTCCGAGGTTTCTGCAATCCCAGGAAAGAGTCATGTGAAACATGTTGAACCCATCAGAACTGAGAAACGTGCAACAACATAGTGCACGATGCCTAATCAGAATGCTAACTTCACGTGACTATTCAGTTTACTTCTAGTGTATTATGTTCTCACATACTATGAAAATAGCGTTCAAAGCAAAACACGCTGGAAGAAAATACGAAATCCAATCATACGAGAATTCCATTCACCGCGATTTTGTAGTTATTGGTTCGATTGTAGATAGAATCATTCTCTGAGTTCTCTAACTTACACGTTAACACTCTAATTGTATTCGTTATTTTTCATTACATGTCAATCTATTTCCGCTCAAATGAGAAATCCGACGATTGAACCAAGTCACGATAAACACATTTAACGACGTCAGAATGTTCGCTGCAGTACGAAGCGAGAACTTGTGACAATTTGATCAATACGTGCTGAAGTTAACGTTTTCACATTTACGTTCACGTAACAAGATCGTATACGGCGTCTCAACGTTACTAAACGACGAGGAACACATTATTCTGATTATTTCACATCACTAAACAAAATTTCTTTATGAGTGAAAGAAATATGGTGTTCTGATTCCATTTAGTGCCATATGATGTTTTCATTTTTTCTTTTCAGATTTTTCATGTAATTTCAATTGCTTTCTTTTTCGATTTGTTTGTATGCTTCACTCAACCAATACGTTTTCTGCGTAAGCACCACGTGATATATGGAATCTTTTCATTAATTTGATGAAAAATTGCTCCAATTTAATTTTAGACGTGTGAACTTTGATTTCAATTATGATAATTCAATCACTCGGAAGAGTGATATTCGAACTGATTCATCAGCATACGATTGCACGCACTCTCAACTAACTTTGACTATTGAAAAGTGAAAAGTTGTTCATCAGATACTAATAAACATCATTAGCTCACGTCGATTACGTACAAGCATTGTTGGTGAGATGAACATCGTACTTTTCAAGAGACGCAAGTTGAGATGTGTCGGAGAACTTGACGCTTTGTACTGTCAAGTTTATACTTTATTTAAAAACAGAGAAATAGTTCAACTTTGACTTATTTGCTCAAATTGCCATATTCTTGTTCGCCTTATTGTTTCCATTGATTTTATTGGGAAATTGCACAAATAGTTTCCAGAACACGGAACAAATGGAAGTAAACACCACCTTACCCACACTGTCGACGTACGCTCAGATCATAGGAGAAATTGTGAGTTTGTGTTTGATGTTATATGGCTAGCTCTTTCCAAAGCATACCCATACTATTTATGTCGGTTTTTTCCGCTGTGTTTGTAGTTTGATACCGCTACTCTTCGGCGAAATTTGTAAATAACATCGTGTGAAGAGATTGCACTACAGTTCAGCTGTGGTCTCTTCCTATAAAGTCGTTGGTTTTCTGAGATAATCAGAAAACCAAGTAGTTCGCACAGTGCAAACACAGTTCCTCTCTTTCTCTCTCTCTGTCTCTCTCTCTTCTCTCTCTCTATTACTTTTTTCCATCTTGAAACAGCATTTGGTTGTAATTAGTTAAACCTGTTCTACAATGCAGTATTTTCTTATAATAAATTCATTCTCCTGTCCTTTCTTGTGATTTAATAAAGTGCCATACACGCTTTTCTCGGAGATTCAATTTCTTCGTGAGCCAATTTGATATAGGGCATGATCATAGCTTAGTTGTAGTTGGAACTCGAAACGAAAAGCGACGAAATAGAACTATCTCGAGATATAGAAACCTTCACCGTATCGACTTTGTTTGAATTGAGCGAATAGCATAGAGACACATATAGTGCGTGTCAAATTTATTAATTGTTGTCACTCGCCGGAATCGAGCATGCGAGCAAAAGATTTGTAGGCCGAGCGTTATACACTGCGCTACAAGAGCTGATAGTAAGCAAGCTTTGGAATCGGATACATTTCTCCTCACACAGCGGAAATTGAGATATACAGTACCCTCCCGCCTTTCCGTTGGCGACGACTATAGAGACGGTAGACTTGCCGATAATCAGAATAAACAGCACGAGGCGTTTGTTCATGTTCCGATTTCGCGGTCCGATATCACAGTGTTTGATGGTGAATCATGGTTTAGGCTGTGTATTCAACTCAAATTACAACTCACATGTCATCCCGTTCAATAAACTTCATCCGAACATTTTCATTCAGATAACCACCTGGGTTTCGACGAACGAGTGTCAACTGAGATTCCAACCCGTCTGGGCTTCAATCTCCATTCAGTACATGACCATACTCCTCACCGTATTCTACACCTACGTGATGGTCATAATCTCCTTTCAATCGGAACTGAAACTGAAAAACGCGTTCTATCGATGTGCTGCCGTTCTTTTTCTAGGCGAAATTGTCCTACTATTGTCGTCTATGAGAGGTACGAAATTGAAATTTGTACATTTGAAACTGATACATAGATGAAATTCACTTTTAAGCGTAGGAAGTGAAAATTGATAACATTATGTAGCGAAAAAGACATCGTTTGTGAATCATATCGATGTGGCACAACACAATTGAGTTTTCGTGGATTTGTGTACATTTGAAATTCAATTTATTATTTCTACAATCGCGTGTGTTCAATGGCGTTTGATCACGTGTACACGTGTTAAATCGCACTCAAAAGATCAATTCAATTCAAATGCATTTTTGTTATTCTATATCCGCATATTGGTCCAAGCTTCAGAGGGAGTCGTGCAAAGTTGCATAGTTCGCTCGGACCCGGCCCGTCACCTGGCTTGGCAGACAATTGGCACCTGGGGCCTCGAACTGATGGTGTCGGTCAATCTGACCTTCGCACTGGTCCGACTCACGGCTCTTCAGTTTGGAACAAAGGTATTTGCAGAGTGTGTCATTTGGTGTCAAGTTTGCATAGATAATCCGAAAGCAATATTTATAAAAGTGATTATTGCGTTGCATTTTCATGGATTGAGAGGAGTTCGCGCGAAGTTTGGCCGTTTAGCGCAATAGAGATTAAGCTTCTATCAGACCACCTCTAACTTACTTTCAACTCGAGTTGTACACTGCACAATCGTAATAAATTCAAGAGTGAAAACTGCCACTCCGGAAGACTCTAGCTGATTCCCTCACTGAAGAAGAACTTGGTACATCAAAATACTTCGAGTAATCAACAAAATTCACGTATAGTTTTTTTAAAATTTGATTTGTTTAGAGATCCGAATCAACTGCAAACATTGGACTGTCTATTTCTCTATCGTGGACAATAATGTATACCGTTCTACATCATTTCGGAAGAGTAACTCAGATATGGTTCGAAAATCAGAACGAGTACCACGACAGATACGTGTTCCCATTCAACTTTTTTCGAATTCGACTTTTGCTGGCGGAAGTTATTATGACCTTCATCGTGTACATCTTCACTCTTGTGAGACTGAAATCGGTGGGTGACTAGAAAAGTTCAGTTTGTCGTTTGATACGCATGTCTAATTCATCGTAATGCAAGGAGCACCAACTACAAATTCGGCAGAACGAACCAACATGTAGAGTTTTAGCTTGCCTCTTATCCAGAAATACTGTAGCTATGAGCTGCTGCTAGGTCCTAATTTACGGGAAGTTTTACGGGAAGATTTTGGAAGTAACTATTTTTCCTGTAAAAACCACAAAACAGAGTTCTGTATAATATATTTCACCAACAAGGTGTACTTTTTATTCTCTCAACTACTAGGATTCCGAAAATGAAAGCAGTTTCTCGCTCAGTCCGTACGGATTCGGTGAAGACTGAAGCAAGGCATGGTCTCCAACTTACTCCCTAATTACAAACTTTCTAGATGAGTAGCAGTCTGGGTCAGCAAGTTCTTCAACGAGAAATCCGTTTTCTAATACAATCTATTATAATTTTCATAAACGAACTCATTTACCTATACTCCACGTTTTTCATTGGTTATCATTGGTTTGGGCTCGGTTCCGAATCGTTCAATTCCAATCTCAACTACTGGATCCGACCTCTCACGAGCGGAATTACACCGGTAGGAACGGTTGGAAATGTTTCAGGAAACATGAGGAGTGTTGTCATTATGATTGGTAGACTTGCTGTTCATCGTTCACATCTTCTGTGCTGTTAGGCAAGTGCATAGTCACTTGAAACATAATAAAAATAATTTTTTACGGCAATTTCAGCCGTGTGTTACTTTATTCATACAATTACAACATTGATCACATTGTAGTATCCGTAGAGAGCGCGATCCATAGAGAGAAACTAGGCAGGTGAGCTTTATTACCAGCTCATGCGGTCCGCCATGAAGATACCGCGCCGAGTGGGATCGAACCATCGTGTTTTGAGTGCTAGCGCGCACACAACCAGTCGACAACTCGGCCCCTTGGTGCTCAGACAGAACCTGGGGTAGTTAGAGGGGGATATAAGGGGGCGTGGCCTACGGGCTCAGGCGTGGCTCGAAGAATCAATGCCACGCGCCAGTTTTTAAAACTTCAATGCGGCAAAACTGCGGTTCTGAGTGGATGAAATTGAATTTTCAGTGAAAAAATGGAAATTAGAGAGAAAATTAGATCAAAATGCATATATTTCCTCTTCTTTTTTGGAAAAATGAGGAAGTTTCGTTTTTAGAATATGGGACTTTGGGGGGGTACTTAGTCCGCAGTTCGTTACCGCGAGACTTGGTACCAGATTTTCCACGGCTAAGTCCCATGAGAATTGTCATAGTGAACACAACAAAATGTTACGTGACCATTCAATTGACTTCTTGTATAGTTGCTTTTCGTGACTGAGAACGTTTTAAAAAAGCGGCTTCAAACATTGCATTATCTGTTCGGAATGACCGAGTTTTTCCTGGTGAACCGTTCTTTCGTGCTTCGCATATATGACTTTCACGGTTTTTGGTTTTTTCTCATATTGGCAGTACTTTTTATTATATTATTAACTTTCAGATTCTCTACCTGGTGTTCTCTTCGCAAGTTCGTCGTGTGATATTCGATTCCATCAAATACAACCCTTCGCGATCTAGTATCTTCCCGCTCACCGACTCCCGAACACCGACATAATCATTTCGATCAGTATATGGTTTCAAAAAAAAGTTATATTGTTATATTGTTTCAAAATAAGTTGTTTGACTTTTTATCCGTTTTTGTTGCTTTCCAAACTTGAAGAACTATCAACTTTCCCTGAGAACTTGTTTAAAAACAATACAGTGAGAAACTAAACACAAGTAAACGAATAGCAAAGAAAGTCAACAGAAATGAAATGGGGGAATGCAACGAGAGAATAAAATGGAACCGTTTCTTTTCTTTTCAACATATTTACGTGAAACCATTCTCCTGCAGTACTTCCAATTGATCAGTTTGATACTCATTCCAAATTTTTTCGTCCACTGGGCAATGTGAAAACATTACTTGGGCATTGTTTCACTGGTAATGTTTTGAACTTCAAACAAAGAATAGTATATGAAAGTTCAATTGCATAGCGGCACAGAAATGCTTAATATTTTATCTGCGTTTCAAATTATCAAGTCACACACTCATATACGATAAAATGTATTAAGTAGAACTACAATAATAGCGATAGCAAAAATTATAGCAGTTTTGTTATATTGCTAGCATAAATCGGCACAATACGTATAGTCAACACCGTTCCTACTAAGACTCCTACAGTACACATTCAATGTTCGCAATAACAGTTTTCTGATGCGAAATTAATCTCTGTCGGGAGTTGAACGTACTGAACGTTTTGTATTCATACTGTAGAAGTCTCAGTAGGAATGAAACAAACTATAGAGCACATAGCGATCAAGTCCATGCGCTCGGAACGAATTAGAAATCGGAGTTGTTGACAGAATTTCGACTGAGCGCCATGCTGAGTTCGGGTTATTTGAGTGGTCTCGAGATACAGACTCGTAAGTTTGGAAACATCAACAAGCCTTCACTTGAAAGTTTGAGTGTATTACGGTAGAGGGTTATGAGTGAGTAAATCCGACTTTATCAGATTGGCTACGAGTATCTAGAATTGAAGTGTTTGTCGGTGTGGTATTTGCTGGCGAGACGAGCTTCAAGCCGCACGTAACTCTCTTGGCTGAAGTTACGAAAAACGATTTCGATTTCCAATATCTCACCTGGTCGTTTCAACTTGGTACAAAACCGATCATGTGCGTTTGCGAGGCCAGTTTCACAGACATTGTCGAATGGATTCAGGCCGAGAAGTAACTCGGATTTGATCCCTGAGACGAGGACATCGAAACTTGATTTAGGAAGGCCAATGACTTTGAAGGCGAACAGCGATAGGATGGTTCTACTTCCGTCAACCCATTCCTGCAACAAAAATCATGCGTCGTATAGTTGTCATCTTTCCTACTGAGACGCCTACAGAACACTTTCGAATGTTCCAATCGTTGTTTTCTTAAACTTTTTCTTTTTAAGGTTCGAACACTTTTTTCGAAGAGTTCGAAAACTTTCTGTTATAGGTGATGAAATTCGAAAGCAGGAATTGTAAACAATTTTGATAATATTCACGTCACTGAAACATGCTTGCAGTTTTGTAATCTTACAGTAGGAGTCTCAGTAGGAATGAAAAAAAACTATATCTGAACCTCAAGGGGGGCTGCAATGAATTTTCAAATAAAATATCAAACGGAGACAAATCGATAGATGTCCTTTTCTTACTGTGATGTCCAATTCAATGCTCTGTTTTCAAAATTTCACCAAGTTTTGATTACTGTCAGAGGCGCAGAGGATGATTTGGAGTGCATGAATATTGATTGCGCGCACTTCTCTGATTCTCGTGCCTTTTCGGCTAACGCCGTTAGCCAAATTCGGCATTCAATGTAGTCCCCCCTTTGACGGCTACATTTACAATGAATGTTAATTCGCGATTGAACACGTGTCTTTTAGAGTGGTTAAGGAATTGAATTGAATTGGAATTGGAATTGAAAAGAATTAAAAACCAATTCCAAAGAATTGAATTGAATTGGTTTTTTTGTACAACCAATTCCAAAGAATTGAATTGAATTGGTTTTTGTGTAAAACCAATTCCTTAGAATTGAATTGAATTGTTTTTTTTTTGAAATCCAGAAAAATTAGAATTGAATTGAATTGGTTTTTTCAATATCAGCAATAATATTTGGAATTGGTTTTGGAATTGGTTTTTTCAGCGTGGGAAAATTGTTTGTTTTCTGCTGTGTTCTATTCAATCTGAAGGCGGTAGTAGTGTTAATAAACACAAAAACTGTTTTATTAACCGAATTGACAAAAAAATGCATCTAGAATTGAAATTGGAATTGATTTTTTTTGAGAATTGGTCGGAATTGGTCGGAATTGAATTGAATTGAATTGGTTTTTTGGCGCCGGAAAAGAATTGGAATTGAAACTCGGATATTTTTTGAGAATTGGTTGGAATTGGAATTGAATTGAATTGGTTTTGCGCCATCGGATAAGAATTGGAATTGAAATTCTGAGATTTCTTGAGAATTGGTTGGAAATGGAATTGAATTGAATTGGTTTTTCAGAATTGGTTAACCACTCTATGTCTTTCCACAATGATGAATGTGGCACGCCGATCATGAGAACATTAAATTTCGGCATGTAGTGATACAGTTTCGAATGGGTAGGTTTCAGATAGTACAAAATAATCCAAAATTAACGGCAGACAAATTTTGATACACATGATTACGTGCAACTTTGGCATATAATGTATGAAACCATTGTCCATAGAGTGTACAGACTGTACAGACCAATTCTTACCTGAAAGAAGTGGTGAACAGCTTTTACATGAACCCCATTAATTGTTAAGATTATTGCACGAAGAGACAGCAGACCATCAGTATTAACCACTGGCCAGTGATGAAATAGCAAGTTGAGACGAAGAATCTGGAGATATACCCGGTAAAAATGCTGAAAATGTGAAAAGATGATAAGAATGCTAGTTTCCATTTTTCTCTATCTATCTCATACTCTGTTTTTCATCTATCTATCTCATTCTCTGTCTTTCAAAAGGGACTAGCCTGCCTTTTGTACAGCTGGGTGGCAGAGAAAATCCGTGTTCAAATCGACCGCAGAACTACCAAGTATGTATGCATCCAGTTCACCCACCTCATTTTCCTAAAAAGACATAATCGTCACCTTTCCTAGAAAGCAGATAAAATTGTGATTGTGCGTATTTTTTTCCCAAGTTAAATATGTTTGTGATACGACTATTTCTACTTTTCGAATGAATATTTTGTTTCGACTTTTTCAACTCCAACAAAACATGAATGAATTCACCACCAACAGCTGCAACACCTTGTCAATCAGATGGCTTGGAAAATATCTGCGAATAATGAGTCTGTTATAAGAAAATGTCCGTTCCTTCGTGTAGTCGTAGAAAGTTGTTAAAGCTCCTTTCGGGTGCTCCTGGAATCCTTAACTTGTCTTATTGTAGAAGGAATCCTAATTTACTGATACAAGTTAAAGAATCCGTCCCTCTCTAATTTTCAATTTTGAGCTAACAATCTGACCATATGGTAAATGAAAAACCATTATCAAAAATATATACTTTCATATCCCTATCTTGCTTCGTTTTCTCAGAAAAGCGGCTTACGTAATGACACCGATAGGGGGGTTGCGTACGGGGTATGCTCAAAGTAGCCTGTAGAAGTGCAAAAATTATTTTAAAACACGTTATCACGTACGAATACACAATGAAAGACTGAAACATTTAAATAAATCTGGATGTAAATGAACCAAGTCAAGTTGCGTCACAGTGAAAATGTTCATGTCCCCTTCTTTATTGCTTGATATTATGCAAATTTTACAAATTTTCAATTAGAAAGTTTTTTCATGGTCTATAGGAAGCCATTGAGAAACTTTTCTGAGCTTTTTAAATTTTTCGTGAAACTCAAATTATAGCGGAACGGTGTCTTTAAGTAGTTGTGTAGTATATCATATTGAAAATAGGAAGTACTCCGTCTTGAAATTTGACAAGTTAACAACTACCCTAGAGAGCAAACACAAAAAAAAGCAAAAGTGAAGTACCACTCGTTTTTGTCACTTATCTACATGGCCACGCTCCCTTTGGCTGTATTAGAGTCTTTTTCTATTTTTATCGGTGATAGATACACAGAGTAAAATATTATCGGTCACTGGGTGCGATACATACAGTACACATGCCCGAATACTTTGCTTGATCGATCTGTCGCAGAATGAAAAAAAGTTTACAGGAACCCTTACTTTCAGTAGTAAAGGAACTTTTTTTGTAGATGTGTTGTTATTCCAGTAATTCATGCAAGTATCTAGGAAAATGGTTGGCGTACTTTGAAAAAGTTTAATAAACTGTTTTGGAATGTCTGCAGACCTCTGAACAAAAACTAATCTGCGCAGCGCTCCGGGCTACGCCCGATGTTTAGTTTGATTCATGTCAGCGGAGCATCCTGAGTACACACTTTAACTCTCGGTCAATCTTTCCTTATGCGAACCTCACGCTTGTCGTCAATATTGAAAGTTTGTATTCCTACTGTACGAGTCGCAATAGAAATGAAGAGACCATACCAGAGACAAACAGCGTGTTATTATTTTGCATGGAGTAGTGATGTCGTTTAAATCAGTAGTGAGATCTTCTGGATGTCCCTCACTGGATCTCGCAACAAAGCCGCGGGAAAACTGAATACGAGCAACTCAGCAGACGCTCGGTCCAGGTACGAGATCGGGACGTCCCATGTCCCGGTACTTTCTCGGGACGGTACCCGGAAAAGAGCAGAAGCGATCATCATTTGCGTAAATGATGACAGAATAGAGGCTTATTTTAGCAAAAATGTCCCATTTCTACCGTGATTCTTAGTACCGTTCCGGGACAGTACCGGTACATAGGACGTCCCGTTCTTGTACCTGGGACAAGCCGTCGCCTGAGAAACGTATAGTTCGTTTCATCCATAGCTAGTAGTTAGATACAGCACGTTTTAGTGGGCGGAGTCAATTGTTTCGGAAACTTTTCAACAAATCAAAGTTGTTGCACAATCTGGGTATGGGTATGGAACTCAGCTGCGATAAGTGCCACGGCGCCCAGAAGCAGCCGTTTATCTATTCATGTGCGCTAATGTTAAAGATTGTCATATCCGACCATGATTTCTAACCGCCTTTCAAAGTTAATTTTATCGCACGAGATCGGTCGGGTGCGCTCAAGCCAGCATGGCTGACTACGATGAATGGGGGAAGCGAATCATATATAAAAACGAACTGGTTTTGCCTTTGTTCTGCACTCATACTGTACGAGTTCCAATATTAAAGAGAAATATAGTCGTATCCAACAACGGTAAGGCGAGATGGTACTGTATATCTCACTTTCCGCTGTGTACGCACACATGTCTTCGTTTCCTAAGCTTGCCGGTAATGTGCTCTAATAGCGCAGTGGTTTGTGCCCTGCTTCGAATGTTTTGCTCGCAGGTTCGCTTCCGGCGAGAGACAGAACATAATAAATTTGGCATTCACTATAGTATACCGTTATAACATGCAGATCCTGACGCTCGTCAGTGCAGTCGCTGCCAATCTGTGCAACGTAAAATATAGGTCGGAATCCGCACGCCAAACAATCTTCGCAGAGGGAGCGGAGGGACTTCGAGCATTTTTTCAGGGAGATGAAGGAGAGTAAATCCAACTAAATCAAAAGTAAATGGACACGAGAGAGACGAAGAGGAGGGAAATATAATCAGAGAGATCAAGACATAACAAGAGGAAAGACAAACAGAGAGAGAGAAAAAAAAAGAACGAATGAGAAAGAGAGAGTAGAAGAGTAAACTAGCGACCCGCCTAAATAATTATCTTTTTTTGAACATCGGCTGGTAGCAGTTCAAACTCGAATGTATCCGGTTTTTTTCTCCGCACGCACCTATTTCCCATTGTGGAGCGGTTTTGAAGAACGAGCTCAAATCTACAATTCTTCATGAGATTACAGTACGTTTTTACGAGTAGATTGTTCACGTTTTGCGCTACAGTCTGCTGCATGCACCTACAATGCTGAAGTTTCTGAGAAAAGTTTTGAAATGTAAAAATATGTGAAAAGTGTTCAAATACTGGGTACTTTGTTCTGCTACTTCTTTACTACAAACCACAAAGGTTTTTATCGAAGAGACGAGATAGTCATGAAAATACAGCCATCCGAATCTTGAAAGGGTTACTGTAGAGGTATAAGGATGGGTGGAACACAGTATACAAACGGTTGTGTTTCAAACGGTTGAGCGGCTCTGGAAAAGTAACTGCATCCTAGTCGGGTCACGCGAAGAATAAGATACACTACATTGAAGTAGAATTGGTGATGAATAGTAAGCACGTAATTATCACAGTTACTACAAATTACTCTCAGTATTTACTATTTGTAGGAGGATTGAAAACATGTATGAGAAATGTTAGAAAAATTCACAGGTTTATTTTCCTGTTCTAAAGGGTGATTTACATATTTTTTGATAACATTATTAATTTGATATCGCTATTTAATATCATTCAATTAAAAAAAAACTAAATCATTCAGTTTAAAATTTGTACATTTTCTCATAGGCATTTTCTTAAGATTACCTTCAGAAAATTGATATAAAAACTTTACTAACAACATATTTAGCGATTACATATCATTGTACTTTTTAAAATTAACTTTCAGAAATTCACATTGGTAATACTTAAATTAAATGTCGATCACTTTAGTAGATAAGATAACCTTTGAAAAACAGTAATCAAGACAGTGAATCATTTCCAAAAAATGATCCTATCATGATTGAACTAAAAATAGTTATGGCCAAATACATAATTTTTGTTCTTGAATGAATGAATGAATTTATTACGCAAACAAGGCGTGTGATACAATAATGAAATAAGATGGAAAATCAAGTTAAAGTTAAAGGCCAAATCTAAATGTCGATGAGGAACATCACATAGTATCAATATACATAACATCAAAAACCATTTGCTTCCATATAAGCCACCATCTCATGCATTACATTGACATAATTAGGAACTTCTTCTTTCTTTGGAGAAGTA
Organism: Litoditis marina; assembly: GCA_964036275.1. Lineage (NCBI taxonomy): Eukaryota > Metazoa > Nematoda > Chromadorea > Rhabditida > Rhabditidae > Litoditis > Litoditis marina. The sequence goes on along the minus strand of OZ038435.1, from coordinate 2,077,476 downwards.
TCAAGATCAACAAAGGAACTTTGATTGGTATCATTTGAGTGAGAATTGTTCACTTGCGAATGTCTAGTTTCTTCGACTGGAGAGGTCATTGTAGTCTGGTCCATTGGCACTTGAACTGGCGCGGCATTTGTAGTTTGATCAGCGGGCGGCATTGACAGGTCACGTTTGGCTTTTCTCGCGAGAAAACCTTCACGACGTTCTTGAGGAGTTTCCATTTTCCGGATGCTGTGATTCGAATAGGCAGCAATCGAACTCATCATAGTAGAAAGAGTTTTTAAATGAGGGAATTTGGCGAATTTGGCGATTTCCACGCAAAGTGGTCTTAGAGAACCATCAGTACGTGGCTTGCCCAAATGATGAAGGAGAACAACGGCTTCGGATGGAATACCAACCAGGGAAAAAATCTTACTGACCTGATCCCTGGTGGCATCCTCCGGGAATCCGTGGATGACCAATTTGCGTTGATTCTGGTGACGTTGAAGTTGTTCGGTGATGATTGACGGCAGATTCTTCTTCAGTTCTTCTTGCTGAGCACGGGTTTCTTTCAGAAGATCCAGAATAAGGTCCAGTTTCTTTCCATGATCACGGATTGAAACTTTTTTGTTGTTGATTGGGGTGGTGGACGGGCCCATAATCAATAGAGCGACCGACCGACCCGGGCAGACGAACAGACCCGAATGGAAGGATTTAATATCATTCAATTAAAAAAAAACTAAATCATTCAGTTTAAAATTTGTACATTTTCTCATAGGCATTTTCTTAAGATTACCTTCAGAAAATTGATATAAAAACTTTACTAACAACATATTTAGCGATTACATATCATTGTACTTTTTAAAATTAACTTTCAGAAATTCACATTGGTAATACTTAAATTAAATGTCGATCACTTTAGTAGATAAGATAACCTTTGAAAAACAGTAATCAAGACAGTGAATCATTTCCAAAAAATGATCCTATCATGATTGAACTAAAAATAGTTATGGCCAAATACATAATTTTTGTTCTTTTTGAATGGTGTTTTAGATACCTGTTAGCATAAGTTTCTATTGAGATTCTATTCATTACTATGCTACAGCATTGATCATTCACGAACAGCTCATGAGGTGTCTCATGAGAAACTCATATGAACATCTTATGAAATTGGAGGGATTGCTACGCCGCCAGCACTCTGCTCCCAAATTACGTCTCTTTTGCGCACTGTTTCTCAAGTATTGTACAGTTCCCGTCATTCCCACTGAGACTTCGGCAACGTGTCACCAAAACTTTCAGGCGGTTTTTCACTAGGTCAGGTCCATTAGGTCGCAGACAGTCTGAGACATCGTCGTCTTTTTGACCTGCAGACTCTGTCGTCGAGAACGCTAGAAAAATTAGTATAAAAAACGAGTGTAAAGAAAGTAAAGATTAGTTTTGGATAAATATGTACAAGAAATATAAAAGAAGTCCAATAAAAATATTTTGAGGAAAACTCTAATCTCGCTCGGTTCAGAATTTCAAAAAAAGGATACCTAGTTTTTAGTTGTCGGAAGAAAACTTCTGACTGCGACTCACAATAATCTAGCTTATACTCCGCTGTTTTCAAGAGAGGCGAGATTAGCATTTTCCTCAAAATATTTTTATTGGACTTCTTTTATATTTCTTGTACATATTTATCCAAAACTAATCTTTACTTTCTTTACACTCGTTTTTTATACTAATTGAACTCTTTTTCTATGGTTACGAAGTAACGGTCATTTTTTATAAAAAATGATATTTTTGAACAATAAGCTAAACAAGGAATGTTATGTTTTTCTATTGGAGTTTTAAACCGTGCCGTAGTGCAGAACGTTTGCTGGAGTTGTAACCTCGTTCAAGTGATAGCAAATTCCCCACTCTAGACTCCAGGCAGGAATCGAACCTTCGTTCGCCGTGCGTGAATAGAGCGTTTATCCAATCCGCCAATCAGACATGTGAATAGGAGTGAAAACCAAGCTGTACCCGCCTGTCATGAGTTCTTCATTGGAAAACGTCTTCCTACTACACGTTAAACTCTTCTTTCATTTTTATTTTCACGAAACCGGTCTATCCATGATTTTTTGCGAGACCATTTTCGGCTCTCTCACACGTAATATTCAAATTTCAGACATACCTGGAAAATACGTATACCTCAACTTTTTTAGAGCTTTTCAATGATGTAAGTATTTTTTGAATAAGTTAATTTTGTGGGAAACTATGCCGAGATTTGAGGAGGCGGACACTTTTGTCGCCGGCGCCGCCGCCGCCGCCGCCCCGCACGGAAGCCATTTTTGCGAGACGTTGGACCCTCTAACTCCTCTCAATAAATTCTACTTGGAACGTGAACTTAGTGTCTTGTAGACGTGTTGCCCTTCAGTGATTCATGCAAAAATCTAAGAAAATGGTCGACGTACTTTGAAGAAAATTGTAATAATCTGTTTTGTAATGTCTGCAGACCTTTGAACAAAAACTAATCTGCGCAGCGCGCGCGCTGCGCACGATGGCTCGCTAATTGGCAAGGAATTGTCTGAGCCAAAACTACGAGATTTGTTGCCCCATCCCACTGTGATTGTAGTTCGATTCGGTGATTTATCAGTTCATGAACAATGCCGTGTATAAAGATCAAACTGAGATTCAGACATATATTCTAGCTGCATCCATTAGAATGAAAATCAACTGATAACACCACTTCCGTTCACGTCACATCAATTCTCGTGGGATTCCAGCAATAAGCAGGAGAAGTCTTTTCTTTGAACCCAGTTAGAATCGTGTGAAAACACACGGAGTTTCAGCTCAGTAACCGTTGTATTAATGAAAAACAATGAAGTAGAAGATTTGTACACGATAAAAAGTGAGAGTTACATTATTTTACAGCGCTGTTCGCAAAGTAACTGAAACTACATGAGATTCATATGGGATTCAATCTTTTCGCTTATCCGGTGGTTGTTCAACTATTCCACTGTGTTTGTAGTGTGATCGTACTGCTCTTCAGTCGAAATTTCTCAGTTGTATTGACTACAAAACGGTTAGTTCACAATTATGCCAACCTTCCACTTTGAAAACGGGGCAAACTGTCCATTGACGTTTCCACTTTTGCCACCAATTATGATTTTTTTATGCCATTTTCTATTAAATAAAATGGACTTTTTCAATTGTGAAATGCAGTGAAGTGAGAATTAGTGAAAAAAACGACGAAAAACATCTGATGACGGAATGTGTCTGATTTTCGACTTTGCGGTCATGTGTCCAGTCGCCCACTTTCATAAAAACTGTTGCATTTTTTGATTCAATTAAACCCTCATTTGTCTCATCTGGTATTTTGTCAGTTGAATCACTTGGACTTGAAGAACCAAGACTCGTTTGGAACGTGCCAAACTGAAAGTAGCCAGAAAAGAAACCCGAAAATCTTGACAGGTTGCAAGCGTTCAGTTTTCATTCGGCACGTTCTGAGTTTGGACAGGTTTTCAAAACGTAAGCCGTGGTCTGGAGTCTTGTCCTTTGTATTCTGTTTTACGGGTATAAAAGCCGACTGCTGCCATTTGCAGTTCAAACCGTGCCAGCTATGGTCCAATCCGTACCTCCCGAAATCATCAACACCAACACCGCACGAATATCATCTTCAACGCCCCTACAATGATGAGCACACCTATCACATCGAGGTACATTTTGGTTGTGTCCACATGTTGTACTAACGGTTTGTAGTTTGTAAATGTTTGGTTCAATTCACACACTCTTCAGTAACGATATACACTAGCTACAAATATAGTTTTCAGTAATTTTTATATTTTCTTTAGAGATAATCCAACTTTGTTCAGTACTATTTCATAGTTCGTTGCATATACACTACTACTTTATGGGGGAGGTCATAGGCAGTACTGTTCAATAGTTTATTTACTTGACAGCGATTTTTATTTGAGTTAGAGAGTTTGTCGCATATACAGTGGTAGTTCGTATGTTCTGTCATGAGCAACTTCAGCCTACTTTCCATTTATACTGTAAGGTCAATGAGATAGCATACTGTAAACCACGTCGTTCACTTATTGTACTTAACTATAGTGTTACTTCCAGATCACCAGCACTTCTTGTCGCCGTATTTGATGAGCCATCAAGGCGACCAACATGAAGCGTCTTGACATTGACCCCGGAAGCTCGACCTCAAGGAGGCCACCCTCATGCTGTGTCTCGCGACGCCTTCGCCTACGGACAGAAGGACGCCAACAACGACCGTATCACCATCAAGTGGACCAACACCTCTGATGGACCTCCCAAGCAGTTCCGCAGGGAGTGGTTCCACGAAGGCAACAAGAAACCTTTAAAGACTTTTACATAAATAATATTTTGTATTGTTCTTCATTTGTAATCCACCTCAATTCAGCAACAGTTCAACAGGAAAAAATAAACAATTTGAGTTATGGTGTTTGAAAAAGTTACCTGCCCTTCTGCAGAGAAAAATCACGAGTAAACATGAGAAATATTAAACCTGCGATACATTTAAAAAGAGAAACAACACGCATACCTGTTCCAACGATTGTAGAATCGTAGAGTGAAGAATTGTTGTATGAAACAAATGTGAAGAGCTTCTGAGACTGATAGTTTGAATAAGTCGATAGTTTTGAGAAAAGGGTCATTTGTTCAAAGCTGAGCCATTAATTGAAACTACACCTTTTCAAGGAGAAAAATTGAATGAACCTTATGTTCAGCGAACATATGAACATAAGACCAAAACATAAGACCAAAAACATAACATACGAACATAAGACCAAAAAGACGGGATACAAAAGTGTTGGCAGAGCTGCTTCTTTCAGTCAATTTTCAGATTTTGAAAAAATTTTGTTCTCAAGTACTCGGATGACGTCATAATGTTCGTTGATGAGCAACTCTGCTTTTCACTCAAAACAAAAAAAAACAAGTTCTCTTGGGCTAAACTGGTTTTATGTCCGGAAAAATTTGAAGTTTGCACAGTTAGTTAAGTCTCCGCTCTCGTTAACATGGTTCAATCTCAATCGAAAATGTACGAGAAAAGAGAGAGTATAAAAGTCGAGCTGAGTCGGTCCCACCTCCTAAGTCACATCGCAGCAGAAATGGCCAGTTCTCCACCTTCCAATGACATCAAAACGTATAAGCCTTTGACGCCTTTTTTTGTTCATGAAATTGAACGCGTCGAAGGTCGCCAAAGAACATGGCCTTGAAGTTCGTTTCTTTGATTTTTTCGTATTCAACTTTTTTTTACCGTACTCAGAAATGTATTGTTCTCGGAATAATGATAATTTGAACAACAAGTTCAATGATCGATTATTTACGTCATTTAAGAAAATCATTTAAGAAGATTCTTACTTTCAATTTATCTGTCGAAAACACAGTTTGTGGAGGGTAGAGGTCAAATTCGTCGTGTTGCTAAGTTGTTAATATACAATCTAAGGCGGCTTTTCTCGCTTTCAATTTCTTGTTAATTTCTTGTTGTAAACAAGAAATTAACTGGGAAATCTCGAAATACTCTCCTTTTCTGTTATATTAAAATTTGGAAAAGCTGCAAATAGCGATACCAATTTGGTTCAAAAGTATTTTTGTGCCGACTCACGATTTGTAAATATACCGCCTACTTGATTACTTTGAGAGTGTAATCGGCGAAACATTAAAATATAGGAGAATAACAAGCTAAGATTAAAATGGAAAAGAAAAATAGATAAAACTATAAGTCAGGCTGAAAAATTTTGCGTAACGGGGCATGTTTGGCACGCCACTTGATGTGTGTGTAGTTTGATCCCGTTGTTATTCAGTCAAATTCCATAAATTCTTGCATGCATTGAGATAAAAGTACAGCAAGTGTTATACATTCATGGATTTTCCAGGTACAAAAAACTGGCCAAAGTATACAACCAGCCCATGTGAAGTGATTCAGAATAAAAGTTTGGATTAAGAATAAAAGTTCCATAAAATTCAATTATATTTTTCAATTATGATTTTGCGAGAAAAAAGTGATACGTGTGTTGATTAACAGCTTGTAAAGTATCATATTGCCCACTGTAACAGTCGATGTACGAGTTCTGAGCACCATACATTTCGCAACGGTAGCTATTCCTCTGACAACTAGTGATTGTGTGTGTGAGTGACTGAATGTGAAGTGACTAAACCTACGCCATGTTTCGATATCGACATAAAACGTGACTTACGAAGTTTGTGAACCCAGTTGAATTGAAAATTATAGTGAGTGCCAGGTTAAGAGTTTCTCTTCTCTTGCCAGAATCGAACCTGCGAGCAAAGGAAGGGCGCAAGCTACTGCGCTAATAGAGCACGGCACTGGGCAGGCCTTGGAATCAAGGACATGTGTACGTACACAGCGGAAAGTGAGGTAAACAGTACCCTCCCGCCTTTCCGTTGGCAACAACTATTTGCGTACTGTGTCTAGAGGCAAGCTGATTGTTCATCGGAATTCGAATTGAGAATAATGAGTCAGAACTAAAGGAGAACAGGAACACAATTTTCCACTAACGATCCTATTTCAAAGTTCCCAAGTGAAAATGAAAGGCTCTTTTTGCATAGGCGTAGCAATTCCTCCAATCTCATGAGATCTTAATATGAGTTTCTCATGAGATACCTCATGAGCTACATGTGAAGTCTAAATGTTGTAGCATAGAAATCAATAGATACTCATTAGAAGCTCATACGAATAGCTCATGAGGTATTTCATGAGGTTTTCGAGGGATTGCTACGCCACCAGGCGGCGTAGTAATCCCTCCAATCTTATGAGAGGTTCAAATGAGTTTCTCATGAGATACGTTCTCGTCATTCTTGAGTCATGAGAGTTATTCGTGAACTCATGAGAGTGAACTTATGAGAGTGTTGTAGAATAGAATCTCATGAGATAACGAGCGTTTTTTTGAGAGATAGCTACGCCGCCTGTTCAAATAGCACAAAATGCATGTTCGTGGTGTGAATGAATACTTATAGATTACCAAAATAGATGATACTACACGAAATAAGCTCTATAAATAAGCTAAATGAATAGATTCTCTACGATAGACAAGGGATTTCGTATCGAGTAATCGAATTCTCAGAATTCTTTCACACTGAATACGGAACAAACGAAGCAATTCATTTTAGCCTCGTTTTTCATAATGAAATTGCACAAAATATATTGTATGTATTGTGTATTGAATCGTCTGCATGGTGCATGGTCAATGGTGCATTTCAACCTGGTTTTGTTATTTACTGTTTTTGAGTTATTCAACAAATGAAACACAAGATGGAGCCAACATTTATGTAAATACATCTATGCGGTGGCGGAGAGGGGAATGGTGATGGTTCCGGCGGGAGTGGCGGCGTTGAAAGCGGCGGTGGCGTCGGCGGCGTCGGCGGCCACGACGGCGAACTGGATGACCAGCTTGTCCTCCTTGGGAGCTCCAGCCTTGCGGGTCACCTCGAGGGGAGCAGCTGCTCCGGCCTCAACGAAACCGAACACTGGCTTGACAGTGTAGTCGTTGTTGTTCGAGGACTTGACCTGGAAATAAGTAGTTGAAAGCGGGTCATCTGACAGCTGGAAAACAATTCAAGCTAGGCAAGCAGATTGCAGTTTGCAAGACTCGAGAAAGAACTTCCTAGAGTCTTTTAGGTGATAAATTGTGAAAACTTGCAGAAAATGTATCTACTGAAAAATGCTGAAAAGAGCAAGTTTCGCTGAGTTGTATCTTGAGAGACAGGAATATATTGAGAGAATGAAAAGAGAAAGAGAGACATGGTTAGTACCTTGAAGGCGAGTCTCTCCGCTCCGGGATTGGTGAGTTGGTGGGTGGAGGCTCCTCCGGCAGCGGGGACGGAGCATGCGGGAGGGTCGGCGGTCAGGGAAGCCATGTCGAAGCAGGAACAACGAATGATGGGGAAAGCACCCGCACCTCTCTTATATACGCAGTTTCCTCCGCGTTTCCACGAATTCCCCGTCAATTCTCGGTTTTCCGAGCTCGAAAACCGAAAAACGCGGAAACGCAAACTGGAAAACGACCATTTCCCGTTTAGCCAAACGTTTTGTGGTGGTGTCTGCCTCATGAATTGTTTCTCACTGAAAGTTTCGGGCCGAACTCGAAGTATTGTTCATGAGATTTCAACAATCACTACACTACTTAGTAGAAAATTATGATTTGAGATTTAAATATATGTATACAGGCTGTTGTTTGAATACTCAACATGTTTTTGAATTTCTTTTTTTTTATTCTACTTAACGATTGATTGAGATTTGTATTTTAGAAATTGTTTGATTTATTAGAAAATGGTTTATTTCTAAACTTATATTGAGCATAATTTCCTTAACTTATATTGGGCATAATTTCCTTCTTGGAATCTCAATGAATCAAACAACGCCAAGAGCAATTAGCATTAACTCTGACTATGTTTTCAAGATAATCTTGTCTCGTTTTTTTTCCTTTTAATCTTTTTACGAAGAGTCGAATACTCTACACTGGCTCAGTTTTTTTTTGATGCTGCAATTGATCTGAATCGAGAATGGGACACCGTGTACTAGAAGTAAATCGAATATTCAAGTGAAGTTAGCATTCTAATGAGGAATCATGCACTTTTTCATTGCATGTCCCTGAGTACTGCTGTGTTTAACATGTTTCACGTGACTGTGCAATTGACTAACAGTATAGAAGAGTGGAAAGGTATAACTGCACTATTACAGTAGTTGTCGAACGTTAAAAAAACTTTCTCTCGTTGGAATCGAGCCTGCGAACAAGAAACTGTTAGCTGGGCGCTTAGAGTTTGTTCCACTGACCTATGACCATCTACAGTAGTATGTTCAAATTTTCAGGTCAAAGTTTGGTATGTTGGCATTTTGAATGTTCGCCAAATTGTAGTAGTGCCTTCTGAACCTTTAGTAATACAAACTCTAAAAGTTTGAAATCAAGATAATAAATTATTTATTAGAAAAAGCCTTCTGAACATTTTACGGATTACTGTAGAAGGACATCGATTGGTGAAACAGAGCATCAAATCAAATCGAATCAAATCGAATATTTATTACACAGTGTTTAATAACGGAACGAAAGTTTGAAACGTGAAAGGTTGCCAAAAAGAGAATGGTGAAAATAACATAGAAAAAGGTAAAATAATGTTGTATACATTCTATACTAAAGCGACTATTCTGACAAATGTTCTAATTTAGCTACCGTATCAATATCACAACCGCAAGATAATCTTGTCCTGTTTTTTTTTTCCTTTTAATGTTTTTACGAAGAGTCGAATACTCTACACTGGCTCAGTTTTTTATTTGTGTAGTATACCACTGCGATCGCATGAATGACAAATTTTGGAATCGACAACATGTGTCTGTACACAGCGGAAACTGAGAAACTATACACAGTACCATCCTGCCTTTCCATTAGAGGCGACTAAATAGCTGGTTTCCGTTGACCTACCTCGAACTTTTTTATGAACGAAATCTCTATAACTCTATTCTATTGGAAAATCAAACGTTTAGCTAATTGTTCACGCTAATAGATGACCAACAGTTCTTGAACTAATCGCAAATCTAGATGATGTTGTATAGCAGTCTAATATCGTATCTGTTTGTGTAAAACTGTTAACGTTGTGGTTCAAAGAGATGTGTGAGAAATCCCGCGCCTGAAGAGCTCAACAGCATACAAATTACAGCAACGAAAGCGAGAGAGCACTGAGATTCGGATTTCACTGATAGACATCCGGAAAATTTCGGTCAGGAAGGAACAGAGCGACGAGAGGGCTGTGTTCAGATTTTCTGAGACTTCACACCAGTTAGAAGACCTTTTTTCGTTGTATTCTTCATACTTTACAACCTAGTTTTGCACCTCTTGCTGTATTTTTTTCTGGAGAAAACACAGAAAACTAAACAAACAATAATTTATTGTGTATTGCACTTTTCGCGGGACCGCGACGGTCTTGCGGCTTAGTGACGACGGTAACCGTCGGGGCTGGCGGCCGGGTACTGGGCGGCGGGGGCCGGGTACGCGGGAGCGGCGTTGTAGTTGCTGCTGTGGACGGCGGCGCCACGCTGGGGGCAGGGGCAGTACTCGGCATCCTTGCCGGGCTCTCCCTCCTCTCCGGGCTCTCCGGGCTGGCCGGGAGCTCCGTTGTCGCCGTGGTCGCCCTGGGGTCCGCGCTCTCCGGGAGGTCCGGCCATACCGGGGGCTCCAGTGTCTCCCTGGAAGATGTGAGTTGAGGTTGTTTTTTCAATGGAAGAACAATTCAGTCGTTTTCACATTTTAACAACTGGTCGCAGAGATGTAATGAGTTTTAGAGGGGGCGGGCTACTATTTTCTAAGCAGTTCTATAGTGTGTTTGCCACCCCATTCAGCTATGTCTATGGTTTTGTTAAAATTTGCAAATCGGGGCGCCTAGCCAGATCAAACTACAACGTTCATACAACACAACCCAATAAGTACCTGTTGTCCGCGGTCTCCTCTCTCTCCGGTAGGTCCGGGGGTTCCCTTGACTCCGGGGAGTCCAATCTGGTGCTCGACATCCTCTCCGGGCTCTCCTTGACGTCCCTCCTCTCCCACGGGTCCGGGAGCTCCGATACCTCCGATGGTTCCGGGGAATCCGGGCTGTCCGTCGCGGCCGGGCATGGCCGCCTGTCCGCGGGCTCCGCGCATACCGCGGGGTCCGGGCTTTCCGGTAGGTCCTGAATAACGTGAACTGTCAGTTTTGATAATGAATATTTTCTACATTTCTAGAAAATATGTAACTCTCGGAGTTTTTGACTGCTCTCTTTATTATTTTCTTTAATGTTCTATTTGCAAACTAAGAGTTGTTATGAGCTTTCCACAGGGTCCATGACATTTGCTTACTATAAAAAATGTCAAGCTAATAGTTCATCAATTCTGTTCAGTTTATTGCAACGTTTCTATTTGGATGTGTCATGAACATACCGGGAGGTCCAGCGGGTCCCTGGGGGCAGTTGAAGCATCCGTCGAACTGTTGCTTCTGGGCCTTGGCGTCGTCAGCGTGCTGTCCGTCGTGTCCGGGGACTCCGGGGATTCCGTCGGGACCGTCGTGACCGGGAACTCCCTGAATAAACAAAGTTGTTCAGAAAAGTATATTTTATTCTAGGTAGAAAATGTTTAAATATACAAAAACCACGCGTAAGAGAAATTAATCTATGAGTCTAGTTATTAAAGCCCATCACCGTAACATATTATCTTGTAGTGGTCATCAAAACAAATATTTTTCGTGGGGATCGCACTTCAACAAGATGCAGAAACAATAGGAACAAGATCCGAAAACTTAGTTTGTGCTCACCTTAGGTCCGGGAGGTCCAGCGGGACAGGTGTTGTCAGCCTGGCAGTTGCAGCCGGGTCCTCCGTTTCCTAAAATCATTTTAACTTTTATGTTTCCTGGATATGTAAGCCGGATGTTACTTAATGAGCTAACAGATGGAATTTTACGTTTTGGCGTGATTTTGTCCTGCAGTGGTTACTGTAAATCAAGCGTTTTTCTGACTGTTAAGGTAGTACGTAAGAAGCAACAAACTAGATAGTGAACTTCGTGTGAGCAATACGCACCCATGATATATGCTCGATTCGAGAACATTAAAGTGTCTAGTTTCTGAACCCTAACTTTTTCTGGTTTTTCTCATGAATAAATCTTCCCAACTGTTCCAATCTCTTACTGTAAGTAGTCACAACCGCATGGAAGAGACTATATGAACATTCACTCACCACCTCCGAGGGGTCCGTTGTTGTTGCTGTCGAATCCGCTGTTGATGTTGGGGGGAACTCCGACCTGTCCGGGCAGGTTTCCGTTTCCGTGGTTGGGTCCAGCCGGGTGAGGTGGGCCGCCGGCGTCACCGCCGGGGTATGGCTGGTCTCCGAATCCGTTGGGACCACCCTGGAAGAAACAAGATTGTTGTTGTAATAAGAATAATAACAAAAAATAATTATTTATCCATCCGAAGTTGGCAGACAACTCGAAAAGCCAATGAGTTCCGAATATGTTGATTTGGGTCATCGTTTCAACGCATATATTGTCAATCCTAACAAAATAAGATGACATTATGGTTAGAAATGCAGTCCCATTCGAAGTTACCAAGTTTAGCCACAATGAAAAAGATTACTTAAAAGTTTTATTGAAAGTTATCTTTTAACATTCCATAGTTTAGTACAACTCAAACTATCTCATTCTCAAATTTCTCTACCTTGTATTTTCCCAAACTCTCAATTCCTCTTGCAATCTTAGTAGCACTTTAGTTAATCGTATGAAGAGTTCAATGCGTGGTGAGTTGAGGCTGAGAAAGCTGAGAAAGCGAAGTTCTGTTTTCATGCTGTAGCTGTCTCCGTAGGAATGTAAAAGACCGTACCTGAGGCCCTCCAGGGAAGGCGTTGCGGGGAGGGGCAGCTCCGTATCCTCCGTAGGCCTGACGACGGACACGTCCGTACTTGTTCATGTCGCGCCACAGACCGTCAGATTCGGCCTAGAAACATAATCGGTTATATTGATCGTCGGAGAAAATATTAGAAAACAATATATTGTCTAGCTATCCCGTTTGATGAACTTACATGTTACTTTTCCTTTCGTGCAATGTTTCAAAACCAAACATATGTGAGGAAATGACCTTTTCACGTGCGCTTACGTGGCGTTTCACGTGATCTCACGTGCAATACTCACCTTCCATGCGTCCATCTCGGTGTCGAGTTCGTTGCGGATCTCGGCGATCTCCTGAAGGATCATCGGGAACGAGATGATGCACGTGATGAGCGCGAAGGCCCCGAGGCCCATTGCGGCAAAAGCCGCCGTCTGGACCATTCTGGAAAAGATGAGGTTATTAAGAACTTGTTTAGTTACTTTTCAGAGTAGAATGATAAATAAAAGAAAATCTGAGCTACGCTGTACAAACTAAGAGAACGAGAGAAAGATAGCAACAGGAAGAAAAGGCATTAGAAGAGTTTACTGTAGCACAGTAATTGTACCGATTATGATACCGTGATAAACTATCGTATCGTAAACTTTCATACTTTAGCAGAGAATCGAAATAATCCGTGAGAATTGGTTGAGTAAACAAAATGTAGACGAGAAAAGGATTTAGTTCTAGATATCATAATGAAAAACCGCATGTGTTACTGTAGCGGGAACCTGTTAGTGGATGCTAGAACACCCACTGTGTGAGAAGAAGACAATCTAATGAAGAATATAAACCACCCAAGATGGAGTACTAGGCTCGGTTTGAAGAATACTTAGACCTAATACCAGCACGGAAGCAAAAAACAGTTACCCACGATAGCTCACTGAACTCAGTAAAAAGAAGAATTACAATGAAGATCACCGCTGACAAACTGTTAGAACACCCAAGATGAAAGACTGTGGTCCGTACGAAAAAGATTTGGAGAAAGACAACCCCGAACAAACTATTAGACCACCCAAGAGGGGATATTGAGAAAAAGACCACCACGAAGAAAAGAGTGGACCACCCAAGACGGCACACTGTAGGCGGTGGCCAGCTCTCGACTGCCGTGGATAGGATTTCGGCCGCCTTATAAAGGCGCTGCCGGTAAATCCAGATATGAGTTGACCCAGATCTCTCATATTCTGGCTGGGAGGGTACACAAAGGACGCGGAATATTATGCAGGTTATTAATGATGGGGAGAGATAAGGCATGGGGCAAGGACATCTCGACCAGCAGATAACAGAATACGCCTGGATGGGATGAGAATTGGAGATACCGTTTATACTATAAGTGCATGGAATGATCACGTAAAACGTGAGAAACATCAGTAAACACGTCGTTTAATAATACTGTAGGGTGAGGGAAGGTTGCTGCTGTACATCTCAGTCAGAATAGCTCTGTTTGCAGTTTTACTCCGTCATTTTTAGGTCGTGATTGTGTGCTATTCGTCCAGCTTAAACTACAACTCGGATAATGTCAGTCCCTATAGTTTTCCAATTCAGTGCACAGATGGAAAATGAAACTATAGAACATCAAGAATAATTAAAGTTTTAGTGCCAACGTGAGTCATTGTTCCATTCAATCAGGAGAACTACAAACAAAAACAGTAAATGTTTAATATGTTTGTCACTGGGCAAAACTCCAGCTAGCTTTGCCACCCATAGATGAAATTACTGGCAGATTCTGAGTAAAAACGTCGTGTTGAGAATAATCACAATTTTAGAAATAAACTTTAATGAATGAAAATATGTACAGACAAAGTAAAACAATAAATGAACAATATATGTCGCGAGTCGCACTATTCAGTTACTACTACTGAACACAGATGAAATGGTACGATATACAAGAGCGAATCTATTTTAAATAGACGAATGCATATAAAATTACAAAAGATCAAAGTAATACAATGCAAATTTCTAGCCTATCCAGTTTTTTTCGATAACCGTTTTCAGGTTACCTGAATGAATAACCTGAAGGTAAACTGAAACCGAAATTAAGTTAACGTTTAAACTGATGACGATACAAACCAAACTTTGAATTGGATTACAAGGTAACCGGTCAGATATAGAATTCACCGGAATATAATCCGGAAACTACGCTTTCCTGGTCGAGCAGGCATGCAGAAACCTGGCGATAGAATCCTTGCAGTCATCTGGCAATGTACGGAAATGAGCTTCGACACCCTCCAACATCTATAAATACCACTACTAGTATTTTCACAAACTACATTTTGTGTCACAAAAACGTTTTGAATGGCATCCTTCACTGAAACATCCTTTACTGAAAACAAAACCCATAAAATGACTAATACTATTTGAAACAAAGGAAGTGGACTAGCGAATTCCTCACTTTGCCGTAAAAAAAGATCTGCGGCGTTCTAACTGTAACTAGTTTAAGCAAAGTCAATCATTCAAACAATGCAAATATGAAAATGAGGATAATAGTCTCCAAGAATCAAACTTCGCGAAAACCTCACTCCTTTGAGAGATTTTGTTGAATTACCTGCGATTTAGAGCTACATTTTTTTACGTCTGGCCCCTGGCATCTGAGGCCGTATGCATGAAACATCCCGGGCCGGGTTGGGATGCTATCCCGAGCTATTTCCCGGCCAATTCAGCTCGGGATAGCATCCGAACCCGGCCCGGGATGTTTCATGTATACGGCCTCTGGCTCATAGGGGAATACCCCCTCATTATGATATTGGTTGATGCTCACTTTTACCCTATTCCGATCGTGCCATGATCACTTTTTTGGATGAATGTTGAAGATTCTAGGCAAAACAACTATTAATTTGTGTTTTCGAGGCTGCAAATACTCACTTTTGGGGCTGCTCATGCTCACTTTTTTCGTCCCGGTTCGGAACTATTTTACGTATGCTCTGGCTAGTGTTCGCAAGTTCACGAGTTATTAGTTCGCGCTCTCGTTTTTCAGAAACAACTTATGCATAAACTCAACTAAGAAATCGAACAAAAACAATTAAGAAAAACCGTTGTTCACGTTTCTGTGAGTATTTCACGTATTGACGACCTATGTTTTGCTGGAATTATGAACTTTAACTAACCACATGCTTGCTGGCGCTCGCCTTGGTCGGAATTTTGAAGAATTTTCGGTATTTTCGTAGGGTGGCAGCTGACAGAGTATGAAGTCCAGTCTGAATTACCCACAATTTCAAATTTCACTATTTCAATACTTCTAAAATATATCGTCGTGTACACATTGATAGTTATAATCTCCTCCCAATACATCGGCCTCACGTAGAAACCACTGATTATCATTGGAAAGGTAACCAGTTTTTAATTCCCAAACTCAGAATGAGCCTAACAGGACTCCGGGTATATAGCCAGTTTGAGTACCAACTACAAACCAGTAAGTTCAGCGAAAAGAAATCCGTTCGATTTTTTGAAAGCAGGCCTATACGGTATATGTTGCCCACTGTGCTGTGTTTGTTATTTGATCCCGTAATTTTCAATTTGGAATCGTGAATCATAGGTGTCGAGATCAAACTACAACGTTGATTTGGTCATTCCCTAAGATCAACTTAGAAGAAGCTACCACTACTACTAAAACCTGTGACATGTATGATAATCCCCGCCTCGTAACGAAGCGACGTGAATAAATATGGTATGTAAAATATGTAACTCCCTAAACTGATCACTTCCTATTATAATGGTGATGATACCAACCACTTGTGGTTCCTTGACATCTGGTTCCTGACTCTCCTCCCCCTCCTCTTCTTCCTCTTCATCATTATCTTCCTCTCCCCTGATGACAGCCTCCAGGGGGGAACCATCCCGCCAATCGAACGGATCTCGCACCGAATCCGCTTCCTACACAAAAAAAACTCACTACTTCAACATCAACATTTGTTTTGTGTTTATATTTATACATGTTTTCTGCTTACTAGCAGACAGACGTCGCATTATAAAAACGTACAACACTTAAATTTCATAATATTCTTGTACAATACTAATCCAAATTTCTCCAATGACTATTATATAGGAAAGATTATTATATGGAAATGTTTTACTTTCAAACTAACATATCAACCATTAAAATATAGGATACTGCAAATAACTACAGAAATAAAACTCACATTGTAATCTATCTCGACCAAATGTAATCCCGGATAATCCCGATTCACACAGAATTCCTCGGAATAACTCACGGTTGACCCACCCTCCGTGTCACTGTTATCATCTTGAATTGAATACAGAATAAATGATGGATCTGGGTTTATAATGTCAGCCGAATAACAGTGAAGAAAAAACTTTTCACCATTCTCCTTTTTAGGCAATTTTTCACGTTTTAAACTTTCGTTCCGTTATTACACACTGTGTAATAAATATTTGATTTGAATTGATTACTTGATATCAAGCGAGGGGCTCTTTGGGTGTGACTGTGACGTTCAGTGTTCTAGCTGACATCGATGAGAAACACTGATTTAACGAACAGAGAGCACTCTCACTTTTTCGAAAACAAGCAATACAGTTCGTGGAATTGTGGATTACAGAAAAGGAATGATACAAAGTAGGCGTGCACGAATGACGAAATTTTAACTGAAACTACAACAAACTTGAAACTGCGAACTATCTCGAAAACGTCAAATTTCATAATGTAAGCCGCTCACCTCTTTCCGAACCACCAGTTTTCAGTTGATCTACTTCCGGTTTTCCTGACTCGGAACCGCGGTCCGTTTCGCCATCGGAAGCAGTGATGTCGTCCTCATCAGATAAACTGAAAACACACCGGTTTTCTATCCCAATATCGGCTAATTTCTTCTCGAACGGACTCTTTCCGAATCAAAATCGAACCACTACCTCCCGAACCACTTGCATTGGTATTGAAGCCGAACCACTGGGTTTTGCTTCGGGACCATACGTAAAATGGTTCACATCAGGTCGAAAAAAGTGAGCTAGAGCATCCCCGAAAAGTAAGCATATGCCATTGAAAAGCACGAAATTTTACCGAGAATTTGTAACATTACCCCAAAAAGTGAGCATGCCCGGTCAAAATCGGGAAAAAGAGAGCATCAGTCAACATAAAAAAAGGGGTATTTTACGTAGGTTCGGGACGAGTCGGTTCGGGAAGAAATTTAGCTCACTATCAACATAGAGTATCATTGAGCACCAGCTCTAACTGTTCAACTACAGGTTACACGACGTGAAAACCAGTGACGAATGGACAAAGAGGTAATTGAGTGAAGCTCGTACGTTCAGACTCAACCATATTTCAATACCTCAAAAACGGGTTCGGACTTTAAAGAAAACAACTAGCTGAAAAAATAAAAATCGAATACTGGTGATAGTAGAAATAGAAACTGGTCCAGCTCAAAGCTGAATGTTCGCAAACACACAAACTCACAGATCATCAGTGTCGATGCTACTTGGGATCGATTCATCATCGTCTTGGTCCGCGGTCCTGGTTGGCTTGCTCTTCTTACCCCCTCGTCCTCCTTTTCGCTTAAATTTGTTAGCCTCTTCCACTGGACGCTTGTCCTGAAAATACATAATTAATTGTTGATTTTAATGTATAAATCGCACACCACAATAAAACCAACAATATAGCGAGCTGCGAAATGTGGAGGTTCATAGACAGTAGAACGGAGAACACATATATTATCCACATACCATTAAGATGACTTAATCCGATGTTTTTTTATGAAAAAAAACGGTCTTTTTTCGTTATATTGGCCGACAAGACACCAGTTCGTTCAAATTTTCTTGCTATTTGCTATACAGACAACTTTGCTGGAGTGTGTATGTATCATATATGTGAATCATGCCTGATACCACTTTTACAAAATCTTTATTTACAAATTACAAGGTTTATCCGTATCCCACTTCCCACGTTCCTCTAGTTATCCTCTTTCTCAGAGTTATTATAAAACTGCAAGTACAAAACAATAGGGTATGACAAAAAGATGCTACTCGCTATACCGCTACCTCCACGTTGAATACTTTCATTGTTGTTTGTATATACGACCAACCTCCCAGTCATATTCAATCTTCTCCATATTCGACTCCGGTTTTTCCCAGGCGGTGCAAACCGCGTCGTTCAGTTTCTGGCCCCGTCTAGTGTACTTTATAATCCGCCAGTGAAAAACACAAATACCGTCATGTCGGACCTGAAATTCAACTTCGATATAGATACAACACTTACAAGTTACAATCTTCAATATACCAACGTAGTCGTGATCGTGAAGTTCGATTGATCGAATGAAAAACTCACCTTTAGAAAAGAATTTTAGATATTTGACTGTTTTCTCAAACGATATACTGCGTGGGCGATAGTTGTAGCCATACACCAGTAAGGTTCGGCTATGCGACAGAAAAGTAATCCGTTTTCAGGTGTGAACACTTTAGGGTTTAGCAAATTTAGGATTTTTCATAAATAGCAGACCGATTTTCATCTTTTCGGCTAAAAAAGTGGTTCGTTTTTTTTACTATTCGGACAACCCTGCTGGTGTATGGTTGTAGCATAATAGACCGAGTATACTAACTTCAACTTTAAACTTAATCGCGCGCAGCGCGAAGCGCTGTGCGAGATTTGTCTTTGGTCCGGCTAATGCGCGCTTCCGTTTTTTTAGTTTCTACTCAACCGATTTTGTTGAAAATTGTGGAAGACATGTGATACCTACTCATACACTCGCGGAGCAAAAAAAATTAAAGAAAAAATTGTTTTAATCAAAGTTATAGACATTTTTCGGAACTTGTCTGCGTCTCTCCATTTAGCACGCTCTCTCACTCTCTCTGTCCGGTCGACAACTCAAACTGTATTGTAACTTAGAGTAACAATTACCGATTTGCTCGAAAATTGAAATATGATGCCGTCGTGACTTTTATTTGAGTATGAAGTATTCTATTCCTGACGTCCTTCAGGATTCTGGAGACCGGATGACGTCATTTTTGAAAAGTGCAAAGTTGACGTCACATATATTTTCAAATGATGATAATATCTTAGAAAGGGTCAATTAACGGTGAAACTCAATCTGAGAGTGATTTATTCTGGGATTCTGGAGACCAGATGACGTCATTTTTGAAAAGTGCAAAGTTGACGTCTCATATATTTTTAAACGATGGTAATATCTTAGAAAGGGTCAATTAACAGTGAAACTCAATCTGAGAGTGATTTATTCTGGGATTCTGGAGACCAGATGACGTCGATTTTGAAAAGTGCAAAGTTGACGTCACATATATTTTTAAACGATGGTAATATCTTAGAAAGGGTCAATTAACGGTGAAACTCAATCTGAGAGTGATATATTCTGGGATTCTGGAGACCAGATGACGTCGATTTTGAAAAGTGCAAAGTTGACGTCACATATATTTTCAAACGATGGTAATATCTTAGAAAGGGTCAATTAACGGTGAAACTCAATCTGAGAGTGATTTATTCTAGGATTCTGGAGACCAGATGACGTCGATTTTGAAAAGTGCAAAGTTGACGTCACATATATTTTTAAACGATGGTAATATCTTAGAAAGGGTCAATTAACGGTGAAACTCAATCTGAGAGTGATTTATTCTGGGATTCTGGAGACCAGATGACGTCGATTTTGAAAAGTGCAAAGTTGACGTCACATATATTTTTAAACGATGGTAATATCTTAGAAAGGGTCAATTAACGGTGAAACTCAATCTGAGAGTGATATATTCTGGGATTCTGGAGACCAGATGACGTCGATTTTGAAAAGTGCAAAGTTGACGTCACATATATTTTCAAACGATGGTAATATCTTAGAAAGGGTCAATTAACGGTGAAACTCAATCTGAGAGTGATTTATTCTAGGATTCTGGAGACCAGATGACGTCGATTTTGAAAAGTGCAAAGTTGACGTCACATATATTTTTAAACGATGGTAATATCTTAGAAAGGGTCAATTAACGGTGAAACTCAATCTGAGAGTGAAGTATTCTGGGATTCTGGAGACCAGATGCCGTCGATTTTGAAAAGTGCAAAGTTGACGTCACATATATTTTCAAATGCTGAAAATATCTTAAAAATGGTATATTAACGACAAAACTTTATCTAAATATGACTTATTCTGAAAATCAGAAGGCCAGATGACGTCAACTTTCGAAAAATTGACGTGAAATATGTTTTCGAATGCTGAAAGTTTCTTAGAAATGGTCAATTCACGATGAAACTTCATTCAAACATGACGTATTCTGGGATTCTGAAGGGCAGATGAAGTAAGTTTCTAGAACTGCAAGTTGACGTCATATTTTTCTGAAATGACAGTAATACGTGGCAAGTGGTTCAATAAAAAAAATTTTATCTGCACCGTACCGATCAAACCACATACCTACGGCATGTATACAAAAAGAGAAAAATTCATGAAAAAGTGGGGGCCCAACGACTGTGAGATTTGTCTTCTGCTGTGCGCCCCTTAGACAACTACTCTCAAATGGAGCAGCTACTGCTACAGAAACCGAAAAATACTCATGTATAACTGTTAACTACAAAATACAAAAGTCGTAAAATATTTTTTCAAACCTGTAAACTAGAATCTGTAAATAACCGAAAAATACTAATATACTCAAGTATAACTGTTCATTACAAACATACAAAAGTCGTAAAATATTGTCTCAAACCTGTAAACTAGAATCTACAAATCACAGATGTTAATTCAACGTAGTCAATTATAGAGTTCCTGGTTTTGTGCACAATGGTTGGTGTTTTTGATCATTACTTCAATTCTAGGTGCTATAACGTTTGGCATATTATTCAACAGTTGCTCTCTCTTTCGCAGCTGTGATTTGTAGATTCTAGTTTACAGGTTTGAGACAATATTTTACGACTTTTGTATGTTTGTAATGAACAGTTATACTTGAGTATATTAGTATTTTTCGGTTATTTACAGATTCTAGTTTACAGGTTTGAAAAAATATTTTACGACTTTTGTATTTTGTAGTTAACAGTTATACATGAGTATTTTTCGGTTTCTGTAGCAGTAGCTGCTCCATTTGAGAGTAGTTGTCTAAGGGGCGCACAGCAGAAGACAAATCTCACAGTCGTTGGGCCCCCACTTTTTCATGAATTCTTATTAGATCTGCGACAACTACATCCAGCTGAAAGTTTTCCATCAACCTCAACCGTTTACACTGTGAGTAGCATCACCGATCGTGTAACATAGGGTTTTTCTCTATGAAAATCTTACAGATAGAAGAGAAATGGCACGAAAATAAGGTCGGTAGCTCAAGTTCCGTTAAAGTCCAGAGTTGTCATACCTGAACACCAATGCAATAAAGTGTGACCATTCTAAAAAAGGGAGTCCGTTTTTCCATTTATATGGGTAAAACTTCCCGATTTCGCATTAAGATAAGCGATTTCACCAGACATCGCCCAAAAGGTAGCCTGTTTCTTGAATACTTATGGATATTCAGACAACTTTTCTGGTTTATGCTCAGAGTTCAGAGCAGAATCGTTTTGATGACAAGTTGGAAGTTGCTAGAACGAAATTCAAAATTTACCTTTTGATCCCTGCCGATAGGTATCAGTTTGCTGGTACATTGTTCCTGCAGTCCACAGGTGAGACGGCGGCATATTGGTCTCGTGCAGCGAGCCCAGCCGGTACCCTGTTTTTGCGCCAGACAACATCGCTGCTTGGACTAGAACATACGGTGTTTACTAAGAAAAGTTGGTAAAAGTTTATAATCAAGTTCTTCGATGGTGTAATGACATCAGGGCAGAAATAGTAGTACTGTTCAGAACTTAGGTCCCACCTTAAACAGGCGAAGAAGGCAAAATCAGCCGAGTCTCCAGGCTCCGTCTTTCAATTCAAATTTAACCACTAAAATGAAAGATTTTGGAGATCGAAGCTAAGTGAGACGCTTTCCTGCTCAACAAAACAGAATTTACACTCACTGGTAGTACGGGAAGATTTGCAGGTATCCCGGGAAGCGACATTTCCGCATCATCGCCAACGCCTGGATTTGAGAGGGAATATCCACCATATAACTGAAAAGTCAACAAACTGTATAACAATAATTATGACATACAAAACTATCGATTCCAAAACGATAAAGGTACTGCAGCAACCGGGTCCCAACTCGATGTTATACAAATAGGCAGAAAAGTGATGACGGAGTAAAAACTTAGGCAATGTGGACGAACATAGGCAAATTAAAACTATCAAAACTGGATGATGTGTACACACACTCTGTTGTTTGATCTGCTTTATTACCAAATACAGTTTTGCTAAGAGTGAGTACCTGAACTTTTCTCAGTTCTTCTCGGAAAACTGGTAACGCGACAGGATTTCGAGCCAGTTCTGCGGCTCTTTTGTGTATGTCACGACGAAACTCATTGAAGTCTTCCATCAAGTCAGAGCACTCTTTGTCGGTGGAACTCATTCTATCTGTAATCAGACGAGAGATACGTCAAGAAAATAGCATCGGGAACCGAACAACAGAATTGAAACCAGGTTACAACGCTTCGTTTGAGTGTGCGTGTACAAAATACGACACACCAAATGTGCGCCTCCAATCAAAAATATTTAGGCGCGAAAACACCGTAATTCAAATTTTTAACTACGGTATCTAAGAACATTTATTTTTTTTTGGAATTTTTTTGCTGGTTTTACAAATTATTGAATGATTTTCATGGATTTGGTGATGATTCCCACAGTTTCATCTTCAATGGAAGTACTTAGAAAAATCAAACATTCTTATACGAACAAGAAACGTTGAGTCGATGAGATCATTGATATGATGAGTTGCTCACAGCTCATTATGGGGTATCTAGATTTACGATTACTCTCAATATGTTTTTGGCTTTTGCATTTAAGTTGCATTTCAGAGAGAATGTCGCGTTTTTAGGGGCTGCAAAAATCAGCGAATAATCGAAAATCTCTGTTGAACACCATCTTGGAAAGGAACAAAACCGATTTGATATATTGAAAATTTAAGTTTAGCACTTTCCTTTTGCATGTATTTCCTCTTCTGTGCTGGGAAATACAGCGCCAGTCCTCTCCGAAAATTTATCAAGCATCCGAATCAAACATATTTCCGTTTACTGAACAAGGGACGGTGAAGTTCAGTTGAAATGTTCAGCCGCTTTTGAAAGGTTCTCGTATAATATTGTTGACTCGGAAATGTTTTGACTCAACCAAAGTTGCGGCAATGAGGGCGAAGATTCGAAAAGCTTTTTACTAATAGGAAGACTGAGTACAAACTAGATTCAACAAGCCATCAGGGGTTTTGTTGGTAGTAATTGTAAACAAAGACAATGTGAAACTTGGGTGGTGCAGAACTGCGTGTTGATTCGTGAGTATTTGCCCGCCAAATTTGACAGAAGAATAATCAATTAAGCTTTGAGATGTTTGAAATTAGACGAGGTATAGTCGTCGCCAACGGAAAGGCGGGAGGGTACTGTATATCTCACTTTCCGCTGTGTACGCACACATGTCTTCGATTCCAAAGCTTGCCTTTATCTGCTCTAATAAAGCAGTGGTTAGCGCCCTGCCACGAAACTTTTGCTCACAGGTTCGATTCCGGCGAGCGACAGAAATTTTTATATTTGGCACTCACTATACTACTTGTTATAAGCACATGTGGTTGGAAATTAGATGACCTCTTCAATAACCAGTAGCCTCCTAACTACACAACCTGGAGCTAAACGCTATTGTCTAAACAAAAATATCTATACATTTATAGCGTACGTGTACGAGAATGATAAAAAGTTACTATACAGCTTTGTAACACGTGTTCTTAGCAATCAGTAAAAACGCTTTGTTTATTAAACCCAACTTTGCGGTATGTTTGGAGTGACTTCGCTAATTTTCCTCACCAGACCATTATATCCATTAGAAAACGAAAATTCCATCACGAGCCCCTATTCAAATTCTGAGAAAAACAAGTGAAAACGACATAATAATTGAATGTTCTTAGATACCGTAGTTAAAAATTTGAATTACTGTATTCGCGCGCTCCAATTTTTTTGAATGAAGGCGCAAACTAGGTGTGTCGTATTTTGTACACGCACATTTGAGCAACCAACGACTGAAAAACGTGGAAAAGACACACATAAGAAGTTTTAACAACAATTAAACATGGAATAACGGCAAACAAGGGTTTTAAATGGTGAATTAGAGTTCAAATATTCGAAATGAAGGCAAAGGGTAATTACTACCGGAGTGTAAATACTACCGTCGTGTAATAACTACCGTTCGGCGGGTTTCTAGATTATTCCATCGATTTTTTTGAGTTTTTGTTGCTTCAAAGCTTTGTTTACATATTTTATCTTACTACAAACTTGTCAATAGTCATTATCTAATGTTTAACGAAAGAACTAGAACATATTTCCCAGTAAGGCTTTGATTGAACCATTTCGACTGTTTTAGTGATATTTGAGGTGGTTTTTTGAAACCAGAGTGGATATTATACCTCCTTCTTACTATATATCCGTCGTTTTCTGGCTTTCATCATCTAGAAATACCTTACGAATGATCTGTTCTTCAATCTTACACGAGTATTAGGAAACTCAGAATTTGTGAAATATCTTTTTAAGAATATTCGATGCTATGCACATCAACTGCACATTTTAACCCTCCTACACTTCCATATTATTAGTGGACTGTCATATGTTTTCTATATAACTATGTTCACACTTCATTATTCATACATGTTTGCTATTATTCGCCTTGGAATTATCCTAAATCGTTTCAGGATGAATCTTTGAAGTTTCACCAAGAAAAATCCGGTTCCAGGATCGGTTGAAGAGAATAAAATTTTAGGTCGGTTTTCATCATATTTATAGAAATTCTTCTTTAGCTCAGATTGTGATAAAAAATATAACGATCTGTTTCTATTACGCTAGTTCTCCACATTCTGAGCTGGAGCTACCTTATTTGGATCATATTTCTCGTTTTTGGAGTAGGTGCACTAATGATTATTCCAAAACCCAACCAATGTTTGCAGGTACTTGAAATTTGGTTTGGGTTTAACAATATGTGGTAAGAGAAACTCAATTCTGTATCCATGTTATCTAGTCTTTTCTAGAACTTGAGCTGCAGCAGCTCAAGTTGGACCAACTTTTCTAATTTTTCGTGTCAGTTCCCTCTAACGTATTTGAAAACCTTACAATAGCTGGGTAGATTCGATAAGATCTAGGTTAGAGGGTGTTAAGAGAAGTCTAGTGATGTATTTCATATGAGCTAGTCTTTTCTAGAACTTGAGCTGCAGCAGCCCAAGTTGGACCAACTTTTGTCATTTTTCGTGTCAGTTTCGTCTAACGTATCTGAAAACCTTACTATAGCTGGGTAGATTCGATAAGATCTAGGATAGAGGATGTTAGGAGAGGTGTAGTTCTATAATCCATATAAGCTAATCTTTTCTAGAACTTGAGTTGCAGCAGCCCAAGTTGGATCAACTTTTGTCATTTCTCGTGTCAGTTTCGTCTAACGTATTTCAAAAACTTACAATAGCTGGGTAGATTCGATTGGATCTAGGATAGAGGGTGGTCACAGAAGTCTAGTGATGTACTCCATATGAGCTAGTCTTTTCTAGAACTTGAGCTGCAGCAGCCCAAGTTGGACCAACTTTTGTCATTTTTCGTGTTAGTTTCGTCTAACGTATTTCAAAAACTTAAAATAGCTGGGTAGATTCGATTGGATCTAGGATAGAAGGTGGTAATAGAAGTCTAGTGATGTACTCCAAATGAGCTAGTCTTTTCTAGAACTTGAGCTGCAGCAGCTCAAGTTGGACCAACTTTTGTCATTTTTCGTGTTAGTTTCGTCTAACGTATTTCAAAAACTTACAATAGCTGGGTAGATTCGATTGGATCTAGGATAGAGGGTGGTAATAGAAGTCTAGTGATGTACTCCAAATGAGCTAGTCTTTTCTAGAACTTGAGCTGCAGCAGCTCAAGTTGGACCAACTTTTGTAATTTTTCGTGTCAGTTTCCTCTAACGTATTTGAAAACCTTACAATAGCTGGGTATATTCGATAGGATCTAGGTTAGAGGGTGTTAAGAGAAGTCTAGTGATGTACTCCAAATGAGCTAGTCTTTTCTAGAACTTGAGCTGCAGCAGCCCAAGTTGGACCAACTTTTGTCATTTTTCGTGTCAGTTTCGTCTAACGTATCTGAAAACCTTACAATAGCTGGGTAGATTCGATAAGATCTAGGATAGAGGATGTTAGGAGAGGTGTAGTTCTGTAATCCATATAAGCTAATCTTTTCTAGAACTTGAGTTGCAGCAGCCCAAGTTGGATCAACTTTTGTCATTTCTCGTGTCAGTTTCGTCTAACGTATTTCAAAAACTTACAATAGCTGGGTAGATTCGATTGGATCTAGGATAGAGGGTGGTCACAGAAGTCTAGTGATGTACTCCATATGAGCTAGTCTTTTCTAGAACTTGAGCTGCAGCAGCTCAAGTTGGACCAACTTTTCTAATTTTTCGTGTCAGTTCCCTCTAACGTATTTGAAAACCTTACAATAGCTGGGTAGATTCGATAAGATCTAGGTTAGAGGGTGTTAAGAGAAGTCTAGTGATGTATTTCATATGAGCTAGTCTTTTCTAGAACTTGAGCTGCAGCAGCCCAAGTTGGACCAACTTTTGTCATTTTTCGTGTCAGTTTCGTCTAACGTATCTGAAAACCTTACTATAGCTGGGTAGATTCGATAAGATCTAGGATAGAGGATGTTAGGAGAGGTGTAGTTCTATAATCCATATAAGCTAATCTTTTCTAGAACTTGAGTTGCAGCAGCCCAAGTTGGATCAACTTTTGTCATTTCTCGTGTCAGTTTCGTCTAACGTATTTCAAAAACTTACAATAGCTGGGTAGATTCGATTGGATCTAGGATAGAGGGTGGTCACAGAAGTCTAGTGATGTACTCCATATGAGCTAGTCTTTTCTAGAACTTGAGCTGCAGCAGCCCAAGTTGGACCAACTTTTGTCATTTTTCGTGTTAGTTTCGTCTAACGTATTTCAAAAACTTAAAATAGCTGGGTAGATTCGATTGGATCTAGGATAGAAGGTGGTAATAGAAGTCTAGTGATGTACTCCAAATGAGCTAGTCTTTTCTAGAACTTGAGCTGCAGCAGCTCAAGTTGGACCAACTTTTGTCATTTTTCGTGTTAGTTTCGTCTAACGTATTTCAAAAACTTACAATAGCTGGGTAGATTCGATTGGATCTAGGATAGAGGGTGGTAATAGAAGTCTAGTGATGTACTCCAAATGAGCTAGTCTTTTCTAGAACTTGAGCTGCAGCAGCTCAAGTTGGACCAACTTTTGTAATTTTTCGTGTCAGTTTCCTCTAACGTATTTGAAAACCTTACAATAGCTGGGTATATTCGATAGGATCTAGGTTAGAGGGTGTTAAGAGAAGTCTAGTGATGTACTCCAAATGAGCTAGTCTTTTCTAGAACTTGAGCTGCAGCAGCCCAAGTTGGACCAACTTTTGTCATTTTTCGTGTCAGTTTCGTCTAACGTATCTGAAAACCTTACAATAGCTGGGTAGATTCGATTGGATCTAGGATAGAGGGTGGTCACAGAAGTCTAGTGATGTACTCCATATGAGCTAGTCTTTTCTAGAACTTGAGCTGCAGCAGCCCAAGTTGGACCAACTTTTGTCATTTTTCGTGTCAGTTTCGTCTAACGTATTTCAAAAACTTACAATAGCTGGGTAGATTCGATTGGATCTAGGATAGAGGATGTTAGGAGAGGTGTAGTTCTGTAATCCATATAAGCTAATCTTTTCTAGAACTTGAGTTGCAGCAGCCCAAGTTGGATCAACTTTTGTCATTTTTCGTGTTAGTTTCGTCTATCGTATTTCAAAAACTTACAATAGCTGGGTAGATTCGATAAGATCTAGGATAGAGGATGTTAGGAGAGGTGTAGTTCTGTAATCCATATAAGCTAATCTTTTCTAGAACTTGAGTTGCAGCAGCCCAAGTTGGATCAACTTTTGTCATTTTTCGTGTCAGTTTCGTCTAAACTTTTTGTCATTTTGAGCCTCGGTTTGTATGATGATATTTCAAAGACTGGCAAACTATAGCTATTTTATTTCATTCTCTAAATCTGAATGTTCCGAGAGTTCAAAACATTAACACAATCCCGTTTAAGTAGTTCATTGTCCCCTGATCCTATCACCTAACATAAATTCCAATCTTCCAAATAGAAGGTTACCAGTTCAATTATTCTATTTTATTGCCGGACTTCACTTCTGGGGGCATGAAATGTATGCCAAAATATTTCAATATGCATACTAGTCTAGTTCTTGGAAAAAATTTACTTTCTCTTTCAGAACGCCAGCGGATTTCCATTGGAGCCGACAGCGTTTCGTTCGATCGCTCTTTCAAAACATTTACTTGTTTGTTTATATTGAAAATTCAATGTATATATATATAAATATGATTATTCAGTACATTTCGTTTTTCATGCCGTGTACACATTTATATAGCAGTAAATGACAATTAAGTAACACACTTTCTCTGTCAATGTTCTCATCTGTTCTATCGGATCTGGTAGTAAGAAGATCATCTGCCTGAAAAAAAAAACAGTATGGTGAGATGAATCGACTATACATAGCCATATTGTAGTGTTTTGGGCAAGTTGTGGTCTATTCTACGACTACACGGGTTTTCAGGTAACCTCACCATTCTCGGTAACTTTTTCAGATTACCTAGGTGACCTGAAATTCAACCTGATCTGAACCTAAAATCAGGTATGAATGCTCCGATTGGAATCCCCACTCTCGCAACCTGAAAAACAGGTTCCCTAATACTAAAACCGGTTAGATATGGTGTGAAAGTTGAAACAAGGAGAGGGAGGTGGGGTGAATTTAGTTTGAAGTAGTTTATACCCAGAGCCACTCAGCGGTGTTGACAGCCTAGAAGATTCATTTGAATCTGGGACTGTTCTCATATTTGCAGATAGTAGAAGCAGGCGGCGTAGCATTCCCTCCAGCCTCATGAGAAGTTCATACGAGTTTCTCATGAGACACCTCTTGAGCTACATCTGAACTGTCTATGTTGTAGCATAGCAATCAGTAGAATCTCATGAGATGTTCGTGCCAATAGCTCATGAGGTATCTCATGAGATTTCTGAGGGATTGCTACGCCGCCAGATGAAGACATGTTCTATTTGAGATAACTGCCAAGACTGGTGCAGCTCAAGTTGTAGAGACCTGGGAGAGAGAGGGAGAGAAAGAGATGGAAATACTGATATATGTATACATATCCTGCTATTTTGTGATCTAATCAAGATTGTTGAAACCAACTGTAATCAGTTGGCAGACAATCTTCACCAAGCTGACTAAAACAACTGACACACTTGTTTCGAATTGAACTGCATCAGCTCACAGCATATTGATATACATAGCTACCAATTTTCCATGATACTTCTTATATTCTACCTATTTCCGTTTACCTAACCTTCAAATATTTCCGAAACAGTATCCACTAAATTGACTCCCAAAGTGACCAAAGGGGGTTCAGTTTGAACTGCTACAGCTCACGTTCTAGGTAACACTAGCGGATATGAAGAAAAATACTAATATTACTAATTTATCTTATTGTCCTTCATCCTATGATGGAGTAATCTTCTGCTATGGTTTGTCAGTTTGTGAAATATTATCATACGAACTGACTCTAGGTGATATGTATTACAGAACTAGAATTCTATTGACTCCCTCAATCCCAGATCTAATCGAATCTACCCAGCTATTGTAAGTTTTTGAAATACGTTAGACGAAACTGACACGAAAAATGACAAAAGTTGGTCCAACTTGGGCTGCTGCAGCTCGAGTTCTAGAAAAGATTAGCTTATATGGATTACAGAACTACACCTCTCCTAACATCCTCTATCCTAGATCTTATCGAATCTACCCAGCTATTGTAAGTTTTTCAGATACGTTAGACGAAACTGACACAAAAAATGACAAAAGTTGGTCCAACTTGAGCTGCTGCAGCTCAAGTTCTAGAAAAGATTAGCTCATTTGGAGTACATCACTAGACTTCTATTACCACCCTCTATCCTAGATCCAATCGAATCTACCCAGCTATTGTAAGTTTTTGAAATACGTTAGACGAAACTGACACGAAAAATGACAAAAGTTGATCCAACTTGGGCTGCTGCAACTCAAGTTCTAGAAAAGATTAGCTTATATGGATTACAGAACTACACCTCTCCTAACATCCTCTATCCTAGATCTTATCGAATCTACCCAGCTATTGTAAGTTTTTCAGATACGTTAGACGAAACTGACACAAAAAATGACAAAAGTTGGTCCAACTTGAGCTGCTGCAGCTCAAGTTCTAGAAAAGATTAGCTCATTTGGAGTACATCACTAGACTTCTATTACCACCCTCTATCCTAGATCCAATCGAATCTACCCAGCTATTGTAAGTTTTTGAAATACGTTAGACGAAACTGACACGAAAAATGACAAAAGTTGATCCAACTTGGGCTGCTGCAACTCAAGTTCTAGAAAAGATTAGCTTATATGGATTACAGAACTACACCTCTCCTAACATCCTCTATCCTAGATCTTATCGAATCTACCCAGCTATTGTAAGGTTTTCAAATACGTTAGAGGAAACTGACACGAAAAATTACAAAAGTTGGTCCAACTTGAGCTGCTGCAGCTCAAGTTCTAGAAAAGACTAGCTCATTTGGAGTACATCACTAGACTTCTATTACCACCCTCTATCCTAGATCCAATCGAATCTACCCAGCTATTGTAAGTTTTTGAAATACGTTAGACGAAACTGACACGAGAAATGACAAAAGTTGATCCAACTTGGGCTGCTGCAACTCAAGTTCTAGAAAAGATTAGCTTATATGGATTACAGAACTACACCTCTCCTAACATCCTCTATCCTAGATCTTATCGAATCTACCCAGCTATTGTAAGTTTTTCAGATACGTTAGACGAAACTGACACAAAAAATGACAAAAGTTGGTCCAACTTGAGCTGCTGCAGCTCAAGTTCTAGAAAAGATTAGCTCATTTGGAGTACATCACTAGACTTCTATTACCACCCTCTATCCTAGATCCAATCGAATCTACCCAGCTATAGTAAGGTTTTCAGATACGTTAGACGAAACTGACACGAAAAATGACAAAAGTTGGTCCAACTTGGGCTGCTGCAGCTCAAGTTCTAGAAAAGACTAGCTCATATGAAATACATCACTAGACTTCTCTTAACACCCTCTAACCTAGATCTTATCGAATCTACCCAGCTATTGTAAGGTTTTCAAATACGTTAGAGGGAACTGACACGAAAAATTAGAAAAGTTGGTCCAACTTGAGCTGCTGCAGCTCAAGTTCTAGAAAAGACTAGATAACATGGATACAGAATTGAGTTTCTCTTACCACATATTGTTAAACCCAAACCAAATTTCAAGTACCTGCAAACATTGGTTGGGTTTTGGAATAATCATTAGTGCACCTACTCCAAAAACGAGAAATATGATCCAAATAAGGTAGCTCCAGCTCAGAATGTGGAGAACTAGCGTAATATAAACAGATCGTTATATTTTTTATCACAATCTGAGCTAAAGAAGAATTTCTTCTATAAATATGATGAAAACCGACCTAAAATTTTATTCTCTTCAACCGATCCTGGAACCGGATTTTTCTTGGTGAAACTTCAAAGATTCATCCTGAAACGATTTAGGATAATTCCAAGGCGAATAATAGCAAACATGTATGAATAATGAAGTGTGAATATAGTTATATAGAAAACATATGACAGTCCACTAATAATATGGAAGCGTAGGAGGGTTAAAATGTGCAGTTGATGTGCATAGCATCGAATATTCTTAAAAAGATATTTCACAAATTCTGAGTTTCCTAATACTCGTGTAAGATTGAAGAACAGATCATTCGTAAGGTATTTCTAGATGATGAAAGCCAGAAAACGACGGATATATAGTAAGAAGGAGGTATAATATCCACTCTGGTTTCAAAAAACCACCTCAAATATCACTAAAACAGTCGAAATGGTTCAATCAAAGCCTTACTGGGAAATATGTTCTAGTTCTTTCGTTAAACATTAGATAATGACTATTGACAAGTTTGTAGTAAGATAAAATATGTAAACAAAGCTTTGAAGCAACAAAAACTCAAAAAAATCGATGGAATAATCTAGAAACCCGCAGAACGGTAGTTATTACACGACGGTAGTATTTACACTCCGGTAGTAATTACCCTTTGCCAGACCTCAGACAATGGGGTCCTGGAAGCGTCCCAG
Source organism: Litoditis marina (assembly GCA_964036275.1). NCBI lineage: Eukaryota > Metazoa > Nematoda > Chromadorea > Rhabditida > Rhabditidae > Litoditis > Litoditis marina. Next base: position 2,044,876 of record OZ038435.1, on the reverse strand, counting down.
GATCGTCGTTTTCCTAGAAGTGTCCGAGAACTTTCCTACAGGGATCCTAGTAGGACACTTCTAGGAAAGAGATTGGCACGAATGGCCACGCGGCCGGGGGGCTGATGGCGCCAAAATTTATCGATTAATGGAAGCAGTCGGACGGCGGTCACTCGCTCTCCGCCGCAGCTTCAGTTCGCCACCTAGTTTTCAAAACTCCTCATTCCTAAGCTCTAAACATTCGAAATGTAGCATTTCCCTGTACCAGATTAATGGTACAGACTACTGAACATTTTTTTATTTAGGTTCATTGATGTAATGCGATTTCGACTAGTTTGGAGATTGATATGAAATTGAATATAATCTCTTTGCGTTTTTTGATCGATTAAAGTCTGTTTAGTTCATTGATGATCTACTTTTTTGGTGAAATCTTCTATCTCTAGACATCATCTCTTTCCATTTAATTTCCCTTCGGGTATCAACCGTTAACCGAATAGCTTTCAGAAAGCATTATGGCTTGCCACTCCACAGATTTCATGATTGAGGACGAGTGCGAGTACAATAAGGAGGATGTAGCGGTCTTCATGGAAAGTCATTCAGATATTTTAGAGGTCAGTTGCACGTTAATAAAATCATTTTCCTAATGGTTTTGGATTCGGATTTTGTGGATTGATATGAAAACCACCTTGATGTCCATTACATACTTTTTATTTTTGGTATCTTACGCCATCCAGCTATTAAGCGGGAAATGCCATCCAGCTAAGTAAGCGGGAAATGCCATCCAGCTAAGTAAGCGGGAAATAAAATTGATCCCTTCTTGCGAAAGAGTAATCAGTTATCGTCGACATACAATTGTATTGATATTCTTCATTACAATGGATCTTCTTTAGAATGTCGTCATTGTTAATGTGGCCTGTTTAACGGATGAACACGTTTCGCTCTGGCCTGAACTGCGCTATCTCCTCGTGTTGGATCTGTCAGGTTGTGATTTGAGACAGCCGTGGTTGGCTCTCGGGAGGATCGGACCTGAACTGCACTCACTCAATCTGCATGGCAATACGCGGTGAGTTTCGGAGTTTTTATGGTTTCAAATTGCCATAAAAGTGTAATGGCCATACTTGCGTTTGTGCTTTTTTCCATAACTATTTTGACTAAGCCCCCCCCCCCCCCTTCATTGAAATCGTAGAAGGTAGGGGTTTTAAATTTGTCATGTGTTCTGATTTAGGCGACTCAGTTATTTTGGGCCAGGAACATACACAAATTCACAACGCAAACCTAATTAAACTCCTACTTTGTTCATAGTGTTTGAACACACGATTCTATTTATTCAGGCTTTCGTTATGGGATGATGCTGAAGCGCTCGGCTCCACTTTTGTTTCTGGATTAAGAGTTCTCACCTTGCCAGATCATTTGAACACGGAGGAGAGGTAGAAATTCTCAATTATTCAGTTGAAATGTATAGGTTTAGACACTGAGACATGTAGTATGAGTCTTTTCCGTTTCCATTGTCGCATTGTCGTTCTATTCGGTTACCTGGCCGAAGGGTGAACGGAAACAAATGACCGGTTGACGAGAACTAGTTGTTAGATTTCGTGAATTTTAAGTCACCAGAATAAGCTGCTGATTACTAGAATTACGGCCAGGTTTACGACTGAAGTGACCTGAACAAAGGAAGGCCGCGGACATCTGGTATTCTTACAAACGCGCTTTCAGGTCCATCATGGAAGTGTTTTCGGAGTTAGAAGTACTGTCGAATGTGTTCGTCGGGAAGGATAAATTAGCAGTTGAAGCAGAAGTTGAAGAAGGAGAAGAGTGATAAATTATCCCTATTTTGCGAGATTGTGGTTTTTGAAATATATTTGTTTGTTTTTTGTGATGTATCGCGATGTATCTTCTAGTGTTTCATGCACACAATTACCGCTGAAATGATTTTGATTGATTATTCGTTTTGTTGCCTTATTTGTATCACTTAAACATACTTGCAGTTTGTCGTATTGGCGGGGGCTCTTCGACAAACGGCCTCATGGGGGCTGCGCAGTCGTCGCAGAAATGAGTTTTATGGTTAGTTTTTTTGAGTTTTATGGAAAAGAGTTTTACTGTATGAGTGACTTAGGGTGGTTTAAATATTATTGTTTCTCGTCGGTGAATTCAGTCATTAAAAAAGAGCGATTTTATAGAGGCCGTTCAAAGTCGTGTGGTGAGGAAAAGGAAACTCGATCCTGCGATGAATGTTGATAACGCGGGTGAGTAGCTTGGGCGGATATCAAGATGGCCAGTGGGTTTTCCTACCACAAGGGCAAAAATGTGGTGATTTGTAAACCAATTCTACAACTAACCAAGATTTTAGGTAAGCTAACACCTTACCATTTCAACTGTAACGATAAAAACCACATTTTACGTTAGAAAAACAGGTACCCGGTTGCATTTTAGGTGACCTACTGGTTATCTTCTGAGGTAACCCGAAGAAAGAAGTTACTAACAACGGGTTAGGTTGCTTAATAACCCAAATTCACCTAACTTGTATCATAAACTAGGAAGCTGCTGACCAAACTTTCAATCATAAAAGGAACCAGTTATAGTCCGTTTTAGTTCCGGAAGTAGATGAGCAGGACGACGACAGCGACTCCAGAGAGGGCACGGATGGCGGCCAGGACGACAGTTCGGATGATGGTGATTCCGATGAAGGTGAACTAATTTATATTCATAAGTTACCCTCTTCCTAATGCGGTCCTGAAAGACCGTATTGGTTAGTGTTATTTCAAAAAGGACGTTGTTGCTTAACGTAACTTTTGCAGTGCAGTCGCGTTCATAAGGTAAAAAGGGGTCTAACCAGGCTTTTCAAAGGTGAGGGGGCCAGAGTTCTCTTGTTGCAAAAGTGAGGGACCGGAGGGGGTAGCATCCATTGGTTGGTCTGAGACCAGCCAATGGATGCTGCCCCCTACTTTCTTTAATAACTTTTAAATTAATTGCAGGCTGTGGTGCGTTTGAGGAGTTTCCCCTCGGTCCTGCACCTACCCCGCCGGCTGGTCCACAAAACGGTGGACGGGGTGGCATGCCACCGAATCCTGGTCCTAATCCGCCACAAGGTCCCCCGGGCAACAGAATGATTGGTAAGTGGTGTGCCTAACATGTCTTTTTTGTTGAGCCCTTTCGTAGGATTTACTGAACATCAAAAAGTGCCAGTGAGAAACCTCGGGAACGAAACAACAAAAGAATGATTAATAACCTCACGTTTTGTTTATTTTGGAAGTTGCAATTTAATGACTGACTTTCTCGATGCCTTGTGACGGGCTGTCTGAGTGGTAGAATTTTTTAGTGATAGATCGGGTTAGGTTAATTGTTTTATAGGTGCACGGGCTCGTCGGGGTTTATATTGGTGTACGCACCACTTGCATTTTGGCACGAGTAGGGAGCAGGCCATGAGACATGGCGATCTTGCTGAGGTCATCACGGGGAGCCGAGCAGATTTGCAGGTGTGTTTATGTATATATGTATAATCTATGTTTATGTATACATGTATAATCTATTTTTCGACCGTTCACACTTCATGGTAAAGAGAGCTTTTCGCAACGGTTGCAGCCTTTGTTTGAGGAGGGGGTCTAACTTTGACTGTGATTTTACTTATAAAAAATGAATAGTCTAAATGGGTCACAGTAAACACCAATGTTTGCAGTTCAGTAAGGACGTGGAGCCTATATTGGAGCGATTCGCTTCGAATTTCGACTTGAGGAAGTACTACTTTTGTCCTGCCCCCGCCTGTTGTCGAGAGCTCCGTTCTATTTCCTCGTCATGTCAAAACCAGTTTTGCAGTTTGTACTTGTGAGTTTCGTGTTTTAAATTGTATTGTTCCTTAACAGCTCGTTTGTACGGCCCGCGTTTTAGCAAAGCTTCAAATTATACAACGTCGACTAGGTGCGGATAGCGGCAAAAAAACGCGGAGGTTGAAAAGATAAAAAGAGAAGTGAAGTAGAAATTTATCTCGTTGTAAGTCTGTCTCACCTCGTGTTTGGTTCAAGAAAGATCACCGACTACAATATTTTGTCGCTTCAGAGTGGAAAGGAAACGGAGCAAGGAAGTCACCGCTGGAGAAGTAATACTTGTAGATACTGCTCCTCAACTATTGGAGCTGCTCAGAGAACGGAAGGCCGAAATTGTGCAGTTCCATCAAAGTCTTCATGCTCAGCAGGTACGATGTTCTTGCAGGTTTCGTTCCGAACTCACGGAATTTCGTTCCGAAGGGACTGTTCTCCAATCAAAAAGCAAAACCGAATCGATTTTTTCGAACCTGTAAAGCCGGACTCTATTTTTCACTGAGCATTCGTGCATTCCTCCTTAGATGTTTTTATATTTTAGGCGCAGGGCTTAAACAATTCAAGACGGTGCGACACGAGGTTCTATCCCGGATACTACAAGTCTATTGAGACAGCTGCAGCCTTTGCCCGTAAGACGGTGGTAATCAACTTGTCACTTGCGTCTGATGGCTTCACCCCGAAACGTCTTACCAAGTATGTTAATCTATATTATGATTAGCTCCATGATTTATTGTTGTGAGTTGCCTATCTACCCCGGTTGTTCGTTAGTAGCTGCCAACTTTCTACGTGGATTCATTCGATTCTACGTGGATTCACTCAATTTACTCGAGAACCGGGTCCGGGGGTGCTTATCTAACGTTGGTACCAACACTATTCCAACCGTCTGCAATGCTTCCGGGAGTTTTTCTTGCTCAATAAATTGACATTTTGCAGATCGGAAGGTTGGCCATTGTATCTGAGAATGGAGTGTTTACCCAGACGGGACAAGGACGATTACTTCAACACCATCTTGTCGGGGATACTGTACACGAAAAAGTCTCCTCCTGAAGTTCTGCTGAAGAATCTGTGTTCAAGGTATTATTTACTTGTACTTCGATACTCCTGTGGCCGTATTTTGTAGGCTTAAATATCCGGGTTAGCTATTTGAGCGAAATTAAAATAGTTGACTAGGGACTACTCATTGAGTTGTTTTGAAGTTTGTATAGCGTATATGTGAAACTAAAACTCATCTTAAATGTGGAACTGCTTACTTTGAATCCACTAACTTCCCCACGCTAAGAGAGCCAAGTAATTCCATGACAATTCGGCAAAACTGTCTTCATACCACTCGCGGTTTGAAAGCTACGTTGTTCGAGTTCGAGCCTCGTCGAGCCTCGCTGTGTTCAGTGGTACGTTCAGGGTGAAGGAAGAATTGGATGATTTGGCAAGGAACCCCCCCGTGATGTCCGTCAATGGCGTGGACTGGACATTTCGATTCAAAATTCAGTACGGTGTACTTGATTTGGCAGTGAGTTATCCTGCTTTTTTGTTGATGGTGAGCTCGTGTTGCCGGGCAAATTCTTTTTTTCTGCCGGGCGTCTTTTTGTACGTTGTTGTTGTGGTTGATTGTTGTTCGTTTGACTTGCGAGTAGTCAACGTTGGGATTGATTTTATCGTTGTGTTAAGGGACAGAAAGATCTGTTTGGGCTTCCGCGCTGGACCAGCGAATGCGGATGTTCGAAATGTGACATGCCCGGCACTAGAGTAGGCGGGAAGCGAATTTGGTGCTCACCTTTTCCTACACGGTTTCGTAGGAGGACAAGAAATTCAATTCTTGCTGATGGAGTCACTGGCAGCAACGGAGTTCCAGGTACTTGTCATTAATAATTGAGTAGCTGAACGTTGTTTGTTTCTTCGTTTAGCTGTATTTGAAGTAGTCTTACTCCATCGTTGCAGGCATTACTTCCTTCATGGAACTGCTAACCCCGGATCAGTGTCCAGCGGATTGGCTCCACATTGTGTCGGAGGGGGTTACAAAGAATCGCTTGCGTGGTCAGTTTTCCAGTTAAAAGTTACTCACACTGTCATAGGTGGTTCAGATTTTAGCTGTGAAACGTTGCGGTACCGTTTGTGTGCTTTCTTTTGGTGCTCCCAGCTTACTGACAGATTACTCCCTCCCTGTCCCCCTGTTTTGAGGTTTAGACTGTATTATTCTACGGAATGACGCCACATAGCTCTTTCTCTAATGGTTGTTTAGATATGTCTTCTACGAAGACACAGTTTCCGGGGCTGCGACTCGTTCCAGATGACTACAAGAAGTTGTGTTCCTCCTTGCGGGCGGTCCAAAACTACACTTACTCACCGAAGTTTATTCTGGGTCTTGAGGATCTCACCAAATGCACCGGAAGCGAAATCGACGCCGTGGGTTCTTTTTAGACTAGTTCCCTTTTAGACTAGCCGTCTTTGTAGTTATTATCCTTTGGCAGATGCGCTCGGTGATATTGGGTGCAGGTGATAAAAATTAAGCTCTTCTGCGACTGATCTGGATAATGCGTGAGTGTGACATAAGGCATAATTAAGCTGGCATTACAATCCTGTTTCAGTTGTGTAATGTTGTCTTCCCGTTGGCTGCTTCTCGAGGTCTGTGTCCTGACTCGTTGGCTGCCGGCACTTTGGTTGCTTATTGGGTCATACTGAGGGTGCTGATGGACGTGGAACAGTTGACTGTGGAACGGTTGGAAGCCGTGAGGTCACTTGCATTCAAGTTGGACTATTTGTGGATCAAGATGGCTTCCGTTATCTACACGATGAAATTGCATGTAAGGTTTTCGTGCTTATATTGATGTTTTGAGCCAAACGACTGCAGACAGCTACAGCCTGTGTTAACACTTGTAGGGAAATTCGCGCTGCGTTTATTGTTATCGGGAAGTTGTGAGACAAAAAGTTTAAACTTCGGATCCAACCCTTCATATTTTCAGCTTCTCTTGCATCATGCACTGAGTGATGAACTGTTGTTGATCGGTTCCCCTTACCAATGGACGAGCGGTGGATTTGAATCTATCCACAAGAGGCTGCAAGTCGTCATAGACCAGCATACGACCAACAGTCACGCGTTGCTAGTAGAACGGCGGGTTAATTACGTCCTTTATTTAGAGTAAGACTGCAGGCTTACCAATTGTCAATCTTCCGCACGTGCTGCGCGAAATCAACTTGCCCTATCTTAAAATGGACTGCTGCCTGTTCGCTCTTTGTAGACTGCGTGCAAAATGCGTAATCAACGCTCTGCTTCCTGGGATCTGCTTCTCGACATCTTAGCATTCTGCATTTAGAATCAGTGTCATCATGTTGGTTTCCTTTACAGCTTTCATTTACTATCTCTCATTTGCAGCTTTCTTCTCACGAAAACTGTTATACGTCGGTTCGAGGCGGAATGTTTGCTGCACAGGGATCCTAAATACCTTGATTTGTTGCAGAAGGTAAATTTATTAGATGTCTCATGTTATATTGGACATTACTGTGTGCATTTTCTCCCCGGCCTCATTTGCAGAGAGTGGTGGTCCTGGAATCCTTCCAAAACGGCGAATTTACCTATTTTCGCTTCTTAACGGTGATTTGGAATCAATTTTTTTAGTTTTAAGCTCGCTATCCAGTTTTAAGCTCGCTATATTTTTTTTTACTTGAATCTGCTTGAGATACCGATCGCAAACTGAGTCTTGCTGGTGCATGCCCGGGGCCTAGTTCCCTAATCGAAACTTTTTGCTTCAGCCGCGTGAACGAAGTTTGTAGTACACACACGCTTCACCAGTTTGATTCAATGTTTGTTCAATCGAATAGCGGACTAAATGTCTACATTGAGAAAATGTGGTATCGTGAAGATGAGTTGTAGATTAGACAAAATAAATAGTTAAGGTGAAGAACCTGCACGTAGTGCGGAACCCCGTGTCAGACGTTATCACGGCTGATGTTTATGTTCCACAGAAGAGTCGCATCGAAGACGGGCGGATCCAGCCGGATCACATGGATATACTGCGCAACCGACTTCCTCCAGGAAGCATAGTGAGGTCAGACTTCCAAATTTCCAGCGACTTTTGCCCGGTTTGAATTTGTTTGAAAAGCGTTTGTAACGTTGGCAAATTTGTTTCAATCCATCATTCAACCGCCCACAATGAACATGTCGACATACTAGTGAAATGAAGAATATCAATATATAGTACGTTAACTCGACCCTTAATAAATAACGGATTACCTAACAAATAACATCTGTCCCTTTCGCAAGATGGGATAAGGTTCGTTCTCCGCTTACAAGCCATTGCCGTGGCGGCTTGATAAACCGAAAACAAAAGTATGTAATCTGGGTAGTTCTTCTATCAATCCACAAATTCGGAATTCGAAACTATTAAGGATAACACTTAGGATAACATTATCAAAATCACCATTAACGTAAGATCAGATAAAGTAGAGTGATAAAGTGTCTAATGTTGCTTAAGATAAAGTGTCTAATGTTGCTAACATTTCAGTTCCCGCCTTGTGGTGGACACTCGCGTATATGCTTCCAAGATGTACTGGCGAAGTGACGAGCTGACAACGCAGATGCACCTGGTCAGGTACAAAGTGGGACCGAACTTCAAATTCGGTTCCATCGTTTTGTTCGCAGCTTTTCCACTGGTCCACAAAGTCGTGATGATAGTCGAGGAGTACGATACGAAGTGCCCGTTTGAGGACCTATCCGACGTCATCCATGGCAATCGAACAGCTCGGCTTCAACGACCGACTACTCGTCTGCTTGCCGACGCATGTCGACTGAATGATTACTTCTATCAGGTCACAGGTAGCTCTGTCCAAGTCAGAGATGCGTCTCTCATATTATCACCGTGTGTTACAGTTGAGTACGAAAGTAACGGGTCAATATTCAGCTACGTTTCTTCATGTTAACGCAATCACTCACCATCTCGCATTTTTGTATATCATATGTGCTGTGTGTTATTCTCATATTTATTCTTTCTTATCACCTTTTTCACATTTAATTGACTTCATGGTGTGCTGGGATGGAAAGGAAAAGGAAAGGGCACGTAGGTAAGCACAAAAGTGCACATTGATATTTATATTTCCAATTCCATTAGTCTATCCAACTAACTTTTCCATCCTGGCTCGGCTGGAGTATTTCATCTGTAAGTATCTCACTCTTGTGCTATTTATTATTCATTGATAACACCTTATTTGTTTGTTCCTGTGCTTGTGCCATAATTGTTGCAGTTCGCTTATTCTATTGTATTTATTGTTGAGATGTAGCTTTCATTAATGATAGTGCTACTGAGTTAGTGAGCTACCTTCCCGTTCACATTTTATGTCGCTAGCCTATGACATAGTAAACGTCAACTTCAACATTTCTGTTTTTCTTTTCACGTGTTGCAGTTTTGCATCATCAACGCATATCTTGTTTTCCATGTTACACTATGAGATGATAGTATGACTTAGTTGACTAATTTGCTTGCTTTCAGGCGCAATGAGTGATTTGCCAGAAAGCATCCTCCAGTCGTGGAATGATATGACCCCGGAGATGAGAAAGGCTATTCTCGACATAGGTGAGTCAGTTTTTTTATTAACTTATTCCAATATTTTCGCCGTCCTGAAGGTGTACACGAGACACTATATCTTGACCCCTCCTTCTAACTAACTGAACAATAAATAAACATATTTAGTTGCTTATTTAATACAACTTGTTCTCTCTATTTGCCTTTTCTCATAACCTCTCTCTTTCCCCCAGCTCGCTTCTAATCAGGGGCGGGCAGAAAATGGTTTGACGTAGAGTCCAATACGACCCCCCTCCCTTTTGGAAAATGAAAAAAGTCAAATTTCAACAAATAAACAGGAAATTTCGAGCGAAGTTTCGTTCTGGTTGCTAAAAACGTGTAATATTCAACCCTCTCCCGATCAAAAACGACCCCCCTCCTTGACTTTTTTGGTTTGCCAAGCCATGTCTGCCCTCCCCTGCTTCTAATGGAGATTCTTGCAGCTGAGAAAGACAGGGTTCGCAATCTCTTGACCGAACGGCAGGACAACGCGGTCAATCATCTACTCGGAAACATGGTGGTCCAGCCGCCGCCTCCAACACCGTCTCCAACTCTACTCGATGTAGATGCAGACATTCAAGCTGACCACGAAGTCGAACATAGGGCCAGTGAGTTTTTTGCACACGCCGACAATTGTTTTTAAATTCGGTCACCCTTTTGGGGCAAGATGGTCCCTGTAATTTTTTTCAGTGGGGCAACATTGCTATACACTTGCACCTCACACTCTTGCTCAGCTTGCTCTGGTCATTCCGAATTGTTTAACTTGTCCAAAGAGAATATAACTCTTGCAATTAACAATACAACTTGCAACCAGTGAAACTTGATGTGTTCAACTTAGAGCGTTAATGTTATTGTCAGTGACGAATCCAGAATCCAGATTCATGTTGACTGCATTTCATGTTTCCCCTCATTCAGGTGAAGATGACGCGTTCAGAAGAAACGCGTTCAGTTTGAAACAGGAAAATCGGGCCAAGGAGGTGCTGCGTATCTCGACTCCTCTCGGCAAGTTTTAGCGTGTTGGTCGGTTAACTGTCAAGTTCACAAACTGTTCACTTTTTCTTATTGCTCACCCCATCGCTGAACAGTATGATACAGGAATACAGTGCAGCGGAATTGCGAATTCACTGTCCAATCGCTTCATCAATCAATCTTCAATCAATGTCCTCAATCAACTTTCAATCAATGTCCATTAATTGCTTTCAATTTACAGACAAGATAAAGAAAAGCATTCGAGGGTCTAGCGCGGCGGACATTTACATTATCGGAAAGTTGATCCATCAGGGGCTCGAAGCCGGAACGCTGTCTCAAAGCGAACTCGACGTACGTTGCACTAATCTATCACGTAGCCAATTCTAATACACGTACCTCATAGTTTCCCGTGGTCCATCATGTCTAGATTACGTAAACCGTCTTCAAATCGACTGATACTCGCTTCGAGCAAAGTATGATATGAAAGCATGCGGTTATGGCGCATCAGTTTTTAACGTTTGGGAGGCTGCGATCCCAAGCGAACACAAGTGTGTTCGTTTCTTCATTTACGTAATTCCAATTCTAGCGACTAAGAACGTAGTCAATCACAATTACAGGGTTTCATGAAGAGCAATTTGGCGGAACAACTTCGTTCAATTGATAATTCTGGCCTCTATGGTGCCATAGACGGACTGGATACCAGCAGTAGCCCCGTCGACGACTTGCAGAACATCCTACGTTTCCACGCAGCAGGATCCAAGTTTGTGGTCAGTTCGCATAAAACTCAATGAAGTCTCCATTCCCAATCAAACTAAGTAAAAACATGAAAACGGGGCGTTAAAAGTGTATTTGTTTTGGCACTGCACATCCGCGCATTCATGGTTTACTTTCATGGTTTGTGTTAGCTAAGGCGCTTATTGATCTCGAAATATCGCGACCCCATCAAAACTATCATTTTGCTTTTATTTTGACTAATTTCACTGCCAATTATGTATTGAATGCGTTACTTTTTCACTCGCGACCCTATTTTTTCACGAGTTTGTTGCTTGTTGATGACCCTCTATCCCACAAGAGGCCTTGTCTGTATTTGTGTGTTAGTGTCAATAACTGGTTGGTATTTCAGATGGACATGTCCTTGCTAAAGAGCGACATAACGAGCGCGTCTGTAGCGAATTTAGCCATGAGAGTGGACGAAGAGTGTGGCTCCGATTCATCGGGACACGAAGTCGCAGTCAGCCTTGTTAATCTGAAAACCGCATGGAACCTGGAAGCCAATAACTTCAAAGTGGGTATTTTTATTATGAGCTGCAATGTTAGGCCACTTAGCTACTAAAAGCACTTTACATATTAGGCAAGTTTGTCGACTTAGTCTCTACTAATCGCGTCAGCCTTGTGGCCTACAACTTTCGACGAACAACTGTCTGCTTCTCTGCGTGCACATTTCCAATTGTGTGTCATAAGTTTTACTACGACATACTGTTACAGACCTGCTCGGTGAACAAGTTGATGGATGGGTGGACGCCACTCAGGGATCCCCGTCTGGCAAAACAAGTAACCCATGTCCTCCGGCATTGTGGAAAAATAGTCAGTTTTACAGTCACATTAAGAAGGCCAGGTCTATATAGCAATTTCGCTTTTTCTCTTGATCCTAGTCTAGTCCTAGCAGCAGATGAGTTGCAGGAACCTGTTGGCACGCAGCAAAGGAGAGAACCGTAAATGAAATACCACACCCTAATCTAAATACATTCAAATTCACCAATAATTTTTGACAGATTGCTCAGCCGGTGGAGAAGATTATGCAGTACACGCACACCCCTGGGTGTGCGCCCAAGGGGGCCCTCCTCGAAATTCCCACTGAGGTGGTGCGAGTATTAAAAGGTTTGTACTTTTGAACCTTCCCATAATATTGAAACCTTTGTCGTGTGCACCTTTCGAACGATTCTCTGATTGAACATCGAAATTGTGCATATCAACTATCACCTGCGAAACGAATGAAGCGTGATCAACTTGTATTTCTGCACTACAGGGTTTACATTGGAGCTCATTGGACTTGGACACCAAGAAGTGACTGATGTAACGATGACCTACGAGACTGTTACATCGAACAACTCATTGTGAGTTTTCTGTTGCTTTAACTCATTATGCCATTTAAATTTCGTCGGAACATCCATAACCCAACGTTCATTTACAAAAGCAACACGTTTATTCATTAAACGCTTTGATACATTGCATTCATCGTGTAGATTCTGTGAACGACTGGGTGAACATGTATGCTGAATCACATTTCTCCATTTATTCCATCACCACATTTGAATCGAATTTGTCTACACATTCTTGTTGCAAATAAAAGTCATTGACAGGTTCTGGCAAAGCCTCGAAGGAGAGGAGGATGCCGAAAAATGGAAGCAGCTTTGCGCTCTGCGGTCGGTGGCTGAGACTTGGCGACAGCTTTCATTCCACACAGCCTTGCAGAATGCAATGTAAGTCCAAATTACTGAATTTACTACCTCAACTTTTTTAGAATACGGCCTAACTTCCTGTCAAATTCTATATGTCAGCATATTGTTTAGTCTTCCTCATTGTCTCTTTTGTTACAACGAAGTAGTAGCTTTCTGTCGGAAATATTGTTTAAATCTATAAAAATACTCGAAATAAATCAGACTTGGAATTGCAGGATCGATATCAGACGCGGAGTTTACAGACGGCAGCCAAATGGGGAGATGAAGTGGGAATCTAATCGCAAGCGACCCGTGAGTGTTTCTACATCTTCCTTAACTCATTGGACAGTGAATTTGCAAGATCGTTCAAACTTTTCAACCTTATCCACATATCCCATACTATACAACTACATCATGCATGTACATCCTATGTGGCTGGTTTCTAGCAATCCATTGCATTCGATAATGTTCTTGACTTTCCTCTTCGATGTATATTGTTTTCTTCAATATGTTGAGAACAAATGACACTTTTTACAGAAGAATGTGAACGATGAAGCGGAGAACACCGAGGTTGGAACAAGTGCAACGAAGAAAAGCAGCCGGGGATGATGAAGTACGACGGCCACAAGCTCAGTTCAGTTAACACCGATGAATCATCTTTTGTCACCATTTTCATCCACACTCTTACCTATCTGTCCAATAGAGTTTCCCGAATAGCCGTAATCATCGAAAAACTGGCTACTCTTTGCCCAGAACGAAAACACATTGTCTATTTTTGATTCTTTCATTCTTTTTTATTCCCTCTCATAATTTCCATATTTCTATCCAAATGTTGCTAAGTTCGCTTGAGAAGATTCTCTTATTTCTCATCTCTCGCATCTCTCCTCCTCTCAGTTCAGAGTTCATTCTGTTTTCGTTACTTATTTGTTAATGGTGCGATTGTTAAATGTTGCTGTTTTGTCATTCTGGGACGGCTTCAGATTTTCGGTTCCCTAGTGCGATTGTGAAATGTTCTGTTTTGCCACAAGCGCGTCTGTTCTCTGTTGTGAAATGAATAAACAGTTTCTTCACGTCAATTTTTACACGTGAATGGACGATTCCATATTTATATTGCATGGCGCCCATTCCTCCCCTGATTCCACTCATTGGGGCCTAGATGCGTCCAATAAGGCGCCTAGAAAGATCCAACGAAGCGCCTAGAGGGGTCCAAGGATGCGCCTAGAAAGGTCCTGTACGTTTTATACTAGGTGCATCCTTGGACGTTTCTAGGCGCTTTTTTGGACGCCTCTAGGCCCCGCCTGTCTCTGTATTTACTGTGCTACGGTGGACATGTGTAACCGAAGGGCGCGTACCTGATTTTCATGAAGACGTATCAGGTATTTCGAATGGTTTTTAAAATTTTAATTAAAAAAAATCATTTATACCTCCGTTTCACTACGGCATAAACTAAATTTCGAACAATTTAGGCGTGAAAGGCTTCATTGGAGTGAAAGGCTTCATTCAACAACAGTGTGCAACAACATACAATCAATGACAATTCGATGATCCGAAACTTTACAAAACATATACAAACATTGGAATGTATAAACAACAATACAAATCAAAGAATGAACAAAGAATAGTGAATGGGACAGGGAAGTGAGAGAGAGAGGGAAAGAAAGAGCAAATAAGAGATCGAAAACTCTGAAAAAAGCTGAAAACTAGAGAAATCCTATCCAGTTTCTCCAGAACTAACCTAGCAAATACTTGGAGGCGGATCATCGAATTCCAACGTTAGCTTGCGAACTTTCAACATTATACCAGGTGCGCGAAATAGCATCACCATCACCACTAATGATATTAATTTTGTGCGGTTATTCTCAGTAATAAGAAAGTGTAGGCTCTGGCTCACGTATGAAATATGAATGGGTTATTTTTGTTAAGCTTGAGAGGGGCCTTGTAATCAGGCCATGCTACTCTGGTGAGCTGTCTGATGATCTCCAATCTAGCGCCAGACGTTTGCACTTACACTAGTTTGTACCTATACTGTTTCCTTAGCAGGAAGTTCCAGATGTGCGTCCAAGCCCCTTCTACCATTATCTATCTACATTGGGGGAGGGTGGGCGGGACATAACACACACTGTTGACGAAAAACCTGGATAAAGAAAAGCTCGCTTGGAAACTCGCTAGTTCAGTGCCACGACTGAACTTCAGGGTCTCCGTGGCGAGACCCTTAAGGCTCATTCAGCCTTCTTCACACTTACTAAACTGTTCGAAATAACACTTATACCTCCGTTTCACTACGGCATAAACTAAATTTCGAACAATTTAGGCGTGAAAGGCTTCATTGGACTACAAAGCCGGGGGGCTACAGAAAAGTGGAAGAGCGGTTTATTTAGTGCGTGGCAAGACAACCCTTTGCCAACGTTAGAACTAAGATGAACGGGTTTCCTTTCTGAAGCATAAAAGGCCCTGTATACGTTGTCGAACGACAATTTTTATACTCGATACCGTTACGAAGCAATGAATGAGGAAAGCGGAAAAAGTCACTATGTGGTTGGGGATGGGGAACAAGAACTATATTGCGGGACTATCGCTCGGAAAAGTCGCCATTTGCTGAGAGATGTTCTTCCACTTTTGGGAATACGTAACGAACGATATAGTAATAAAAATTAAAACCTCTAGCTGGAACCAAAGTCCTGATCGGCCGGGGTAAGTAGGATGACTTCTCATCGTCCTCAACAATCTCTTTCAGTCTTGCAGGTGACGAACTTTCTAGACCTGGGGCCTGAAATAAATTCCTATCAAATCATGATCACAACTTCGCAACACAGGTACATAGGAGAGATCTTCCGTGACAAAATAGGAACACTGCGAGATTACACTCAAACCAACTGTACCACCATGATCGAAAGAAGGCCTCTATTCTTGAAACTACAAAAAATATCCAGAGGTGGAAATACGATTAAGGAATCATCAAACTACATTGAACGTGTGCGCCTGAGTCAGGCAAGAAGGTAACCTAAACGGTAGGTCTGTAACCGGAACAGCTACTGAGGATACTGATAAAACTTTGGCTCAAATAGAATGAACATTCTGAACACTCAAAAGCCGTCTCCTTTTCAACCATTGAGGGGAATTAACCAATTTGGTTCTATATCATGCCACATACTTACATCTATTTTAGATAAAGGGGGATGGAAGGGAAATTCAAAAGTGAAACAATTACTCTCGTGGAGACCCTCACTGTACTTGCTGACGATGCATTATATCCGACGGAGCACTACTCCAACTTCCATGATAAACCCAAATTTGACGTTACCACAATCCACAACCACACCGGATAAAGGGTGCGATATCCGATATTCCAATTAGTGCCCCTCTTGACTCGAAACGAAAACTTGACAAAAATATACGTATACGAACGAATCTACTGCTTTCCGCTAGTTTATCTTCTGACGGCATAATTAGTGAAATCGGTAAACATATCGTATAAAACACGAGTCGGAACAGACATCAAAACGAGTGGTTAACTTTAGACGATTGCGGGACCCTAGATGTCTTCGACCCTCGAGTGAGCACAGCAAGTTAACGATTCCCCGATCTGAACTGAATGCGTATACCTAAAGGACAGTACATTCGAACCTTATCCTTTCATGACTTAAAACCATGGTTGGTGCGTGGTGCCTACGTACAATCGACCCTGACTGATGCTCACTTTTGTCATTTTTCCACGAACACATTACACATGTGAGAAGCCATAATCGTCGAAAGGATGGTTGATACTATTAATTTTCGCGTTTTCCGGTACTACATACTAACCTTTCGGTGCTGGGTGCTGCTACACTTACTTTTCTGGACCTCATTTGAAACAGTTTTACATATGGTGTCGAGAACCGATCAAACGTAGGGCGACTTTGTTGGATTGAACACTGAATCACCCGTTTTTCTTCAAAATCGAGAGTTTGAACTGACCCAGTTTCAGAAAATTTCACCTTTACTGGTGAAAATGTCACTTTTCACCCATTTTCATAGTATATTCACCCCAAAAAATCTCTGTTGACAACAAAGTCGCCCCACATATGTAACCGATCAATTCTGGATTGAAATTTAAAGAAATTGGTTCAAATAATCAGATGATGAGATTTTGCATTTCACAGAACCCCCACAAAGTATCTCAGTCCCAAAGAGATAAATCGCCATAGAGGGCCGAAAAAAAAAAAACAGAAGTCACAAGCCACCAAAAGCCATGATAATTTTCAGAAACAGGCGTCGAGAGCCGAAATTACTACCAGAAAAAGGCGTCGAGAGCCATATTTATCTACCAGAAAAGCCTCGAGAGATATTATAACTACAAGTAATAGGCGTCGAGAGCCCTAACGTGGCATCGAGAGCCCCAACGTGGCATCGAGAGCCAATACTAAAACCGTACATAGCGAGTACAGAACGACAAATTGAAAATTTGAGCCAACGGTCTAAGGGCAAAGCATAGTAAAATCGCGGGCGCGAAGGAACGCAACTATCCGGATCCGCTATGTGCATATGTGCCACCTTATGAAAACATAACCATCTGCCTCGCCAGGGGTCTCGGGAAACGCCCTTTACCATTACAACAATTTCCAAAAAACGCACCTCTACCATTACATACAACAATTTTCAAAAGGTTGGAGAAAAAGAGAACGCGAAGGAAGTTGGGACCAGCAGGAAGTTGGTTCCGGGATTTACCAGAAGTGTAAATGAAATGTTAGCCTGGTTAAGAGAACCGGCATAGGGAATGTCATCCATATGACCATAACTCAAACGGCGAGAAAATACCCGAAAAACTTTTACAAATTGCGGAAGTAGAGACCTATTATGTAAATAAGTTGTGTGGAACGCCTTACTTAGTGCAATGTGCAAAAGGAAAAATTCCAACTAAGCGAGCAAGAGGGAACTTCCGCAAACATGCCAGTGAAACAATAAGGATTGAATTTAAGTTGAAAATTAGGGTTGAAGTGCCAATTTTAATCATTTTGGTTAAGACGGGCTAAAATGGAAAAAGACTGGCCGAATCGAGATTGTTGAATGAAGGGAAGCTGTATAAAGAGTATAACGTGCTTAAAACACCATTAGAACACATAATAAAATAACATAACACACACTGTTGACGAAAAACCTGGATAAAGAAAAGCTCGCTTGGAAACTCGCTAGTTCAGTGCCACGACTGAACTTCAGGGTCTCCGTGGCGAGACCCTTAAGGCTCATTCAGCCTTCTTCACACTTACTAAACTGTTCGAAATAACACGTATTTATAAGTTTTGTGAAGCATAATGATTGATTCATAATCGGAATATCATTATTTCTCGATGCGGTGTGGCTGCTCTCTCTCTCTCTCTCTCTCTCTCTCTCTTTCTCTCCCTCTCTAGCTCTATGTCCCTCGCTCTCTCTCTCTCTCTCTCTCTCTCTCTCTCTCTCTCTCTCTCTCTCTCTCTTATAGCATTCACTTTAGTAATAGTTTAGTTACCCGTTCACGGTGGTATCGGTTTCGGGCGAATCGTGGTTTGGTTACGGTCATCGTTTGCTTTCAGATAATGACTGATAAAGGTTCTGGCGACGGAGATGATGGACTAGGCACCATGAAGGAAAGATTTGTCTCTGCCGAGTCAGTCATCAATGATATTGAGAACGGAAAGGTCGCTATCAACAATCTGCAGGTAGATTACAAGACGTATAGGATATTTATTACTGAAATAGTTCGATGTTTGAACGTATTATGCACCACAAAGTCAAAGAAATCGAATATCAAATCAAATCGAATAATTATTACACAGTGTGTAATAACGGAACGAAAGTTTGAAACGCGAAAGGTTGCCAAAAAGAGGATGGTGAAAACATAGGTAAAAGGTGCCATCCTGAGATGGTACTACCTTCACTTTTTGACAAGAGTTAGCAAATGACCTCCTTCACTTTCGCTGCGCAATGGGGGGAGGGTGTAGCATCCATTGGCTGGTCTCAGCTCAGAGCAGCCAATGGATTCTACTCTCTTCCCCCTCACTTTTGCAACAAGAGCGATCTGACCCCCTTCACTTTTGAAAAGCGCTGTTGGACCCCTTTTTACCTATGGGTGAAAAGAACATAGAAAAAAGATATAATAATGTTGTATACATTCTATACTAAAGCGACTGTTCTGACAAATGTTCTAACTTAGCTACCGTATTAATACCACAACCGCTGGGCTGTATTTCGAGACAGCATATATTTGTTGATTTCAAAAGGTATGTCTTCACTGGAAATGATTAAAATAATACTACGAATAGGATATTCAACATGCAGTATAAATTATTAGTTTTGCTAAGAATATTTCGCAGTTTATCTGTACCGTTCTAGCCTTTTTTGGTTAAAAAAACTATCAACTATCGTACTATCTTTTCAGGCGCGCATCGAGAAAGCCACAACTATTCTTGAAAATCTGACTACCGAAGTCTCCACTCTCAACCTGTTCTCGAGTAACGAAATGGTTGGTTCTTTTGGTTCAGTTCATAGTTTATATTCAAATTCTCAAATTTGGCTGTCAGTTCTATACGATTTTAGATTTTGTAGAAATTACTTCTCATGGAGTTGCGCTAGAACGACATATTAATTAATAGTTATTCGATATCCATAGTTATGAATTGCTTTCGAGGGTCCATTCCCTTTGAGAGTTCAGTGAGCCATAGCCACATTTGTGATTGACGTTCGCAGTCGCAGTAGTTTCTCAGCCGGGATGGCAGACAAATCTGAAACGAGATTTACGAATTTACGTTTATTCAGTTTTGTACTATTCAGGTGGAAGAATTGCCCACCTCTTCTCTTCCGTTTCTTCTTCTTCCTTGTTATCTTGGTGTCCTACATCACAATACGATGGTAGAAGTCGAGTTCAAGTCAGACGAATTGAATATGGCTAAGGTGAGTTATCTTTATGATTTTCTGTTTATTTTGGAAAATATAATTTTATTTAATCTCTGATAAACAAAGTACATATCTGAATTCGAGTGTTTGATCCCATTGATGCAAGTTGTCTGCAAACCAAACTTTTCGCAGATTTGCACAAGTATCGAGTAATATTCGATACAATTAACAACAGCAATTTTCAATGCCTGTGAAACATCCATCAAACTGCTCTTTACTGCAGATCTACTACCGAGACTATCTGAAACGAGTGAAAGAATACGGTGTTATCTCGCTCCAACTACCCTGGCTGGATACGGAAGAAGATGAAAGCGAGAACGACGGTGACAAATCCGATCCATGTTAGTTTACCTTTACCACCGAATCAGAATTAGCTTGTTCATTTCGTAGGTTTTGTTTGATGTTTAGTACTATTCCCACATTTTTGAATACAAGGTGGTGAGTTGCTACGAACGGCGCAACTTTGATTGAATGGAAGGAAAATTTCGAAATGATCAATTTACCTGAAATCATTCCGGTTTAGGGAACTATTCTCTCATGATTTTCACTCTACTCGGGCTATGAACAAAGGCAAACAATTTGTTTTCAACGGAATGTCTTGATACACTGATCCTTAATAAACTGCCTATTTAGATATGCCAAAATCAGGTATGCTGAATGGGAAGCCAGCGATGACGGGCGAGGATTACCGGCAGGCGAAAATTATGCGCTACAAAATGCAGCGGGATTTCCAGGTTAGTTTTACATATGTCACATTGGCAACAAAGAACAATTATACTTGTTTCAAATACATATAATACTGCCAAGTTGGTAATTGAAACAGGTAAACCCTATATCATTACGAAATTACGATACGATGTACGCTTCATTAATCAAAATCTCGTTGAAGACGCGAAAACATGATATATGATCTGGCGTACTTGTGGTGTGAAATGTGGACAGAGTACAGTTCGTTCAGCTGCTCCCTCGTTTGTTAGATTTAGTATTTTCAGGCCGCTATGGATCATGCACGAAAGATGTACAATGAAGGCAAAGGCGACGAAAGTTATTTGGTGGGTTATTCTATGTAGTAGTTTTTTATAACACCACACCCTTCACCCTACACCAGTTGGTTACATTATCCGGTCCAATCCAAAGCGAAAAAAAGTGAACAAGAAACCACCAAGCTACATAGAACTTCGCTTTGGACTAGATTGGTTTGTTTGTCGTTTCGAATGGTCTTCATTTCCTAGTTTGACGACGTTGGGCTGGAATAGTTTTTCGAAAATAGCTTCGCTCAATAAAATAAATCACCACACGCCATCTCTGAATCTTGGCTCTGATGCTAATCCACAGTTTGATACCAGTGCAACCAAAATGAAGGTGCGTAATCGTACAAACGGGCATTATACCGTTGCAGAAGCGGATATTTTTTGCGTTTATAGCGTTTCAAACAGTTCCGCTTCTAAAAATGAGCCTAAGTTTCAGAAAAGAACAAAAAAAAACGTGGGTCAGCGTCATTTTGACGGGGTATTTTACATATGTGCTAATCTTTGTTTCCTTTCTGATGACATTGTTAAAAATAACCTACTTCTTTGAGGGTTTTAGTTTGCCTATTTATGTGTAGACATTCTCAATTATTGCTGGGATTGTGTTTTGTTTCACCCTTCCTTTCCTTTTCAGCGTGAAATGTACATGAGCCAACTGCAATATTGGGCAGTGAAACTGCTAGAGGAGTTGCACTCGATTGATGGTCAGTGAACATTCCCTTTTTATCTGTCCTATAAACTTTTTTCAATGCCATAGTTAGAATCATACCACAATGAAGTTGTGCGAATAGACAGAAACTTGGAAAATAGACTACTTTATGTTGATACCTGATAACGGGAAAATATGCTGATTTGTGATGCAAAATCATGTTTGCATTTGGATAGAATAAAGTTGTTTCTTCAGTGGAATAGTAACATTTTACTGGTGTATAGTTGTAATAATGTTGCTTGTTCTCAGAAGAACTACCTCTGTTGGAGATGATGAAGAAGAGAAGAGCCGCACTCGCAGCGGGAGAGAATCCGATACCAGGTACGTACTCCGGTAAAGTTGGACGAAAAGCTGGAAAATTGTTTTTTTTTTCCAAAATCGGAACTAGTCGCCTATTTTCGATGCGAAATTACGACTCTTCGCGTAGTTAAGTCAAAAAAGGGTTTTGCTTCTTGTAGGTTATTAGTCAGATTAGGCACACCTCATTGGTGTATGACCAGGTAGTCAAACTATTTAGCTTTTGTTTCGTTTTTGAGATTGAGAGTGAAATACGATTTTTTTCAATACGTTCTTCTCTCTCAAAAGTTGTATTTAGTCCATTATGCGGATCTATTCCATTACTCAGTTATATTGTTGGGTTGTCGTAGTCTATTAGTCACTATTCTTCATCTGTAATAACACGTTATTTTCAGTACCCGCTCCTCCCATTCCACTCAAGCCCTACACCATAACCAGAAATGAACAACAGAAGAAGGTAAATTGTCTTTTTTATATATTCATGTTTTTGTGAGAATGAAGAATATGAGCGGTACGCGGGAAACGTTGATTTTGTTTAATCAGTTTTTTTTCTTTCGAGCAGTAGGTGTTAGACATAGACATGCTATCTGGTTCACGAGAAAATAATCCTTTAAGGTATGACCTAAGCTAGAATGTTACAGGTTTTCGGGTTGGGTTACCCCGCCATTCCGACTTTGACTGTGGACGAGTGGTACAGTCAACGGTTTGCACACGAGGCTGGCCCCGGACAACAGGCGCCAGGCAGCAGTGCTGCCAAACAACATTCTCATGGGTTAGTCTATCTTCTCTACTATATATGTGAGCAATCTGTCTAGTGACAACTAGTTGTACGTGAAGTCATACCTACTTTGACGTCGCACTAGAACCGGGGGGATTGTAAATCTCTCATCGAACGCCGGAAGAACTCATAATTTATTGGAAATTTTCCTGGGGCCTACCTAAGTTTGCGTTTTTCTGTGAGAGGAATCCTTAACTCTGCTAACCGAAAAAAAATCGAACGCCGGAAGAACTCATAATTTATTGGAAATTTTCCTGGGGCCTACCTAAGTTTGCGTTTTTCTGTGAGAGGAATCCTTAACTCTGCTAACCGAAAACCGTCCTACCGACACCATATCACATATCTCACCATCTTTTTTCTATCTCACATATGTTTTCCCACTTTCAAGGTTTCACCCACTTTTTCCCCACACTGTCGTAATATATGTAAACAGAGCATAATGATTTAGTTAAACAAACTTTCAGAAACTCGAATTTTTGAAAACTCGAAATACTCGAAACTCGAAAAACTTTCAAGTCGATTAACAACCCTACTTTGTTGCCAACAAAAGTGAAATATTGCAGAGCGGACGAAGAGTGTCACTCGGACAGTGAACACGAGGCCGAGGACGACAGTGAGCAGAAGAGACAGGAGCGAATGCGGTACGACGAGTACAAGGACACACATCGCAGAGGCTGGGGAAACACGCACAACAAGGGATAAGAATAGTTTCCATATTCGGTTATCACTGAATCATGTCCCAGACCCAGTAAGGTCCGACTACTTGAAAAAATCAGTTATTAGATTGAACAGGTGAAAATTGATGTTTATCAAAAATAGACACATTTTGTTGATCAGTAACTGAATTGTGATGGTAGAACGGATTTGAAAACTTTCGAATCTTCTCTCTTTTACAACCCCAAATAATTATTGAATCAAAAAGAATGTCTTTGTACTGTGAAGTTTTAACATTTAGTCTTACTTCGCAGATCAGTACTTTGTTCTTGTTCTTTCTGTCGTTTGGAGAGTCGAGAGACCGGTGAGTTTCCCGTTGCTCGTTTGAATATGCTACTTGTCTCTGTTCATACTTGCATACTTGACGTAAGTGTCATGTTGAAACCTGTAGTTTAATCTCATTTCTCATTATCCACCGCATAGTTGTATTGTTAATTTTGCACCTCGGCCTGTTTTTCAAATGTATGAGTCATTTATTTGACCTGTAGATACATATGTATATCGTTTTTCTACCTTTTTGCGTTTTCACCTCGTTTAGTTGTTATAGCGAAACTTGGGTCATTGATGTAGTTCTCAGTTCTTATGAATGCTGGTCTTTTGAACACAATTGTTTAATAAGTTTGTACAGCTATATTCTCGGATAAATGTTTTACTAGCTTTCTTTCTATTTATTGTCATTTCTGTAATGTTTACAGCTCATATATATCTGTTGTTGTGCATATTTTCGGCCAAATCAGATTTGCTGGTTTTTACTTCACAAGTTCCACTTCATTTTCAGATCAATCTATCTGTGCGGGTTTCCGACCACTCTGATATCTCGAAGAATGTTCAGGAACAGACGTGGTCAGTTTTTTTAATAATTCCATGTCACCTCACCAGATACCAACACAA
The DNA here is from genome assembly GCA_964036275.1 of Litoditis marina. Lineage (NCBI taxonomy): Eukaryota > Metazoa > Nematoda > Chromadorea > Rhabditida > Rhabditidae > Litoditis > Litoditis marina. Next base: position 2,020,806 of record OZ038435.1, on the reverse strand, counting down.
ACCAACCAACATAGGGTGGACCGATCAAAGCAATAATGCCAAAAAGGTTGATTGCAGATTCGGACAATTCGGACGATGAACCCGAGCGAACCCGAGCGATGTGTGCATCGATGCATTCTGAAGATAATGACAGTGTTAGTTCCATTTTTCATTATATACGGTTCAAATACATATTCATAGGTTCATAATACCCGTTTTCTCCGTAATTGATGTAGTAAGATTATCATAACTACAAATGTGAAAACGTAAGTGTTACAAGGCGAACAAATTTCCATGTGCTGACTCCTACTGAAGCGAAACAGTATTGTATAGTCTCATTCATCTGAAATTCTTCCATTGAAGTGTGAACCGAAGGCCAAGAGGTCGAACAACGTATGGGGAGATGTGGTTCTGGAGCAGTCGTTAGAAACAAGAAGTGCCAACGTCGTTCTTGACAAGGGAAGCAAAGTAAGTGCTTGGTTTATCAGGATTTTTGAGATTGGAATAGGGTTGTAAAGTTTCTTTATTGATTTGAGACGAAAACATCGCAGAATCAGTGGGGTTTTACCTCTTCTCTGTAGGGTGGAATAATCTAATATCGTAACTGGTAGCGCGGCAGGTAAATGAAGCGTTCATAAATAACGCTTTTTGGTAAATTCAAAAAGAAGACGGAGATGTATCCTTCCCGGAAATTCTCTACAACATTTCTACTGTTTACATGTCGTGGGAGTGGGAGTTGTAGATGAATTGTGGTTATCTATTTAGGTGATAGTCGGACCTGAATAACTGTCTTATATGTTAGCATTATTGTTGTTGTAACCTTCGTACTCACGAAGTCACAACGATAGGTATTTAAGGCGATACGTTAGCCTTTTGGTATAGCACAACAAAACACTAATTAACTAGGTTTATTAATGATATATAAAGACTACAATATAACCTTGATACCTGATAACCGTGGAGGAGAGAGAGCAGTACTGAGCAGGCGCTCAGTAACCAGACGATAAACTAGACTGTTTCTAACACGTAGGCAGACAGGTATTAACACACGTAAACAGGCGTGAGGAAATGCTAATGCGATAGAGAACAGAAGTATAGAATGCGACGTGTATGCTAATGAGATTAGCCAATGAATGTAGAAAATGATACGTGCCAAAGGCGCACGTATCCAACACCTCCCCTTTTGAGAAATGAAATGGGGGTTGAAAAAATAATAACTAGTGTCACGAAGAAAGAAATCGTAGTCTACACTTAGTTGTTCAACGGCCTGGACTCCAGCGAACCACGGGGCGACGGGTTCTGGTTGATCTTCTCGGTGCGGTAACGACATCGGGCTCTTCATGGACTTGTTGTTCTTCTTCTTGGAGTTGTTGTTGATCCAGCTCTGTTTCAACCTCGAAAGTGTCAAGCATGACATTCATCCATCTAGCTTCATCGTCAGATGACGTTTCAGCCTCACTGTCCACAGATTTCATTTGATTTGCATGACGCATCATACATTTCTCTCCGACTCGTACTTTGTAATTAACAGCTCCGATCTGTTCAATTACTTCTCCGCGGTCCCAGGTCCAGTTCAGATTACGGTAAACTTTAACCATAACTGACTCTCCTTCCTTGAACGTTCGCATCCTTGCACCGTTCTTACGGTCAAATTGACGCTCCATATCGAGTTGTGTGTCCGTTCTAGCAGGTTGTTCGACGGCTCGAGGAATCAGAAGGGTCAGAGGCGTTCTCAACTTCCGTCCAAGAAACACTTCCGCGGGAGATCTGTCCTCCAGTAATCTACTGGGTGTAGATCTGTAGCTCAACAGAAATGTATTCAACATACTCTCCGTTGCTACTCCTTCTCCTTTGAGCTTTCTCAAAGTCCTCTTCAAAGTGTCCACAAATCGTTCAGCTTGTCCATTTGATTGAGGGTGGTATGGCGCAGTTCTGGCATGTACAATGCCATTTGCTTCGCACATAACCTTGAACTCTTCCGAAGTGAATTGCGTTCCATTGTCACTTACAATGGTTTCCGGCATTCCAAACCTCGCAAACAGACTCGTCAACTGTTCCACAGTTTTCCTTGCAGTGATGTTCTTCATGAGCATCTACTACAACAAAGTAGAAAACTCCATCCATAGGTCCTGCGAAATCGATGTGTATCCGCTGCCAAACTCTTTCCGGTGCTGGCCAGGTTTGAAGCGGAACCTTATTCAATGATTTGCCATGCATCTGACAGTCTCCACACTTCTTCACGATTTCCTCAATATCAGTAGTCAAGTCAGGCCAGTACACTAGACTGCGCGCTAGACTTTTCATCCGACTTATTCCAGGGTGTCCAATGTGAAGTTCTTTCAGCACTCTTGTACGAAGCTCGGTTGGGACTACCACTCTGTCCTCGGCCATGAGACAGTCCTGAACTACTGACAATGTAGTGTTCCGAAGCTTGTACTGCTGAAGTTCGGTCGAAGTGGTTTCTGGCCACTTGTTCTGTTTGACGGCTTTGATGACTTTCCTCAAGACAGGGTCGCGTAGCGTACTGACTCGTACATCTTCTGATGTCACCGGCAGTTTCCGTATGTGATCACTGTACATCGCTTGTACATCACGCTCTACAGATGCAACCACGGTATCTTCTTCCGTCATTGGATATCTCTGAATCATGCGAGACAGCCCGTCGGCTTGACCGAAATCATTTGTATTGATGTATTCAATCACAAAATCGTATCCAAGCAAGATTGTTGCCCAACGCATCAATCTGTTCGCTGAATGGACAGGAACTCCTTTCTTACTACCGAAAATGGCTAGTAAAGGCTTGTGATCCGTTAGCAGTCTGAACTTTCTGCCAAACACGTACTTGTGAAACTTTTTCACAGCAAAAATCAGTCCCAATCCTTCCTTTTCAATCTGAGAATAGTTCTTCTCCGCTGCGGTCAGTGATCTAGCTGCATGACAGATTGGTTTTTCGGAACCATCCTTGAATCTGTGCGAGATCACTGCACCTATGCCGTATTCGCAAGCATCTGCAGCCACCACTATCTCTTGTTGCGGATCATAATGAGTCAGATTCATGTCGCTACTCAAAACAGCTTTGAGTTTCATGAAGGCCTCCTGTTGCTCTTTCTCCCACTTCCACTTCACATCTTTGATCATCAACTGATCCAATGGACCTCGAAGTGACTTCATCTGTGGGACAAAGTTTCCATAGTAGATAATCATACCTAAGAAAGCTCTGAGCTGACTTTCCGTCTTTGGCGCCTCCATATTCTTGGTCACTTGAATCTTTTCTGGATTTGGTCTACGACCATTTCTGTCGACAATGAATCCTAGAAATGGTATTTCCGACTTGGCGAATGAGCATTTCTCATAGCGCACTCGAAATCCATATTCCTCGACTCGTTCGAATAAAGCAACCAAGTTGCTCTTGTGTTCTTCCATAGTTTTCCCAACTACAATCACATCATCCAGATAACTTGTTACTCCCTGTAACCCAGAACACATCTTGTTCATGAGTTGTTGGAAAATTGCTGGGGCAGTCTTGATTCCAAATGGCAATCTTTTGTATCGAAACAAGCCTCGGTGTGTGTTCACAACCACGAGTGGTTTCGATTCTTCCGACAGTTCAACTTGAAGATACGCATCTGAGAAATCGATCTGAGAGAACACTGTTCCTCCATTCAGTGATGCGAATATATCCTCCGGAATAGGCAGTGGGTACTCACAATCCTCCAGTGCCTTGTTTAGCCCAGTGGAAAAATCAGCACAAACTCGAATTTTCCCGTTGGCTTTCTTGACAGTGACAATAGGAGCAGCCCAATCACTATGATTAACAGCCTCGATGACATCCATGCCAATCAATCGATCCAACTCCTTGTCAACAGTCTCCGCAGCTGCATGTGGTACGGGTCGCTTTGCTCGGAAGGTAGGTGTTGCGTCCGGTAACAACTTCAACACTGCTTTCTCCTTAGTGCAGCGACCTAAACCTTCTTCGAAGACAGATGAAAACCGCGTTTTCAGTTCTTCAACGAGAGAGCTATCTGTTTTATCCACCTTGCTCACAATCATCATTTCCAGGTGATGAGTCATTGATTCATTCTTCTGAATCCAATCAAGACCAAACAGGCCTGCTCCGGCTGAAATGTAGGCATGACCACTTCCAGTCAATCCACCAATTTCAAAATCGCATTTCAGCTTGCCAAGAATTTCCATCCTGTTTCCACTTGCACTGCACACAGTGATGTCAGCGGCTTCCAACTTTGGTTCACCCATCCTTTTCCATGCATCCACATTCATCAATGTGATGTCTGAGCCAGTATCCAACTGAAACTCCACTGGGTAACCATTGATCTTGACTTCCATGTACTTCCGTACAGCTTGCACATCTGCACTCGAAACCTCCGTTTTGCCAATAATGACTAACTGGCTGTTTTGCCTTCTCGGCTTTGACGGTGTCCGTCCGTTTTTGAATGCGGCAATCTTGTCACAGTACTGTTCCTTGTGACCTTTCGATTTGCACTTCTTGCAAGTCCACTTTGACTTCTGACATGTGTTCGATCTGTGGCCAGCATTACCACAGTTCCAACATTCAGACTTGACTGCTTCTCGATTGCGGGGGGATCTAGACTGTGTTTTCACCTCATTCACTTCTCGTGAACCAGTTTCCACCAACTTGGCTTCGCGCTTGATATTCAGCCACATGTCACATTCCTTGTACATGTCGTGAATGGTGACAGTCGTCTTATCAGCATTCATCCTGTCCAAATACAGAAGAAGCCTCTGCCTCAGATCTGCATCTCTGCTAGACTTCAACCCATAAACCCACAAGAGAGCTTTCAGTCCTTCATTGTCCAAGTCTTGGAAATTGGCCTTCTCACACTGTTCATTTACACGTCCAGTGTACTCCATATAGTCTTCTGACTCCTTCTTCAGGCACTGGTATCTCGAAGTGAACAGCGATATCTTGGGGTCGAACATTTCCTTCAAAATGCGTACGGTGTCCGCGAAGTCAATGTCCGTCGTGGTTTTCGGTAGAATCTGATTTGTGTAGCGATCAAACACTTCGTTTGACAGCTTTCCCACAAGCAATCGAACCTTTGCTTTATCGTCCAACAGAGCACCATCAATGGTAAACACATCACCAAAACGATCGAACCAACGTGAGAATGTTTGATTATTCTCACAATCAAACACGAAGGTCGATAATCTCCCACTCAGATCATTCAGTAATCTAGTGCTCGAGATTGAGATCGATGCTGCGCTGTTTCCTGTGTCCGGATTTGTCTTGTTTTCCATCAACAATTTCATTTGCAAATCCATTTGTCTCATCCTCTCTTCCTGTAGCTTGAATTGCTCTTGTTGAACTTTCAACAATTCCATGAGCATATTCTGCATGTTCGTGTCCTGTTGCTGTTGTCCTTCCATGTTGTTCAGTGCGTATTTGCTCCAAATGAAAGTTTGGGCAGCACTTCTCCTGTAACCTGACCAAGTTCAACCCGGGAAATGAAAATTTGAGCAGCACTTCCCCTAGGAAATTTGCTTTCTACCCAAGAATTCACTCGGTTGCCCTTTGGCAGGTCGGCGACAGTGTCTATAGACGGACTTACGTCAGACAACTTCGCAACAAAACAGTGAAAAACTGGAACACTCCTGTGTTGACCTGTGAGGGTCTCCGGATCGTTCCTTCGAAATCGAAATCCGAGGTTCACTCACCAGTAACTTACCAGTGAACAACAACAACAACAATTTCGCCTATCCTGATCGCCAATTATGTTGTAACCTTCGTACTCACGAAGTCACAACGATAGGTATTTAAGGCGATACGTTAGCCTTTTGGTATAGCACAACAAAACACTAATTAACTAGGTTTATTAATGATATATAAAGACGATACACGATACAATATAACCTTGATACCTGATAACCGTGGAGGAGAGAGAGCAGTACTGAGCAGGCGCTCAGTAACCAGACGATAAACTAGACTGTTTCTAACACGTAGGCAGACAGGTATTAACACACGTAAACAGGCGTGAGGAAATGCTAATGCGATTGAGAACAGAAGTATAGAATGCGACGTGTATGCTAATGAGATTAGCCAATGAATGTAGAAAATGATACGTGCCAAAGGCGCACGTATCCAACAATTGTTATGATATAAATGTTTTTTTCTAGTTGCAACAAGTCCGACGTGGAGCCGAGTCGTATGAAGTTCCAGCTGATCTCATCAAGGAGGATGCGGCAACTTTCGTCGTAGAGGTAGTTTCATTTTATGTCATGTGGCAGTACAAATACGCCTTTTTGTTGGAGTTTGGGTACTGTTCAAAAATGTTGTTCTGGACTGGATAGGTTATAGCTAAATAGTGACATTACTGTATGAGTGTAATCATCTTATTTCATGTCGTATGGCAGTACGAACACGCCTTTTTGCGGAGTTTCGGAGTTTTGGTACTGTTCAGAAATGTTGTTCTGGATAGGTGATAGGTAAACAGTGTTTTTTTTTTGATTACTTTGTGGGTGTAATCGTATTCCACAAATAATGTAGGTAAATCAGAACAGAAGAACGGATTCGCTCGGTTTGAGGTTGGACCCAATTATCCTCCTTTATGGGGACGTTTCTGACGTCTGATTGGGTTCTGTCCGATTCTAAGACCTTGTTTCCAGAATCCCATCGTAACTGTAACTCCTGCAAGCGACGACCCGTTCGGAGAATCAGTTGACATTGGAGCCGTTGAGGAGTTCGGGGTAAGTCGCAACCAGTTTAACTCCTCGTTTCGAGACTGATGCTTCTTTATGAACGTCATTTTTTTTGCTTCTCATATAGGTGAAAACCTTTCGGAACCGACCTTCGGCAAACTGATTAGTCCCGAATCATTTGGTTTGTCCCCGGACCAACAAGATTTGCACCAAAGTACAAAAGTTATTCGACTACATCACTTTGGTTCTTCGGTACGTACCGCTTTGGGTGGCACGGAACTAATTGGTTTGGGTATCGGTAAGAAACCGAACCACTTGGTTCGAGTAGAGTCTTTTTGAGTAGAAATTGACACTCCTCTATCTGCAGGTATTTTATTAGTTTAAGCTGAAATACATGCCATAGTCATTCTAAATTCAAAATTCAACCATGGGTAGTAATTACCCGGCTAACTGACCGGAGGCTGCGTAACTTTTTCGGTTAATTGGGCTACGGGGACTCATCGCTCTTCCAAAACTCTAGGTTTACTGGGTAACTCAGGGGGATCTATAATTGTTAGCTTTTTTTTCTGTGGAGGGGAGGTTTAACTGAAACCCTCAAACCCACACAATACCACCTATGCTGATTTCAGATGGGTGCCAGCCGATCGTTCCAGAGCAGAGGCCGAGGAGGGGTGCGCGGACGTGGCCGGCCGTTCCAGCGGCAGGAGGGCGGAAGGGACCCGCGACCCGGAAAGGGACAGGACGATGAGATGACGGGAGAGGGCACAGGCGGTGGTGCGTTTAGTTATTGATTGATTATTGGAGAAATTTTTAGTTGTCAACGTAGTTTTTATCGGCGATGGCGGTGAGAATAGTTATTTATTGATATTGGTAGAAGGCTAAGTTCTTAGTTGTTCAACTAGACTTGTTCAGCTAGTTTGAATGAGGTAGTGATGTGTGATGGCAGTTTTAATTTTCGCTAAACGTTTTACTTTTCATGGGAGGTGGGAATATTTATCATATGTGTTATGTGACATGATTTTGTTATTCACAGACGTTGAAGTAGAATGAAAATGAGGTGTTGCATCTGACGAAGTTCTATATCCCGATTGTAAGAAAACCAGATGATTCACTGGAGTATTTAACAGAGTCGCCTCACGTTCGATATTCATTCTTGGCAAAAAGGAGATTAAAGTCGTTCGTGTTTCTGTAGTTCTCGAGAACTTCTTATGGTTCATTATCATGGGTCATATAGAAAGGGACATTGATGATAATTAAATACTACAGGTACGGCTCAGTAAGGGCTTTCTACTGCCGAATGTTTAGTTAGATATAAATTAAGCTATATTCATGTTGTATTGATTTTTCCAAAATTGAAGGTTCACGTGGCAGCAAGAGTGGTTGGATGCGCGGCCGCGGACGTGGTCAGTACTGGCAGAATAGAGGACGGGGTGCCGGACCCCAGGGACAGAAACGGAACTGGACCGGAAAGGTAACCGCACACATTTCACTCTATTTTTCCGCTAATGTTGAAATTTTGTTATAGTTTCAGGTGGTACATTAGAAAATGCAAAAGTTGAACGTTTATTGATAAAGCACGTCATGTCAGTGTCAGTGATTTATACTATGCACATCTGACCATAAGAGCTTCTGCTGGTTTTGGTTTGTAAATGGGAATGACTTTGATACTCATTCTCTCAGTATTTACCACAAGTGTATTGAGAACTCATAGGTGAACGACGTTTCGACCCTGCTGAAGAAGGAGTACTCACTGGAGTCGTTGATGGCGACCGAATTTGCTGCCGACATTCCGCTGAAACAGTTGGGCGAGGAGATGGCGGCAGCCATGGGGGAAAACGACCCGACTACGGTGGTATCGATTGTCGAGGCGATCGGCACCGAAAAGGTACGGTATTCGGTTAACGTCATATATCCTATATTTGTCAAATTTCTTTTTTGTCATAGTAGTTTGATCTCGGATCCCGCAAACAATAAAACTACAAACACAGCGGGATATGGCAACATACATAACGTAGGGGCAGGCGTGATACACAGTGATCAAACTGATCAGTATATGTTGTTGCGATTCGATAAGCGATTCGGAATGTTCTAACACCAAACTGTTGACTGTAGTAAATGTAATTCCGTCGGTGGCGTGGTAGGGGTAGGTTCTCAATCGTGGTTCATATATGTTTCCAGAATTGGCATTTTGTCTAAGTAATTGTGTCACTTCGGTTTCAACATTTTCCTCACTCGCCGATCAGTTTGTGTATATCTGATCGTATTCCAGGCGATGACCCTGTTCGACGAAACACGTGAAGTGGAGTCTGGTGGGGGACTGAAGGTAATTATTTTATTTGTTTTTTTTTTCTGATTAAACATTGTACCATCGTACCATGTTTTGCTTTCACGGTTTTTTAATATATTCAGCATTCTTCGCTGTTTGATAGAATGGTACTGGGGATCTGGCTACCTACCTCCGAAATAAATAGTGTTGGCTTAGACGTGTACGTGACGTTGAAGGCTTTGTAGCCGTGTTTTAGTTTCTGAACATGAACATTTCAAGCATAGATGGGCTCCGGAGTTCCGGTTCCGGTGCATTCTCAATATGAAAATGACTAATTTGTTTTTGAAATTAGTCGGAATACTTATATTTCCGGTAGGGAAAAGGGGGTCGCGGGTCATATTTCTTAGTGGGATACCGGCCATCAAAATCTCAATCCAGTGTTTTGTGAGTGGATGTTTCTGAATTCTGTCAGTAGTGAAGTGCAGATGAGGAATATTGGATGATGAATGATAAGATCATTCTACAGACATTGGATGGATCGCGAAGGAGAACTCCTGGCGGAGTCTTCATATCCCTGTTCAAATCGGATGTCAATATCACGCCCGAAGTCAAGGTAGGCGACTGTGATTCAGATTTGGTTACTTTAGTGTTGCAAAATTATTAACCACTTTCGCGGACAGTTTCCGATGAACATGTGAAATTTCAGTTAAATATCCTCAGATTAACTAACTCCTTAATCATATGTTTTCGACCGTAGAAACATAGTTTTGTACAGTTTACTGCTCATGGAGTTGTTTTGAAACATTGAGTCTCTCACCTGAATACTGTTATAGGACAGTATCTTCGACTTCTACAAGAAGGAAAATCGTAAAGTGCAGAGAGCGAAACGGAGAGGAAATTTCGGTGATACATTGAAACAGGTTAGATGAGTGCTTTTATTGTTCAAATGGCAGATGGCGCAAAATGTGCCGCATATATATGAAGATAAACATAATTCATGATAAACATATCTAAAAAAATGTTGAACTCGGCGGTAGGAGCATCTAGGCGCTCAGGCTGACGGTAGGAATGTGGCCTTGGGGTCGCTGGTAGCATGTTGATTGCTACCAGCTACGTCCATTATTAGAGATGTTCCATTAGGAATTCGTTCATCTTGCCAGTCTTTTGAGAACGTATCTCGAGTTCGAGTCGTTCATCGATCTAGATATGCCAGAAACTAGCAATGAGTATCAGGTGTCTAATGGTCAACCTTGATGTGTATTCGTGTTTTCTAGGCAGCCGAACTTCTGAAGAAGGAAAGCGAAAAGGACGCCGGACTGAAGCCGCTTCCAGATGTCATTGACGTAATCAAGCCTTCGGAAGGGAACGATAAGGTGGATTCTGGAGAGACAAGTGCGAGAATCGACGATGAAGCACAGGAGCTAGATATGACTGAGATGGAAAGCTAGATGAAAGTAGTGAACAAGTGAACAGTGTATACAAGGTTTGGCAAAAGATACACTAGTTTGTTAACGACAATACCACAAACTACTTCCGGTCATTACTCATTACTTTTCGAATGTTTCAAATTTGTGAGTCATTCTGACCTCTCTCATTATACGGTTATAGTTGTGTACATATGGTACCGGTTAATAATAATCTATTCTTGTACAAGTGGTTACCGATTCTCTGATTGTTTGGTTATTTTTTGAGTGTTCTTATGGCTAAACAGCCAGGGTATTTCCATGTTTCTGTATGTTTTGTTTTTATTCCTGTTTCTATCATTTCCAGTGTTCAGCTGATGATTGAATAGTTTTTGTTGTTTGTCCTACTAGGACCATTGCAATTGAGAGGAAATTTCTCGAAATTATGCTAATTTGGCGAGCATTATAAGGAGGCACTGCACAACTGTTGACCACAGTCTCATGCCAGTCCTCCTATTGGTGATAGCTATTTTGTTTTGTTCAGTTTTGTTTTCATTTTATTTTTAGAGTCTGTTCTTCGTTTGAATGTTATGAATGTTTGTTCTTGTACCAACCGTCGCGCTTCACTGATTTCACATCGGCAATTTGTAAGGTCGAGATGGGATATTAATCCGAAACCCCTCTTCGAAGTGTTATTTTAATAACATTAGCGCTATGTTATTGTGTATACAACCTTGACCCAGTCGTGTTGTAAGTGGGACAAATAGCTGTTTTGTTCGCCCTAGTCAGCGAAAAACGAATATGATGAATGTTCATGTCTGAAGTGCTCTAGGCGGAAGTTGTTGAAGTATACAGTACTCCTATTGGTATGGATAGGTTACCGAACGTCAGTTGTAATCACAGTAAAAATATAAGAGTCACATCTATAGGTACGAAGCACCAAACTACAATCACAGCGGTATAGCTAACGCTTGCGCTGCCTAAAGCGAGCCCTATTGGAAGGAGTATGTATTTTGGTTATAATTATTTTCTCGGTTGGGTAAGCCTACTCTTCTGACCAAAGGGCTAGAATAGTTTGTTCAACAAATTAGTACGTCATGTAGTGGTTCTCATTCCTATCAAGTGGAAATCCCGGGATGAAAACATTTCTTTGTCCTTTGTGTCTATTTTACGGTACTTATCCATTGCCTAAATAGCTTTGTGTAGTTCGTAAAGGCAGTAAGGATGTGTTTACGATCATAGTAGTGTTTCGACCTCAACTTACGAATATAATTCACTAAATACAAAAGTTTTGAATTCCGTAGAAGATCTTAAAGTGCACTTTTCGGGCGCGACAAATGATACATATGGCGCCGTTTCAAACTCTATTTTCGCGCATTTGTGCGATTTGTCACAATTCGACTGACATACATGAAGATCTACGTCAGAAAGTCTACCATATCACCTGGCAAAGTGCACATTTCTTTGTGTGGTATTTTGGTGATGAGCAAAAAACACCAGTTTCAACTGATCTGGCGAAAATCAAACAGGTTTTTGTTTGCTAATCTGCTACACTGGGAGCGACATGAGCGAATGTTGGAATTAGGAGTTTTCCAGAAACTGCCTCTAGCGTGTTTTATTCTGAAGCGTGATACTGAACCTCTTTATATGTTAGGTTTGGAACTTAGGGCTATACGTCGAGCCTCCAACTTACGAGAGCACGTGATTCGAGGTGTTGAAGAGGTCAAACTTATGGAGCTATTGATTTTGAGAGAGAAGAGACTCAATGTTCCATTATCAATTAGATCAGTCAGATCGTTACAAATAATTACTAAGGTTTGTCAAAAACATCCTGTTTCAGTAACCATAATGGATTTTGACACTAAGAAGTACGACGAGGCGCAGAAACAGAAGCAAAGGTTTGTTGACACTGAAACGTTCTGTTTTAAATTCGTTGAGAGAGAAAATGAATATAATTTCTTTTGGGAGAATCTGTCTCCCAAATACTAATGAAACCAAAGAGTAAAATCTAGTTATCGATCATGTTGAACAATTCAGTAAGCAGGCAAAAGCATGCTCATGTATGCAACTTTGTACTGTATGATGTACGAAACTATATTTTAAACGAACCCGTTTCTTCATGACGCTTGATTTTGAATACTGTTGGTGTACTGTGGTTGGTTCAGGCGGGTATCAAACATTCGGTGAGCGTTTTAGCCCCTCAGGCGCAGATTCTGTTTTTTTTTATTCTTCGATCAGCTTGACATTTCAGATGGGAGAAATGGGAGCGAGAAATGGTGGAGGGAAAACAGAGAGCACTGGAATTCCGTGCTTATTGGGAGAGAAGAAAGAAGGACGACCGAGACTTGTGGAGAAACAAGGTGACAATATACGGAATTTCTCCATTATAAAGTCACATGTTGCTAGATCTCATATCTTCCACAGTGAAAGTTCAAAAATCGAGACTATGACGCAAGCGTGCAAAACACTCGTGAAAAAAACTGTTTCCCTGCATTATTGCTTCTTGCTCACCTACACATTATTCTCTTCACAAAAAATGCTAGTTGGTACAAATAAAATGATGTCTGTCAAATTTAGTTATGTTACTTAATTTCAAATACATAAGATATTCAGGATTTCGCCAATGCAATCGATAAAATGAGTCGTGCCGGCTACAAGGGAAAACATGGGAATTTCGACGTGCCGGAAGAGAAACTGGTAGAGCTGGACGCATTGTACATGCAGGCTACTGTAGGGGATTACGGTGAGCAGTAAAAACAACTGAGTACGTATGCTAGAGGATCCCGGCACCTTCATCCCATCCTGCGTCTCTCGCTCTGCCTCACTATTTCTCGTCTCCTACATCCCGGCGGGATGTGAGAGCAGAGAATAGCGTACGTTTGAGGAGACACAGGATGGGATTAAGATGCCGGGATCTTCTAGCGTACATACTCGACACTTCAAAAATACATCTTGAGCTACTGATAATATGGATACTAATGTAACCGAAATCTGGAACATAGGACCGCAATAATAGAAAAGTGTCATCATCTTTGATTTAACCAGCACTATAAAATGCTCAATTTTTCGCTGTAGTCTGATTTCTATACACAGTCTTGCTGAAGTTTGGAAGCCCGATAAGTGTCCACGATCGCGAAAAAGCACACATTATTCGCTCCCTATTTCCACAATTGTATTTGAGTTTTACAACCTGTTTCCAACGACAATTCATTCCTAAAGACGTTCTCTCCTCAAGTTTGGCATCTAAGTCCATTTTCATTGAGTCCTATTAGGCGAACTGTCACCTTCGTCTCTGACGTAATGTTGTGTTTGCGACAAAAAACACAGAATCACCTTTTTTGCAGACACAGAAATTGTTTACATGCGTTTTTGTATTACATTACATGCATGTATTACATGTATAGTTACATGTTACGTGTAGTCTGTAGTAAATTCATGTTTGACGTGAAACATGTTGTGTTTGCGACAAAATTCACAAAATCGCCTTTTTTCACAGATGGAAACGCAAAACTGAAGTGCTCCGAGGAATGGAAAAAGCTGCTGGGCAAGACGAGAATCGAATCTCAACAGGAATTCATCAAACTCACCAACCGAATGCTCACCAGATTTGGCTGGAACCCGCCCGAGGGATGGGTCTGATTGTCTAAGAAAGATTCGCTATTTCTAAAGAAAGTTCATACTAATTTCCCCTTATTTTGCTCTCTCCTGCTGAGTTTGTAGTTTGATCACACCGATTTTTGGTCGACATGCATGAAAAATGGCGTGTAGCGAGATCAAACTACAAAAAATTGGTCACTTTCCATAGTATTGTATTGCTAAACTTATAGTCAAATACAGAGTCACTTTGACCCCAATCGTTCGCTGGAAAGTGTCTTAGGCAAGTTCATGTAAAAGTTAAATATAAACTTTGGACTGCTTTAATATAAAAAAAAAACTTTGGATTTTTTTATTAACTTGGTAATATACACCTAGTAAATGAAGTTTTACTGAGGTTTCTGTAAAATTGAAAACTATGTCGTCTTGGCTCTCATCCCTGTTGTTTACTTTCTCTTTTTCTCTTGTGCTATTTTCTGTTTTTTTTTTCGCTTTACATCTTTTCTTTCACAAATCTTATAATAATTCCACTATTTTCAATGTGATTCATTTTCTCCAAGAGCACAACAACCGGTTTCAATAAATAACTTTATTCCTACAATTGAATACATCGTCAGGCTGGCGGGCTCGGCGAAGTCTAGCCAAAATTGCACATACACGAAACGGGGAAGGGAGATCGCGGACCGCGCACGCTACACGCGCCGCGTACCTATCGCACACACAACAACACACAGAAGAACACACGTACTACCACGGACAAGATTCGGGGATTACACGACTGGGACCTGCAGTCAGATTATTATTATTAATACAACGTAGAGAGAACACACGTCAAGAGAGTAGCATGATGAGTTTAGTAATATTATTCACACACAGCACACGTATATGTATACAGTATACACGAAACACACTACTAGAGAGAGACTACCGATATTGCTGTTGTCAGTGGAGCGCGCTTACGAAGCGTCGCAGAGGTTAGGTACGGAGAGGTACGGGGAGGTACGGGAGCGCACGCGGGCACCCGGGGGTAGACACCCGAAGACCAGATTATGCGAGAACATAGCCACTATTGCGAGTAGCGTAGATACGCGGGTAGAAAGCCGTCGAAGAACTCTTCGTTGAAGTAGGAGGGATCTGTAATGGGAGGATTCAGAAAAGAAAGCTATAATGGGTGCCGAATTTATAAACTTCTGTATCTCAGCGGAATTGAACCTGCGAGCAAAAGTTTCGTAGCCGCCCGCTAACCACCGCGCTATTAGAGGACGTAGCGGCATGTTTTGGAATAGACGACATGCGTGTATACACAGCGGGAAGTGAGATATACAGTACCTACCGCCTTTCCGTTGGCGACGACTATACATACTTCTTCTCTATACTACATTGACTATGTCGATGTGTCGCCAAACTATCTGACAACTATGATACGAGCCAGAAAAACTCTAGCACTGGTTTTCAGATGCAAATTTGTGTTAACAACTCTATCTTCCTAATTTGAAAATCGAAACACATGAGTAAAGTTACGAAACACTGGCTTACCGAAAACGCTCTCCACATTTTGCTCGAGCTTACGCTCTGCTCGCCTAGCCAAACGACGAATTGAATTAGAAGAAACTGGACCAAACTCGGAAACCTGGAAACAACAAACTAAACATCATTCATATAACATCATTTTTGATGATTAGGCGCGTCCAGTCTAACAGAGGCAGAAAAGATCTACTTGGGCTCCAGAATCGTAAGAGATACTCTTTAACAAATTCTGCTTGAGATGATAGTTGATTTCGGACAGTTCCTTAGATATAGGAGAACTGCTGACAGTTCCTTAGATATAGGAGAACTGCTGGGCAGAAGTAAAATATTCGTCATTTTGGACCAAAATACTGTTCGAAAGAGATATCAATTCGTTTTCACATGTTGAACATTCGGTTCACAATGTTGTAGCAGCAACTAAGCTGCAACAACAGGTGCCCGGTTCCGGTACCACCACCATATCCTTACTATCACCTCCCTCTCAACTAGAGATTAATATTACCACTCTCTCTGACCACAAGGAAGTTGTTGTTGTTGTTCTCCAACCAATTAGGGCCATGATCACATGGTTAGAGCCGGCGAGTTGACCGATTCGCGATTTGTACTGGTTTTCATCTTAGGTGACCCTTCCCGCTGATTATTCCATGTGATCAGAGTTGTTTGTTTCGCACACTTATAGTAAACGAGAATGCGGATTCAGCGAACTTTTTGCAGAAGAAAGGTCAGAAGGAAGTTCTACAAAATGGCGCTGTAATGATGCTATTTTTGAAGTTTCGTGAAAAGTAGAGGCTTGGAGATGCAATGTTGCCCCACATTCGAGTTTTTGGTAAATATTCAAAACTACAATAAGCAGAAAGTCCGCGAAACCTAATTTTACTTCAAATTTAGTGAGAAAGGTACTGCGAGCAAGATAAGAAAATGTGGAAAATGTTCCAGATAACGTTAGATTTTAGAGCCTCACACAAAATAAATCAATTTAATCGTTTTTATCAAATGTTTTCTTTCCCCAGGTGCGAAACATATCTACTTTCTTCGCTCAATCGACACCAAAACTTGATCACGAACTTAGAAACTGTTTTCGCACTTTCGGGTCAAGGCTTCAAACGGCAGCGCGCAACGAAAGTACGTCCGACTGAACTATCAGTGAGCTACATGGGTGAGAGGTTATCAGAAGAAGAATACTAACTTCGGAGAGCGTGAACCAGGGACTTATCCGAGAAGTTATGAATGACATATTTTCATCGACGTTAACGAGCCTTTCGTTAAGCTTAGGCTGCAACATCGTGTTATTGGCAGGATGTTGTGAGCTGACTCATACTTAGTTGCGACGGCAACCTAGGAGCTTACACCGCTTTATCTAGCTGGTTGTATACATTACATAATCACACGTTAGGGTTCAAATCCTATTTCTGAGTAAGAAACGCAAACCTTCGAAGAAAACATATTCTGCTCACCTCTTTATTAACACCATGAAATTCCCGCACAATAGAATCATCAGAAGAATAGTTGGGACCGCCTCTGTACACGTGAAGACCAGCCAAAAAGTTACACACGACGTCACCTGAAAATGTGTTATTAAAAAGCAATCGCTTGGAATGTCGGGATGAAGTTAAAAAAAATGACACCAAATCATCTGCTGTGTCAGTAGACATCTCGTCCGATTATCATGAGATTGCCTTATAACTCAAATTTGTGGATTACCACAACATTGAGGTTTAGTTGAAAATAGATTTTGAAATGAGCTCTCTATCTCAAAGTAATTGACTAAAATCATGTGAGGTATAATTGTTTGAAAACGAAACAAGAACTATCAGAATACTATGTTTAGGTCTAAGTCGATGAATATAGAGGGGGGGGGGGTTAAGTATAAATTATGTGAAGAAAAAACTCACTGTACTTCCTAGCCTCCTCGGACGGGAAGTGCAGGTTGCGGTGCAATTTTCTGGCGGCGAACGACTGTAGATCGTTGCTGTTTGTGCATCGAGGAATGCGAACATCTTAAATCGATACTCTATACTTACGCGCAACGTCAAAAACACGATGTCCTCTCACGTGTCACGTGAGTTTCAGTGGCGCACGTGAAAGGTCACCTGGTTTTCTGAGTCTGGTGCAAGTGATATCGAGTGAGTATGACTATCTTTCAACTTTCGCGTCAGGGTGAACTCTAATTCATACTAGAAACAATCACTTGTTTTTATGTCACGGAATCCCTTTTTAGGTTCAACTATCTATTTTGCTTTTCATCTCAGCGGTTTTGCCCTTTCTGTTACACCTACGAAGGACAATCAATTGAAAAACCTGACCACAACACAGTTTGTACGCTTAAAGTGCAATTATTAGACGTTTTAGCTGGTCTTAGTGACTGACAGCTTGGTGAACTTGTAACGAGATATTCTAAGAACGAATAATCTGTTTTTTTCGTTGATCACTAGAAGTTTGTGAATTTAATCACGTAAATGTTACTTCTAGTGATAGTGATTCAATCAGTAAATGAGTGTTCCTCAAAGCTACAAATAACATCAAGTTACCGTACACAAGTCTCTAAAATCTTAACTTGACTTAATTGGAGCAACACCTACGGTAGAGTTTGCAGTTTGTTCTCTAACAGGAGTAATTGAAAAATTGGTCAATTTGCCTATTAATCTTTACAAATTGATTCATTTACAACTTATATAACTTGTATAATTGTGTTAACTGTGTAATTACTTACTTTTCAGTATCCGCTTCGACTTGACTCTGTGATTTCCCGGGAGTACGTGATCGGAACTGGAGACTGAAGAATGAACAATGTTCAGTATGAAATATAATTAAGTAATTTATGACTAATTGTTCGTCTTAAACTCAAAAGATTCGAAGAACAATTTAATTATGAGAGTAATGCATGACTAACTCTTCTTATTACACACATATTCCAAATTAGTGGCATTTGAAGAAGTACCCGAACCAGGTTCCAAACATCTGCAATTACAGTCGAGACCCCTACTGGCACGTTCGGCTCTGAACCAACCTTGGTACCCAAATATTTAGAAAAACAAGCCGGTTTATTTGGACTCACCAGAGCCGTGCATGTCCGAATCATTGTGCAGGGGAACAATTTCTGACATCAACCAGACAAAAAGACAGAAGTTCGAGGGTCCGACTGAAAACAGGTTAGACCTCTCACTCAATACATTTTCAACCGCTCCTTTCTCAATATAGGTTTTTAACACGGTTTCCTCTACATTTATCAAATTTAGAGTAGGTTCCAAAGGTTTATTTTTATATGTAGGTATCATTGTAAATACTGCTCTAGTCAAATGCCTAGCAACAAAAAAAACGAATAACTCGTGAGTAGCTGTGCAGAAAAGTTACCGAGAGTGATTTCTTACCGTAGTTCCAGTTGATTCCACATTTGTCGTCAATATCTAGGTTCAGCTGGTCCAGTGGCGTGTTGCTGTAACCAGAAATTTGAGCCCTGAAAGCTGGGGGTCCGTTTTCCGGACGCCGAAAGAGAAAACAGTGTCTCGGAAAGCTTTTTTGTTTTTGTGTGAATATGGAATGTAAAATGTTTGTAAAAAAAGGAGGTGATTACCCGATGGTGAAGCTTTTTTATTTATTTTAACTAATCTAATGCTGTTAGGGTAATTGTAATTGCTGAGTTATTCATTTATATGAAAAAAAAACACAAGAACAAGAAACCTTTCATCATGTTCTAACTTTATATGTTCTACTTACTATAATTGGGTTTTTTCTTTCTAATACTTTGATTTAACTCTATATGACTAACTTAATAATTTCTTTTTTAATGGATACTCACCTAAGTTTCAACCCGTTTCATTCTAACCCATTTTGATTATCGACCGTTCAATTCATATTGACTCACTTGTAGTATGGACTCATCACAGCTGACGTTTTCCTTGAATGTTGCAGTCCGAGTGCGTGACCAATCTCGTGTGCCAACACGTAGGGGAAGAAGCGACTGTTGCTGAAAATGATTTATGTTTAACTAACTAACTATAAAAGAATTAAGTAATCAACATGAACCAGTGGTTTGTGTTCGTCCAGAACGTTGTTTGTCATATTTACTTCAAATTTGTGATTATTTGAGTGGTTTTCCACTATTTAAAGTTTGATGGAAGTTGGTTTGTTGCAAAAACTCTTTGAAAAGCAAAGTAAAAACGAGATGTTGTCTTTGTGAAATGACAAAAATCGCTACACCTTAGCCCCGTCATATTTATATATTTATCAACTTTTTTTCCTGTAAGTAGTAGCTGAATTACCTCATGATTACGTATCTGCAATAAATTAATCTTGAAGGACAAGTTTCTAATAGCACTTAGTGTATCAATTAGCTACACGTTTGATTCATTAATCTCTATTCCGAAGTGACTCAGGTTCGATAAAAATAGAGTCACTATGTTGTAATATGTGTCGTTGTGTACGTTTTCTGGAGTTCAAAGTTTTTTATAAATACGTCATTTAGCATTAATTAATTCCTACAGTATTACGTTTACGGTCAACTAATTGTATTCATGCTATATGTCAAGTTCAAAGAAGCAAGTAATATGCCTGCCAGCTGCAGTTATGATACTTTTTACAATCTACCGTAATTTATTCATTTCGGATTAAATATGTCATTAGTGAGGGGTAATTGTATTTTTTTCTGTAGTCTCTACTCTGATTATCGTAACGTATAAAAACTTTTATAGTAAATTTTAAATTTAGTAGTAGACTAATGGAAAGATTTAATGAGAAAAACCTCAATAACCATACGTTTCATAACGTAACGTGCTCGAATGCTGCTGTGTTTCCACGTTGCACGGGTCCATACTGAAACGTGAAACACATGAACAAGGTGAGAACCCTACCTGTCCTCGGTTTTTTTGGGGTCCACTTCCCAGGTTTCGGCGTCATCAAAATGAATATCTCCATTCAATGGAGCGGCCAGACCGGGGAAGAACGTGTGCGCCAGAATATTCTCCCGCGTGCTTCTGGCGCCGTCAAACTGAAAATTTTACGTGAAATTGAGGAACACGTGCAATTCACATGATCAGCACGTGGACACGGATATATGGACGTTCAACACGGTATAACAAGATATAGGAAGGATTGGACTCAACAGCGCGAGCAGGTTGTTTCTGAGTTCGTTCGAGAAACAAACTCAGAAAGCATAGTTTGTTTTTGTGGTTTCCAATTGATTTCATGGTTCTCATTTCATAAACTGGTTCTACTACCGTAGTCTAGTACAGCTTTTAGTCGTATTTCAGAGTACGTATGCTAGAAGATCCCGGCACCTTCATCCCATCCTGCGTCTCTCGCTCTGCCTCGCTATTTCTCGTCTCTTACATCCCGGCGGGATGTGAGAGCAGAGAAATAGCGTATGTTTGAGGAGACGCAGGATGGGATTAAGATGCCGGGATCGTCTAGCATACGTACTCAGAGGGTTTCTGGGTTTGTATTGGTGTGGTAATTTTCGCGGTAAGCAAAGTCGTTGTCCTTCCTTTACACCCCCTACGTAGGTTGCAAACCTTCTAAATTAGATGCGTGATTCAGTTTCTATGAAGGACAGGTGCAAAAACTTGTTGGAGCAAAGAGTTATGAAAGACCAGGGACGCTTGATTTTTGACTCTTGTTCCTAATATTGCCTGCAGATTACGTGGTCTTGCAGTGAATGCCAAACTATGTACACTGTGGCATTGCATAGAATTCGATGAACATGTATGCTACAAATATAGCCCTTCTCGTAGGATACTGTAAGTTGAAAATCATACTCTGAGCTTGTAAATGCGAGTATGTAGCCTTAACGTATTTTTTACGTATCGTAGAATACTGTAGTTTCAGCATCATACTGAAAGCTCATAGGAGTATATAGCCGAAAGCTAGAATCATGCAAAAAGCTCGTAACTTCTAACAAAGCGGAAACATAGATTGCTGCAGCAGCTAAAAGGCGAAACCCTAGGCAAAAGCTGTATGCATGCTAAAATGGTACTCAAAGCATACCGAAAGTTTTATAGGGCTGTCCGGGTCCTGAAATATTAGGCAAACTCAAAAACCAAATGTGAAAACCAAGGAAATACGACCAAACAAACGCAATGTGTGAACTAAAAAGTAGCAAAACAAATATTTTTTGTGATGGCAATATTTCCCACACAAAATGTGCAGACTAGAGTTGAAGTAGAACGAAAACCAACTTAACCAAGTGTTGGAGCTAATATACCTACATTCATCTAGGGCCCAAAACAAGGATAAAAATATGATAAGGATTGTAATGGTTTTCGATATCGTTCTTTTCACCGAAAGTCATCCAGTTGTATTCTCCATGTCTTATATTTTCTTCGATTCCCACAATTCGGTTCAACAAGAAAACTGACAATACATTCAGCTGTAGTTTATAGTTTGATGTAGCCCGTCGACCAACCTGATAAGCATCTCCGTGGTCGCCCTCTGCCCACAAAATGTCAATGTCGGCCTCTTCTTTACTCGACACTTCTTCGAATCGGAATGTCATCTAAATGATAATAGTGAAAGGGAAAGTGATAAATATCTCCACCACAACAAGTAAACGAAAATTTCAACTCATGCATTAGCTGCGAATGAGATGGTACTCATCCTTTTTCAGAATTGCACGATGTATTCGAGAAGTTGAGTGAGTTTCCAAAAACACGTAATATCGTGCCTTTCGGAACTATTCACTTAACCTAAACTGACTTCGGGAAAAATTTTAAAAAAATTTGATAGCGAAAATAGCAACTTTTATCAACCAACCTTAGGAAGCATTTTCAAATTTGATTGACCGGACCACAATTGGAAAGCTTTGTGAATGGTTGATCTGAAAATATGTTTCTCTCGGCTACATATTGTGCAAAACTCATACTTCGATAATTTCACTATTCACTCAATTATTTCACCATCCCTACTTGATGGTAACTCATTCGGTCTTTATCCTTTTCATTTCAACAAGCGACGTGCAAATCGAGAAAATCGGAAATTAGTCAACCAGTTATGTATAGCCTAAAACGGTTATATCGGTAAACCGGTTTTTTGGGTGGTGTCCAGTGGTTTGGAATTGTGAGACAAAATGTCTCGAAGCAGTTATATAGTGTTTCCTCAAGACATAAGACATCCTAACACACATGTTTTAGTACTTTAAAACAAGATAGGATTGATTAAAAAAGTATGGTACATCTACACTATGAAACATTTAATACAAACATGCTTCATGGCCAAACTTTGAACATCTAATATTTTTATAACATGTAATGAACAGCCTCGTTTCGTTTCATTATTAATCTGAGATCAAGTTCATAAACATAGTCTCCATGTTCTGCTGTTTATGAACCTGTTGGAGTATAGAGTTTGTAAATTTTTCTTGAACCATAGTTCGAGCACATAGTTCATACCTGATAACTTTCTCGCTGAGGTCCTTCGTGAACTGTGAAACGTGCCATTTGAGTGTGAGCTCGTGCGGTCCCGTGTAGTGTGACTTGTCCCATTTGGCTTGACTGTGCTTCGTGGGGAAGGCTAGAACAAAGATGTAAAAACCAAGAAAAACAAAAAAGTGAGGGAGAAAGAAGAAAGTGAAAGAAGGAAACAGAGACAGAGAAAGTAAGAACATGGGTTTGTAATAGACGAACTAATTGGGTTTGCACAGGCAAACTCTTTACTATATTAATACAGGTACTCGATTGTATTTGGACTATTTGATTTTATGAAAGAGAGACAGAGAATGCGAGAAGCGAGAAAACGAGAATAAGAGAGGAATAGATATAGAGAATCAGAAAGAAAATTAAGAGAGAGAGAGGGAGAGAGAGAAAACCTACCGTATCTCTTCCGTCGTCCGCCGGTGGTGTGCGTGTCCGGTTGCGCGCATCGCGGCCGTCGCGTCGCGCGCACTGTGTCCTCGTCCAATTCACCAGTCACTTCCACACCAGCCACCTCCTGGAAAGTAATGTTATTTTTATTTGTATTATTGTTATTGTTTTCATATTTCAATCATGATTTGTTCTACTTTGTCAAATTACATGTAGCGTTCTGCTTCTCTCATTCACCATTATGACTGTCACAGGTTGAGGACCTAGTGTACGAAGAACGGGCCAAGCTCGCTTCCAACCAATAGTGCATAAACAGTGATGAAGGTAGTACCAACAGGTGATTCGGAAGTGGTAGAGTTGGCCATAGTTGGTATCGTAGCTAGCTACCAGGTAACGCTCTGTTGTAATTTGACGTACCAAGATACGATACAAAGCATTGAACTTCGATAATCTACAAGACTATACGTGAGTTTTTGGGCTATTCGCGTCGCCTTTCCTTGAATGGGATCTTGTTTTGCACTTCAAAATCACTTGAAATCAAATTCAGCAGATTGGGTCCACTGATTTGATACGTCAGACGGAGAACCGGTAGGCGGGAAGGTCAGCAGAATCAGGTAATTTGTCTATGAACACAAACTTTTTTTGGCCCCAGCTCAAGCAACTTTTTGATAGACTCAATGCTCAAATTTGATCTAGTAGTGGAGAGAAGTGAACAAAATGGAACAAAACAATTTTTTAACGTCTCTAAAGACTTTTGTCGAAGGTCAAATGAACATATAACATGCTGACACTAACTACTAGAAGTAGAGTCACGTGAAAAGTGTAGGAACATATACATTCACACGTTTTACGTGACTGTGAGTTTCACTAGCAGAATAGAGGTGGGATGGGAAAAGGTACTCACTTGGAAGGCTTTCAAGGCGGTGCGGAATTCGTGGAGGCTCGGTTGTGTTGAGCCAAGGTACCCGAATCGGTGCAAGTGCTGCTGAAAAGAAACAACTATGCGAGAGAACAAGAAGAGAAGGTTTTGTGAAACGGTTTTTTCAAAATATTATATTGTTCACATGTTCTAGATGGTCTGAGTTTTCTGCTGTACGTTTTTGAATTTTGGTTGTATTTTTGTTTAGATTACCTATATTCGGCGGGTTTGTAGATATTTTCCCATAATTTTCATATAAATTCTCTTCTCAACTGTTTTGTTTACTATATTTTTGTTACATCGTCAATGTGGTCCTTAATCCCCGCTGTCCGAAAGCCGTTGCGGGAAAAAGAGCAGAAGAAAACTAATGAGTCACGGAGAAAGAATGGAAAAAAGAGAGAGAACAAATGCCGCAGTAACGTCAAAAGTACACCATTAATCACGCGTTTACACTCGCACTCACGCGGTCGCATCATGAGCATTGAACACTTCTAGAGATGGTATGATTATCATTTGCACGTATAGAACCCGCACCATAATAGAAAACATACAGCTCAAAAACTTCTGAGAATGCCTTGTAAATTGACTGTTTTAATTCCATTACGGTACCCTTTTTCCTAACACACCAAGATTTTTCTATGAATAACTAATACCGGCGGATTTTCTCCAAACGGTTTCTCAAAACTAGTGCGCTGCTTCCGACAATGAGGGAAGCGAAAACTATTTCAAATTGTGTTTTTTATCATTTGAAATTAACTTTTTTAACCTGATCCTTTTTCAGCTTCACACGTCTATCGTAGTGTATACTCAAGTGCAACTTTCGGCCCTAACAATTTTAAGTTGTTCGAAAACTGACACTGTATCTTTATCGCAGTTCACATTTCGATGAAGTCATTGAGCTGCTTGTTTACCCTATTTCTAGGTATCTTATCTATTTCGGTTAACTGTTACTGTTTACATACGAAAGTAACAGAGTCAGCGAAATTTGAAACCGTCCATATTTTCATAACTACAAGCCCAAGTGCGAATAGAACACAACAATGGGACGAGATAGAAAATAATAGTGATTTGTTTAGTAATTTGTTCAAAAGAGACGATTTCAGATTAAAAATACAAGGAGTCACTATGTCTAAGTTGTAGTTTGATGTACCTACGAAGAATCATTTTACCAGATACGACTGAATTGTAGCGAGATCAAACTACACATAAGAGCGGTGAAACATGTACCGTTGCCGCGCTTCACTAGAGCAATCCCTATAATTAACTTCACGTGCATTTCATGCGAAAAACTGAAATACAAAGTCTTTCAGTTTTCTACCGAGGTTCGATAGAAAGTTTCAGCTGAAGCGTAATAAAATCGAAGTAATTTCTAAGTTTATACACACATAATGATGGAACTTCTACAGTTCAAGGTACATCACGTTCTCGAATTCCGATGGATTTTCACCTTTCACATTTTCACGTGAAATATTTGACTCAATCTCAACACTGAGTGAAAAACTCACGCGCAGTGTTCATAGTTTGATCCTCGTGCAATTCGCATGACAAAACTACAACTAAAACTTGACAAGCTCCTATATCTGTTTGTCACCTGCCGGTGCTTGTTTTTTGACCCAATGCAGCGACGTGTTACTGAATTGGGGACAACTGCGCTTTGCCAAAAATGATGAATGTGCGAAAATGATCATTATCTCATATCGAAGCGCGGACTTGAAGTAGAGCACAGTGGCTGTAGATTTATTAAGTGCACAAAAAGCTGACCTTGATTACGGTAACTAAAGAAGTAGAAGAATGCAGTTGGCTTATGAAAAACTAGCACAAGTATGTGTTGCACTTCAGCGGTTTCAATCGTGTTTCTACAGGCAATGCGCCGAAGCAACGGGTATTGAACTTTCATGGAACGTAGTTGTTTTGTTAACTATAGCGTTTGTTTGAGAAATAGTGACACTAACTGCGCAATATCGAAATTATGTGTGTACACGAGCCAGTCATGGCTAATCTTATGCGCCATCTATCTTACGGTTATCACGAATGTGGCCTTAATCTATATGTTGTTATAGCGAAATATTAAACTAGAGATTATTATCTACAGTTCCGCATATAAGAAAATTACAAAATACTAACATAGAACATAGAGCTTAACGACCAAACTTTGTTTTTGGTTGTCATAGATTTCTGATGTGTAGTTCACCCAGTTGCTGAGCTGGCAGTGCATTATGAAACATGTTAGTGTCAGATGAGTAAAATAAACAAAAGAGAGGAAATAGGGCAGTATCTCAGATCTCACGTCATTTTAGGGTATATATCAGTATTTACTTGAATGCTTTTAAACTCAGGAAAGAGATTTTCTTTGCAACCGTTTTAACACAGAGATGGATCACGTGTGAATGAGAAAAAAAAATACATGTTTATTAGTGAATGATGGTTCCACCACGTCAAACCAAAAGAAACACTTTTTGCGCAAGTTGTGATTCATTATTATGTACACGTTATGTTCCATACAAATGCCCAGACTTACGTCCTCTGTTATATTTTTTTGAAGAAACGTATACAAATAGCGTAATGTACTTTTGGAAAGAAAAACTCATGAAACGAAACTCTGATCTTTTTTTGGTCTTAAATTACTCATATCCTCTTTGAGGGGGCGCCGCGTCAGCAAAAAAAAGTCGCTTCTTCACACTGTCATAAAAAGTACGGTAAAAGTAAACAGGAAAAACCACATGCAGACAGAAATTATCCTAGTTTCTCATTCAGAAGTTATATGCTCATTAGGATGCTTCTGTGCACAATGACGTGACACGTGCTGCACGCGTTACAGTTTGAGAAAATGCAAAGACAGAGTGCAGGAATATACTATGTATGGAGCTGTGGACCATTCACGTGCCCTTCTAAACCTTTGATTACATGTATTTTCATGTTTTTTTCAATAACAAGGTATTTAGTCAACTACATACTTTTTCACTCGAAAATAAAGTTTTCAAGTAAAACTGACGACCTTCCACCTCCAATCTTCAAATCAGTTTTATCGTATATTAGTGGTATTAGCACGGGTCAAAGTATTATGGTAGGGGGTGACGTAAAAACAGCAGAGTGGATGAAATCGGACTGTTATCGACAGAAAAAGAGGGGCTACCGAAAACGTAAAATATTTTGTTACAAGCATGGTGTTGTGACTTATATTGATGTGTGACTTAGGTTGGAGCCAGCTGCGTGCCAGTGAGAATATGAATATTATGCTGTGTTTGTGTGGACAGTTCAAAATAAAATTATGAGTGGTTAGCTCTAAAGAAATGTGCGGCTGTAAATTGATATATGTTTAGAAAAGCGAAAACAATTGTGGAAAAACGAAAAAACACCTGTCTAACTGAACAATATTTAACTATTTAATATGTTGCACTAAGAACCCCCTCACTCTCTACGTACTTTTTAGTCTTATCAAGTCGAACTGTAGAAGGTCTAGAGAAAAAAGAGACATAAATGGATTTTGGAGGCGAAAAAGTCTTATATAGTCTGTTTCACGAAACAATAGCCCTCTACAGTAAGAATATAAAACTTTGAAGTGAATTTGTCATATCTTGTAGGTGTTGTACATAGTTTAAACTTTGTGATTTCGTTTTCCACTTTGGGTACTACAAGCATACAAAACAGTGAATTCAAAATACTGCTTGTTCATTAGATAAACGCGTTCGAATTTTTGAAAGATTACTGTAGAAAGTCATCGATTGGTGAAACGAACTATACGAGACCCAATAGAAAACAGTGAACGGAAACGTGCATCTGTGTTTATACGAATTGTAAATGACCTCATCATCATCAACTTGAACGAAACTTGATCAGTACTAGTCTAAAAAGCGAAAAATGCAAAACTCTTAACAACATCGGATATAACTGTGATAGAAATTGCAACGAAACAAATAGATAGAACATAAATCAACCGGAATCAAAAAATGTCGATAAGATCTAATGTTTGTTTTGATAAACTGGTTTGCGAAAAAAAAGTTATAGAGAAACGAAAGAAACGGTAAACTTATAAACATCTCACGAAACGAAAAACTTCGCACAGTTTGATACATAAAAAAATATAGTTTTACTGTTGAAAAAGGTAAAGCTCTAGCTTTTTTTTCTAGTTTGGCGAGTTCGTAGACTACGCTGCTATCCTACCCTACGTCTATGACTGTTCTTCCCCTCTCTGCTCTGCACTCTGACATTGAACCAAAAAGGGAATAGTACAAAAAATGGACACAATCTATGAGAAAATATAGTTTTTATCAAATGTTTGTCGACTAGATTGACTTTGCAGTGTTTTCCCAATAGTGTGTATTGAACATAACAAAATGAAGCTCATTCTCTTGTTAAAAGAAATTGTGGAGTATCATAGGTTTTCCAAAAAACCAGTGATTGAATTCTAATCAGCCGTTGAAAAGCACATCAGGTACCCCACGCGAAAGGTTGTCGCTATCTTCTTTTCGTTGAAAAGGGGTATGCTTACTGTGTGGCTTCACTGAAGTCTAGGTGCGCTTACCATTTGTACCACTTTATCAAACCCTGACACCATAGTTCAATGCACCAGAGTACCGTTACCGTACTCTTTGACTTATCCGTAGAGCTGAGACTATATTGAAAGGCTGGCTGGCTCAATTATGAGACAAAACTTGTACCAGCGCGACTTATCGCGCTGCATCTAAAATCTCTGGGTGGTCCCTTTAAAAGCTGAGAGCTGGAAATAACTGGGTGGTCCCTTCACGGGGGGCGGGTGGGGGGGGGGGCTATCACGTACCACGGTGTTGTCGAATTCGGGACCCGTTAGGGTTAGGGGTGCGGCAAGAATAAGTATGGGCAGGAAGGGCAGCAGCCACATGCCTAGTTGCCGACCCGAAATGCGAAGTAGAAGGGGGCGTGGCCGGCTGGTGGCAACACACACACACAATACGGTACTGTGAGATCTTTGTTGACACGTCTGCGCTCTGCGAGTCTCTCGTCGAAGGGCAAGGATTGGGAAAAGCGTCCCACCTGGATTTCACCAGAGAATAAGAATGAAGCGGCCAGGAGAGGGCGGCGCCAGCAAGTGGGACAGCCTAGAGAACGCCCAGATATTACCGAAATAATGATTAGATTCCGAGAGTCGGCTATTTTTGGGCACAAAAGCTAAGTGATTTGAGTCATGCAGATTGTGGTGATCTCTGCGATTCACCAGGAAACTAGATATGGTTAGGAGTATTGGAGTTTAACTTATGAATGGTAAGGAGAGATGACCATACTTTTCTGTAGGTTCGAAGTTCACCGCAGTAAACTGCTGAGTTTTCCCCTATACTGATATGGAACCATCGTAGCACGTGTGAACTTGAACTTTAACAAGTGAAATTTCGAGAGGATGGTCATGGTTAATGCGATTACTCGTGATAAGAGAAATTTGGAGAGGTTGTTTGTGGTTAATGCAACATTTTGTGATGGCGAACACCTCGAATTTGAAAATTTTACTAGTTTTTTTCATACATTGAAGGAAATACAAAAACGCGCACTCCAATTTCTCAGCTGACAGTGTGCTTTGCACTGATATTTTCCACCACAATACGTGGTATAACGATAATTTGTGTGCTATCTCTGACATCGGTCTAGACACGCTATGTTTCCACTCTTTCGAAGGTATTTCGATTTTTTTTCGTGGTGCTACCGCATTTTGCGGTCTATATTTTCGGTTGTATTATAACCAACCGACGTAAACTGTTTTATTAAGCTGGGGTAATCTGATTTGATCCAATTTGATGTTATTTTTGATTGTGGATCAATGATGTGTCTGACAGATTGAACTACAGGTCATGTAAAGATCAAATTACATCGAGTGAAATTATCATGGGTGTTAAGGAACTCATCTAAGAACAAGAACAATTTGAAAGTTTTGCGTCGTCATTATGTTTTCCTATACACAGAGCAAGTATGATACTAGTATGATACTGATTTGTAGATGCAGGACTTAATTCAGCTGACATCTTTGCAGCTTGGCAATCTTTTCCGTCATGATGAAAAAACAATGTTTTGGTTTCCAAAATTTATAAGCAAAATCAATTTTTGAACTCACTTGTGACTCCATAAGTATTCTATTCTTTTCTACAATACAGATCCGTCAATTGATATGAGATCTTGAGATCTCTAATGCACCAGATTTTGACTGCTCGCACAATCAGGTCAAGAACTTTGCACTAAAAAAACTTTCCACTGTGCACTAAAAAAATCTATTCTTGTAAAATGCTGCAACCTTCCTCTCAGTGACCTGGAACTTGGAATTTCAGGCGACCACACAACTGAAAAAAATTTGTGAGCCCATCCTTAAAAATTTCCTGCAGGCTTTTTATATCAGTGACATTGAAAAAAAGTTCCGTTCAAGCATCAGCGAACTTTTGAACTGTGGCCTTTTTAATCATAATTAGTTGTTAATACATTCTCCTTCGATTGGACATATTATATTTAACAATAGCTTACATCAGGTACATTATTTGTGCAAACATTGCTGTATTTACACACTGATACGAACGTCCAATAAGTTGGCATTGGGACCAAATGGTTCGCTCCAGGAGAAGTGGTCGATGATGTCTTAGCTCAACACCGCTTTGTGTAGTTTGATCCCGTCATATTACACTTGTAATCAAAGACTGGTCCGAGCAAGCAGACCAAACTACAATCAAGATGACTACCTCCATCTACACCACTCGTTGTCACTTGTGAAACGCATTCAACACGTTTGCGCAGCACAATATTCAAAAAAAACTGTTTCTTCACTCAACTGGTAAGTGGTGAAAAAATGCTGAGTTTTCCACCTTCTAGTTTTGAACGACGATATATCACATCCTACCAAAAATTCATGTGCTGGTGTTTTTCACACGTTCGGCACAGCTCGAAATTCGCTCTGTGGTACGAACGGGATCGTTTGGATGTATTTGTAGTTTGGCTCCGTTGCAGGCGTAATGCGACCATTGTTCAGTTTTGAGTAGATCAAACTCATTTCTCGCTCTACGGGCACCGTAGCAAAGTAATTCAAGTGGCCAGCTCCACCTGATAGAGGATCTAATCACATGCTGACCACATAGTTGTCAACTTTCACGTTTAAGTATAGTGTGAGTGATCAGAGCTTAACGACGACTTTTTCATGGAACTTTGCTACAGTGCCTGTAGTTTTCCGCCCTACCGGAAACTTTGTGGGCCATTGATCGCCGGTCGTCTACCCAACATGTGTGGCGCAACCATTCTGCGCTACATCTGCGCACTTACCCTTTGGTATGAAAGGTCTAATGTACTTTGGCAAACGGCGCCGAGCCGCTTTTACCGCAACCACAGATGGTTATAGTTCACGCCAATCCCACTGAGACTTTGGCAGAAATGAAACTCGAATAACGAATATGTTCAATAGAAATGACAGGTTTCTTGAAAACGATTTCAACTCACGTACTGTTACAAGGCTTAACTGCGGCTCAAAAGAACTTTTGGTGTTTGGAAAACATTCACATGATGAAAAGCCGCCTAAACATTTTGTTGGCATGTTCTCAGTGAGAAGGATTGGAACTATTTATGACATGACCAATAGTGTCACCATATACGTAGAACGTGGAGAATAGTCTGCAAATCTGAAATTTGACATTATTTCTTCCTGCACTCGAAGATGTAAATGTTAAACACAACAGGAGACGTCTCATTTTCTGTACGACGAAGGTCTTGCGATAGTGAGGATGAGAATTGGACAAAGTTCTAGTTGAAAGGGATAGGCGTGGGAATCTTTACATGAATTTGGATGACATGGGATTGAGAGACCAAGCCATACAACTCTAGTTTATCATCATCTGCACTGCTCGTTACAGTGTGAACAGTTCGGTCAGACAAAGGTTGGCAAGAATTGCACAGTAGTTCTATTTTTCTGGGGAGCAGTAGAACAATTCAGTTGCTCTATGACGTCATTGATGTAGTTTCCTATCCCTTTTTGATTTGTTTTCAGGTCGGATGGACAAAAAACGACTGGCTCACGCCTTTTCAATGAAACCAATAAATCAATGTCACAGAAAAAAGGTGTGATATTTCTCACCGGACAGAAATATGAGAAATATGCACTTGTTGTAATAGAAAAAAAGAGTGCATTCCATGTTTCTTTGAAAAAAATCTCGAGCTCAGAGATGCGGAGCGTGTGGAAACAAGTGTATGGATAGAGTTGCTCTTTCCAAAGCAACCCTAAACGTTATATGTTTCACATCTCACGGTGTTTCTAGTTCGATCTCGTTAATTTCAGGTTGATATTCGTGTGTGTCGAGTTCAAACTGCAACTGAGCTATAAATTTTCCATATTCAGGAAAATTTCTACCAGTAGTTTGTTATCTACATCCGAATTTGTCCGATTCTGAGAGCAGAAGCATCGATACTATTTGTGGGACCAGTCTCATGGTCAGCGCTTTCCAGAACAAACCGGAACGGTGTGGTTTAATCTATCCGGCTGTGTTTATAAGTAGTGTATGTATCTCCCCAGTCCAACGTCCCCCAGTTGTCCAATTCCTCAGAGACACTCTTAGACTGGCTAGCTGGGGGACATTTTGGGGTCGAAGAGTGTCTCTGAGGAATCGGACAACTGGGGGACGTTGGACTGGGGAGATACATACACTAATTTTATAGTTTGATTTCGTTGCATTTCCGCTAACATTCGTGAACTTTGGCGTGTATGGAGTCTTTCTACTGCTGGATGGATAGCGCCCAAGTTACTACTACAAAACCACTGAATATTCTTACTGCACTGAACAGAGATGTGCCAAATTAGCTGTTTCTAATCTCAAGGTCGCGCGCCTGTCCACAATAGCAGCATTGCGGCTACAAAGGATGAATCCCGATGACGTTGTGAACTTAAACTTGTGAATGAAAAAAATTACAATAATAGAACTCACGTAGGACGTCAACAATATACCATGAATATGTACTTTGTCAGCATCTGTTCCTCAGTTTTCACACCCGACTATGAATTGACTAACGGTATGTTCGATGGTGACACATCGCTGGTAACGCGACATGAGTTCAACCTATTGTTGTCGCTTAGCGAACATATTATCTAATGCGTTCAGTTTGTTCTGCTGTGGTTGTAGTTCGATACCCTCAGTCTCACTCGGTTTTTGCAACATCTGCTGTGTTTACCGATCAAACTACAATTCCAATACGTTTACACTTTTTCAACTCGACCACCTACTAGTATTGAGACAACCTGTTGTTTTTTTTCTCGAGTGTTGTCTGAAAAATGATAACCTTCCGTGAGCGGACTTTTTTCTATCAAGCACTTTTTCTATCAAATATTGTTATATAAATGCTATCTAGATTTTGAGTGGTGACGAAAACGTGCGAAAAGGCTATGTACTTCAAACGCCTACCAGTCTAGAGCAATAACATTATAGAATATATAATTGTTAAAGGTCAACCAACTTGATAACTGTGTATAGGAAAGTGTTTTTTTCGGGCATTGTTCTCGCGTCGATATAACCTTGCTGTACAAGGATAACGATCGAAAAACGGAAATCAAGAACCACTTCCTCTCGAAAACCTGCCAACCGGTTTTCAAGGTGTTTGTTTGTTTGTTTCTACAAAAAAACTGCGAACTTGTAAAGTAATTTTACAAAGTGGGTGTGATATATAGTTACGTGTAGCAGATACCCGTATAACACATGACAACTTCTAAATGTGTACAAACGAAGTGCTTCTGTATTAACTCCATCTTTGACGTGATTCTTTGGGTTATACTATATGTAACACAAACCACTTAACTAACGTAGTTCTTAGCCATGTGGACTAAACATGGGTATGTGCTCGTAGGCAACCAACAAATTCACATAACTTTCCCCATTCGTGTTTATGAAGTCTTTAAAGTCTGCAGAAATATGTTTAATCAGGCTGTGACCTATGATCCGTTACTTTGCTTCCTCTCTCAATTTCGCTTGCGCGAATCACGTCTTTCCTCTTCTCTTTCCTTTATTTTTGAGTTTAATAAGTTAAAAGTTGTTGACAACCGTTCTATCAGGCTGTATAACGTACTGAATGGTCTGAAAAAACGGCCAGAACGATAACAAATACATTCTTATTTTGTGAATGATTGCTCCAATGGCTGTATCGGTTTTGTGATAAACCGACAGGGTTTTTTTCAGTTTGGCGCGCTCAAGGAGGAACATGCCAAAACGGTACAAGTTGGTCTCAGACTGTTTTCGTAGTTTGATCCCGCAGCGTTGCTGTATACCTGACCCATGCTGAGCATGAAGATTGAACTACAATTCATATATCGCTATTCCTGTATCTCGAAACATTCTATCACGCGGGTGAGAGGTATTTGGGACACAGGGAGAGTTATGCAATCGTTTGTCAGCTGATTTGTCTTGACCGAGTTCGCTCGGGTCGAAAAGACGGATTAAGGCGAGATATCGCGGGATTTACGCGGATTCATGGATAAAACGATCAACAACTATATAATATCCATATTCTATTTATTTGAAACAACAAGTGATGGTATAATGCAGTTAGGTGGATACTGCAAATTCTGCTAAATGGAGGATCGAAACTATTCTCAGTAGTACCTCTCACTAAGCGCATAGTTCATACAACCAATGATAGTGTGGGTAAAGTTATGGTTATGTAAGGTTTCTGTACATGGAAAATTATTTTTACTGCTGATTAACACCCAACGCGCCGGTAATTTTCAGACATCGCGATGAGACATTTAGCATCCCGGGTTCAATAAATGTTTGATAGAGAAATGAATTCAAAAAGCATCAGATTGAAGACCTAGCAGGCGCCCACAATGTGGTTCCTACAAGATCTTGCGGGTTGTCAAACGTTTTTTTGATAATTATTACTGTACGGTTTCATCAGATTTTTCGCGTTTCAGCAAGTTGCCCATTCTTTTCATGTACGTTCACTTTTCGATTTTGTCGAATTCCCACGTTTTGAATCAAAATCAAAACGGTTAGTTAAGGAAACTTAGTTTTCACACGTTTCGAATCGAAATCGAAAATTGTTAGTTTAGGAAGCTATCTACCAACACTTCGCGACCACCATCGTCGTAATTCGTGGTGGTGGCGATGTTATCGCAAGCTTCAGTGTTGTACTTTCCTGCTTATCGCCCTCCCAATCTTTGTTTGACTAAAAGGTCAGGATAGGTCGTGGGAAGAGTTGAGGACAGGCGGCGGCAGACCGCATGGGGTGTGGATGAGATAAGCAGATGTCTGGATACGATTGCCACCAGCTGAGGTATTTGGGGTTAGCTAGGAGAGATATGGGGTTCGCCTTCTTCAGAGCCGGCCTATATGGTGTTTGTTACGCTGAACTCTAATGTTTGTAGTTAGGCCTTGTTGATTTTTGATCGAAATGCGTGTTCACGGTGTAGATCGTGATCAAACTACAACTTAGAGCGGTTTACCCCTATGAATCGTATGGTACTTTTTGCCGTTATTTTGCGGTGTTTGTAGATGATCGAACCCGCTACACCGGGTGACACGGTACGTTTTTACAGTTCTAGTGGGCTCACATTTTGATCTTGATTCCAAATTTGTGATGAGTATGTAGATTGAACTACAACTGAGATAAAATCTCGTTTTTTCTTGACCTTTTTCAACTTTCGTAATTGATAGGCGAAAGAAGTGAGATAACTCCCACTTCCAAGCATCCATACTACGGAATTAGGACTCACAAACGTGTTTTACACCGCAGTGATGTTCTTGTACTGAGTCGGATTCATGTAGGAGGTAAACAATTACAGGAGTGACTAAGTAGTGATAACGTGAAACGTGATCATCTACCATAGAGAAATCAAGCAATTTTAAGACCATACATCGCTTTGGTAAATAGTAGTTCCCCCTAGAGCTGCTCACATATTCGTGTCAGATTCAATTCTTATTCGTTTTCTTACATTTCATACTCTGTTCGATACTCTATTTGTGGTCCGTACCTGAATTGTGAAGCCTACAAAAAGTGAAAGCGAACCAAAAAAAAACCACTCTATGTAATGACTGGTTTATCTGTACATCATGGTTTTATCGAGCTAATGAGTAATACTCATGGAAGAACAACGTTATGTCGTTGTAAGGGTTTTTAGATTTCATGAGCAAAAGTTATTCTCTCTCAGTGTTCATGTTACAGCGAATTGACGAATTCATATAATCTCAAAAAATATTTTTCAAGAACCTGCGATGTGTTCGATCCGCGACATGAACTTTCAGTTTTTTATTCAGCGTCAGTAAATACCCAATCAAAAACGATATTATGGAGTTCGTTATATCACGGTGCTTACCTCTACGAGGTATATTGCCCTACCTCGCGGTGTACGTAGTTTGATCACGCTTCTTCTAGGTCCAAACTCGTGTATCGAGATTAAACTACAACGGAGAATGGATCACTCCCTAGAGCTCATTTTATTCATTTTCCTCATTTTCTTCTCTCCTCTTCAGATATAATGACATTAGCTACGCCATGTTTACTAAGAGCACAAACAAAACTTCTCAGAACGTATTCAAAGAAATGAATGTTGCGTTCTGTATTGTGCTTCTGTCTCGTAATCAGCTTGCACGTAGA
The DNA here is from genome assembly GCA_964036275.1 of Litoditis marina. Taxonomy (NCBI): domain Eukaryota; kingdom Metazoa; phylum Nematoda; class Chromadorea; order Rhabditida; family Rhabditidae; genus Litoditis; species Litoditis marina. Next base: position 1,984,083 of record OZ038435.1, on the reverse strand, counting down.
CCAAACCCTTACTGAGACCACCAATCATGAATCGAGATAATCACACAAACAAATCCCCCGCTTTTCAGGAGAAAAAGTAGTACACGAATTCCGAGAAATATGTTTGTTAAGGCAATCTGATCATTGGTAAACCGTGTGTTCTGGGAAGGATAAATTAATTTTCGTTTGAAATTGTAATACTTTAATCGAGTAGAAATCGTTTATGTCCGTCCAGAGAAATCACTCGGTTCACTTAGAAAGACACCAACAATAATGCGAATACTCGGTAATTTTTGTGTCAATGACAGCCACCGACATAAACGCCAAAACAGTCGAAAATCGCACCGACTGTCGAAATTCCTGAATCAGGCGCCGACATGTCGCGACAGCGGGAAAAAATTATTCAAATTCCTTCACTTATACCCTGATTTATATTAGAAAATTTTCACTATTGAGAGAGAAAAGATGAATGGTGATAATTTTTCATATGTACTTCATAGCTTGTTTGATTATTGGAAGTGAATTTGACATATTTCACTCAATTTGACGCGATTTCCTTAATATATACTGAATTTCAATCGGTTTCAGTTCGTTTCTGACAGTTTTTCTGGAAGTAGTAAATGCTAACGATGAAAGTATGTAAAGAGAATATGTAATCAATGTTTATATAGTACAATAGTATGTAGTATTGACTAATAAATGCTGAATATAAGTTGTACGGGGGATGCGGCGCCCAATGCAATCACCAAACGGTTAAGAGTGGGTGTTTTTCATTATCGATTATGAGTGTTAGAATTTCGTATTCTTCCAAAAATTTGAGTGGAGAGGGGTAGAATGAATGGCCAACTATGAGGAAGAAAATGTGAAACTTCCTATAAAATGTCCATTCTCATTTTAAAAGTATTTTTTGGTCAAATTTGACTTTTCACTCAATTTGGCATTTTGGCGAGTTCTAAGAGCTTTATATAAAAATCATACTGAACCTATTTGAGTCTAATCACTGTAGAATATCACACTATGTAGTCTTCATCGAGTTGAAGTTCATTAACATGAGCTTAGATACGAAACTATCAGTTTCAAGCCCGCGATTCCTTTTGTGTCGCGACATGTCGGTGACCTGTCATTCGTCGCGTACTTTGCTGAGTAGTCACGTGGAACATGTAGGAATACTGTCAATGGCGCCCTTCTTCCTCTGACCGTCATAACCTATGCTGTGTTTCAAACACTTCACACTACTACATTTCACTACGACTTGGCCATTGTTGTACTTTGATCTCAAAAAGAGCTATAATTAACGAATTTGGATAGGAATCAACGATATCAAACTACAAACACAGCGAGATAGGGTAACATACTACATACACCGTAAAGGCTTGCTTTGGAAAGAGTAAACCATTGAGCATACAGGTTCATTTGGTGAATTTCCTAAGATTGGGTACGAAATCATAGAAAACTCAACCGCCTCACCTATACGTTTCTGATAGTTTCAGCCAGAGCAAATTTGACACAATAATTCACACTTTCTTTGTTTGTAAAGTTTCACACAAAAACTGACTTTGCACCAATTTTCACAATGCCAATAGCTTAATGCAACTGTACAATTTTTTATAAACTTTATTAGAATAAAAACTGAGCAAGTCTATGTAAGTGATATAATTTCGGTATAAGGCACACACACAAAGGCAGGCTTTTGAGTTGATCCGGGGGATAAAATGCTCATAAAATAACTATTACTTTTGAGAGAAAATCATACAATCTGGATAACTGACGACTTATAACAATGTAACACATATACAAATTCGAGTCTATAAAATGGGTAAACAAGTAAAGAAAAAACTGAGCACTGCTAGAATATCTAATATATATGGCGATGTCAACACTAGCGTTGATCGAAAACGCTTAGAAAATGGCAGTGTAGCAAAAATTATGAGAATTAGCACCGAATTTCATTCATTTTGGGTTCGTTCTGCACCGGGCCTATCGTCCAGATGAATGTTCCTGAAAAATTATAATTTAGAATACTAAATACTAATTTAAAATACTAAAGTACAAACTCCGATTTATCATGTTACTTGCTGATCAGACTTTACTTTTTTCGTAGTTTGAACGTAAACTATAGCAGTTCAACATCAAACGGCGCTAATTACCGTGACTACCTCAAAAAAAAAACTGAATAAATGACCCTGCCTAATTAAAGTGTTTCCGAGTGTACTGTACTATTGGTGAACTGAGGTCAACCATTGTTACCCGGGGACCAATTCGCCCATTTTGAGGTCTGTCCTTGGCAAAATGGGATGAAAGAGCAAGAAGGGCGCGCTGAGTCGCTATTATTAGGTACGGGGGCAAGTGGATGAAAAAGGATTTCAAAAAGGAAGTTTTTGAGATCACAAACTAGATATGATTAGGAAGTTATCCCCTAACTTTTATAGAACAAACAGGAAGTATAATGGAAACTTCTAATTGAAATGTGATTATGATTCAGCGCAGATTAGTTTTTTCGGCTATTACGGGAATTTGATCTCTCGCAATGAGTGAAGGGGACGAAAAAACTACACTAATACATGAAACATATCAGGGTTGTGGTAATTATTCTAGTTTGAACAAGTTTTTCATACGCTGTTTGTGCAAATAACGCGTATTAAGCAAATGAACAATCATAAAATATTAGGTTATTTTATTTGAATATAATATTTTTGTGGCACTAGGACTTTTCGGATGGTGGTATAGTCAAATACTTATACTTAACTCTACAATCATTACAAAACTTTGTTCAAAAAGTTTCAAAAACGTACCTCTTTATACGTCCTATGATACTTCTCTTCTACTATGTCTTTGGCATCTCCGCTGGTTTGGCCGTCTGAAAAAATATGTTAAAACTACGGTGCAGCTACAAAATGAGTGTTTTTACTCGGAATCGAACCAGGAACACAATTTCGCGGGATTACTTTGTATACCAACAGAGTAACCGTATATCCAGCTAGAATTATATTTTTGCTTGTATCATCTACAAATTTCTACTAAGAAAATAGTTTCCAATCTTCGTCTTCTCATGCAAACTGTAAAATGTTGAATGTTTATATTACGTTTTGCAACTTGGAAACGCTTTTAGCGGCGGTCTTTACTCTTTTTCGCTCGCGCTTTCCACTACCGTCCTATGACATTCAAATCATAAAAGATAGTGATTCAACATCAATTTGCAATACGTGAATGCAAAAAGAGTGCGCATGAGTAAGTGGGCGAAAAATCACATCCTGAATCGGCAGCACAAAATGTCTTTTATAGTGTGAGGGAAACATTAAAGCGGTGCAAAACTGAAACTGCTGATTTTCTAGCCATAATAACTGTCATAACTGAGAGGATAAATCGCCAACAGTGAATAACTATCTTTCCAAGTTTTCGTAATGATCAAACTTCAGAAACTACATTAAAACTAGGTTTTTGGATCGCTACCTTCAAAGGTATATTTACTACATTGAGTAGTAATAGTAATAGTTCTATTGAGGAGAATCATTAACGAGTTCATAGGTGAAAGGTCAAAATTCACGCACCGACGTGAGCGGTGGAATTGCTGTACTTCTTCATTCTGTCGAGGGTCTTGTTCATTGGTTCTCCCACAATCTCAAGCAGGTCATCTGCCCAACGACCGGCGTCATCGGCGGCAGAATCTAAAAAATCGATATTTGATCTACATTTTTCACTTTGTTTTTTCAGACTCTATGCGTATGGGTTCTGATAAAACACGGCATAACATCCAAACTGCATCTATGAGCCATGAAACAACAAAGTTTCTGCAGTGTTTGCTCAGAGAATCTTGCAGATGATATAGTTTTGTCAACATTTAAACCTACTCAAGCGTCACGTTTAGTTCAAATGAGAGCTCTCGAGTTACAAATCATTTTTACGGCACCAGGCAAAACTTCCAGTTTGCGGTTGTTCAAGGCCGTCATTATTCAATTTTCCGTTTCATGTCAAAATGCGTGAAGATGGAACACGCGATAATAAGTTTCAAGCGATTTCGGCTGGGTTTCAGAAAGTGCAAGAACCCACATTCTTTCGTGGAGATACTTTCAGGGTCACAAATATAGAACAAGTAGTAAAGGGTTCAGGGAGTTAACCTATTTCTTAAGAAAACGTAAAAAACTCATAAAAAACAGCGCATATAAAATAATTACGTGCATGTTCCTCGAAGACAATTGACGTTCAAGTTCAATTTCAATATATCATCTAGGAGATAAAACGAAAACTTTGCGAGTTCGCCAAAATTAAAACACATTTCTGATAAAAAAAAACATGCTCAAATGTTGCAAGAAGAAAGTTTCATGCCAGATGTTGCAAATTGTGCACACCTCTTGTTGTCTTGGCCGGATACCGGACGGATTGCGTCGTGGCACCGGAAGCACCGGCCGAAGCGCCCGCCGATGTGGCTGACTGACGTACTTCGTGTTGACGAGATGATGAGAAGGTGTCTAAAAGGTTGTACATTCACATGACATTCACAACACACCATAATAAAGACGGTTGCTTTTTGGTTATAAAGAATGGATTTCAAGTAGAAAAAAGGGAAACAAAATCTGGATTCTGAATTTATATATTTGTTTTTTTAGAGATGGTTAAATGGGGAGAAAGGAAAACATTGAATTCACATGCAACCAACCGTAATCATAGTTCGAGTAACCGCCGCGCGCCCTGGAGCGCACCGTGTCGTACGGGTTGTCGGACGTGTAACCCTTGGGCGTGCTGCGGTCAGGTGAACGGCTCAACGTGTCCAGCTCCTTCTGCAGCGTGTGCAGCGCGTCGCGTCGTGCGTGCGGCGTGCTGGGGCCGGGCCGACTGCCATCCAGCAGCGACTGACTGGCGTACCGACGCGGACTTCCGACGTCGGAACGTGAGCGGTAGTTGTAGCGCTTCGAGTAGGTGTCGGTGCCCTGACGGTCCGACGCGCCGCGGGTGATGTACGAACTTCCGGTGCCGCTGGCGTGACGCGATCGTTGTTCTGCGATTCTGGCCTCAGAGGAATCTGAATACGTGCACATGCAATGACATTCATAATCAAAATCCAACTCACAGTCACATGAGAGACAGAATAATTGGTCAAAGGGTAGTAGTAGTAGTAGTTAATTCATCTGTTTCTCCTGTTCGGACAAATTTCAATGGAAAGAAAACATGCTCAACTGCTTAACAAGAACGAAGGAAAATATTGGAAAATAAATTCAGGGTGTAAATTGGAAAAGTTCATTCACATGCATAATTGGTTCTTATTCTTGACTGACGAGATATTATCCTTTTATTGATTCGAAGTTTTCACTGTTCGAGCGAAATCAATTCATAAATAATTATTGGGTAGATGATTTGGTCACTGACCTCTAGCAAGAGCAGAAGCGGACATTGATCGACGATTACGCGCCAAACTGCTGTATCCTTCGGTGTCGGAACCATATCTCATGTAATCTCCTGGCTGTAAGTAAAATAATTGGTGAACAAACAAAAGCAAATACAATTGAGAACGCCACTTTCTGTTCCGGTTTTATGTTTTCGTGAACCGATATTAACATAAACCGGACACATGTGCAAACGTGCTGAATATATTCAAAAAAAAACGAGCAGAAAATTGTGTTCATGAATGGTATTCTATACTTTTTTTCACTTTTGCTGAGTTTGACCTACCGTATAGTGTCTTCTCAGGGTCGATCTTCTCGAGCTCGTGTTCAGCTCTTCCAGCTCATGGGCCAGCTGTTGTCCGTTGGATGAGTAGGCAGCACCACCCTCCCCTTGCTGGTTGTCTGAAACCATGACATTGTATTTGAACTTTAAAGTCACTAAGAATTTAGTAGTTATGGAATGGTTACTACTTGCATGCAAAAAAAAACATTAGGATATCCTATGTTTTTATGATATGTTCTTTGTTCACAACATTTTCTCGAGAAATACACAATTTTCGTTCTATCCATGAAAAAGTGTTGCATGATCTCTTTTTGCATATCAGTTTCTTACGAGAAATATTTTGTGGATTCAAAACCTTCAGTCATTGTTCGATCCTTTGTAGTTTTGCCACAAATCTTCTCTATTTTGTAGGGTTCACAAACCAACACTAACATGCTTGACCAGTCTATGCTTTTTAAATCGCAAGATTAGTTATTCTAATAACGTATTAGGATTACATCAGCTAATGCGTAGGGAACAAAAACAGTTCTTTCTAAGAAGGTGTTTGTCGCTCATTCGGCATTAGCATGATGTTTACAGGCGTAAAGCGGGGTGACGCTGCTCGATTTTATTTGTGTGCGAAACAGAAAAACAGACTAAAGACTGCGAAACTACGCTGCTCATAAACAACTTTTAATCAGAACGCCTGATGTTTGTGTCGGGTTCTGTGTACGATGACACATTCTTGGAGAAAAAGAAAGATGTTGTCTGGCGACGAAAAATATGTCTACCTCTTTAGAAAATAGATTGTTGTAAGGGATTTTACTAGGAATTTTGGAACTGTAATCTATTTGTATAATATCGACACTTCCCAGAGTGGAACTTCGGAGCTTTATTTCAAGGTTTTATGCTAGAGCACATTTGAAAGCAATCACCAATGTTCATTCTTGTGTGATCCAAAAAATGTTCACGAGCTTAGATAAGATGTCATCGCGGTAGAATGAATAAACTAAACTATGAACGTGTTCATCTTCCATAATTGGAAGCTCTTCTAATCTTCTAACGAACTCTGCTTTCTTCTAATATATTAGAGTTCCACTACCCACGAAGTAATGGAAAAATCCAAATCTTTCGGATAAAACGGCCATGGACCACGAAATAAGTAAGCGCATTATAGATGCGGCTGCAAACTGTGCAATGAAGTCACGATAAAATCACGTAAAGCCCGGTTATAAACTTTTGCTAATTTTTCAATTCAAAAGGGTACCAAACCATAAATTCAATGCAAAAAGGGTACCAAACTACATTTTAAACAAATAAGACAGCACCGTATTCGTTAGTTTGTAGTTTTAGCTAGGGTAGTTTTAGCTAGGTAGAAATATGACTATTTTTCGCAAACAGACCTTCCAAGTTGGTTTTATTTTCAACTTTCTGCAACTAATCAAAATACCTACTCAAAACATGACATGAAAACCCAAACTCTTGCTAAGTATCATTTATTTCAGTTTTCCATTTAGATGAAGAAAGTCATGTGGGCAATCGCGATTAAACTTTATTCTAATCTATTCTATTCACTTCTATTCTCAAATTACTTCTGTTTCGACTACGAGAATGATATTTGTATTTTCTTCGTAGGCGTTTGCAAAATATACTATGAACAACAAACGTTCTACAGTCGGTCAAAAAAGCTGCCAATCACTTAGAGACTACTTCTTTTTTATCCAATCCGAGTATAATATGCCCAAGTCGTGTATAATACTTGTGCGGGGTATCACACTTACAAAGTATACAACCAGCAGGATTCACAGTACTATTTATACATAATAGAAGGTTTCCAAAGGGAAATATACTAACTATGTCAAGTTCTAACTTATTGTTGGTTTTCCTTTCTGAAAAAGGACCCGAGAATTCAAAATAGTAGAAAAAACTACTAACGAACGGGATGCACTTCTAGATCCGTTGGTTTTCCCCACTAAACAATTGAACCCGAAAAGTCTGAATAGTAGGAAAATAACTCACATTCACAAACGTGATGTTTTGATGTATTTGTTGGTTCTCCCTACTAAAAATTACTGAAAATTAAAATTACGAAATTGGAAATAGTAGAAAATCAACTCACAAACGTGGTAGATCTTGGTGGAATGGATTTCGTCCCCCTTGGTCTTCTCGAGTGATGTCAGTCTCTCGGTCAACTCGGTCAAAGACTGTTGTAGTCGGCGAGAATCTTCGAATGTCTAAAAATGGTTATCAAAGTTGTTTAAATTTTCCTTTCTGGATGTTATTCCGTACTCGTATAGCTTTGGAATGAATAGAAAACCAACGTAATTGGGTGGTAACAAAATTGAGGTGAAACTTTGAATACAGTTCAGAGTACGGACTTTAGAAGTGTTACTGACTTGTTTGAAATTGGTTTCCGAACAAAAAACATCTCAATTCTGCGTGATTGTTGGTTTGTGTTTGGATATTCTGTTTCTGTTTTCACACGATTCTCAAACGAGCTATTTCTTCACCGGCTTTTGTCAAAAAGAGACCGACATACAATGGTTTTTGTAGCTTCGCATCTAGCTTTGAACGGTTTGAACAGAAAAACAGCGCAAAATGTTACGCTTTCATGTCCTTTCAAAAAAATGACCCGAAACCGTCGCATTTTTCGCTATGCCATGTTTTTTTTACAAGTGGAAACCGTTCTCAAACACTAGAAATTTTCCCACACGCGGTTGTCGCTTTCCGAAAAAAGGCCGGTCACACTCTTTTTGGTCTTTTTCACTTTTTTGTCGCCAATTTTTGTCGCCGGCTATTTTGAATAGTTTGGCGCCCGTTGCACTTTGAATAATGCAATTCAGTTGCGCAACTGTGAGCGGCGCGCGGCTTAAAGAAAGCACATTTTATGGGAAAAGGGGACCGAAAATTATGTATTCGGCGCGTGTTACAATACAATATTTAGTATTCGAGATAGAATCGCGAAATAATGTAGTGCTTTGAGGGGGGTTGACAAGACTAGGGTGCGCGCAAGATGCACCAAGTTGCAACAAAGTAGGAAGTTATTTGTGAAAGTATTAGTTCAAAGATATAGGCGCTGAACGCTTTTCTACAAGAGTGAATAATGTAAACTCAATTTCTAGTTAGTCAAATTTGCTTTCAAACTTAGAGTTTTGCAAGCGCAAATAGGAAACGAACAAGGGACTTGTGGGTCAACTTTTTCTTTTATAATAGAGAGACCGAAAGGACCACCGAAGCCTCATAGATTTTGGAGATTCAAATTCATTTCAAGATTGAAATTTGTTTTGTACTCACTCTTTTCTCTCCGGTTCTACTTCCGGCTCCCTCCTTGAATCCGTCGACGAAGCCCTGTTTGAAGTCGTCCTGACCGGGATACTGCTCGTCGAGGCGAGAGATCAACGACGGCGTCACACGGTCTCCGAAGATTCCCGAATTTCCGTCCTGAAACCAGATTGAATAAGACGTTTTGATTTCAAAGCGGATTAAATAAAAATAGTTTGATCTCATATTTTGCCGTAGTGAATAGTTTTGCCTTCTCTTCATCAAAATATTGCCTTACTAGCAAATGTTAAAAGTTGGAACTGCTGATTCAGTGTGGTGTTTTCATCCCTAATGATGCTCCTGCAGTATATTTACGAAACCTTCAACATCAGAATTCGATTCTTCACACGGAGTATGTCTATTCCTTGCATTTGTTTGTAGCTTCATCACGTTAACTTTCGGTCAAACTTCGTGAAATGCATGTTTCGAGATCAAACGACAACTATCTGATCACGTCCTGTACCATACCTTGTAGCCCTGCATGAATCCAGTAGAGTATCCACCGCTGCTGGCACCACGCTGGGCCAGATTATGCATGGAAGTGGTCATACCGGTCATACCAGCGTCCCTGGAAGGCATGAGTTGTAAATATTCAGACACGTTGAAAGACTCACGCAAACACAGAACGTCTACCATCATACACCAGCTTCAAAACAAAAATACTTGGAAAAGGTGAACCTAGACATAAACATACATACATAAATGGATTCAGCAGACTTTCACCGGGTTTTTGAATCCAAATTCGACCACTTATTTATCATAATTCGAAAGGTTTATGTTTTTTATATTACACTTTGAACCTGACGATGACATGTATTAACATTTCAGGAGGGATAGATATTGATTCGCAACTGACTTGAGTCCCTTGGTGTATCCCTCGTGGAACCGGTCGTCTCTGGCTCCATAGTCGTCGTCCATGCGACGTCGAGCGGCAGATGCGGAACCGAGTTTGTTGGCGTCCCGGTATCCCTTCATGTAACCATCCTCAAAGTCACCGCCGCCTAGAAAATTTGACACTTATTTAACAAAAGTACCGAAAAATGGAATGTTATGTTGTTGTTTGATAGCTTGAACCTAAATTAGAATGATCAAGTGGTGTGTTCATTCAAATATCCCTGATGAATCGAGAAAACATTTGAGACAAAGTATCACTCAATTTTGGTATAAAAGGTAGCATTGTTCGCACTTTTGCTTCTGTTTCAGTGAAAAATAGGAATACATTTGCACTTTGTTCCTTGTCCCTTAATGTGAACCCGTACTTTCAGAGTTTGCGCCGGTACAACCTCAGGTATTTGCTTATGCTCAATGTGGTTAGGGGCGACCGCGTGTAAGTTAACCGTAGACTTATTTACTTTGCGGTCGAGCTACGAAATCTATAGTTGTGGAATATTACGAAAGTTAAAAGAGCTGAAAGAGTGAAAAAAGTTCTAAGGAAAAGACCGTTACAATCGTTAAATCTTACTACAAACCACAAATGTTCTGCGTTTTCATTTTGTTTTACACGAAGTTTTCGACAACGATGTGGTTGAAACAATCGAATGCAGTGAAAAACGCTAGATTCCATTGTAAACTAAATTTTTCCTGTTTTTTCGATCTATGTTTGCAGGCAATCAGCATCGCATGGCTTTACAACCCAAATCATATTGCGGGTGGCTGGTAATAGTTTAGCTGGTTTCGGGTGGCAATAGAAGCCGGTTTGGTGGGCGACCACACCCCGTGTGCGAGTCAAGGACTCGAACCAATTGATTATGGCTTTTTGGCAATTTATCGATCTTCAGTGGTGATAAAATTCGGAACAAACAAAGATAACTACCCAAACGTGGCAGTAAAAAACGCGAGTATTAGACTTATCGTCAGCGTTCGATAGTGAAAACAAGATATAGTAGCAATCAGAATTTGATTTTTATGTAATAGAAGAAATGATTTTAGAACTTTAGCAAGAGACATTCCTGAGTTGCGGTTTATGTTTATTGTTTGTTTCAAGTACGAAAAAGAGAGATAACGAGTTGAAAGAGTAGCGTTGCGAACCAATCCAGGGCGAAAGAAACTTTTGTGAAAACTTTTCGGAGACGCTCACCTCGTTGGTTCATGTTTCCTCGCATGGTGTCCAATCGGCTTTCGAGGTTCCGTAAGTTGGCCTCCATACCAGCCTTATCCTGAAAACAAATACCTAAGTTTGTACTCGAGTACCTACTTCAAAGTTTTTTTCATAAAACGTCGATCTATAGGTTCGAGAGTTTGTGTACATCAAACTACAAGCTAAATGTTGCTCCAAAGTTTTTTGACCAATCCGATGATCTATGTTTTCTCAAAAGCATCGCGATCTGTTTTATTACCTCATCAAGAAGAGGTACATGCTGGCCGTTGGTGACCAGTCGACGATGCTCTCTTCTCGATCGATAACGCCTGAATAATATGATTATTGATTTCATAGTTGTTTGTCTTTATGACGGAGGATGTAATAAAGGTAGACTGTTAGTCATGCTGTCAAACAATGGGAACAAAAGATACGATTTTCATTCAGAAATTGGAAATAGTTCCAATTTGAAATTTTACTTTACATGAAATACTAAGGTTTGTCGAATTTTTGAATCAAAGTCAGAAATGTGTGAGCTGAACGAAAGTTTACAAAACAACAAGGTTTTTTGAATTATTTGTGTTGAAGAAAGGTCTATTTCGGATGTATTCTTAGGAATAGTACTCATTATTAGTATTTTGTTGGGGGATTAACATGTAACATGTACTGTACCGTTGAATACACCACAGCAGACAGCAGCACAACAGAATGAGAAGTAGGAGAAGGAGAAGTAGCAGCAGGAGCCACCACCAGGGCCATCCTGCGGTCAGGTAGGGGGATGCTGGAAGAGTTAGGGAATGAGGGGAGTTAATCACACTAGAACTATAGTGGCAGATCAAAAATCTATGCGAAACATGAACCTGCGGTCGTTTTCACGTTTCACGCAGATCTCAGGATGTTTGCCAGTATGGTTTGGTGATAGGAAAACTTACACGTAACAAAATACACAGACCTTTTTCTGTTTGTAAAGTAGTAAGATGTTTGTTGGAAAATCATGCATAGTTAGTTATCGATTTTCACGCGCATGCCAAGTCTCACCGCGCGTAGATACACAGACAAATGAGGCACGGCAGCACGACGCAGATGGCAAGCAGGAGTGGCAGAATCCACCACCACGGCACCTGATGCCACCAGCCGCGGACGTCTAAACGTTGATGTGACGGTTGGAACGCCCGACTAACATTCAGTCACGCGATGGAGTTTCACGTGATTTCACGTGAAGAAAACGTGTTAAACAACCTATATGAGTACTAGAAGTCAAAAAACTGCAATACACTAAGTATAATGAGGTTAAGTGTATTTGCGTTCATCATTTCAAGAAGTTGTTCTTGCGTTTCCGGTGGATTAGCAGCTTGTTTGTTGATAGATCAAACACCGCGCGCGCAACGTACCGTCAGGCAGCCAGGCCATAGCAGGAATGGGTGGGCGCGTCGCCACCACTCTGCGTCTCCGCTGCCTACCACACCCTGCGGCACTATCTCGTCGGCCATCTAGCCTTCACTTCCTATCACCTATTCCCCCCTTCCCAGCACAGTTATCAAGCCACTATCAAATTAGCGCATTCTCGCACCACAGCGTTGTAATATGTTTAGCACGGCGCGCGGTCGTAAATATAGCCGATTTACAAACGCATTCCATAAGATTTTTCAGGTGATATCTGAAATGACGGAAAAAAATTATTTCAGTGGATTTGCTAACCAAACAAATTAACTCAGTGTAAACTTCGAGAATATTCGAGTTCGACCCAATTGAAGAACAATGCGTCAAGAGCTCATATGAGAGCAATGGTGAGTTTGCGCTTGAGATCCACAATATAGCTTCTTTCAAATCAAGAGTATGATATAGATTTGTCAAACCGTTGTGGACACCGTACCATCGATTTTGCATGGGACGGGGTTTGGCGAGCGGCCAGTTCGTCTGCGTATCATTGATCTACACTCTCTCTAAACTGCTGGCAGATAATCAACGACCGCTCGCCCCGCATCGCTCAATCAATCGAACCCTCTACTGTCTTCATGGGGAAAATGGAGACTATACCCTCAGTACCTACTGTCTCAACAAAAAACGCGTTTGGTGAAATATCTACACGCGTGGTGTTTTGAAACTTTCTAACCGACCTCTGAGTCTTCCGACCAGCGGTGCGCCGGTTACATTCCAAATGGTGTAGATCTCATAGTTGTACTTCTTGCCCTTCACCAACGGGTAGTTCAAGTAGCCACCGATAACCTTTCCGTCTCCGAGACGAACCTTCAAATAAATACATAAAGTTTGTAAATTGGAAGAATTGGGGTGTAAGCTGTAACATTGAAGCACTCGAAACGTAAAAATTGGCGTTTCATGGATTTTTGTCAACTTTTACACAACGTTCTACTTCATTTCAAATTAGTGGTTTTTGTAAAACCTGGAAAGCTATAATTTTCTACTTTTTTGCATTTGTTGTTTTGAGTAGTATTTCCGTACCTTTCTGGGTTCGGGTAGAGTTTCGAGGTTGAACGATGCCGCCACGTAGTAGGGGATCTTCATGCGGTTGGCGGTAACCTTGTCGGTCAACTCGGTCCAGTTGGTGTCTCCGGGAGGATCTCTCTCGTCCACGACAACATAGTAACGTCTGGAACAAAGATTTCGTATATTCTGAATAGTTTATTTCAATAGTATTTGAACTATATATTTCAATTAGTTGTTCAAGTAACAACTGCAGTATCACATAGGAAAGTCTGGTGATGAAAGCAATACGAATTGCTATTGTTTCATTCAATTTTTACAATCGAGTCAAAGAATAGAATTGGAATTCGACAACGAAATTCAAATGGTGACGTGAAACATGACAGGGTCCATTCCTATAGAACATTTTTCTGGCGAGTTTCATGGAATGTCACGAATTTCTCTTTGTTATTTTCGAGACAAAATGAAAAAAAATCTTTTGTTCTCCGCCCCTCTATGAATCAATGGTTCATCTCAGCATTAAGAAATGTTGGTTATGCAGTGAAACCGTTTCTTGACCCTAATACTATGTGATTGATTATCTCCTAGTCACCATTACGAACGGTTTCCCTTCGCTCGTAAACACTACGCGTTTTTGTCGCCATTACCAGTTGGCGCTGAGCGATTGGGGTACGAAAGAACATAACATTAGCGCAACTACGGTACTTGACAGAAATTTTTAGTGGATGCATCAGATACTCACACGTTTTTCATTAATTTGAAAATGTTAAGCGCCTCTAAATTAATGAACAATGGAGATTACCTTGTTCAGTACGAATATTGTTTTTAGAGTCACGTTAGTATCACGTTTTTAACTTACGTGACATTTCTCTCAGTAGCCGCGGGGTTGACGTCTACCTCCCAGAAGGTGCCGGGAGCTCCGATGTTCTGTACCATGTACGGGGGTGGTACGATGCAACAGCTTCGGCGGACCTGAACATTAAAACTCAGTTGAAGAAGCCACTATTAACTATCAATAAAAATATTGAGAATTCAACTACAGATTTGACAATAAATCTACTACATATGAGCATGCTCGACTTTTCCTTTAGCTATGTTTAGCAAAACACTTATTTATATTCAAAGCTTTGCTACGTTTGAGAAAACTGTTTCAAATTAAAAACAATAATGATAATGAATGCTCTGTAATCACCTCAGGAGGCTCGGTGCTGATCATCTTCTTGGGTGCCGACTTCCAGTGGTTCCATTCACCGTCAACCTTGGCGCGAACCTGTCAATTTGAATAGTTTATTTTTGTTTATGAAATACTACATTTATCTAAACGAAGCTTAGAAAAGGTGAATTTGAAATTATAATGTGATTTGTGTACCTGGAAGACGTATTGCGAAGGATTGTGGGGCAGGTTGAAGACCAGATAACAGAGTCTTCCACATCCGTCCTGGAAAATATATAATTGCTGACTGCTTGTTTTCACAACTTGAAACATTGAGTTTCTCATAAGAAATTCATTGGAATATAATTACTTCTGAGTAGTTATACTGAAAAGAGCAAAAAAGCCATTGAAAAAGATATATTCCTGTCGGCACCAGAAAAGTGCGATTTGCATGTAAAACTGATTAGTTTTACATTAAATAGACACTTCTGAAAAGCAGAAAAACACAGGTTTACTGTTAAAGAAACAAATATAATTTGATTCTTACCTTGGGACAGAGAAGTTCCTTTGCAGGACGAGCAACTTCTTCTACCCACACAGCATCGTTGGCCTTCAGTCGCAGGTAGCGGACCTAGAAAGCGATGTATATAGTTGAGGAGTTTTATTGACTGCGTCCAAGTTCATTAACGAATCTCATCAGCTTCGAAAAAGAAGTTTGAATGAACACTTGGTTGAACCAACCATTTTTCATACCTTTGGTAAGGTTTCTGCACTCGCCAACCGGAATCATTATTGTTACAACGTGACAAAAGTTTCAGATTAAGAGAACTTGAGTTATAGTTCAGCTTTGTGTTAAAATACTTCATTACCGTTATTTCTAGAAGTTACCTGATAGTCGCTGGCCATGTCCAACTCGACCGGTTCCCAACTCATCGATACGGCGAAGTCGGTTCGGTCGCACTGCTTCAGGTTCTTCACCATGAACCAACCAGGTGGCAGGGTGGCGTACGCGCCCCAGGCAACCTGAAATTCATATGAATGTTGAACGAGGTTGAACGAGGCCAAAACCAAGGGTTGATGTTTAGAAAAACTATGTGATATTTAATTATATTGCTTCGAGAGTGAGAGATGTGAACTTCACGTTTCAAATCCCATGCTACAAAGTCAGCTTGTTACATGATTTTTTTTTCAATTCGCGAAAAAACTCAATGAAGGATGTTACTTTGGCCGAAATATTCAATTCAGGCCGAGTTTTCACGACAAATGAATAACTACGAGCTTCGATGAGAAATTACAAACTCTCACTTCATTGTGATCTCTCGGGTGAAGTGTGACGTTGTAGACGGTGCTCGGATGAAGTCCGCGAATGACGTATTGCGTCTCAGAAGCCTCGACGTCGAACGTCTTCAACTGATCGATGCGCACGTTTCCGTAAACGGAGTGCAGTGTACGGGCTGTCAACTAAAACAAGAACAAAGTTGAGTGTCGAGTCTGTTGAAAAATCAAACAAAAACTCACAAACACATTGGGGGTAAAATTGAACACTATTTGGTACTTTGTTTGAACTGTTACAGGGTTGTTTGGTTAGATAAACGAACTGTACTAAATAGTGTTGTTCAGATTATAAAACTTTTCGAAGTTTTTTGACACCTACTCTGTATCCGCTGTGACTGCGTCCCCAAACCGGTTCCCATTCCACGGTTAGCGTTGTGGGAGTTCTGAAAGGACAAAATGAATGAATTTCATGCAGAAATCAACGAAACTAGTGGGAATTCCGGAGCACGGAAAGGTTCTGTGAAATAAAACTTGAATTTGTTCCCATAACAACATGCAAAATCTAGAAAACCAGTGTGAGAATTGTTTGATCATGGTCAAAATGATGTACAAGCGTGTCGTATTCCGGGAACTTTTAAGAGTTCTACGTTGCTTTGCCTCTTTACACTAACATCCTGCTCTAAATATTTGGTTTCGTAAAGATGCAACTACAAAACACAGTTCCCCACCTGTTCAGTAGTCGTAGAATGTGCCTCTGTCCAGGCGCCAGGGTACTGTAGGTTCCCCACAGAATATGTCCGTAACCAGAGTTGGTTCCAGCCTGGACGGTGATGTTGTACACGGTTTCCGGGTTGAGACCGTCAAACTTGATGGAGTTGCCGGGTACTGGTACGGTGTAGTTTCTGGGCGCGCCGGTGATTCCGGTGTTCTCGTCGAAGGGAGCGATAGTGACTCTGGAATAGTTCTGAATTTAAAACATAAAACGAATATTTCCAAAGAAATGAGAAGTAAAATCATCAAACAGTGTTATACATTACTGTCTTGATTGTTCTCTGATTACTGATGTACCTGATAGATTTCAACTTTTTCCGAGTAATGAACAAAAATTATTTTGGAATCAAGTTAATTTGCCACCAAAACCAATAAGCGAACTCTTTGGTTTAGCCTGTAGTGGTTATCTTTTACCTTTTCGCAATGTTCACCTTTTCACTTTAATGTTTAGTTTACCTGTAATGTGTGATGAGTTCTCTCTGCTCTGGGTCAAAGATCTCGGGTGGTACCCAGTCTACGTGCAGCATAGTGTCACTCTTCTCGATCAGATGAAGATCGGTGGGAGCTGGAAGCCAGGTCAGGATACCCTCGGCTGGAAATAACAAGCATAACTTGTTTTCAAAGCACATACATACCTTTCATTTGTTTGGTGTTATCGTTGGGAACTATAATTCAAAAAAAGCCGACAACTTACAATTTTCGAATCCGAAGTTGTCCACATCATAAATTATACGTTACAGTATCCTGGTTCAGTTGGTTTGACGTACACTATCTGAAACAGAAACACTCACCGAAATCGGTGGTGGCAAAGACAGCCGAAATGAACCACAGCTTGTTTCCCTCATCCAGTCCCTGTACGGTCACATTATATTGCGTGACAGCCTCCAGCTGGCGGAAGTGGTATTCGGTGACTCGTCCGGGGGTACCGTACTTTTTCGGGTTCTGGTCGAGAACGGAGGCTACCGAGATGAAGATCTGTATAATATTTTTATTTATTATAATGAGATTACCATTAAAATATTGACATGTTAATTCCGAGAGAGATGCCTTCAATTTTCAAACTTCTCAATTCGATACCAGCTTTGAAAACTTAGTCGAATTCGTTCACTCAGATTATTAGATTATTTGTGTATTTCGTATTCTTCACACGCACCTCGTAATTGTCGATCTTTTCTCCGATGACTGCTGGTGGGGTCCACTTCACCTTCAGGTTGTCGTGACCTGAATGTGAGATTCCGATAAAAATAATGAATAAAATCAATCGAATTCTCTGCTGAGATCAGATAGATAGTTTTGATAGTAGTGAAATGGGAAACAAGTAGTTATAAGAATGACAGACAGTTTTTTTGTGCCTAAAAAGCTAAAGTGGTAACGTCTGGGGTAGATGCAACATGTACCAATTCCTTTCAATTACAATTGATGTAATCGAGTTCCACTTGAAATCCTGAGCTTTTCATGTATTCATGAAATGCACGTACCGGCTGAGAGAAGTTTCAGGCTTCCGCCCAACAGTTCGTTGTCGTCCTTGCGTGTGGTCGAGAAGTAGTCGTTGGACCACTCGCCCCAGTTGCCCGAGGCGGATTGACCCTGAAAAAGACGTGGTTTAAAAAACCTCAAGGCATTTTTTATTTGTATGTTGACCAAAATAGCCACAGACCACACATTATAAAACATTGCAGAGATAAATACTACAGATAAATACTCGAGCAAAGTTTGAACGAACGTTCAGATTTGTTCGATCAAAGTGCAACAATTACGGGCAATTTTGGATAACAAAGTTATTTTCCAAAATCTGTTCTCTATGGTGCCTAGTTTGGAAATGAAAAATGTACCTGAACGGCGAATCGATAGGTGGTAGATGGCTGAAGTCCCTTGATGGTGGCACACAGGTTGGCGGAGGTGATGATTGGACTCTTGTAGCCGGTACAGGACAGATCGTCTCCGGACAGCTCAACCTCGGTCGGGTTAGAGTCGTCGGCTCTGAAAAAAACGATTTAACTAAAATTTATGTTACTTTTGGTTTTTACCGCTCAAATCGACATTTAACTACTTTCCCTTGTCTTTTCACTTGTCATTTTTGGTTTTTCTCACTCTCTTTTTGTTTGTTAACATGAGTTTAATAATATGTTAGCTGAAAAAGAGCTGCTGTGGATCAAACAACAATATTTATCTATTTCGTTAATTTTATACCTGGGACTGTATCTGATTCTATAGGCGGTGACAATAGCCTTCTCGGGGTAGGGTGGCAGCCAGGTGAGCTGGATCTGCGTGCTCTTCGTCTGAACTGCAGTCAACTCCCTGGGAGGTCCTAGTTCGGATCCGGTGGTACGGATCTCGAGAGGCTCCGACCACGGACCCGGTCCCTCGGCGGTGTAGGCACGAACCTGAAAACATAAACTTGTTGTAATTTTGGTAATTGTACACCCTTGCCTTTAGGATAGTACTGTACTGAATGCTTTACGTTTCAACCTCAGTTTCACAAATTTGTTCATTGGTCGATTCTGAAATATAGGAAAATGTAGAATAAAAAGAGAAAAGGAAAGAAAAGAGTGAACAAACGTTCATTCAATCTAGTGCTGATTGTTCCAAAGCGCACTTAACAGATATGTGACGCACTCCAAAATTCAAATCCACAGTAATCTTCCAATCGAATCTCAACGAGAACTATAATAACAGTTGCTCACGAACCTTCATTCTGTACAGGGATCCGGGCTGTAGCTGATCGATCATGGTGTTCAGTCGGGGTGTGACTCCCTCGCGAACTCCCTCGTTCCACTCATCGAGTCCGACCAGTTCGAACTCGTATTGGGACACATTTCCGTTCTGGTGGGCACACTCGGGAGCGTCCCATTTGAATCCTAGAAAACCAAAAGTTGATTTAAAAAAGTTTGAAGTATTATACTCTTTTTTCAAATCACAAATCGAGTGAGGGGAAAACAACAATTAATACATTGTATTGCTTTTCTGAGCTGTATTGTTCACTGGTATTTATGTGAACACTATCATCGATTAATACATGCGCTAATTTAGAAGAGGTTATTCAACGCACCGAGCTCGGAGTCCTTCCTGAAGGTTGACTGCAGGTTGACGGGAGGTCCGGTCGGGATGTCGTTGTCGGTTCGGAAGGTGCGGACGGTCTTGGGCGCTACGATGGAGGAGTGGAGTGAAGGAGGACGGCGAGGGGTAACTACCACCTGGAAAATTCCATTAAAAATAAATACGACAGTTATACAAGTTTCTACTAGACTGGCAAGAACATGAATCTGAGGTGTGCTTACATTTTTGAAACAATTGATGTCTCGATTTTGTGGAAACTTTTGAATTTCCTAACTATCGAGTCAAATTTAGCGGTTAGTGTTTCTAAATACCACAAGCTTAATTTCATGAAAAGCATATGGCAACAAAGTGACCACAGATAGATATAGAAACGCTATCAATATTTGGTTTATGTAGAGTTCATGTTGAAATGCTGACCTCGTACACGCTTCCTGGTGCAAGTTCCTCCAACATTATTTGTTTCTCTTGAACGTTTAACTTAGTGATTGGTTCCTGAAAACAGCAATGAAATAATAAACATTGAATCGATATAAGTAGTAACAAGTTGTGATCGATATACAAAACATTGGCGAATTAAATCGAACTCACATGAGTTCCAGTGGTAGCTTCATTGCAGCCACCCAACTGTTTCAGCTGGTAGCTAATATCCACACCGTAGTTCCACTTTTGATCCTGAAAAATATAAAATATATCAAACAATGTGTCTAAATTCACGGAATTGTGTATCTTATTGCACAAAAATGTAGAATTTTTTTGATCCGATACTTCCAACAACACCAAAATTTGATACAGCTGGTTCCAAAAATGATTAATGTGAGGATGCTGTTACGTTTTTGAAATAACTTCTATAGAATGAAATTAACGATTATTTTACCTTATCAGCCAGATCCCAGGTAACCAGAGCTTGTTTTGGTCCCTTTGGCTCCACTGTCACGAACAGCTCTCCGGGCAGAGATTGGGTGGTCAGGGTAACCTAGAAGTTTTTTGATGAATCACCAAACAAACCTCTAACACGTCCTTCAGAAAATGAGCTACTTTTGTTGAATTCAGTCAAAATTCAGACTGAAAGCTTATTCGGGAATTCCATGCAGTAATGATCAGGCGGCGTAGCAATCCGTCGAACCTCATGAGTAGTTCGTATAAGTTTCTTATGAGATTCTCAGGAAAATTTCATGAACTGCTAGTGAGATTCTAAAGTTGTAGCATAGCAGTTGCTAGGGTTTCATCAAAAGTTCATGAGACATTTCTCATGAGTTATCTCATGACGTTTTCGAGGGATTGCTACCGCGCCAGGAAATCAGGATTCAATTCGATCAAATCAGACAGTCTGGCTACAAGATGTAGAAGTATACGTTCGAATGATTGGGGGCTAAGAGTAGTGGCCGACCTTGTCACTCCATCTGCTGGTCTGCGGCTTCTCGTCGTCTTCTTTGGTCTGGGTGCGCATCTTGATCTCCCACTTGGTACCAGGCATCGTGGAGACAATCAACTCATTCGGCGAGTCAACATCGACCTGAAATTTTGATTTTTCTCACTCAATTGCATTTTTTTCATTTGTCATTCATTACGTTCATCCGTTACTTTTGTATTTTATAGGTTGTCCCAACAAGTTAACGCGGTAACATCTTTGTAGTGCCAACATGCGCAAGTTTTCAACGAAAATGATATCCCAGTCATTGCTAATTTCTGAAATTCTGTGTTTTTTGTTTATACTCACGATGAACTCTCCCTTGGAGGTGGTGTTGACGTAATCGATAACAAATTCGACATCGTCACAACGCCACGAGTCCTGGTCGGGTGGAGACCAGGTGATCTGAAAATGCGGAGGTTACATTTTTTCAACTTAACGTCACCGATAACCATTCATCGAAGAGTTGGTTTTTCATGAACACTGTGTTGTTTTATAAATTGGGTCACATCAAAATTTAAGGATACAGAGGTTGTTGTAGGAAACTATTACAGTCAAAAACTGCTTTACTCACGTGAAATATGTTGATAAGTCGTATGAATAGTTTTTAACATGTCAGTACTTCATTGATTATTTTTTATGCGTTTTGAGTTCTTTTGTTGTACTGAAACATACCTTCATGGTCTGGAAGTCGATGCTCTCCATCTTCACGTTGCTGGGTGGTTCTTCGGGGCGTCCGCACGAGGTCATCGCCTTGGTTTCCGGTCCAGGAGCACCACGTTTGTCGTTCTTTCCAACCACCTGTAATTAAATTCTTGTTTGTTGGGTCGTTAGTTGTTTAACTACTTCTGTGTTCTCCTTTCGTAAGTTTACGTAATTTACTGCAACATTCACTACTTGTACGCGATAGAGGCTACGCCTTCTACCCAACTCACACGTTTACAAATTATTTGCCTTCGTAAACAACAGTTTGTGCCATTATTCAATATTTTGAGGATACAGTTGGCTGTACTACATGTCTGAGATATGGATTACCTTCATTCTGAAGAAATAGATAGTTGCCGTCTCTAGGTTTTTGACCGTGATACGGTAGTCCGTGGAGCCGTGTCGGTGCTTGGTGATGCCGTTGTACTCTGCCCACTCGCTGTCATCATCTTCTGATTTGAACTCGAGCACGTAACCAACCACGTGTTGGGCCTGGAAAGCGATAGTGTGAGTACGCGATTGATTCGCGTTGCACGTGAGAAAACGTAATGATAATGTCGATTACACGAATGTTTATTTCATTTTATGACTGTTTATAAAATCTATTTACTTTGAAACTTTTCGAATTCCAGTTGAAGTAATGTTTTTCGAACTATTCCGATATAAGAAGCTGAGTATGTTCATCAACTTTTTGTTAAAAAAACGGGTTGGAAAAAGACTATATATGAAATGTACCTGATCCTGTGGTAGACCTTCCCACTTCAAACTGATCGAGTTAGGCTTGGTATCGGTGACTTCTAGCTCGCGCTCCAAAACAGGGATATCTGAAAATGAATAATATAATAGTCTATACAAGTAATTTGATTATCATAACATACTGAAATGTTTCAAACACTACATATTTGCAATGTTAAAAACTTAATAAGTTCATACAACTCACTCTGCTGTTGTGTTCTGGCGTTGAGCGTCTCGGACCATTCGGACCAGGCACCACCCTCAGTGTGAGCAGCGACCTAAAATGAAAGACACTATTTATCGATAAGTTTAGTTTAGTCAAACTCAATTAACGTCATAGTTCTCACCTTTCCGTTAGTAGGTTTGATACGTCTAAAAGTGAGCGGAAAGAAAATCATTTAAATCTGAGAGAATATAGAGAAAATCGGTTTAATGAACTATTCGAAACTGATCTGGAATAAATTTTTTATCCTCCAAAAATTCCTACCTGAATATCGTATTCCTGCTCGGGGTCCAGATCGACCACTCTGTAGCAGAGTCTGTTCTTTTTGTTGAAGTCAGAGCATTCCAGACGATCGGTCTCCACACGAACCTCCTTGTAGTTCAGCTGGAAGTAGGAGAGTAATTGAACCAGAATGAGAGGGACATATATTATGAACAGTTCCACGTACCCTTCACCAGAATTATAGATCTGGAAGCTTTGGAGTAGGTACAAGTCAAAAACAGCGTGGATGTTGGACATTTCTCGTTTAAACGTGAAAATTTTATCATTATCATGATGATAAACATTATGAAGAACAAGTTACCTCTCCAGATGGAGTATGACGAATGCGGTAGTAGTCGATCTGTCCGTGTGGGGGACTGGGTGGCAGGAACGAGATCTCGATGGCATGGGGGAAAGACGCTTCTTCCTATAATAATAAAAAATGTTGTAATATGTTTACTTTGTAAATTTTTGACTGTCTTCACACGTAGAATTATTCAAAGTAGGTATCACTTCACCTTTTTTGTTGATATCCACAAGCACCAAATTGTTTGAATTGGCGAATTATCAAAATTTTGTTCATTTATCGTGCCAGTTATATCTGCATTTGTAGAAGAACAACAAACCTGTAGATCACTGGGTGCGGGTGGTGCGGAGGACTGTGTGGTGAACAGAGTCCATTCGGTGAAGGGACCATCTCCCACCGCGTTGATGGCACGAACACGAACGCTGAAACGTGCAATTAGCAATACATGAACTTACTAAATTAAGCTTGATTAATTGAAGATGAGAACTTAAAAAGAGTTTTAGTTTTTTCAATGTACTTTACTCAAAATTTCTGTTGATCAATGAATACTGAATAGCTATATTATATGTGAAATGGAGACGAGGAGATCGTAGGTGTCGTAATTTATGGCTAAACGGAAAGCAAGAACTCCATTTTGTTGAATTCAAAAACGCACGGAATAACATGAAACTCTGTTTCGCTCACCGATATCAGTGTACGGAGTGCACGTAAAAGTGCACGAGAAAACGAGAGAATGCTCTTTACTCACCGATATTCAGTGTACGGAACGAGGTCGTTGAGTGTGAGCCTCTCCTGCTCATGGTGGGCGGTCGAGTTTTCTCCCCACGAGTCGAGGGACTCCAGCTCGTACTCGTAGTCGGTGATCTCTCCGTTGCGCTGCTCGCAGTCGGGTTCAGCCCACATGACGTCGGCGCGGTTGGCGGTAACCGAGGCCACACTGGAATCGCGTTGGGTTAGTTTTGAAGATAATGTGATTTATTTGAAAGTACATTCAGCGTATTTTTGGACTTGGGAAATTCGATATATATATATATTCAACACTTCTACTAAAGAAAAACTAAATTAGAGAGGTGATGAAATTTTGGGTGTTTCAAATTTTTCTTTTAACTTTAGGAATATTGATGAGCCAACATAGCTTGCACAGAATCCCTCTTTTTACATTTGAAATCCAACCTGAAACGTTGCAGATATCATGATAACCGAAATTCACCGCAGATTGGTTGGTGGTCCGGTGGGCGCGGCTTCCTCGGTTGTTACAGTAACCACAGAGGACTGGGGTCCGGATAGAGACGTGTGGGCGATTACGTGGATCTCGTAGGTGGAGTCAGGCAGAAGGCCTTCCAGAGTCTGCAAAAGGTGTCTCGATTAAACATAACAGTGTAGTGACGACAAAAAAAGTTGCAAGAGGTGGTCACAAATATTTGTAAAAAAAATTTTGTTTGGAATATCCCTGTTTTAGTTCATCAATGTACGACTGCAATGCCATCGCCAAAAGAGTCAAAATTTGAAGTCGGCTGGAAGTATTAGACATAGAGTTGTACATGTAGAAAACCAGCCAGCATATTGGAACTTAACCAAAATACAATTTTACTTTTTGGAATCAGAAAATGAACTGAAATGTACCTGAGTCTCGCTGCGCACGTGCTTCTCAATGGGAGTGGAGCTTCTGGGTCCACACTGTCCAATTGATTTCAGATTGTAGACGAGGGTGTAACCAGTGATAACTCCATTGGGGTCGGTGGGTGGTCGCCAGGTGACAACCACGGAGTTCGGACCACGGGGGGTGGCTGTCAGGTCGGTGATGGGACCAGGGGCACCTAAGAGTAGAGGTTCATAAAAAACACAGAAAGAACTAGAAACATGTTCTGATGAACATTTCCAGGTTATAATGTGTATGTAAATTGTTCTACTGATGCTTCGACAGAGTATATAGCGGATGAAACCTCTATTTTATGTATTTCACCGGTGTTTTGTCTAATTAAAAGTAACACAGCTCTATGTGGTCATTTTTATCACTTTTTGCAGCGTGATTTGAGTTTGGAGAGTGAAATGTGTTTCATATTGATACCCGTACCTTCGGCGGTGGTGATCTGCAGTTCTCTGCTCCACTCGGAGGCGCCGGCATCGTTTTCAGTGCGGATTCTGACGGTCCACTGCGTGTTCGAGGGAGAATCGAAGAGATGCTCGATCGAAGAACTGGAAATGAAAAATATGTTTCAGACGTGGCTCTGTAAGATGTTGTGAATTTTGAAGCGAACAAAGACCAGAGTTGCTTCGATGATTGCCATCAGTCATTTACCTATGAGATGTTGTATTTCTCATAAAGTTGGTATGTTAACCTCTTTTGGATGAAAACCTGCTTTTTTTAAAAGTTTCATGGAAAAAAGTTTTTCCTACCTGGCCAAATCAATCTCCTTTCTGGGGCTTGTTCCGTTGATGTATTCCAGCTTGTAGCGGATGTTGGAGCACAACCAAGATGCCTTGACTGGCGCCTGCCAGCTGACTCTCACCTAAAAACCTCGGTACTTTTTTGAACGTTAATAGAAAATTGTTGAGGTTATGAATTCTCTATTCTCATAGCGTTGAAATTCCAATGAAGAATTGAATGTTTTGTGAGAAGAAAACGTGACTTTTCATTGTTAGTTTCACATGAACTCAGATAACCGTACAAAACATCTGTCTGTGTTCTTTGAAAGTTCACGTTTGAGTGAAAAAGTGTACATCCGTACCTGTACATTGGTAGGAGCGACCAGGTTGACGTTGCTAGGTGGTGACGTGGGTGCGGCGCAACCGGTACGGCCCTGGGCTTCAGGTGAAGCGGTACCCACACGTTGCTTGTTGTCCACGACCTGAAGAAGCAGGACGTGATTGAATAAAATGTTTATTCGCGATCAAACATGTATCTGAGAGTTAGAAAACCACTTTTCGATAGAAATCCTAGGTCTCACCTTGATTCTGACAAAATACAGCGTATCGGGGTCGAGCCCGGTCAGCTTCTTCAAATAGGTGCGCTTCACGGCGTCGTGGCTCACTACACCTCCGATTTCTTGCCAAACTTGGGTATCGGCGTTTCTGCAAATATTTCGCTTGAAACTTTCTATTCGGATTAACAACAATGAAGAGTTTTTAACGTTCGAAAAGGTGACTTGCAATAATGATGATAGCATTACTCCAATATTGTTTCAAGAAGTATTTCACAAACCTGATCTCGATAATGTATCCCTTGACTCTGTTCTTCACATCGCTGACACCGTTCCATTGGACATCGAGTGCTGAAGCACCGTCAGGAGTGACCTGAAAGTTATAATATTGATGCACAATAAATGCAAATACAA
Source organism: Litoditis marina (assembly GCA_964036275.1). NCBI lineage: Eukaryota > Metazoa > Nematoda > Chromadorea > Rhabditida > Rhabditidae > Litoditis > Litoditis marina. Next base: position 1,957,394 of record OZ038435.1, on the reverse strand, counting down.
GAAATGTCATACAGTTAATAGCTACCACAAATATTCGAGCTACAGGCTCAAAAACTATTTAAAAAGGTGTTTAAAGCAGGACGATTAGGTGGACCAATTCATGCGCATCGGTCCTTTAAAATGCATTCGAAAATGTATTGCAGTTTGGAGGACTGAAGCATTCGAATTGAACCACATAATCGTCCTTTTTCAAGCTGTTTTTGCTCCGTATGATTCTTGTGGAAGAGTACTCCTAGTTAAAAAAGTGAGTCTAGTGTACTATTCGTCAACTACAACCTCGCCAAACACCTATTTTTGTCTCCTTGCCAAAGTGTGACCAAAACTAACCGATGGCATGGTTCCAACAATGGGGATGACGAAGAGATCGGTGGTGTATCTGGTCCAGATCTCGCGACCGAAGCCCTGCTTGGTACCGGCGGCGATCGAGATGTTATACGATGTTTCGGGGTTCAACTCATCGAACAGGTAGGTCAAAGTGGGGTGGTCAACGGTGTAGCTCTTGCGCTGAAATAATTTTCTGTACGTTAACAATTCATTATAGTATATATTTCAGTGTTTGTATTTTCATCTGTAGTTCACATTAGACAACATAGAGTGTTTGAACTTTCACACAGTGAAGCAAAATATGACCTTGTGTTTTGTGACTACTTCATACCAGAATCTGAAAGTTGTTTCGTTAGAAATTTCAACAAACGCCAATTTGAATTCTTAGCAAACTATTGAATACCTTGTCGTTCATGTCGTCCAATGAGACAATAGACACGCGATAGTTGACAACGTAACCCTTGGGATCGAGAGGGGGCACCCATCTGGAAGTTATGTAATTGAGAAAGTGTTAATGGTTATTTTCACTGGTTGTTTTTTCACAGAAAAAAATGAAAAGGATCTCGAACTCTTTTGAAATCAAAAGTTAGATTGTGCACAAATCAACAAAATAGTATTGGAAAATTGAAACTATCATTTCGGGGTCAGGTTTTGGATAGATAAGTGGAATTAATATTTTCTCACATAAGTGTTGAGAACTTGAAAACGAATCATCACTTACCTGATGTGAAGTGAGTGATCAGTCTTTTCGATCAAGTGAATTGCGCGAGGGGCGTCTGGCAGGACCTGCAGGGTGTTGGCAATAACCAACGACGACCAGGGACCGAAGTTTCCTGAAGAATAATAACATTTACTCAAATATGATTTCATGACTTCCTAAAAACGAAAAAAATTAGTTTGTCACTACCCGTTTTGAATACACAACTTGGTTTGCCACAAAACGGAATGATATCGGGGAAAAATGACTAATTTTACAAGTTATATGCGATGCAAAGTTTTCTTATTCGTTCGTTGTGAACGTTTCGAAATTGTTCCATTTTTGAGATGTACCTCCTTCAATTCTAGTAGCAACTCGGATACGGTATTGTTGTCCTGAATCCAGGCCTGTGGCGTTGTAGCAGAATCTAAAAAACTTGTATTATAGCCTGAATTCTTTTTCTATTACTAAGTTGAATTCAAAAAAAAATTTATTGATGATTTCATTCATATTTTATCAATTCGACTTGTTATTGTTGAACTAATATTTTTTGGGAATCTTATTAGCTCAGTTGTGTCCATAAGTTCACAGATAGAAATACATCATACTTTTATCCTGAGAAGTATCAGGTGAGAATAAGGTTAGATACCTGGGGCTCTCAGTTGGACACTGAATTGCCTCGTCCTTGATGCCGTGTTGCACCGAAACCCACTCGTTGTTGGGGCCCAGCATTTGGTATTCGACCTGAAGGGAACGTATGAATTACTAAACCATGAACACATATCATTCAAATTTCTACTAATGAACCACATTTCCTGACAGTACAAATCAACTCTAGTTTGAACCTAAATTTAATTTGATTAAAGTTGGCTACAGTAACTTTGTTCACTCTTGTTGTCCATTCCTGACGAGGTCAAATTTGTTGCTTATAGTCATTTTAGTTGAGTTGAATGAGCTATGAAGAAAAAGTAACTGAATAACCACATCACTGTTATTATAGCAATTTCAATTTTCTGTTGTTCCATAATCATAGGATAACTTGGAAATGTCATGAGGTCCGTTAGTAAGAAAGTAGTGAAGTAATAAATAGCAAAGTAATATTTATAAACTAATAATGTATATAAATTAATCTGAACAAATGTTTGTATTAGTACCTTGTAAGCGTCATGGGGTCCGTAGGGCGGGTAGGGTGGTAGCCACGAGACCATGAAGAAGTCGGTTCCCTCTTGAGCGACGACCAGGTCCTGGGGTGGTAGCGGCATGTTGGCCTTGGCGGTCATAGCATCCAGGTTCTCGGTGTTGGGACCTGAAATGCAGTTTTGATGGAAGTAGAGTTCTGAAGCTTGTTTACGAAAAGCACATTTGGTTCTCTTCAACTACATCTCGTTGAGTGAGAAACTCTTGCAACTAACAAGTCACCTTCGCTAATCAAAGTTGTCAAAATATGTTGGGTAGCTTAATATGAATAAAACTTGTCAATGTTGAGGACACACAAACGTTCTGTTCGGAAGGTCAGAATAGTAATATTCAGAAGTAACATGTAAGCTTTCGAATTTGTTCTCAAAATTTGAAACATACCTCCTCCAATGCTGTTGTAGGCCTTGACGCGCAGAACGTATTTAGTGAACGGCGTTAGTCCGTCGATGGTGATCTTGGTGTCGGTGGTGTTGGCGATCTGACGCTCCAGTTTGGCCCAATCGTCCTGAAAACAAGTATCGGTTACTACAGTTTCTTTTATTTGTACCGAGACTCACAGTGAACATACATTACGTTCAGTTCGTTTAAACTACGTGAATGATGTTGCTGGAAGGAAGAGAAATTTTTGTTTCGGTTTAGTTTTTAGAGAGTGACAAACACAATGCATGCACATTACAACATTTGTATTACTATTCATTATCTTTCAGTTAATATACTATGGTATATCAAATAATACTTCATAATATCTCAATCAATATATTGTATTATTTTTATTACCTGTCCCAGAATTTCGTATTCATAGTTGATGATGTGACCGTGACGCTGCGAGCAGTCGACTGGTTCCCATTGGAAGGAAAGAGATCTAAAAAATTTCGAACTGCAAATTTCGTTTCAATTTAAAATAATGAATTTTACTGATTTTTATTCTATGAAGTTTCATATGTTTTTTCAGCGTTTTACTGCATACGTGATGTTTCGTTTCGGGAAATTATCTAATTTTCGTAATTGTTCAAAGTGTTGACTGTACATTGAGAGGTTGACAAAAACATTTGACAACGAATGCTTCTAAAGTGTGTTTTTCGTATGAATCTGACACACAACTTTGGAATTAAGTATTCGTATTTGCCTAAAGTTATTGATCGGTTTTCTATTGTACGTTCTTCGACTCCTAACTGTTCTATATCAGTTAGAATGAAGTTTGTATTATTATTAGTACCTTTCGAGAGCATAGGTGAGTTCCAGATTGAGAGGGGGCGATGAGGGCGGCTGCTGTTCGGTGGACACCTCCTTCGTCTCCTCGGGACCCAATTCAGTCGTACGGGCACGGACTCGTACCTAAAATTTTATGGTAGAGTTTGTTAAGAGTAAAATAACTGTTTTCTCATTTGTCACTGAAATTCCCACTAGATCCAATTGAACTAAGTTTATTTCCAAATTTGATTGAAATATCTCGAAAATTTCACCAAGAAAAACAGTTTCTGTTGTAAACGAATTTCAGCACTACACAAATTTGATCTACAGTGATCAATAGTGTGAAATGATTCCTAACCTCGTAGAGGGAGTACGGTAGCAGTCCAGTGATAGTATAATCAAGGTCCTTGTGGTTGTAGACGGTGACAAAGTCACGACTGACGTCACGAGGGTCTTCCTCTGGACAGGCAAGACGATGTTTCAGTCTGAAATCAATTAGTATTCATAACACTACGAGGAAATTTCAATATAAAATGTTAATGCCTATTTTTTCTTCTCCATTCAAAGTTCTCTGTTTCACGGACACAGGAAAAATAATGCTCTATCATGTGTTAATGTATGACAATCGAATTCAAAAGCTAGCCTCATCGACGAAAATATTAGTTCGGTGAATTTCTTCTTCCGCACTTTCTTTCCAAATATCAGTTCTCCTCACCTGTAGCTGATGTCGTATCCGACAATAGTTCCTCTCTTCATAAGAGGGGCCAACCATTGTACGTGAACCTCGTTGGGCGAGAGAGCCTTTACGCGCATGTCGCGCACCGAACCCGGCGCGCCCTGGCGAGTAGTTACAGACTGATCAGCGGACCACGGACTGGAATTTAGTTCCAAATTTCGATTGGATGGAGTTTTTTCTGATTTTGATAATGTTTTCCCTGCTATGCGGAACTCCAGCTCATCAAATCTGCACGATTTCAGTTTCAACCTTTGCAACTTTCTGTAACCTGATAGAATACACCAAACTACCTAGACTGCTCAAAAAGGTAGCCTGTTCCCTGAAATGTTTTGCAAAACTGTTAAAACACATATTTGCAGGTTCGATTACTGTTCATTGATTACTGACCTCGATCCAACTTGGTTGGTTGCTCTGAGCTTGATGACCCATCTTTGGTTAGGTTCAGCTGGGAAAGTGTACTCGGTCTGGTCTCCCGGCACTTTGAGAATCTGTAACAATAGGAGTGAAATAATGAAAAAATTACACAATAGCTGCAACTAATTAGTGAATGTATAGAGTACTCAAATACTTGTGTTGGAAAACTGAAAAAATTTCACAAATCAACTTGTATTCTCGATAGAAACTTTTAATTGAGAACTGTTCGATAGATTTTCTATTCTGCCTTGTCAGTTTTTCTTCCTATAGGTTTATCTCACCTGTTCCGGTCCGTTTCCGATACGGTAGCTGATTTCGGTGCTCATCTGGTCGCACATCCAAGTGTTCTTAGCCGGTCTCGTCCACGAAACGCGTACTTCGTTGGTGGATGGAGCGTCGACACGGATTCCCTTAAAACTCCAAGTATGATACAACAATTAAACTGACAAATGTGAATTTCGGTAGTTTCAATGTACGTTCCACGAGTTACTGTAATAAACTTCCAGATAGTGTTTCTATAGCAAAAGTTATCCAACAGTTTGATATTTATATATTCGGTGTTATGACTATAACAACTATTTGTTCTTGTAAATCCTGCCTGTATACTGTTAGTGCACACATTTGAGTGAATAGGTCAATAGTTATAATAGTCTCTACCTGAGGTGGGTTGGCGGGCGGCGAGCACTTGGTTCTGGCGCGAACTTCGGGCGACGGATGCGACTGCTCGTTCTGTCGCGACACGACGCGGACGCGTAGGTCGACCACCATGTTCGTCGGCAGGTTGTCGATCTAAAGTTTGACATCATTCACTGGTTGACATACAATCAAATCGAAGAAAAGTTTGCTACACTATTGTATTTCCTCTGTTCTCAGAAATGACCTGTTTTCATGATTTAGGTCGTCCAAATTGCTTGCAAAGTCGATAGGTTTTACACTGGAAGAAACAACATCGCACGATCATGAAACGGATGTTTTTATCAGATATTTTGGTTGAGGATATTCCATCACTTTAAGCGAGTTAGAATAACTCACTCTGGCGGAGTAGGTGGTTTGCGAAGGATTGGCAGGAATACGTCTGGGGTGCATCTGCCAGGCTTGGCCTTCCAGCCTGAAAAAATTATTTTATGATTTTCATTCCAGTATATTTATGCTGACTTGGTAGCTGAAACAGTATACTTTTCATTCTACTGCGTTTGTAACTCGATCACGCTATGCTGTTCTCAATATGTTTTTGCTGTACAAAGTATGTTTTTGTATGATCAAACTACAAGTTCAACCGAACTCAATGATAAAACTACAAAATAATTCAGATACTCACTTGTACTCGACAATGAATCCGCCGGCCTCTCTGTTTCTGCTGTCCCACTCGATGGTGATAGAGGTGGCCTCCTCGGCGATTACACGCGGGGCGACCGCCAACGCTGTCAATGGAGCAGCGTCGGTGGACATGGTGGCAGTGGTACCCTAAAGATCAGCAATCTAGCTAACGATTACAGGATAAAATGTGATGAATATGTTCAATATTTGACATTATCATTCCGATTTGATCCCCAACCCCACACAAGCCCTATGGTTCAGCTCATTTATAGCCATGACCCCTCGAGGGAAGCATGTATTGGTTCAGTCAGCGTTGCTGATAGAGATTCATTCAGCACGTTTTGGTTAACAGTAACTTAAAAATTTGATTTTGAGACAGGTTTGAAGGAGAAATGGAACTTACGCCGCACATCTCGCGAGAAGTGGATGCCTGTACGGTAACATTGTAGGTGGTACGAGGACGGAGGTTGTCAATTCTGAAATTGAAAAGCTCCAACTATGCACGAAGTTCATTACTCTTGGTAAAAGTGCATTCATACGTGAGCTTGCTGGATGAGTTCACCTAATTATCTCATTATCAGGCAAACATCGGTCAAAAACCACATGTTCTTGTATAATAGTTGTGACATGTTGATGCTATTTACTGGTTTCAATTTCCTTTGAGAAACGGATGGTTCAACTTTCGGACCGTTTCTAAAGACAGACAGAACTGTTGTGTTGAGGACGATGTAAAATTTGGTGTTTTTAAATTGTGCCATAACTTTTTTTCCATTTGTGACAAAGACATAGTTTCACCTGTACTGGTAGGTTGCTCTGTCCACATTGAAGGTCTGTGGCCGGGAAGATCCGTCTACGGGTTGGATGTGCAGGCGGAAGGCGGTCACGCGCGAGCGGTCGGCGGGACGGACAGTCCAAGCTACCGTCAGAGAGTTCTCGGTACCTCCAGTCTAGAAGAATGCAAATGATGAAAACAGTCCCAGCTGCGTTGGTTTGAATTTTCAGAATTTAAAAAAGGAATACGTGTTGCACTAAAACATGAAACGTGTTAATATTTTGTGTTTATCGCAAATAAACAAATATAGTTAACATATAATTGAACATTTCAAGCATCAACCCACCTTATCAACTGTCAGGACTTGAACGGCAGCCTCAGTGACTTTGGTGCGTTCGGGTTGCGAGTATGGAGACCAACCAGAGTCCTTCACGTGAGCAGACACCTAAAGCCCGAATAATCACGTGAACTGTCTCATTTCTACTTCTGACTAACTCTATCTTCTTCTCTTCCTCATGCTTTCTCTCTCTGCCTGTATTCTCTCTCACCACTTTTCCCCCTCTCTCTTTCCACAAGTTTTCTCTCTTTGGGTCTCTCTCACTCTTTCTCTTTCTCTCTCTACACCTACTCTGTCTCCATCTCTCTCTATTCTATCCAAAAATATTGTACAAAGTCACGGTCAAACATACTTGGAAGTCGTAGGTCTGCTCTGGTTTCAGGTTGTCGATTCTTCCGCAGTGCAGACGGGCTCCCGGTGGGGTCGGGGGCAGCCGTTGTCGCTCGATCATACGCTGTTGACAGGGAGACACGGCCGGGAACTGCTTCTCCTGAGAAAACTTTATTTATTATGAAAGTTAACATGAAAAGGTATGTAAATACAACGTGCATTTTTTTTTTACAAAAATTCTGTCGTAGTTCTCATGCAGAGATCCTGAACCGCGGTTTTTTTGTGTGAATACTTAGTTCTTCTCTAGCAATTGCTATCTTTCTCTTCCTTATTCTCTATCTGGCGTGCCATTTTCTTGCTCTCTATGAGTATTCCAAGCCCATTAAATGATATACTTCAATGTATAATAATACAAAATTCAACAAACCTCGAACTTCTGCGTGCCGCTGACTGCGTACTTGCACTTGTACTTGTCCACGTATCCATTGTTGGGGTGGGGCGACTGCCAGACCAGATGAGCGTTGTCGGCGCCGGTGTCCACGACTCGCACGAAGGGCGGGGCCTAAATTTGCGTTATACATCTATCGTCGTCTTTTTTTAAATTATTTTTCCTATAAAACTTATTACAGAAATGCAACTGGTACCCACAACTAGCACGAAGGGTGGGCCTAAAGATTATAGTTGAAGTCAAACTTGAAACTCGAATTCAAACCACAAAAACTTCGATATCGGACAAAAACAAAGCCTACAAATTGGGTTCTAAGTAATATGTAGAATTTAAATATTTTGTATTTATGAAAATCGTGTTTTAAACTGTGAATTGTTGTCGAACCAACCTGAACAGTCTCGGCGGCGGCTGTCTGGAAGGGAACCTCGGTGGACCAGGGTCCGGCTCCGCGAGCAGTGTAGGCACGGACCTGAAATTAAACAAAATTAGATTTCGTTGTGAGTTTCTTTTTAGTTTTCAATTATCAATATTTTTTGCCAAACGATTAATGTATATACATCATCCTACTATCTTACTCTATTCAGAATGATCGTTGATGAATACAGCGACGAAGTGATAGGATTCTATCAATGCTCTTTTATGATTTTATGCAGCGAAAAAGTGCACACAAAATTTGTTCGTTTCAATACGATCCTATCTCACCTTGACGTTGTAGCGCGTGAATGGTTGAAGATTGGCGATCTGGGCGCGAGTTCCGCGGATGTTTTCAGTGGACTTTTGCACGGATGATCGACGGTCGGCGGGAGTGACTTCGTACTCGTACTCGGTCAGCTCACCATTGGTCTGAAATATCTGACTGACATACTTCATTATGGGTTGAGTTGGGTATTACGAACGTTCAATAGTACATGTTCATTTCAGTTGTCAATTGTTTTGTTTCATTCAAACCTGTTTCGCTATAGAGCATGTTTTAGCAAATGAGGAAGAACTACACTAATAAGAATCACACTACATCTAACATTGATCAGATTTTCTTTTCCCAAAGTTTAGATACAATCCCTACCTGGAGACAGGGTGGTGCCTGCCAGCTGACGGCGACATTGGTCTCTCGAGTTTCGTCCACCCGCAGGTAGACGGGTGCGGCGGTGGGAGCGGCCTGGTCGGTCTGAACCTCCTGCGAGACACGCTCGCCAGCCAGGGTTCCCTTGGCGGCAATGCCGACGCTGGAATGAGAGAGTTACCAATGATTTCTTGTTCTCCGTGAGGAACTTGAGAAAAGAATTATTGGGCACAGATGTGTATACTTGGCAGCAATGCCGACACTGAAATTTCAAGTTAAAGATATATATTGTTCAACTGTTATTGTTTGAAAGTGACTCCCTGACTGGTCTCAATTTGTTTTTTCATGTCTCTGAGTTCAGAATTAGAGAGTTTGAGATAATTCACATGAGAAAAAACTCGTAGTTTAGTCTGCTTATCATACATCAGTAGCAAAAGACCAACCGATATCTGGAGTGAGGTAGTAGTCCGGTCAGAACGTGGTGGGGTCCGGTGGTTGTGACGGTTCTGGGAGCTTCCTGTACGTTTTCGCACATACCCCTGGAAAACAGCGATTAAGTGAGCATAGTAGAAACTTTGCTACATTTTGTTCATTATGTTCAAAAATCTGTTTGGCTCTGTTTGCAAAGTTTGAAAATCAAACTAATCTTCTCACTGGAATAGCTTTCTCATCTTTTGAATCTACAAATTTTCCCAAATGTAATAAAAACCGATGAAACATCTTCAAGATAGAAATTGAGAGTACTCACTTCGAGACCAGTTGATAGGTGACTTCGTATTGTGAGATGACTCCGTTGGGGTTGGTGGGTGGTCGCCAGCTGATTTGAAGAGAGTCTCCTCCGCTCATCGGTTGAATTCTAAGGTCAGACACGGGGCCGGGAGCGGCATCCTAAAATCAATAGATTTAAAATGTAATACGTATGTTACATTGTTACAATGCAATACAAATGGTGTCAAATGTAAGATAAACTTCAATATGAGCTTGTGGATAAGAGCCGCCGAAAGTTGCAAAAAATGCATAATGCCGATAAAACACGTGATGAATCATTACAAACTGTATTTATGTTATCAAAGTTTCTCTTTATTATTATAAATGACTTTTCTGTGTAATAATTACTCTATGGAGATTTTCGGAAACATACCTGTGTTTGTGCGGAGCGAGTCTTCGACCAGTCAGAGATACCAGCGGGATTTCCGGCTTGAACTCCGAAGTCCCATCTGAAATTAGTTAATTAACTTATTCTTATGGATATTACTATTGCTAGCACACATTTTCAAGAGAGCCAAATTGTTTAGTTTCTAACGTTCGGATAAATTTACACATAAAATGCATAATGTTATGCGGTGGAGACACAAAGTTCTACTAGAATGTTGGCTTTTATTTGCAAACGTATTGTTTGTTCGAAACTAGAACCTTTTATGTACTCACTTCGTGTAGGGATCGGACTCGAATACGACCGAGTTCTCTCCATTTGTCATGTTTTTGAATCCCTGAGTTCTCGGGTTACTGTACTTGACGAGATACCAGAGACGATCACAATTCCATTCGGATTCGTGAAGAGGAGCCCAGGTCAGACGGATTTGAGTAGGTCCGATGGGGTCAACCTGAATTGAAGTTGGAAGTTTTCAATTCTGACATCTTTTGAATACTTGTAGTCAATGTGCGGACGTGAACGTAAATAATGTACTATGACACGTACACGACTTACGTGTTACCTGCTCTATTGAAAAACAAAAACGTAATGAGATTGTCACAAAATGCGTTGCTTTAGTGCTCAGTTTTTTACCATTCGCTTCAACTCATCTTACCGACCTATACAAGTATGTGAATTTAGATTCAAAGAAACGGGCGCACTTAAAATCGAACCAAAGCAAAATCGCATCGGTTAATGTACCTGCAGGTTGCCGGGAGCTCTCCTGGGTGGCTGGCAGCTGGACTGGGTCTGTACCGACACGATGGGAGAGGTGAAGGCAGTACCGCGGTTGGGGTCCTTGGCTACGATGCGGACCTACAAGTTCAAAATTAGTTTATTGGGTTTCAAAAGATTCGATTTTTCGAGAAGTACGCCTGTACAGCTAATGATCTTCTATTCCGCCGTGTTTGTAGTTTTAATTGACTGGTTATTTTTCGTGAAAGTTCGTAAATCATGGCGTTTATAAAACAAAAACAACGATTTAATACCCTGTACTTAAGTATTTTCGTACCAGTATTTCCTATAACATTGTTTTTCATTGATTACACGAACCTGGTAGATATGTCCCTTGGGCAGCTCTCCGAGAATGGCAGAATACGGACGTTGCCAGCCGGAGAATGGAATCTATAAAAAGTCAGAGCTAACATGACGTTTGAAAATACAGGTTGTATTGAGACGATAGTATGTCTTATAATAAAACATTTTTGTGCAGTAACCTGCACACACTCAAAACACACGAGAGGAAGTTCATCAAGGGTGGCAGTACTACTTTTGTTCAAATACCTGTGTTCTGTACTAAAAACATTCTTATATTTCTTTTTGTAACCTAACGTGTACTCACGGGTTGTCCCTGTTGTCTCCAGCGTTGTTCGTGAGATGCCTTGAATTCGATCACATAACTTTCCACCATGTCTTGCACATTTTCCTTTGATGTCCAGGTGATGATGGGCACTCCTTGTCTGAAAACTTGAATGTGGAATGGAAAATAGTTGTTTCAAGGCAGTAACTAATCAACTATCGTCAACTGATTAGTTTCCCTACACTTTTAAATGTACCATCAACGTACCAAAGTAGCAATTTAAGTTCTTGGGACTGGTTTACTCGTAGTTGGTTTACTTGACCAGTAACTTCCAGAGAATAGACTAAGATGAATTGGTTTATTCATAATTATCTTATTGAATAATTTCTTACAGTTGAGCAAACGATTTCATACCTGTAGGAAACCTGAGGTCCGACCAGTAGTTCGGCGGCAGCCGGGGTGTGCGCCTGTGCGGCCGGAGTCCAAGATGAGTGACCGGCCGAGTTTCGGGCCCGGATTCTCACCGACCACTGCTGGTTGGGCTGACTGGCGAAGATGTGCGAGGTCTGACCGCCGCTCACGATGGCGGTTTGCGTGCCGCGTGGTTCCAGAACCTGAATCGAATTTCATGAATACAAGTTGACTTAATGAAGACTTTGAAAAAACTGTAGGTAGTTTCACGTTCTATAATTTTCACCGAACTTCAAGTATGAACTTCATAGTTTCCAATTTACGTTCATGAATTATGTAGTTCACGGCATTTAATACATAGCAATTGAGAAGTCAATTGTACGTTCGTTAAAAAAACTCACCTCGAGCTCGAACTGTACATCAGCACATCCCCAGGTGCTCTGAGGTGGCAGGGCCCAGGAGACCTTGACGTGAGACGCATCGGGAGCCTCGACTTGCAAGTGAGATGGAGCGTGAGAAGGTCCTGAAAATTTGTTTCTAATTCTGTAACCTCAAAAAGATAAATGTTTCAGAATGAAGCAACTCATACCGATTCACTTCACAGCGAAAAAGTGAGATACAGGCGAGAATGTGCACGAGTATTTGGGGTTCCAGAATTTTACGTGATTTGATCTCCAAAAATGACTTGAATTGAACCGAAAAAAAATGAGATTTCTTACCGGTGCAGCTGCTCTTGGCCGAAGCTTCAGAGCTCACGTACATCACGTAGGAGTTGCGGTCAAGAACCTGAAATTAGAAACATTTGTATCGATTCAGTCCGGAATTTGAGTACAAATTGAGGGTAAAAAAGTTAAAAATTCCAGAATTCAACAAACCTGAATGTGTACGGCATAGGTGTGTCCCGACTGCAGGCCGGTGAGCGTTTGGGAATAGTCGAGGTTGTCACCGATGTAGGGAACGATTTGACTGAAACGACAGATTTTTCACGAATAAGTTCAAAACATTCCGTTGAGCAAAACCTTTTGAATACATTTCGATACCTAAGTCACGTGATACGTGGAAAAACTCGCGAAACTCTGGTGTAACTACTGTTTTCGAATGTGTCACGTGACTTTAGGTTTGACCATTTGATGATTGTTTTGCATTGTTTTGCAAAGAAGAAGAAGAAGAGAACAGAAATAAAATATAGACAAGCTTTATAGAAAAAGCAACGAAGAAGCTAAGCGTTGGTGTACCTACCAATCCGAGGTTAATCCTGTTAGCGGAACTTTCCATCTAAATAGAGGAATAGGAAAGGTTAGTGGGTTAGTGAAACGTTAAGAGAGATATTTCAAAACTTTCTATCATTCAAATTGTAGATATTTTTCGTGTCAGGAATTGGTACAACTGACACATCCTATTGTATGAATGTTGGCATTTCAACTCCACGGTATGCAGTTCAATTTTTCAATAACTATGTGTTTTCGCAAGTATTCAGGATCCGAAACGAATGTATAGAGGATTTACTTGCTTCAAACGAAAATTCATACTTTATTATTCACGACAGTCTAAAGCCGAACATAGGTTAGGATCACATCTTTTCTACCTAACTACTAACTTCATAGTGAAAATTTGAAATATAAGAGGGAACTTAATTCTGCCTCAAAGTTATCCATGTATACTGTGAAAGTCCACGATGGGTTAGAAACCGAGCACAATTTGTTTTTTTTATAGTTTTGTTGGTTGACTACTATGTCTATAGTGAAACTGAGATTTATCAAAAAAACTTAATTCTCACCCGTAAGGATTCCAACCGGAGACTTCCGTGCGGAACTGAATCCGGTATCCGAACACGCCGCGACCGTCTCCCTCGCTACGCCATTCGACATGAAGATCGTTGCCGACAGTTTTGACTCGGGGTGCGGAGACGAGAGCTACAAAGATCAAAGATCAAAATACAATTCCTATTGGTGGCAGTTGTTAGTCTCTCGAGAATCATCAGGTATCTTTTCGTGCGAAAATGAATTGGGGTTTGGCAGTTTACCGTACCAACTCTTCGCGTAAAGAGGGTATAGATCATAAAGACGCTATCTATCTGCGTGTCTCTGATCTACAAACTCTTTCTGTCTTTTAGTTTTATGATAAATCAAATTTTTCTTAGATGATGATATTCTCTCGGAGGGTAGACCACACTGTTAAAAACGCAGAGAAGGGTAGAGGATACAGAGGTGGCAGCATTCAATAGAGATAGTAGTAGAAGTAAACAAACAAACAAACAAACAACAAAGAAAACAAAAACCAAACCCATTCCGCCTTTTGATTGGATGAAAACAAATTTTCTGCAGCAGAATGGGTCTGGCGAACCAAGTTGGCAAAGTAGGCTCCGCCCACAACAAACAGAACAGCATGCCAATGTCTACCTTCACCGCTTACGTCGCGGTACGGTCCGTCGAAACCGGCGGTGTTGCCGCGACACCAGAAATCGGTGCGCGGGTCGCACACGGCGCGTTTCACGCGTCGCGAGTTTTCACCCGCTAAATCAGAACGGTCAACAAGGACAACACAGACAAGTATACCCTGACAACCAGAATGGACAGAAGTTGTGTACATCACCAGTAAACAAACCGACCCTTTAGTAATCATTTTCTGTGTAACAAGGTAATCATTTGAAATATGTCTTTACGAAAACTAAGAACAGAACAACTGTACAAAACATTAAGATTAGGATATTGTTCTTACTTCTGAAAAGTGAATTTATCGTTATTTTTTTCTAATTGTGGACCAAGCACCAAAGTATACACATACTATATATTAGTTTAACAGGACACACATTGGACTTAAAATCGAGAATGGCTAGAGTACTGTGAGATTTGAAAGGGATTTGAAAACTCACATTGTTGGGCGCTGGTGAAAACGGCCTGTCGAGAAGAGGGGCCGGATCCGGCAGAGTTTACGGATCGCACCTGATAATAATGTGTTGTTGCAAAAGTTTGACTGTTTGTAATATATTCTCCAGTTGGGAAAACTCCAATAAAATATTTACCAGAGCCAGAACTACACAAACAAATCTAAATTTTTGTCTGAAGACGCTCACTTTCAAATAAAATCAGTTTGTTCCATTTTAAGAAACAAAGTTTGACAAACAAAATGTCGGTTAAATAGAACAAATTAGTAGTTGAGTTTGCAGAGAGTTTATTCTCTCATTAGTTGAGTTCTGCCGTACCTCCACTCTCCAGTCTCCCTGAGCTGGTCCGTGGATGTCATAACTGCGCTCGTTTCCCGGCACACGGTGATGAATCTGATTGCCGTTCTGAAATACACTTCAGTTAATTGATTAAAAAAATTCTAATGAAAACTTCTCGATCGCTATATTGAACAATGTAAATCTAATCGATTTCCAGCTCCAGTGTTTTAAAATGGCTTTGATTGCTTGCGCACTTTGTATATTGAGTAGTTTGTGTTGAAGAGCGTGATCATAAAGATCATAATCTATTTAGGGCTTGAATTCGCTAAAGTCCTGTTGTCGTAAAATCTGTAAAGCTCAGTTGATCTTCAACAGTTTACCTGAGTTCCGCTGATGAAGAAGTATGTCTTGCAGGCGGCATCCTCAGTGGGGGCATTCCACGAAATACGGACCAAGCTGTCCGACACGCGGTCCAGGCGAACGTTTTCAGGTGAGATGGGAGCTGGAAATACAATAGTTAGGATGAAAATGGCATAGCCTCAATGAAATCATTGAGTATGGTTTTGTAAGGATAGAAACACAACTTTTTGCACACAGCTCTGAGCTACAATTACACATTAACTCGTGGTTGTTGCACGCGCTTTCAGCTTTGAGAGAAACTATCTGAAGTTTAAAAAAGTTTTGAACATGTTGTTGTTCCAAAAAGTTTTGTAAACAAACAAACTTTGGCACTTGACGGCGAATGAGGTGCTGGTGGATGTGGCAATGGTGCTCATTGATTGGTCCACGGCACGCACGCGCAGGAAGTACTGCGAGGCAACTGGCAGAGAACCGAGAGCCTGAAAAGCATGATCGGTGAAATCCCCACCCCTACTCCTAGATTAGTTTTTATAAACTTATCAACCTAATTTTTTTTACATTTGGTTTTACCCTTCAAAACACATGTTGGAGGAAAAACTCTTAACAACTTATGCAATACGCGAAAGCATTGTCAATCTTCATTTCTTGATGTGAAGACGCAACTTTGAAACGTTTGGCAGCGGACTGTAGAGTTGCACATGGATGACGACTATACCTGTCTGTAGTGGCTCTGGGAAGGCTCATTTCTTAGAATTCCTCCGCTCTCTCTCCATTCGCGCTCATTGTTACTGCGGATTTCCAACTGGAATGTACCCATGTAGTTATCAAATTTATAAACAAACTTTAAGAATGTTATATAAAAGAATCTAAAGTGTGAACCAAAATTGCTTATGATATTTCAGCTAGGAACCATTGGTAATATGTTTGATATAGGGTTTCGGGTTTTCTGTTTTCTGTTATGAGCAACGCGAAAAAAACGACCAAAATTATCGAAAACAAGTTTGTTTTGAACTCGAAGGTGATCGGTCCCCAGTTGCCATTTCTATTCGATTCGTTCAAATCGAATACCCATTGCGGTGATTAATCGTTTTGTTCACGGTCAAACCCAGCGAGTTTGTGTCATTTTGGTTGAGAAATGGAATTGCCGATTGCGACAGTTTGAGATGACCATCTTGATGTATTGTTCTGACTCAGTGAAACTTTTTTTGAATCAAGAAAAATTCATCGAGTTTCATTGTGTATTGTTATCTGGGCCAAAGCTAGCTTCTAGTCAAAAATTAACATAAAAACCAGGATGAAAAAGTTTTTGCGGATTCATAAACCCAATAGTGAAACTACAATGTTTATAGTTTGGTTCCATGAACCAGATCTACAAAATAGTGCCTTTTGAAATGATTCCAATCTTTTCTTCAGTTTTTCATAAAAATTGTTTCTGAACGTACCTGGTATCCGTATACCTTGGAGGTGTCTCCATCAGCTGTCCAGTAGGCAACCGATCGGGATCCCTGCTGTTCGATTCTTGGTTGGGACACAGACACAGCAGAATTCTGGGGCTGATTTAGACCAGCTGAAAGGAAAAATTGTAACTTCGAGTTGTGTCAGATACCAATATAAATGTGTCGGCCTTTAAATTACTCAAGTTTGACGGTGGAAATCCAACACCGCGTGAAAAAAAGTATAAAAATTAAGGTTTTGTTAGCGATGTCATTGCGTACTGAATTCCAGGATGATTATAACTTGACCAAAACTCATTCACTTGAAAGCTAGGTGTTGTTCGTTCATCAAACCAAAATTGAAGCTGAAGGAACTAATGTTTCTGAAAGCTAAGTCACTGCTAAGTCACTGTGACCCAATACTTGTTATAACATCTTTTTCAAAATCTGGTTTGGTCACCGAGTAGAAGTGAAACCTTCTAGATTGATATGTGGATGTAGTTGTAGTGTTAATCGTTGCACAATTGTGACGTCACACAAATAAGCCTGAATGGCTATGACGTGCACAGAAGTCGATAGACGAGAGAGTACAATGGAACGAGAGACGGCAGACATTTGATGGACTGACAAACTAAGGTTATGCACATCTAACACGGACACCTGAAACGGGTTAGTACGGTTAAGTGGTTAGTAGTTGGTTTTTTTGTGAGTTTTTCCGAATTTCGTCAATCCACACACGGTAAACTAATGCGCCCAAACGTAAGAAAGCTGCAATTGTGACAAATCTGCCAGGAAGCCGGGCAAGTCAACACTGCATATTTTCGGATATCAGAAGCATTTGCAAGCTTCTTACAAACACATTCGTATGAAACCATTGCCAGAGGACTTTTAATCCACTAACGTGAGGAGCGAATTGAAATCAGCATTTTGTTAGATACAATATATGCGCTCTCAAACTATCACCAATATTGTAAAATGCCCTTACAACTACCGTACTGGTCTTCTAACATGCCTGGTAGGACACGACCGGCTCTCTAAATAACGGAGTCCATTGAAGATGAATGGAGTCACCTCGTTGGCGAAGAACTACCTCGAAGGGATCTCTACTCGAGTCATTCAGAGCTGGAATCTGGTTAACACTGCACTCAGTCATGCACACGTGAGAAATAATAAACGCGTTGAACACAAAACGGTGGTACACGAAAACTGAACAAACCGCACAAACAGAAAACATGAAGTCGTTTCTCATAGTCGCTCTTTAGTCGTGTTATGGTACTTTTTCAGCACAAGCAGGAGAACAAATGAACTGAAAAACATATTCGACAAGTAATTTCGTAAAAAGATATCCGTATAACACAAATGTTGTATTCAGTCGGTATAGTTTATAGTTCGTGTTAGATAGTAGGGTGTTAATACCTAGTTGGATGAGTGAAAAATGCAGCTGACTCCCGGAATCGAGCGTTTCTCCGTTGGTTAATGTGTAAGTTATCTGAAATAAGTTAGTGTGAGTATTAGTGAAAATGAAACAGAACTTTTCTAAGGTGAAACAACGAATGTGTGTTAGTCGAAAAGTGGTGTTGTTAGAAAAGTCTTCCGTACTGAAATTTGAGAACTTGAAAAGTTAGAAAGTGAAACTGTTAGAATGTATGAAGAAAGAATCGTATGAATTCACACTACTGATGTACTGGACTCCGAAGAAGAACTGGCGTAGATGGAAGCAGAAGTCTTCCGGATCGGCGATGCCGCCGGGACACTTGAAATCTGCCGGACGCCGTCTCACGACAATCCACTTCTCACTCTGTTTTTCTTTGTATTTCAATCTGTAACGGTTAGTGTGCAAATAGAAACAAGCGAACTCCCAGTAAATAAAAGCATGTCTCAGAACGTGTGAACGATTATTCCAAAGCCTATTGGCAAAATAAAATCTGGCAAAAGTACTTCAACAATGGTTCTTTCTTTGATGGAAGGAATAAAAAGGTACCCTCGTAATAATCAGTGAGCTTCGACGTTAATAAGAAGAAAGAATTAAATCATCAGGTTCATGTTAGTGAAAAAAAGTATGTTAGTAATAATACATACTGAAATGATTCAATATGGCCGCGGTGTTGGGCTAGTGGAGTCCAAACCAAAAAAGAGTCCGGCGGTGAGAGCACAATTCGTAGTTTGTAGTAGTTGTGTCTGTCTGTAAATCATGCTCAGCCAAGGTATATACATGTCTTGTGAGTGATTTTCTTCATGACGTGATGTTATACGGTTAGTTCAAGTTCAAATAAAAATAAGGTGGTTTAATACCACCCTAATTTCTATTATATAAAATTGAGAACAAGTTTGTAACAGTTGCGTGCAATATTGGAATCGAACAGTGACCCGAAACACATTAATTTTAATGAATAGTGTTAGTGAAACATTTACCTGTGATCAAATGCTTGGCCTGTCGCTTGCTGCGGGAAGAAACTCTGTTAGTAGATGTTAGACAATCTGTTGAATTGTTAAGGATTAAAAGGTTATGTTAATCACAAATTTGGAACAGGTTAATTGTTATGGTAAAGAAACATCATTTCACATGTACGATTGGGTTATATTCGATAATGAGTTGTTTTCGAGCAATTTGTGTTAGTCATACGAAAGGAATTCAATTCCGCGAAAACTTGTCTGGTTCAGCTGAGCACTTTACAAGCTCTACTCTCTCGTTTCACATGCCATATTAATGAAATTGATCTGGCGCCTGAAGTTAATCGGCATCTGAAATATTTCTGAGAAAAAAAACGTTGTAAAAGTTCTCTGCTCACCAACTGTTACGGCTCCAGCCAAATGAGTGTTGACTTGCACATGTTGACTCCATTGAGAATGACCGTTTCCGGAACGAGCTCTGAAATTTTCAAAACATATTTCACTATCAAAAATGTGATGTCTAGTTTTCTATCCGTTAGAGAATTCGGAAGAAGTAGTTGTGAAAACCTAAATTAACCCTTATGTGTCATATTTTTAGCCAATGTCGTATTGAAAATTTTCATACAAGTGAGAAACCTGCGTGAAGTCTAGGAAACATGACACTTAAAGTATGACATTTGAGGATTCTACTCGAGCTCAAGCTGTAGTAAAATGATGATGAGTAGATTTCAGATATATGTCACATTTCCTACTAACCTGACTTTGAACGAGTACTGTGCATTGGGTTTGAGATCGTCAATTGTAACCCCGGTGTCTCCAACATAGGAGGCTCCGTCGTAGGCCGGCGCGTGGTGAGCCTCGTGCATCTAAATTTGTAATTATTTTAGAACTGTCAATTTTCGAAAACTGTTCGATGTGTCTTGGTGAAAGTGTTCTATGTGTCTGAGTATGTCTTGATTTTCGCAAATGTTCAATTTTCGAATACCTTTCGATGTACTTTTTAAGTAAACTCTCATTGTGAGCACGAAACGTTATATTTTGACTCACCAAGTACTCGTATCCATCAATGGGTGCCACAGTCTCTTCGCAGACGGGTTTGCTCCACTCGAAACGGACCTTGGTTGAGTCGACCAGCACGGCGCGGACCTTAATAATAATTTCTATTTCATATGTTTGCGAATTCCTACTTTGTGTAGGTAGTTTTAGGGTTTTCATTGAATGCTTGTTCTATCTACAATTAAATGATGGAGACTTTATCATGTGATTGCGTTATGCATCCGAAACCATTTGAAAAACCGAAAAAGTTCAAAGTAACCGAAAATCTAAAGTTTTTTGACCCGTTGAAATTGATGGTGTCGATTAGTTCAAACTCTATTCAAACCTATTTTGTGATACCATACAAGTTTTTTGGTTAGACTTCAAAAACTCACATCGGTAGGAATTCCGGCGGCTCCGATGCAACTGTTCTCAGCGGCTGCTCCGACTGTCATCTCCTCGGTACGGCTGATGACCTGAACAAGTACATGTCAATTATTGATCGATATTGTGGCTTTGTATTTTGTAGTATGTTCAGTTGTTTAAGCGACTATAGATCGATATTCTGGTCGGTTGTTTTTATATTCTGTAGTTTGTATCTTTGATCAGTTTGCAAATTACAACCTTGCATGAGCGTAACTTTCAAATATTTTTTTGTAAAATTGTTTACTCTGATGTTTTGAAGAAAATATGTGTTTCTGCTTTGCTCAACGTGATCTTCTGTATTACCTGGTTATCGCTGCCAATAGCCACAATTCTGACGGAATAGAAGGGAGTTCCGGCTAGCTGAGCCAGCGAAACGCTGTAGTCTCCAACGTTGTCAGCAGCAGCCTGGAATTTATCTCATAATTGAAAAAATCTTTTTTAATTCAGGTAGCAACAAAGTTTCTCATTCATAAACTGGGTGTAGAGCAAAGGCACGCTGAACGTGACTTGACACCAGCGATTGTTTAACGTTTTCGAATCATATTTTAGCACAAAATTTGAACTCAGGTGCACTTCCAACTCTCAAAAACCCTTGAATAATACCCATTACAATAGAGAACGTAAAAAAAATAAAAAGCTCACCTTCTCCTCGGTAGATCTCCACTGAGTTTCATTGGGGAGTCTGTACTCGAGAACGAACTTCTCCACTTTGGCAGAGGTGGCTGGCAGGCGCCAGTGCACAGAGAAAAGGTGGGCTCCGTCGTCGTGAACCTAAAAAACCGGTAGTAGAAACATGTTCCGAAATATGAAAAAATTTAAACTACAGAAAAATCATGAATGAAAATTTTTTTGATTTAAAACCTCAAAGTATTGTACAACACACTCTTGATCAAAGAGGACACATGACATGTTTTTAGGATCACAGTGTTAGTAGTTTGAATGGAGGAAATGAAATAGAAAGAGTGTTTCACAATTCTATAATTTACCTGTGGCTTGTCATCCCACTGTTCTACCTTTCCGACGTCGGTGGTGGTGGTTTCCAGTTTGTACACGCGGAATGGCTCGTGGTCAACGTACTCGATCACACCTGAAATACACTTTTCGAATAAATATAATTGGTCTATAAACTTTAAAAAAAAACTACTCACACCAAACAGAAAGTTTTCACAAGTTGAAAATGAGTTTCATTTGTTTTGCAACATCATCTTGAACGAGTAGTTTAGTACTCTGCTCTAATTACTTGAGAAATGAAAAAAAGAGAAATCTTCTAACAGTTCTCCGTCCTCTATAGTTCTCTCGTTTTCTGGTCACTGTGACTAAAAACGTACCGATGAGATACTTGGTGTCCGGCTTGAGTCCGGTGAGTGCGTAGCTGTTCTGTTGGGGCGACAGTCGCTGGCGACCAATCACTCTCGCGTCCTCATCAACTTCTACTGCCATCACCTGGAAGACGCCATATTATACTAGAAGAAAATGGAATAGTCACTTGAAGTTAGCATTCCAATGAAGCATCGTGCACTTTGTCTTTGCACGTTTAGAGTTCTGCTGTGTTCAACGTGACTCGCAGTTTGCAATTGATTAACGGAAAATTCAGAACACAAAACGTTTTCAGTAAAGTACGACTCACTCTATAAAGTGTATTTCAAAAAGGTTTTCATTTTAACCTGTTCACATACTTTCCGTGTATTTTATAATTTTATCGGAATTTAATATCTTTTTCATTTCATAGGCTCACTTCGTAGTGTTGAATTCGTTCGTTGTCGTGTTGCCATGAGACGCGAAGTTCGGAGTCGGTACGGTACATGACAGTACAGTCATCAGACACAGGCAGAACTGCAAACACAAAGATCAACTTTATTTTCCAAACGAAGTTCCCAAGTACCACTCATTTGATAGTTAGACAGATACCAATCATGGAGCACGTGACCTAACCTCACGCAATCTAATGTCACGCGTTGTGGTGTTGTTCCCTTATTTGATGTCAATCTCACGAAGATGACACATTTCTGGCTAGTTTCAATCGTCTCAAAAACCTAATTCTGAGTGGAAAATCAGCGTTTTAAGGATGATTTCTAAATTTCAAGCACATTTTTGAAAAGGATCAACTTTTGTTGTTTTAGAAAATGGAAAGTAAAACTCACTTGTTCCCTTGGTCTTCGCTTCCAGAACTTCGGTACTCCATGGTCCTACATTTCTAGAACGATCGGCAGCTCGAATTCTGGAAACAAGTAGTTTAAAAGAGACGAATACTGAAAAAATCTCGCTTTCAAACTTCTAATTAAAAATATACGAAAGAGAATTCACCCTTAGAGAGAAAGACTACAGTACTAGGAAAAGTGAGAGAACACTTTTCAAGAATTATTCTTTCCCAATTATAATAAACTATAATGTAAACTTACCGAACGGTATAAATGGTTCCGGGGAGAAGGTTGGTGACGGAGACATGTGGTTGGGTAACCGTCTGGCGATGCACGTCGAAGGACTCGCCTACGGCACTCACTTCCACCTAGAAAGAGTCGTTTGGTCAAATTAACAAAGATAACCAATTAGAAACTATCTAGAGTGATAGAAAATGAAAAGCTTATGAGTATTATTAAA
Organism: Litoditis marina; assembly: GCA_964036275.1. Lineage (NCBI taxonomy): Eukaryota > Metazoa > Nematoda > Chromadorea > Rhabditida > Rhabditidae > Litoditis > Litoditis marina. The sequence continues at coordinate 1,934,262 of OZ038435.1, read as the reverse complement.
GCATTGCCACAAGGTTGTTGTGATCTGTACAAAGTACATACTTGGTGTGCTACAGTTACCTATTCTCGCCACCGAAACGTTTTCTCGTCAGGTTCTCGACTTGTTGGAGTCATCTGTGATATAACGAATCCGAAAAATATACTGAAAGCAGATTTCTCTTAAGAAACAGTCACCAGTCACTCTTACTCTGTGGGTACTGTAACAGTCTACGTTATACTGATCAGGACTTTACCTGATATTCTCCGATCGATCCACATTCCGGGGCGTCCCATCTGATGGCCAGAGAGTATTTGCCGTCGTGGATGACTTCTAGGTGACGCGGCGCGGAGAGCTCGTCTGCAAATATCAAACTACAACTTTTACCAAACTACAAATCCTCATCAAACACATCATTTTAGATAAGAAAATGTCGCAAACCTTTATGATCAAAACATTTGTGTTTTTCTGTGCGATTAATACTCTGTAATACTGTAGTTACTCGTGTTTTAATTTTTTTTCATCAATAACGCAGATTGGTGTTATTTTTTCAAGTTCTGAGAACATTTGAGTTTATCTCTAATGAAAAGCTAAGCTATGTGCCCGGTTTGTGATCTGCTCGCGTCTAATGTATTCTCTTATAGGTCCTGACACGATGGGATCCTGTTTCTATACGCAGCCAATCAGTCATATCTCCACGTACATGGAATGGGTTTCGACAAAAAGAAGTTTGTGAACGCGCTACTTCGCAAATTAGACAAACACATAATGGATTACTTCAATCACTTAATAGTAGTTTGATCCGGTGAACAAGTAAAAATGTGAGGCTGAGCCTAGAGAACAAGGCAAAATGTTTACTGTAGTGGAGCTTCGTCAGATTCATAAACTGTACTGCACACGTTTCTTCAAGTGTCACGTGACGATCTTCACGTTTGGTGAACTCCGAAAAGTAGTAAACTTGCAAATCAAACTTCGGTTCATCAAATGTGCTCACCATTTTCACATTTAATGCTGACGATTTCATTGCGTGCACGGATTTCAGGAGTTTGTACAAGTTCCTCGTTGTTAGAGTCGAGCACCTTGATTCGTACAAAGTACGACACTCCTTGTGGGAGTCGGGGAATCTGAAAAACAAATTGAGTTCAAAATATTGATTTTTGAGTTCTTTCGAGAGTTCATTCTCCATATAATAAATGTCAATCTCTAGTTTTCTAGACTTGAACTTTGAGGTTACTTGACTAGATCATATTAGCAACAACACCCACATTTTGACTGTAAGAGCTACTCCCGTCCGGGTGCCCACTCAAACATTGTACAAAATTATTGTACCCTAAGTAACGTAATGTAATGTTAGTATAGTAATATATATCTACTATTTATAACAATATCATACCTGTACTCTATACTGTACGTTGGGGCCCTTGTAAGGAATAATTCCATCATGTACCATCCAATGCGTTTCTTTTTCTGCTCTATATTCTACCAGAAAACCTTTGACATCCGAGTCCGGGTGGTCTCCTGAAATTTTTTTACTCAAACGTTCAAATCAAATTGAAAACCCAAATTCGAATAAAAACAAACAATTGATATTGTGGTTCCAAAAAAAACGTTGAATTCACTGCCCATTCTGGATTACAAATCTAGTGTTGGGTGTTTTCTCCCTTCCCAGTCGCTTTCAGGTGTTCAATACACATTAATTCATCTCAGTTCATTCTTCTATTCTTTGGTTATAGTAAAAATTTATTGTCAGAAAGACAAATCTATTTTACAAAAAAGTTTCTCACCTGTCTGGATTCCCTCCCATTCGACTGTCAATAAACTCTCCGTGCCTCTCGTCTCTCTTCTCACTCGCAGCGCGGCTGGAAAAAGGTTTAATTATATACATCAAAAGATAGATAAAAATGAAGTCACTGTCTATAAAGAAACCGTTTTTTCTGAACATAGTTGCTACATTATCAGGAGGGATGCTAGAAACTTTCTACCCTGCTTCTACTCTGAAACACCACAGAATACACTGTTATAACATCATTTAAAATTCCAATTTTTTTTTGTGTTTTTCAACCCAAACTCTTTCCAACGTAAATTTTCGTTGTTCGAAGTCTGAAAACTACTTAGAATTCTGAGTGATCCATAAGTTCGGAACGCCCTTCACTTTCACTCAGACAGTTTCTCCCCACTCTCCGATGTATGTATCATTCACTATCAGCCGGCTCGCGCGTAACAAAAACGCATTCTTAAAGCGCCGACGCGCCGAAAAAACGGGCGACGGGTCACCAAACTTGAAGTGATGAAGCGGCACATTAAAGGAAGATTTAGGGTATCGCGGACTGTCTTTTCGCACCGCAGTGTTGTTTTAAGCGGGCGAAATAGTCGCGATGGTGAGATAAACATTCCACCTAAACCTGAGATGATACCTTATTCAATAGCAACAACTCGGTAAAACTTGCATACAACGGAAAACAAAAGTGCACAGATGGATGAAGTTCATACGTTTTCATTTTGTCTCGATGTGTAAGTGTATTACAGGGATGCCAGTTTCTGTTTTTGTTTTGAATTAGAACTCAAATAACTGTCATCATGGTGCCACTGGTTCAAAAACAAGTTCCGTTACAAAGAAGGTTTTCTCTCTTTACCATCCTTGGTGTGACCCCTGCAAACGCGGAGTCGTTGACAAGTTAATCATGATCAGTTAATTGATCAATACCTTTCGCATGATTGATCCCCCGCGCCCGGTCGGTAGATATAAAGATGTTTCTCGGACCTTGGCCCCAACCCATTTGCCTCCCCTCTCATTGCGCAATGCTAATGTAACGGGCCCAGTCACACTGGGATGACCGCATAAACTTGTTGCGCCACTAATTGCAAACTGTAGAGAAGTACAGTTTAGGTGTCGCTGTTGGAAATATAAGGAGAGAAAAGTAAAGGAGATGAAGATCTCAAATGTGTTCAACTAGTTGGTGAGAATGAGAGAGCGAGAGCGAGAGGGAGGAAGAGAGAGAGAAAACAAGAGAAACCCTAATTGTCATTCTGGCTTTAGCAGCTGTCAACAATTTTTAACTGAAATTACAATAAGTAAATCTTGCTTGATGGAGAGCTAAACTCAGTAAATTTACGGGTTGATGTTACGTTGTCCTTTGACGTCAAACTACAAAACACTTCCCTCATTACTCATAATGATCTGATCATAAACAAATACTTGTAGATAGATGTGTCACAACATCGAGCTATACTCGAATTATAAGTACCACTTGGCGCCGCATAGGCTTATTTGGATGATATTTACATCGTTATATGAATCGCGACAAAGTTAACCACAGTTTAACTCATGTTCCAAATTAGTGTCTTTCTAGTGACTTTCAAGTAACGCAATGACGTGTAAATTCTTAGATTTCGGAAATAAAACTCCCCTTTTTCAGAGTTTTTCACGTTCGTTATGACCATTTCAGTGTCCTATAATGAAAAAAAACATATCCCGAAAAAGTTATCTCCCCACTTTTTATTCGGACGCCAAGCGTGGTCATTATTTACAACATTTGAATGGAAACCAGTTTATGACTCACACAAAACTTTTGGCCACGAAAGTTCAATAAACTCTAAATGGAACGTTCTCATAATTTACTAAATAGACATGTAATCAGAAAAGTATATCCATTTTTTGTATTTCTCACCTATTTTACATCAAATATATCGGTTCCTAGAATATTCACACCCAATATAGAACATCTATCTGAGATGAGTCACCCAATAGTTTATTGCCTATTTTATTGAGCCATTTTTATCGTTTTTGTGGACAGCCGGATGTGGACACTATTATTGTGTATTGATACACAACTTCTGGCTAAGAGAGAATATATTTCCCTTTTTGTATAGTTGAAACATACTCTACGCCCAGCAACCTAGGTGGTTAGAGAGCGCGTAGAGTGTACGTACAAGAAGAGATGCAGATATCACTTCCATAAGACTCGAAGTAAACTGAAAACTGAACGACGGAGTGATTTGCAGTATAAATTAACTATCTCTCAAACGTGAAAGCAATGTCAAGTGGAAAAACATAAAACTTGTGTGTCTTTTCTAGCACGTGATCAAATTCTGATTTACTTTCACGTTTGACGTTCACTTAGAACCCTTCTAGTTAACTACCAGGAATATTAACAGGAATAGTTTACTAGTTTTCTATTTTTATTTATAGTATTCCGATCGTAGAAGTCTTTGCCACTCGACCGCTTTTCGTTGCGTCGTGATTGGTGGGCAGTTGAAGTGCACCTCTTGCACCGGCACTCACTGTCGCCCCCCGTGTTTCAACTAACACCAGATTATCAGAAATCTATGAAATCAATAAAAACAGTCCCCAAAACATTGATTTTCCTTTAGCTACTGGATAATTGTACACTTGCTTCCCCTGACCGAAAATAAACAGCTTTAAATGTATAGTATAACATAACGTTTTGGTTAATAGACAAATGACAAAAGTCTGCCAAAGTAGAGCGTTAAAGGAGACTGGTAGTAGCCAAAAACGATACGGTAACTTGTGCAACCAACCTGTGAGTGTGCAGGCAGCTAGCAGCCACAGGAGTAGCGCACTACCCCGTGAGGTTACTCCCATTCTGAAGATCTGCAATACGAATTGGTTAGAGGAAAATGGAAGAATAACAATTGTACACAAAAATACACTAAGAATTGTGCACTTCGAAAACTTGAAAACCTGACCACATCAATGATCGTAGATAATGAATCTTATAACTTGAAAAGCAGTGAAAAACAGATTATTGATGGGAAGACCAGGCAAGACTTCTAAGTTGAGAATAAGAAAACTGATTGAATTGAATTGAGGGAAACAAGTTTTAGATTGTTCCAGATTCATAAAAAACAACTGTGTCACAATTTGTTATTTGAAAATTCCTATTAAAAACTTGAGTCATAAGAAGAAGAACAAAGTGATATTTTTGTGAGTAGATTAAGCGAAAGGCAAGTATAATTTTCTGGTTCTCCTTAAAAAGGAAGTACAGAAGTTTTCAAAAGTCAAAAAAAAGTATTGTTATACATTCCTTGGATATTTATGAGTAAGCAGAATGGAACAAATTGACCAACAGTGAAAACTTGGGAAAACTGGCTCTCAAGATTTGCATTCGGCATATGGTTAGAGAGGCCGAGTGACACGGATTAACTCGGAGAGAACATGAAGAAAGAAGAAATACGAAAACAAGAAACGAAGACTTTCTGAGAAACTCAAAGATCTTGCTCTCTACAAAATGTAGCTTGTATGAAAATAGGACGTTTAACGTGTTTAATAATCAGTTCAAAGTAAAGACGCAGCTAGAAAACTTTCAACTGGCACATGGTCAAATAAGACATATCTCTTTCTCTGCAAGTTTTGTTTATTACGAAAAATTTGCAGAACCGAGAAGAAATAGTAAACAAAGTGAAACGTGTGAAGCAGTTCACGCGTAGAGCAAACGGGAAATTCGAGAACATCATTCATGTGTGTTCCTCTCAGTGTTCGTATTCTTAAGAACAACAAGGGTTAATTCAAGAATTCGAACAGTTAGAAACATAATTAAAGCTTTTTGAAAAGATAAGAGAATGAGGTGAATGAACAGCCAAAGATCGACAAATCTGAACACAGAACACACTTTAATTTACTGTGCACTTACTATTTTTTTTCAGTATAAAACGCTCTCTAATTCTTAAAAAAGATCTGTAGAAGAGCCAGAATACAGTTCAACTGCGTACTAACATGAACAAATACGTGGAACGGAATCCACAAACTTCCGGTAAATTAAACTCGTTCATTAGAGATTAATCACTCAAATGTGTGGAATTTGCGCAAATTAGAACAACGGTGTGGGGACGAGAGAGTTCGGACGCGTTATCACTTTTCGATAACGAACAAAGAAAAAGAGAATCTGTTTTCGTCTAACGGTTTCCATATTATTTTCTCTCTGATGACAAAACTGAGAATAAAAAACTAATGGGCAAGTTGAATGGATCGTAACGGAAAAAGCACATCTGAATTCTTGACCACTCATCATCGTGGAATGAAAAAGTGGAAAAAGGTGGTCACGGTTAGCTCCATTATATACTTACAATTACACTAATTTGTAAGGAATTATTACGGAAAGGGGTAGGAAATATATCGAGATGACGCAATAAGAATGTATTGAGAGCTTACGGTGACCGCTGTACAACTTTGTTCACGTAGAAGTGAGAAAGACTGTAATAGTTCGGATATTCGAACTCGCAATTTCCAGAATGAAGAAATGACAGAATAATAAATATTGTGGTCTTCCCTTGATAGATCTCCATTGACAGCAGTAATCAGAGCAGTTTGAATATTGTTGCCACTGAGTATTTGATAAAATCTAGTGAACTTTTACAGTATAATAAGAATTAACCGTTTTTCACGTGAAAAGTAACTTTGAGACTAGTCGTTTTTATCGGTGTGAGTCTTAATGGATGTGTTTATTAACAGTGCTAGAGATAAGGAATTCAAATTGAGAAAATAACAAGATTGTAGCCCACGAAAAGGTCAAATCAGAACGCGCAAAACGTCTATGAACAGCAATATACAAACTACACGTAGAACTTGTAAATGACAGAATAATACAGAAACATGCATGAGCGGAAATGAGTATAAAATGCTTGTGTAGCTATCGTAGAATTATTCTATTGACTACAATATATGGGTAGGAAGTAGTAGTAGAGAGTCAAAAAATGCCTTTGCTCTGTGTGCTTTGAAGTTAATTTAAAATCCGATTAAAGTAATGTTTTCAGCCTGAGAGGGGAGAGAAAGAGAAAAGCAAGAGAAAGAGATAGATGGAGCGCAAAAAGAAAGAGAGATAAGGAGAAAGAAACAGAAAGAGGGAGAGAGATCTCATCCGAATAAGACTCTCTGATACGTTTTCACTTTTCTCTCAAAACCCAGAGTTGCGGGTGGCAGGTGAATCGTAATAACTGATTGCGGGCTGCGCCCCCGCAGCGAAGGTTGATGGTTATCTCAGATATCTCTCTTTACTCCTTTAGTGGACAATCATTAAGGGGAGAGTAGATTGGGATAGATCAGAGATGTTAAGGAGGACCAGTTCAAGAGTTCACGTGGAAACGTGAAAGACGATCACTCTCTACTTTAGTGGATATTCACATAGGGAATAAATGATGTGAATGATGTATTAGAATTGTTAAATAAGAACAGTTCAAGAGTTATTCACGTGAAAACGTGTCATACTATCTCTTCACTCTTTCAGTGGACAATAAACAAGGGAGGAAATAGAGTGAATGATTAGTCAGGGTGAAGGACTAGAAACAAGTTCTTCACGTGAAACGTAAAAGAAAATCTCTACTCCTTTAGTGAACAATCACTAAGGTGGGGAGATAGAGTAGATGATTCAAGAATTTACCAGAATGAAAATAGTAACGTGCAAACGTGGAAGACCATTTTTCTTCACTCTTTTAGTGGTCAATCATTCAGAGATGGAGTGAGTGATTATTCACGTCAAAGAGGACCAGATAGAACTCTGATCATTTGTCAGGCTGACTAAGTCAGGTGAAAACGTGGAATATTGGGAGACTGTGAGCATATAACACACTATAGAGTTCGGTTGAATTGAAATATTTCTACTTGATAATGTTTGACCGGTGGTAAACATTATCAAAATCAGGCAACATAGTTTTCGTTGAAAAGTACACAAGACACAAATATCAGAAATACAGTTTGCAGGTAAGTAGAAAAAGTCCCCAAATGAAGTTGTGATTTATTTGTCAGAGCAAATGTTGTTTGATAACTGATTAATACAGGCGAATAGGATGGATTGGTTACTTTACAGGATAATTATAGTTTGATTACAAAAACGGGAAATTATGAATAATGAAGTATGCAAAATATTGAATGAATATGGTCAGTGGCCAGGTAAAAAGAAAGAATAAGATCATAAAATAGTGTGAGAGGAGCGAGAGGGAAGGGGGAAAGTACGATAAACGGTTAGAAAGAGAAAGAGCGGTGGAGGGAGAAAAATTGATAGAATTACAAACAAAAAATACAGAATAATAGTAATTAGTGGCCAGCATTGTTCGCAGCACAATTGAAACATTAGGGGCGGCGGGCGAGCTCGCGGCATGAGGCCCGCGCCGTAGGAATGCATAAGATCAAATATTTGAACAAGGTAGAAACAAGGCAAGCAGACCGGTTAGCGCTCCTTATCACGAAGCGAGAGGCGGCCGGCGAGCAAAATGAGTGAGGCAGCCGAGGATTTGAGGACGCGCGCGCCCGATCTGCCACCGGAGGGGGTAAGGGAGGGATGTTACTATCGCCCCCCCCCCCATATCGGGAGGAATATGGTCATTTGGAGTAATTTTTCCTCTCCTCTCCACCTCTGGCTCATAGAGGGACGGAGTAGAGCTTCTACAATTGCCTCCCCCCCCAATTTCGGAAAGAATATGGTCATATGAAGAGATTTTGCTTCCCTTCCCCACATTTGGCATACAGAAGGAATGAGTTAAGGTTCTACTATCGCCCTCCCCCCATTGATTGAACTATATGTAAAATGAATGAGGTTATAAAAACCTGGCTGTGGTCTGTTGATCTGGAGATGGATGGTATATTTGTTATTCCGAACAGACGTTGAGATGAAGATAAGTAATCAAATAGTTTTTACACAACCCTGAATTCTGCACCTTTTTCAACGTACAATGGATTTAACACGAAAAGAAAAGAATCACGAATACAGCTGAGTAAACTACACATCATGAAAACAGTTTCTTGAGAAGGTGTCGGACTTTTCGAACATCATTGAAAGTGTCTGCTTCAAGATTTCTGATGTAAATAACACGTTTCACTTTTGAAATATGTTTGTCCAGCAGCAAAAGGATAATCTTCAAAGTGTGCATGTATGGTTGGTTTGTTTCTGATCAATAACTGTTCAAAAATGGAACGCTGATATTGTTGGTGAGCCGGAATTCTTTGGGTGCTGATGCTGATGCAAAACGAATAGTCGGGTCAATTTCGAACTATCCAATCAAGTCGCAATTTAGCGATCATGCACCGGTTTTGTAGTGATGGTTGATCACATTATCTAACGCTCGCGCATAAACTAAACACTAGGAACGCTTGGGAGAGGATGTCTAAATAAGATGTGTGAGATTGAAGTGATAAACTCTTCACAGAAAAAGTTTTCAAAAATTCCAAAATTTGAACAATCATATATTTCCAAGTATTTCTGTTTAAAATTGCCCAAAGCCGGAATCAAACTACAAACAACGAAGACCGCACAAAAATGACCGTTGTGCTCGTCAAATGATGATTTCACGTAAAACTTGTTAAACACATCAGAATTGACGTTTCTCCACCATCTACGTGACAATTCCATTTACATCTAGTAAATATGTTTACGTTACTAACAAAGCATGACGGGCAGTTACTGACAAAGATGGCATCTTGGGGCGTATGCCGCAATAGTTGGAGAATGAAGGAAGGGTGTGTCCCCCATGAAAGCGCCCACGATACCATCTCCATTTGGATGGGAAAAACGAAAGCAACGCGCTGGACCGCAACGCGAAACGGGTTACCATCAGGCTCTCTATGCAAATGTCTGGTTACCGGGCAAGAAGTGATGGAGTATACTACATATCTTCTTTACGTGGTAACTTACAGTACAACATAAATTTATGACCTATAACTTGCATACCTCATTGAGTTATATGCATCAAATGAATGTTCAAAATATTGAGACTTGGAAAAGATCCAACGGGTCACAATCATGCTCTCTATGCAAATGTCTGGTTACCGGGCAAGAACTGATGTGACATAGTACTTGTCACGGCATGGTGAAGGGGGAGAGTTACAGTACACCTTTGAATGATTGTGGGAAGTAATGAGACATTAAACTATTCGAACAGTTACAATCATGCTCTCTATACAAATGTCTGATTACCCGGCATGACATAGTATCTCTCTTCTTCACCTGTTAACTTACAGTACAATGTAGCAAATTCTTATTGTTCGCAAGTATTCAATGGTGGGCAAAAAACGATGCACACTCTTTCTCGCTAACTGGTGAACACTTACAGTATAATTTTATGGGAATCGGAGTGGTTATTGATTGAGTCATTAGATACCTTAACATATGAGTATAAAAACTAAGACATGTAGACATCCAACGGATTGCGATCATGCTCCCTATGCAAATGTCTGGTTACCCGGCAAAAAGCGGCATAGTACTTGTCACCACACGATTAAAAGTTACGGTTTAATTTTACTTAATGAACCAACATTGGAATGAGTTCAGAAAATAATGATACATCAGAATCCAAAGGCGTATGCTTCATGCTCTCTATACCAATGTGTAGTTACCGGGGAAGAAATGACGTGACATAGTATTCCTTTTCTCTCCGTGGTAACTTACAGTACAAAAAAAGCAAATTCTGTTTAGTTGTTTGCGAAAAGAGATCCAAAGAAATGTATTTGTAGTGAACTGTTTAAAACAAAATAAAAACACCGAATTCCGTAGGAAGTGACCAAATCAGAATTGTAGTTTGCGCTTCAAACACAGCATAATAAACACAGCATAATAAGCAGAGCGGGTGCCAACTATAAACACAGTAGAACGAAATAACCTAACTCTGCCTTCTTTTCTTACTGCAGCCCCTGAACAGTGTTTGTTGAAATAAAACCTTTCGTCTTTTCTTCGAAGTCAGCAGTTCATCATTGCTAGTCATACGAAGAATGTTTCTCTCACAACAAATACGATAAACTCAAGGTCTGAGACGAAACTATCACCATCAGTTGTGGTAAACGACCAACAATATTACACAGCGGTTCAAAAACCTCTGGTTGGAACTGAAGTCATCTATTCATCTCTTTTTTAAGGAACACGTCGGAATCATATGTCAAAATAAAAAGAAAGTCTGTCGTCTACACTTACTTTCTGCAGCATTATGGCCGAATTCTAAAAAAAACTTGGAGAATCGTAAATTTTTGATCAAAATTCGATCTTTCATAAACATCAGACATTCCGCGTAATGACCAAAAAACTCACAATAGAACGAACAATAAATCAGAGAAAACAAAGAAATTCATGTTTGATATTTCTAGGAAAACCGTTAACGTCAGATGAGTCACAATTATGGTAGTGAAATTGCGATCTAAATTCCAATTGTAGGATTTTATGATAGGATGTAATTCGAATTTTCGAGCAAACGTATGAAATAACCTTCAGAATTCAAATAAACGCCATCTGACCAGTTACCGTATTCAATCTGTACTTGAATAAGATTGATGCCTTGTTTGGAATACAGGGTGTCAATTAGATGTTATCTGAACTTTAATGAGTAGGTGCCAAGTTTAACTGCCACGCCCTACCAGCCGGTGGCCCCGCCTTCCGAACCCTGCAGCGGTGGCCGTGTTTGTGTTCCAGAAATCGGCTTTAAGTCGCAGCACAAATATGTCGCCGACAAGGCCTACTTACGCACCGGAGAAAGCACGAAAAAAGTCGTCGACCCAACAATCGCCACAACAAGCATACAGAAGGAGATTATAGTCGTTAAATGGTCGAGTTTTAAAATGTTGGGAAAATTTGAAAAAAAAAAAGGGTCATTAAGTGGCAAATTTGCAAAGAATTCTTTCGAAAAAAATTGGAAAGTTACTCTAACCACTGTACCGTTGCGAGCCCGCAGGTCTATATGTATCGCTCACAGCTGTGAATTTTAGGATCTCAGGTTTATTATTGGTTATTTTATTTCAGTATTGACCGCTGAAAACAAATTGATGATAATCAGCTAGTCCAACATTGAGAAATGACTCTTGAGGTGCTAACCAGCACGTGTAGTTCACTACCGCCACAGAAAATGACTCAGTGACTCAGATCGATCGAACAACCAATGGTTCGTAATTAAGTGTTATTGGCCTTGTTTGGAGTAACAGTCGTGTATATCTTACTACGTTAGACTGACTAGTAAAAGACGTAAACAGTATTCGGCTAATTTGCTTACAAAGACTGTATGCAAGCAGAGTCCACACGTTAAGAGTTGTACCAAACTATAGGTTCGAGTTCAGTCTGCGCACTTACTGTAACTTCTGAACCACAAAAAAGAGCGATAAAACTACAAACGTAACAGATGCCGGACTTGTAAGAAACTGTGCAAAATCGAAAACTGCGATTCCCAACCAAGAAGCCAACCGATCAAACTACAGACAACAGATATTGCCGAACATTAAGCGACGTCAGCAACCGAGATCAAGCAAAAAGTTACAGCAGCAGAAATGGCAACAAACTGCACACACCGATATTGCAAATCTCAATCCCCGAACATATCTGACAAACTACAAATTCAACATATGAGGCAACATTTTCAGTCAAGTATACCGAGCACCCTGATCAACCGAAAAGGAAAAGCAGCCGAAATGGCAAGAATTTAACCACACAACAGAGATTGTGAATTTCAACAAAAAACTAAGCTATCTGAATACAAAAACAGTAAATGACACCAACGGGTACCTTTGTTGCCAATTTCTAGAAGTCCTTTTCAGTGTTCGGATCGCGCACCCGATACCAACCGAAAAGGAAATGCAGCAGAAATGGAAACGATTTGTTACATGACTGGAAGCGGTAGTTTTTAGCGTTAGCTGTGTGTAGACAAACACATTTCTTGCAATAGAACGGGAGATACACGGAATTACATTGTCTTAGTCCATCAATACACGCCTATTTCACATGAAAAGGTAATGCGAGCACCCTGTATCATTCGAAAAAGGAAAGCAGTCAAAATGTCAGTGCTTGACCCCACGACAAGAAGGTCGTGGTGGTGGCGAGATGCGCGATGAATTACGCTGTAATAAACAAGAATCGGTGCGACGTCCGGTTTGGCGCTGCTATCGATAAACGCCTGGCAAGCAATCAGTGGTTCTTACGGGGCGAGAGAATTCCACAAACCACTGCTATAATAATCGAGGGGTCAAAAAGCAGATCAATCGATAATCCAGATTAGAGCTGAAATTTTGTGTTTTTCGAGCAAAAAACAACAAGGAGTATACAGTTTGTACTAGGTAGAGGGTACAGAACGGACGCGTATACGGAAAACGCAGCTCAAACTTGCTTGGTTCGTTATAGACGTGGAGCTAATGACGGTCATGAGACGATCAACGATATATCACCTCAACTCATACACTCAGTGATTATTGAGACGCCAGCTGATTCCTCAAACCGTCGCCATAATGAGCGGGGGTCAAAAGCAGAGAAATCGACAACCTTGCCATTATGATCAGTGAGGGGGAGGGGTCAAAAAGCAGATCGATAATCTGGTAACGAGTAGGCTTCTGTGTTTTTCACGATGAAAATAGAGCAAGAAGTTCGGAAGAAGGATCGTTTCAGGTAGAGGATGTTGCACATGTGCAACAACTGAAAACGTGGCTCAGATTTGAACTTTTAAAAGTGTGGAGCTGACTCTACTCATGATAGCTAAAAGTTGTACCTCATCGCCTAGCATCTGGGGTCCTTACGAAGCAAGAGAATTCCAGAAAAGCCGCCATGACCAAAACGAGGTGATAATGGATATCGATAATCTGGTAACAAGTTGAGCTCCCGAGAGGTTCTTGTAAAAAGTACCGCGGGAAATACAGTCATCGTTTCAGGAATAAGATACACAACCCATCCAAATAGTTGTGGTGAACGAGGGCTAAACAGCAAAACAATCGATATTCTGGTTCGGATGAGGTTTCTGTATTATTCTCAAAAAAATCGAAAAAAATCGAAAAAAAGAAGCAGAGAAAATGAATAATTTATAACAGAAAGAAAACAATACTGTGCAATTGCACTCGAAACTCCCTGAAGAACTCCATATTACCTACACACATTTTCGATCTTCTGATCATTTATGTCATTGTAAATTAGATCTAGAAGAAGAGAAAGTTAGAAAGAATAATGAAGTAAATGAGAATGGAAAGTTGCGATTCTTGAAACTATGAAACTTAACAGCTAAATGTGTTAAGAAAACAGCTTCAGCGAACGGCGGCGGACAGCAAAGATGTTGCAAAATTAGTCCCCACTGATCCTGTTCTAGCGTTTGTTTAGCGACATTTGAGAGCAAATAAAAACACGCGAAACGAGTTGCGGAAATTAATATATTAGTATGAAAGGGGACTGACTTCTTAACGTTAACTGTTTTAATACTAACATGTGTCTGAGAAAAACTAACTCAACCTAATTTTAACCATTGAAAAATTTGATATTCTGAAATGCATAGTTACTGAAGTTCGTTCACGTTCCGGTTACTTCTAGCATAGGAACCGTCATCTCGAAGTGTACCAAAACGGCGGTTAGTAGATATAAGTGTGATATACACGACAAATATCGAAATACTAAGATTTTGGGTTGTACAATACATCCAAAGTAATAGCGCGTCAGTTTAAGACCGTTTGGACTAAGATACTGAAAATCATCAAAAACTGAGAGAATTTTTTGATCCAAGGTATTTTAATGAAAAATTTTGTAATGAGAAATACGATTATTGATTTTATACGAGTTAATCAGACCATAGTACTGATTGTGCGCAGGGTAACAGGTAGCTGGGGGCTGCTGGAGTAAATAGAAAAGAAACTCTGTCTGCCAGTACAAACAGAGTGCGATGAGTGCGTGGGGGAGAGTCAGGATCAGCGATTGCGCACTTTTCTTCTCAATCTATGTCTATCAGAGTGTCACGTAAATATTGAACTTTTCAAATGTAGGTGTTCTGTTGTGAATTGTAATCTTCACGTGGCAGTGTTCAAACACAAATGTTAGAAATAGCACACATAAAACAAGATCTCAATATGATAGATGTGAAAACTAAACGAGCTGAAGTTCCTAGTTCATGAGGTAACTGATAGAAACTAGAAACTCTTAGAGTACCCAGTGAATCGTGATTGTTGATGCCCAACACTGGGTTGCAGTTTTATGGAAAATGTCTGCTCTCTGGGCAATCTTCAATGACCTACTAGTCATTATTCTCTAAGTTCTGTTTTTGTTTACTTATTTTTTTAATGATTCATTTATACACAACAGTAAAATGGAAAGAAATGAAATCGGTAGATGATTATTTGACTATGAAAATTATGCGTCTTACTATATTTTCTTCACTACCGTAATCGGCAAAACGGAAGCTGGTCAGCGACACAGACCGAAATATCACAATAGGGCGGCCCTAAGTACAGGTTTTGTGTCGTTTTTGGGCGTCGCCTCAGAATCAGAGAGAGTGAGTCAATGGATTGGCAGCCCACACAGAAGTTACGGTAAACATATTGAAAAAGTCATGATTACTCATGAATCTTTCACAGAATAACGAACACAGCAAACATACACGAACACTTGAGTTCAGCGGAAGTTTCACGTAAAACGTGGGAACAAGTAGTTTATACTGAAACGTGCGTATTCGGTAAACTAAATATTTCCGATTGGTCGTCCTTGTGAATATTATTTTCGTTACCATGAACTGTCATCCGCTTTTCTTTCATCCTCCTTTGAAACTAATTGATCGATGTCTAAACAAAACTTGAAGTTATCGATTGAAGCCCGAGCAACATTGATGAGAATTGTACGGAATTTAGATTAAATTCAAGGCAAATTCATCGATATTTAAACAAAACTCGAGAGTATCGATAAATATCTGAGCAGAGTTGATGATGAAAGTTGTACAAAATTTACTTTAGAGTTCAGGCAATTAATATCCGAGCAAAATTGATAGATTCGTACAAAACTTATAGTAAACTTCAGCCAATCTAGTCAATATTTAAACATAAGTTTAAGATATCGATTAATGTCCGAGCAAAGGTAATATAAGAGGGGCGCATATTGATAAGATGGAATTCTCATTGTTACCTTCCGTCGTCCCCGCGTTCCCCTTCACAATACACCTCCGTTGAGTCATCAGAAACTCGTGTAATGACAGATATTATAAATATAACTATAGAAATGAATTAAAGAAAAAGTTATTATTCATACAGAAGAACATACTAATTTGTACATGAGAGATATTTAAACATCAGAAACAAGTCAAAAAAACTAAAAAATCTAGCTTCCCTTAAATTTCTTTTTCGGAAGTTTCAGAATACGAGATTCGTTTGCTTAGTAAATTTCTGATTGGCTCAGAAAATAAGGCTTTGCTGTCACACTTTTTTTCAATCATTGCTTGGGATTGACTTTTTCCATCGGCTTTTTCAATTTTTCCCGTATACCGAATTTGGCAATTCAGGTCAGGTGTTAGGAATTGTGTAATATAAAGAAATGTATTTACCTAATCACCTCTGAAAAAGTATTATATATTTGAGAGACACCGAAATAATCCGAGCAAAAACTATTTTTGAGTTTTTCTTTAAGTTTTTCTTCGCAACACAAATTGAATTGTGTGCAAACACAAATTGATGAAATCGATACAAAATATTTATTTTTGCAACACAGTGTGCGGACTGGCTATTGTGTCTCCACCATATTGTAAACTTCCTCTGCAAGCTGCTTACACACGTAGAAGCGCTCCTCCTTGCAGTTAACGTATTTCCACGTGTGACGTTTACCAGATTCGAGGAACGGAGTGGCATGGACCTGAAATTGCCTACTCAGACTAGAAATGAATAACGGTTGCGGTGTTAGCAGGATGGTTTCCCTGAACGTTTTTCAGTGTGAATACGTCATGTGTATCCAATCGACACTGTGCCTTCCTATTGTGAAAGTAGGTTTGATCGCGAAAAACGCTATCAGATGTTTTGGTTCTCAGCAAATCACGTGCTACAACTTTGAGGTGTCTCACGCGTTTCTTCCCCTTATGCTCGTAGCAACTTAGCAATCCGTTCAACCTTAGAATAAGTTCATATAGCTGTCCTCGTTAGAATCTCCCTAACATCATCATCCAACATACCTAATCCAGAATTTACAATTTTGAAGCCTAACAACCGATCGAACTCGTGAGAAGTAGATAAGATATTGTTCGCGAGCCGATCTCATGAGGTTTACGAGACATTCATGATACTCACCACGCCGCAGGTGTCGACTCCATCAAGGTTTTTCGGTTTCTCAGATGACCAATCCTGGTACCTCATTCGGCGACCATCCATGAACTTCCATTGCTCGCCGACCTTTCTCTTGAGTCCAGAATAGAGTATGATGCGCGGGTTACCCATCAGACCTGTGACAAGTCTCATATACCAGAGGTTAATGGAATAGTTACGTAAAGTTAGAATTATAACGAGGAATAATGGACTTTGTAATTTCACTCTCTGAGTTTTGATGTGCTTATCATGTTTCACGTAACTGTGCAGTTGAATAACAGTATACCCTGGTTAGTATTAGCGAGATATAACTATCGCGTTGATGAAAAACACTTCATGTCAACGTTTCCAAAAAGTTATTTGGTGGTGACTGGATCTTGAACGGAAATTTCAAGTCTGCCGCCGCTAGATTTCTTGAGTAACAGCTTGCACAAAGCGACAGTTTGTGAGTAATAGATGCCACACACGGAATGATACGGTATGCTTTAAGAACATCTTGTGGTATGCTTTGTGGATTAACACAGAATACACATCTACTCTACGGTTTGCAAAGTATTTTAACTTATCGTCAACTATTAGCGGCGATTGTTGTTCCTATTGGTTTTGTCAATATTGAACTTATCACCGACAGAAAATAAAGTTTTGTGCCCACAACTATCAACGCACCCTGAATGAACGTATTCTCTCCCTTGCTCTGAATGGAGGCTAGATGTGCTCCTCTCTTCACACAGTCCTTCTCTGCATTGTCGAATGTGGCCGTATCGTTTATAACCTAAAAAGGGTACATCGGGTTATCGTGATAACCTGGGTACTTCTGATTCGGTTCTTCTCATCTGTAACATAATCATTCTGAAAAACTTTTGGAAGACATTTTCCCGAAAAGTGGTACGTATGAAACCAGTTCTGGTTTACTGATAGATTTGCAACTTATATGATAAGTTTTTGTGTATTAGCTGTTGTGTTTCCAAATTGTGACTAACCAAATAACAAGCAAGAGTCCTGTCGTAGAACTCCCAGTTGTACGGACATTGAAAACCTCTTTGTCTCTCTGAAAATTTCAAACATCGATATCGTCATCTTGTTATTTCGCAAATTGACGCATCAGTCATGATCGGGAACTCGAATACATTCAGAATCAAAAAATTATGCATCTGAATTGAGTGCTCGCCGTTTACATCTATGTTCTATTTAAGTTGAAAATCGAATGATTCTGAAGGTGGTGAGTTTAAACAGTGGAATATGAAATTGCGTCAGTCGATATCTTTTTTCAAGTGAAAGAATCGTGAGCCATATTTTTTCACCTAGCTGTGACAATCAACGAAGTGTGAGGCGGTGGCAGTCTTCACACTACTCACGCACTTGTTGAGCGAACTGTTTCTGTTGAGCGAACTAAGTCGTTTTTCTGCGTAGATCACGCATTTGACGCGGTCGACACGAGAATGCTGTCTGGTAACTCACCGTGCTGGACGTATTTCTCGACTCGCGCTGAGTTCTCGGCTTCCGATATAACCTCTTCCTCTTTCTCTTCTGGCGCTTCTAACTTCTTGAAGATGAAGGTTCCATGAGCGGTTATTCCAGTGGGACGTGTTCGTACCATTTTAGGGGTGGTGGAAGGTGGTGGCGTTGTGGTCGTAGAAGTGGTGGTGGTAAAGGTGGTGGTAGTAGGGTTGGTAGTTGCAGTTGACGTTGTGGTGGTGGTGGTGGTGGGGCTTGTTGTCGTGGTAGGGGTGGTGGTGGTGGTGAAAGTGGTGGTCGAAGGTGGGGTCGTTGTGGTGGTAGGGGTGGTGGTAGTCGGCGTCGTAGTAGTTGTAGTCGGCGTCGTAGTAGTTGTAGTCGGCGTCGTCGTAGTAGTTGTAGTTGGCGTCGTGGTAGTTGTAGTTGGCGCCTCCGTGGTGGTAGGCGAGGCCATAACTAAAAATAATAATATGTTTTAAACAATGTTCCAATTGTAATGCAATGTATTTTCCAGTAAGTAGGGCAACTTGCAGCTCGATCAACACACACAACATGTATAGAGTACTTCTCAAACCAGTTCTTCTCGCGGAAAAAATTGAACCTAATTCTAAAAATCAACATCACTTCTATGTTCGGCACCAGTCCGAATTTCGAGCAACCTACTCACTGACTTTCTTCATTTCTCAAGATGCAGCGTCAACCGCTCTCGATACCACTCACCAAAGTTGTAATCATCAAAGTAACCAAGGAATCGTTTTATTGTTGTTAGGAATGATCTCTTTCATAAAAATTATTTTCATTTTTCACCTTCGCTCTGAGGTTCCGAAGGTGGTATCATGGCACTCTGTGGATGAGAATCGCACATTTCATCGGCTGGCTGAATTGAGCAGCACAACTGCCATCTGCGAAAAAGAACTTCATGGAAGACGTTGCATAAAAAAAGAGGACCGGCACGAAAATGCTAATAAAATATCAAAATGCGAAAAAGTTTAATGGTGACGCTCTCTTTTGCTGCTTCTCCGTGGGTTACGCACTATCTAGTGAACCGAAAATAAGTAACTTCATCATTTTATGAAGTCCAATGACATTTGGGAGTCATTAAAAAATGTGCCATTTTCGTAACTACGTGGTATAGCATGAATGATTAAACAACGTTTGTTTCTTTGAAGTGTTGAAAAAGACAGAACGTTCGAAATAGAATTCTCTTCAAAATGTATACATGAATCATTTCATGAATTTTTACCTGGTAACAAACTATTTTTTATACTATATAGTATTATTTCACACTAACTTCACATCTGTTGTATTAGAATTGTGGTTGAACCGTTTTCATAATTTCCAAATGTGTAAAAACTCACCCTTCTGTTCCTTCAGAGTCTGAGGCGACTGACGACACGGCTAAAGACAAAATATACCAAACTAGAGGTCGAATCATCTGGAATAGTGCTAATGTGAACAACGAGCATTATCAAACAAACGTATGCAAAACGGCTCAGTAATGAAATGAAACGTGCATTTCAATACTACATTGACAGAAAAACCAGGCAAATTATGTATTAAAAAACATCATCTGTTGTAGAAAGAAACCTCATTTGTGGAGTATAGACGAGGGCATTGGAAATAGATATGCGATTATCTCATGAGCATTATATCCCACCTTCTCATGAGATGGAAATATTAAATGGCGATGGTCAAGAGTTTCTCGCTTACGCGAACCTCCGATGGGCTTGGCTCATAAGGCTTTCACAGATATTTTGTTGCTTAGTTTGTCTTGCTAGCTTATACTTTTTTTGGCCCATTTGCCCGCCACGCCACCAAACTTTTGAAATAGGAGAAGATATTTTGATTAGCTGTGACAGGGTAAAGCATCACCAATAAATGCACTAACTATTATTTCGTGCCAAACTATCGCACTCTAGGGTTTAACATAAAAGCACCAATGTGAGAAAAAACTGGTGGGAAAGAGTTCGCTCAAATATCCATTAAATAGTCTATTCAGTTCGATTGAACATTAGATTGAGCCACGTCAGACGTATTTATTGTAAACAAAAACTATTCAATTGATTTCCAAATGAAGGAAAGCTCTCAATGCTTCCACAGCAGCATTAATTCTATCCATGTTCACATGCCAAAACGTATGGGAAAGTTCCAGGCTTGGCTGGTTCACAAAACATTCCCAAAGCATTATTGTATAGTGGGTGCCATATTTATAAATTTCTGTCTCTCGCCGGAATCGAACCTGCGAGCGAAAGAATCTTAATAGAGCGGCTAACCACTGCGTTATTAGAGTTCATAAATGGCAACCTTTTGCATCGAAGACATGTGTGCGTACACAGCGGATTGTGAGATATACAGTATCCTCTCACATTTCCGTTGGCGATGACTATAGAGCACTCTGAGACAGAGTGAGTGGTAGACAATTTTTCAAGAGAAAAGTTTACCAAATGTAGGAAGAGAGAAGACAACACTTGCACATACAGGCTGAAAAGATATTTGCATGTGTCGTGTTCTTGTTTTTCAACCCCATTACGTGTCTGCACTGCATATTGTCATTCTCATCAAATGCAAAGAAATTCTGTACTTTTTATTCAAGTTTATATGCAGTTTTACATTGTTTTCGTACTCTCCGTCAATTATATTCAATGGATTTCATGATGGTAAAAAAACAAGAACACAACAATTTGCAAAATACCCTACATTTGTCACGTCGACGTGACGCAAGCTTGCAAATAGTTCTTGTTGTTCCTACGCAGACTTCTGCATTGTACAGTATGACTGTTATGAAGAACTTTCAGACCAAAAATTGATTGAACTTTATTGAGATGGACATAATCGGATTTATAGTACTCTTTCAGTCAAGACTACTTGTGCTTGTTCGGCGAGCTGCTTGCAAACGTAGTGTAGTTTTTCAGAACAGTCAGCGGGCGCCCAGAAGTGCTTTTCTCCAGTTTTCGGTAAGAGAGAGTCGTGCATCTGGAAAATAAAATCTAACGCGGTTTAACACAGCCATCAATAACTTTGAAACTTTCTGTACTTATTTCTTCATTCTGACGCATGACACAACCAACATTCATACAGTCTTCATCTAAGAAAACGTGCTAATCTGAATGATCTCTTCAAAAACAAATGTTCATATTTGGCCATCAGTATTGTTCTACAAACTTCCTGGTACAATCATCGTTTCAATTGTGCAGTACTGCAACTGCAACAATGCGTATTATACAATCAGCGCGTAACAGAGTAAACAATACTCTACATTTTATTCTTTCTCCTAAATCTACAATCATAGTTTATAGTGCCACATATACCAATGTGGAAAGACACGTGTTCAATCGCGAATAAACATTCTATTCTATTCTATTCTATTCTAACTTTTGAATTTAATACAGAAAATCACGCACATTACTGTTTAAAATGACTAGGTATAACTAATATGCAGTATTTCGTAGCAATCGCACGAGACTATGTGACGGAATTGGATGAATGAATACATAAGTATTAAAAAAATTATATATATAAGATCTCAGATCTCACCATGGCGCAATGTTTACGAGCGGTTGAGCCCGATTTCTCTCCCGACCATTTATGGTACTTCAGCTTCGATCTATCAGAGAACTTCCATTCATCATCCGTCTCTTTCAGTCCAAAGAAGACTTTATGGTCCCACTCTTCCGCGAGTTCTATCTCGTCTACCAGATCTGAAATCCCTCGAATCATTAACAAAACAATACACAACACACTCATTGATTATGTACGTGGGAAGTATCTAAAGTTATTTACGTAGTCGTTTTATTGAATCCTAGGTCTACTAATTGAATTATTTCCAAAAATCTATTAGGTGAAACACTAGAGCAAACGATACAACATTCAACTAAGAAAGTTCCAAGTGAAAAATGAAAGTTAAACATGGTCATAAGGCGAAAACAAGTAAACACAACTAAGGTTCGTCAAGTTTGAATTTCAAGCTTGGCGCGCCTTACACGACTCACCCGCGATGAACTCGTTCTCTTGCTCGCTGTGAATCGAAGCTAGATGAGCGTCGAACGATTCACAATTTTTCTTGGCATCCGTGATGTTTTTGACTTCGTCGAAAACCTGAAGTCAAGTCAATAAGTGAAGAATGTATCTTTTCGATCTAACAACAGACTATCACTTCAGAGTACGTATGATAGAAGATCCCGGCACCTTCATGCGTCTCTCGCTATGCCTCACTATTTCGCGCATCTTACATCCCGCGGGATGTCAGACAGAGAAATAGCGTATGTTTGAGGAGACGCAGGATGGGATGAAAGTGCCGGGATCTTCTAGCATACGTGGTCAGGAAACATGCCGAAAAAGTAGGTTTTCCTATAGGGTAACTAACTGCGCTCCAACAAACATTCAAGATACTTGCCAGTTTACAGTTAGATGGAATCTCATATTCAAAAGAAACACATGAACATTTTCACTGTGACGATATCAGGCTTTCCTGACTACCCACTTTGTAGCATGATAAGGTCTTGTTGAATAGTCGCCAATCACTATGGAAACATTGGTATATTGTTTTCATGCCTGAAACGAGAATATGTAAGAAAGTTGTAACCAAGTGGGGCGCTCCGTTTAGGTGAGGTATCATCCTCGCGAGTTCAACAATTGCTAGTTCTATGTTACAGATCTCGCGGAATCGAATGAATTCAGAGAACAAGAAACTACCTAAACATATTCCAGAAAACCAAGAAATAAAAAACTTAGTAAAAATAATTGATAGCCCTTCACCCAAAATTTACTAAGCTAGTTGTTCAGTTCCCAATTCCATTCTGCTCACAATTCGTAGAGTGAACTCATCAAACCAATTTTCCACAAATTTTCAACCCACCTCTCGGAACATACTCGTCGTAGTTGAAAGGATCCCTGGCTACAGAGATTACCCCTGGTGCAGGTGTTTTGCACGGCGAAGCGGTGGAGTTGGATCCAAATGCACAGTCAGTGTTTTCAGTAGTGTCGGCACCTAATGCAGTTCTAGTTTGGTCATCAGTCGAAGATGAAGTCGGCTGATCTATTGCAGATGTAGTTTGGTCATTTATTGTAGTTGTATTTTGCTCATTTTCTGCAGATGTGATTTGCTCATCCAACACAGTTCTAGTTTTCTCATTAGTCGAAGATGTAGTTTGTTCATCTACCTCGGTATAAACAGTACGTTTCACAGAATTGGATGTGGTGTTACTTCTCCCGGTAGGGCTTGTAGCTGGCTCATCTACATCTGCAGATGGGCTTTGTACCATCGAAATAGAAGTTGTTCGAACCTCACTGGAAGTGGTTTCATGTTTTCCGAAAGATCTAGTTCGATTTTCTTCTTCCTCTTCAGTAGTGTTGGCGATATAGTTTGTTAGCAAGGTTTCAGGATGGGTCGTGGTATCGACTCGTTGAGAAGAAGTAGATTCTTCATCTCCACTCGTATTCCCACTCCCGTTTCCGTTGGAAGAAGTAATTCGAATTCCTTCTGAACTAGTCGAGCTTTCCATTTCCATCGTAGTACTGCTTTCTGAAAAAGTTTTTTTTGAAAAATGAGCCAGGCAGAATAATCAATAACGGTATCGAAACCTGTTATTGCAACTCAGTTTCAAACATGGTGTTTCATGAAAAAGTTTGAAAAGTTATTGGCTATTACATTCAGGAAAATCTGCACTGAAATGAAATTGAGACAAACAAGTTGTGTTGCACAAAGAGGCAATTGTTATGTTTTTTTTGGAAAAAAAATCACAACTTGGAGTAAATGTAGAAACTGTTTTGTGAAAGTTACCTTTAATCGTGGGAACCATTGTGGTGACAATGTGAACTCCTGCGGGGAATCGAGTGACGTTCGATGATTTGGGATTACAAGTAGTACCAGCGGGCTGGATAGAACAACATACCTGCCAGCTGAAAACGAAAACTTCATCTTAAATAAAAACGAAGTGAAAGGGTCACGTGAAGCGTGAGAAGAACAATTCATTCAGCAAAACCCACTCCATTTGAGGTTGATTTTTTGGTTTTTGACTATATCTCAGGTCGTCTTGATATTCTAGTGAGGATGATATGAGTATGCATTGTTATGAACAGAAGTGTCCACCTCCTCATGGACATATAATTGGAATTGCTTATTCATCAAACATACCGTGTGTTTTGTTGGATTTGTAGTTTGATCTCTTTGCTTTCTGATCGAACTTTGTTAGTCATGACGTGTTTCAAGTTCAAATTCCATTTCAGCTATGGCCATGTCCTATATGTTCAATAATAATCTAGATGAAAATTTGCAAACTCACTCTTTGGGATTGAACTCGGCTTGTGCAGTGGCAGTTAGCGACAGAAACGAAAAGAGAAAAGTTCCCCACATTAGATGCGATGACCCTGAATAACACCTTTTTTCATTATTAACACATTACTTCTCAGAACTGTACGTTATTCTCATTTTTTTCATTGAAGTTATCGAAAAAAATGAAAAACTCATGAGACAGAAAAGCTCGAAAGGGGAAGGAAAAGATAGAAAAAAGGGAGGGGTAGTTAGAGAAGAGAGGGAGGGAGTAAAAGCAAATCGTAGTTGGTAATCAGAAAAAGGGAAATAAAATCAGTGAAGTAGAAACTCACAGAATATATATGTACGAATTATATTATTTCTCGTTTCGCATTTCGTGTAATTCAGGCGACAGCTCGGAATACCAATTTCTTGTAATGGAACATGCCATCGCATGAAAAATCATGAAAGTTTTTCTGATATGGCACCTTATTGAAAATATCTGGGTGTGAAAATTACACACGTAAACTTGTTTTGGCAATATCATGAAATCAACTCAACCTTAGAACGAAATTTCTACTAAAGTTCACCGGCGCCCATAATACGTTGATTTCCAATAGTTTCAACAAGAAATACATCATCTAGAGCTTCGAGAAATAGTCTTTGATAAAACTGAACGTAAAAGGATTGACACACGTCAGTTGACGTGTAAATGTCTACATTGGCAGATTTATAACGTTGAAATCATAACTCTATCTTCCTTCAAACTGAGTCGGTCATTCGGTAAAGCAGTTATCGTTCGCAACGTGGCGTGTATATGTATCACGTACGTGGTACGTTCTATTCGACGCTTCAACTACTGTATTTTCTGTGTGATAGAAAACTATACCACTTAGAAAACCATACTCTGCAAAATATATGCATAGTTTTTTGCTTCGCGCTATTGAGGTGTTAGTGTAGCAGTCTACACGTCCTCTGCCTAGATTAAAATAGATTCCATTAGCCCTGAGTAGGGCCGAAGAATCAGTCAAGAAATATTTCGTTTCGGAGAACTGATCAACACCTCCAGCTACAACATTTACATTCCCTTTATCTGTATCCAAAAACTGATTCATAGTTTCGCAGTTCAACTGTATTTGTATAAATGTTCATTAAAAAACACTAACTTTTTATTTTGTCGATTGATCTGTATCTGTATTCATTTGAATGTTCATTACATTTTCATATACACCATCTTCCCAAAATATCGATCGCTCTGGACCATGTTGTAGACCTACTCGGCCTCTCTTTTGGCTATCTCTTTCAAAATGTTCCTAAATTTATCTGTATTAATATAAATGTTCAACACCATATCCCAATGATATCGATTAGTATTGATTGATCTAAACCATGTTGTAGATCTTTGCCATCTATTCGTTCTGGAACGTTCCGACATTCACATGTATTTGTATGAATGTTTATTATACAACACCATAACCCCATGGTATTGAATGATATCTATTTGTATCGATTGATTGATCTAGACCATGTTGTAGACCTCCTCGGCCATCTGTTTGCAGACGAAGCGCTCCTTCTTGGAACACTCGATCGGCTTCCAGGTATGACGATCCTTGTCGTCGGCCATCGGTTCGGGATTCAGCTGAATAGAATAATTGTCGACCAGATTCACAGAACATTCTCACAGATACATATAATATAGTATGTTTCATTCCTACTGAGACTCCTACCGTATGAGTACGGAACTTCTAAGTCGTTTGATTAGTGAAAACATTGTCAAGAAATATGAATTTTTGCACTAGATTATGATTTCCTATTGAAGTTTGCGCTAGAAAACAGTCATCGGAAAGTTTGATGTGTACAATCGGAGTCTCAGTAGGAATTGTATGGACTATACATGTTAAATGTTACGTGATGAACTAGTTTTTCTGTTCACCATACTCTGAGTTACTTTGTTTCATTCCTTTTTTGAAAGCTATTATTCAGAACTACTGTATAATCTTCACTTTCACTTTTTTTTGTTCAACAAACAGATCACGATAACGCAAAACAGGAAACCGAAATCAGATCATGTGCGAAAAAGTTGGCCTTGCAACGCCTTGGATTATTTTGGCATACACTACTTACATAGGTGCAGTCTTTTCCTTTGTACAGATGAGCAGGTGTCTTCTTGGACCAGTTGGTCCACTCGTATTTTGAACCATCCATGAACTGATATTTGCCGTTCATCGTCTTTGCTCCAATGTACGTGATGGTGCTCGCTTTCTCCTTTTGGGCAGCGATTTCAATCACTCCTGTAAAATGACTACACGTCGTTGCATACAAAACTGTCTCCAAAAGCAACGACATCCAACTACAACAAAGCGAATAGTACACCGCATAGGTTTTTTTTCCGGAGAAGAAGGAAAAGATACGGTAGCCATTTGAAAACTGATAAGAGGTTTCTGGATTGAAATATTTTGAATGCCTTTTTGTGCAGGAAGAATACCATTATTCCGCCACTCACCGTTCACGAAATCATTTTCCTCTTCAGTGTGGATTGACACCAGATGACTCTTCAGTTTTGTGCACGCAATTTCGGCGTCGACAAAATTCTGGGTCTCACTTATAACCTAAAAACAGCCCAAATTGTATCCACATTAAGTTTAATTCATTAACTTTAAAATATTATGATATTATGAGACAATAACTTTGCGAGATTTCCTAAAAATTGTAGTGTCTGTATAACGTGAATCGTGAGTTCCTTCACTGCTATAGTAAGCCTAACGTTTGTGTGACTATCAACACCGCCAAGCGTCTAGTTGGTTATTAACACACACAGACTTCGTAGAGTTATTTCTGGTCGTTGTTCGATTTTTCTGCTTCAGAAAATAGAGGAATCGTCAAAAAACATATGAACTGCAACAAAAATACTATAATTTATACCTTATAACACGCAAGAGTCTTGTCGAAGAATTCCCAATTAGAGGGACATTGGAAACTTCTCTGCATTTCTGAATAAGGCTCCGATCATACATGAATAAACATAATGTTCTCCTAAGTGAAATATGCATTAATATGAAACATAAATCAACACATTTATAGCCAAAACACGTTTGGTGAAAGGACTGTCGAAAAAACAGAAAAAGGTTGGTGTATATTTGTCTTGTTACTGGACTAATTCAGCCCAATGTACTTCATTGGATAAAGCAAGTGCTCTTGGAGACTTCACACATCAAGACATTTCTTCACAATGCGCTTCACTGTTTTCTACTAAATGTTCTATACCCAACCGACCAGTTTGTTTGTAGTTGCCAGATTGGGACGGGTGCTGGGGCTCCGAGACGACCTCGTCATTGTTGTAGTCGTTGTCATCGTCGTTAGAAACCACTAGATTGATTCCGGATTTTTTTGGGGTGGCTTCCGTCTCGGGGAAAGTTGCTGCCTCCGGGAAGCTGCCGGTATTCTGAGCGAAGCTGGTTGTGCAGTTGCTCTCGAGTCGGTCTCCTTGGTGGTTGAAGTATTCGCAGCAGATTGTGGTGAATACTGTCTCTACGTCGGGCTGTCCCACAGTTCTGTTCACCTGAAGAAAAAAAGTAAAATCAGAAAACAATCGAGTCGTGTAGTTGAAAAAAGTGTGAAAAGTGAGAACTGTGTATTTCGTGAAACCAAACGAACAAATGAGTTGGTCATTTTAGTTGATTGATTATCTGCAAGCATGTGAGATACATAGAAAATAAAGGGTAAACCTAAATTTCAGCAATATGAAAACAAGAATCAAAACCATGATGAACAGAAAAGTGAACATAAAGAAAAACACAGTACGGGGCGAACACGGCAAACTCACATGAGCTTCAGTTGCTGGGTTGAATCACAAATTATCATATTTTTATGTAAGATCTAGGCTGTATAGACTGAATCTATACTGTAACGTCCAATTTTATATTAGATTTTGTGCTGTGTGTTACGTTTCGGTTTTGTATAGGGGGACTTTAGCGTGTTCGCCCCGTACTGTGTTTTACATCTTCATTTTCATTTCAATTGTTGATCGTCGAATTTATTACATGTTTTCTCGAAAGGAATTCAATGGGGTAGATTTTTCTCTATCATTCTGCGGTTGTAGTATGATCTCTTTTTTAGGGTAAAACTCGTGACCAACGGCTTATTTCGAGATCGAACTACAACAAAGAATCGCTAACTTCTCTTTCTTGCGCAATGCAGTCATCTATTTACCTGACGCTCCACGGTGCGGCTGCAGTTGGTCATTCTGCCGTCAGACTCGAAACTGGATTCTGGAGCCACTTGTGGGGATGCTGTCACCTTCGAGCGGTTTTCTAAGGAAACCGATGCTTCTTCGTCTAGTATCTGGTATTCAGTCATTTCGCAGTTTGCAGGCTGGCCGTCAATATCTTCGCTGTCAGTATCAACGGCGGGAGCTTCAGTTGAGGGTACGTTGGGGGTATTCTCTTTATCTACGGTTTTGCAACCTGAATAAATTACAGATTTCACATATACTTGAATAATCCGAACAACGTTAGGTATCCATAGTTGACGATGTGTTAAATATATTTCAATAGCTTTCAACTTTCCAATATGAAACTCACGTTTTCTGAACTGAATTTTGAAGGACTACGATTTATTCATTATACTATGGCTCAATACAATACTTCGTACTGTTCTGTTTCAATTTGATACACGCGGTAACTGCATTTATAACTGCCGGTTTGAGATACTATGGAAGCGCAATGAAGTTAAGGAACTCTGTCACGCGCTTATTGTGTTACCTAGAACAATACAGTT
Organism: Litoditis marina; assembly: GCA_964036275.1. Taxonomy (NCBI): domain Eukaryota; kingdom Metazoa; phylum Nematoda; class Chromadorea; order Rhabditida; family Rhabditidae; genus Litoditis; species Litoditis marina. The sequence goes on along the minus strand of OZ038435.1, from coordinate 1,904,803 downwards.
CCAGGAGAGTTTCGAACGGAAACGTAATCAAAAGTTGAGGTTTTCAAAAGTTTTTCTTTGAGTTACTCTATGAATGACTGGTTACCTGGACCTGGACAGTTTCCGACAGCTCCTTCGTTTGTGGGCTTCACGGGCTCTGGGGTTGTGGGCTTGTCGATTACGATTGGTTTGTTTGGCCTTGGCGCTCGGGCTGAAACGGACAAGTTGTCGAAACCTAAATCAAACGGACCTCTTTCTCTTACCGAAACGATGAGAGCTTCACTTACTATTGATGTTAAAACAGAAGAATTGTGTACTTTTGGGTAGTATGCTTTGTAGTTAAAGAGTTATACGTAAGCCTTCTAGTCTCCAAACTATTCCCAGATAGCCAATTGTCTGTCTTCCTGTTCTAGAACAAACTGACAGTCTGGCTATACAAAGCTTCACTTTTTTACAGCTTTAAACTTGTGTTCTGTTCCAGAACGGAATAAGTCTGTCATTAGTCTGTTATTCAACTCGTTTTACAACAAGGGTTGCGAAACGAGTTGAAAATACCGAGTTCACAAGTTGTTTTGGGAATTTTCTAGTTTTAGCGATGATATAGACTAAATGATACTAACTAGGTTGGACTGCCTTTGGAACTACAACACGCTCGTGGAAGTCGAAAACTCCTGGCTGGAGGGGAGGGTTGAATGAGCCCGAATTACATTTGGCACTCGCTGGCTGGATCGAACAGCAAACCTGCCATCTGAAAGAAATTGAATACGTCGAATAGAGATTGTGATAAGCATGTTTTATAAAAAGTTACTGAATCACCGAAGTCGTTTGTCTTCGATACATGATGTAAATCACAAATTTCGTCCGGAAAAGAACTAGATACTATAAGCACATCGCTAGAGAACATTATATACATACCATAAAAAACACATAGGGCGAGATCATAACAGTACGTGATTGATTGTGTGTTAACAGGCTACTTTGTATTATAACTTCAAACAGAAAAAGAACACCATTTTATTTATTCACCAGTTTACAGTGTGTACAAACATTTGTCATATTTCCATCAGCTTCCCTTTGAAATAGTAGAGTGGTTACCTTTGACGAGTACCAAACTTTTAAGGAAGGTTCAAATGTCATGTTATGTAGAGATTCGGTGAAAGTCGTATTCTGAACTTCAACCAACTGCAAAATTCACGCCACCTGAAACCTAGAAGACAGCAAACTAGGTGTCCTCACATTAAAGTCTTAGTTATTCCGATGAAAACTCACTGATTTGGGTTGAAGCCGCATTGTTGTGATGCTAGTGTACAGGACACTAGGGAGAGAAGTATTGTCCAATTCATCTGAAACACATTGTTGAAAATGTTACCAGAAAACTAAAATCACATAGTGAAATAATAATTGAAATAGGGACTACGATAATTATTATGAAAACAAGAGACAATACTATTTTGAACTGTTGACCTACGTTATATTCAACTTTGGGTTATTAGTGAATATCCAACAAAAACCGTCCGGGTTCGATGAAACGTGAAAAATTACCCAAACATGTAGTCGGCAAACTAATCGTACAATTGTAAGAAACAGATGAAACTGACAATTTTGCTGTCGAGCAGCTATTTATGTGACAAGACACTTACAAACACAGCCACTCTGCAGTTATTTAGTCCATTTGCCATCAATTATTCTAATTCATGACGACAAAACACAGTCACACCTTTCACAACTATTAGTTCTACCTATTTTGCATATTTGACAGATACCATGGGAGAATGTTTCATAAATACCCTTGGGAAACGAAGATAATAATATTCTGAAGCAGTATTATGTATAATCGCTTGTGTTGTCAATGGGAACCTCGTTGTTGATGAAAACCAAGGAACATTTCGAAAATGGTAACTTTTTGGAAAAAGTAACTCTTGTGGGTGTACCCACAAAATTAGCAGAACCAAAAGTCATATTTATCAGGCCTTTCAGTAGGTAAAGTTCATCACTCTACCTCTTCTGTAGGCAAAGACCAGAGAAACTTTGATTTGGATCTATAAAGCACTGGAATCGAACAACTCAAAAAAAAATTGTTTCTCTGTACTGTGGCTGGCGAGTTTCCATCCGCAAGATAGGACGTTGCCTACTGAAGCTGTTATTCCGTACTGGTTCCGCAAGTACAACACATGTTTTTGATGGAACTAGTTTAGGAAAAGTTGAGGATTTTGTTTTTGTACGTTTAGTATGTTCGATACAAGAGTCATTCGATGGAACTTTGATAACCAGAAAAAACTATTGAATTCTGATGGGGTTCTGTTTGATCTCGGGGCAAGTCGGGTTATACTAATGCTGTGGTAAAACGCTAGAAGCCTGATTCGATCAGTTTGTATAGTATAAGAGTGCGAAACACGGCAACATTTATTCAATTTTTGGTAATGTAATCACTGTCTTCTGTATGCTCTTTGTTTGCAAACGTAGTTGAGTTCAGTGTCGCAGTCGGTAGCTTCCCATCCTTTGCGGAAACCAATGTCGATATAAGGAGCCAGCGTGATCTGTAAATCGTGAAAATACATGATGCGTCGCTAATTGGTTTTTGTTCAGTTTTTTCTCCATTATTTTAATTTTTCAATTTTAAATGATTGTTTGGGTAGTTACTAACTCAGTTAAAACATATATTACTTCTTTCAAAATTATTTTCCGGTAAATGGAGTGGGAATTGATCTGGTTTTTGACTTTCTAAAGCTATCAAAACAATTTGTCTACACTCTATATTGTAAGTTTATTGAAACTTCGAAAATCACACTTTCGAACTTTAAGTGAGTTTTAAAACAAATTTGATCATTAGTCGAGAGTAAAGCATTGAATCGTATAGAAGCATCGCTCATTGCATCATGATAGAAATTTTCACCAATCAACCATGCAATAAGGTTTTTCGAACAATCTGGATCAAAATTATCAAGTAAAACTGACATTTTCCAAAAAGAGCATTGTTTTTAACAAAAATATGACATTTAGTAACAAACGGAGGAAAAAGTCGTTCATACTTTTTGGTAGCTAGATTAAGCGACGTTGCTGCTGCCAAATTGAGCGACAACAGCATTTCGAAAATGCTACGCGGCGACTGCTGCTGTCGCCTAATTAGGCGACAGAAAGTATGAACCCTGCCCTAAGCGCAGCAGATTGCACCGTGTTATACCAAACGTCAATTGAATAGTCACGTAAAATCAGCATTCTAATGAGGTATCGTGTACTTTGTCATTGCACGTGTCTGAGGGCTGATGTGTTTAACATGTTCCACGTGAATGTGCGAATGATAAACAGTATAACATGACTTGGCTTTAGCAACCCTCGCAGTCAACTTGTAATTTTATTCATGTCCAAATAATGCGCCAGTCAAAAAATATTGCTGTCAATATACTCTGCTTGGCCACGTATAAATAATGTAGTACACGCCTGGAACGTTTTTCACTTTGTTTGTAAAATGACTCACTGAGGTACAATTATGACTATTCTTTTGGTCTTCTTTCGGCTCTTCATACGCCCAGTTCACGTACTCAACCTCAGTCCTGTCCGTGAAAACCCATCTATTGTTTCGTTTATTCAGTCCAAAGAAGAATTGTTCATTTGTGAGACCGAAAAGTTTGTTTTAGTTGGATCTATGCACAAAATAGTTAATGAACGGAGACCGAAAAACACTGGTACCAGAATACAGACAATTGGGTGATTTTAGCATACACCGTATAGCTTGCTTGAGTAGAGCAATGTTTTGAGACAGTTTCATCTCGGATATCGAATTTTTCAGTTTTTTTTTTCAAACAAAGCAGAAAAATCATCGATTCAGCGAAAAAGTAGTCAGTTTTTCATACGAAGTTCTGCGACCATAGTAGAGCAGCTCACTAGTAATGAAAGTTTCCTCCTTGTCATTATGCATAGACGCTAGATGACCACCAAGGTAATCACATGTTCTTTCCGCACCCGAAAAGTCTTTCTTGTCAGCACTCACCTGAAATTATAATACTATTAACTTATTTATTGTTATCCGAAACAGCTCTGGCAAGATGATTAACTGCCCGTATTTCGGGGGAGGCTAAAAAAAACTTCCGTGTAGGGTTGTTAGAATTGGAAATGGAATTGGAATCGGAATTGAAAGAATTGAGATAATCTTCCAAAAGAATTGCAATTCCAATTCTTTTTGTGTGTGAAAAAGAATTGGAATTGCAATTCCAATTCTTTTGAATGTCAAATAATTTTGTAATTGGAATTCCAATTCTTTTCTATGTCAAAATATATCTGGAATTGCAATTCCAATTCTTTCGTATGTCAGAACAACTGGAATTGGAATTGGAATTGACTTGATTTTCTCTCGGAATTTATACAGGTTTAATTTTCACTAAATTACTATTATTTTGATGTATCAAGTTCACTTTAACAGAAACTAACAGTTTTTGTTTGTTTCTCTGTGTTTTTTGAAAAAAACTGCCATGAAATCGGAAAAATGATTTGGAATTGGAATTGAAAATTTGAGATTTTTTGGAATTGATTGGAATTGGAATTGGAATTGACTCAGCTTTGAAAACCTGAGAGGAATTGGAATTGACAATTCTCATTTTCCAAAAACTAATTAGAATTGGAATTGGAATTGACTGGTTTTTGAAATATAGAAAGAATTGGAATTGGAATTGAGTGGTTTCTGAAAATCCAAAAAGAATTGGAATTGGAATTGACTTGCTTTCTGGAATTGATTAACAACCCTACTTCCGTGCCTCTGGACCCTCCTAACAAGCACACTATTTTCGTGCTCTGTTTTTCTGCGGGACAGTATAGTTACCATTTTGTCAAGAAAGACAGCAAAGGGGTCCGCTAATTGACGCTGCGGGGCGAGCGGTCGTTGATTAGTTGCCAGAAGACGAGAGAGTGTGTCGATCAGAGATACGCAGGCAAGCTAGCCGCTCGCCGAAGTTCGCCTCCCAACCAAACTGACCATACGCTGTTCACAACGGTTTGATTGAACTTTTAATTTAGGTTTACGCGGATAGGTGAATACGGCCACTGAAAAACTCATTTAGCGAACCGATGACTCACCATGTAGCACGCAATAGCCCGTTGGAAAAACTTCCAACCCTTAGGACAACCATAGATTTCTGAAAGTACGAATATTTTTCAGGTAAAAAAAAACTCGACTGATTTGAACATAAATTTTACTGGCTTTCTCAAGTTAACTCATTCTGTGATGAACGTAAAACAAAACTAACTGTTCTTGTTGGTTCCCAAAGGCGGGCCAAAAGTAGGGTTCCTACGCGTAGGAGAGGTTTTGTCTTGATCCACTTGCCACCTGGAACAAAAAGAGCACTCATATATTACCTTTTGCATCAAAACAGAGAGATCTCAAATATCTTTTCGATCACAGGGAACCTAATATACAGATTGTGGGATTGATAAAATTTGAAAGATTTTGTAGTTTCCTTGAGGTTTCTCACAACTTTCCGTAATATTGCCACGAACTCACTCATCCGGGTTGAAAGCGCCATCAGCATTCACGGAAAAGAACAACAGGAGCAATATACTTAGAAAGTTCATCTGAAGTGTGACACTTTCTAGGTGCAACACTGGAAAGCATGAAATTGTATGGTAAATCACGTTTGGGGTATCTTTTGATACAGAACTTTTTACTGATCGTTCAAGAAGCACGATGGGGATTGTTTTTTGAACCTCGTGAAAAAATGTCACGTCAAGATGGTGAAGAGCAATAACTGAGAATGCGACTGGGTAGTACAATTAGAATAGGATGAAGATGCGCTGGCGCTGCGAGCCGTTAGTTTTTTCCCGATCTAGTTACTCAACTTATATTTACAATCAATGGTTGCATGTAGTCACTATAGTTCTCATAGTGTGAAATAAACTGATTACATGAATTCAAAAAACCGTCTATAAAGGAAAGAGATGTTAACGAAAGCTCGAAATCGTTGCTGAATACCGATTTTCTATAACTACACTGCAGCTGTGGAATAATCTGTTGTAGATTATCATTCTCCGGCATAGAAATACATATTCGGGATCAGCAATCAGACAATTTTTGTCTTTGCACTTTTTTTTAACAAGTTGACTTGGTCCAACCGAGTGTTCTTCACGAAAAAAATTGTAACACACATCGATAATGTTCGAAAATTAGTTCGCACCTTTTACACGTTTTTTATGGTTATGGTGAAAACAAAAATTCACGAACTTTATAGATGTGATTAAAACAAAATACAAATTAATAAACTTTATTAACAACATCTTTACTTTGTTCTCTTTGTTCTCCCAGCTACTGTTGTACATGGACTGAATGGACGTGCAAGTCACCAGAGATCTGAAAAGTCGATATTCAGAAAGATAATGATAACAAGACAGCGCCATCAAGCAACTATCTAAACTAAAAGTAGGTGAAATTTGAAAAGTGACCGAATCTAAGCTAAAAGTAGGAATCTATCTAAAACTAAAGGAATCTAATCTATCTATCTAAAGGAATCTATCTGAAGGAATCTATCTAAAGGAATCGAGTCTAAACTAAAAGTAGGTGAAATTTGAAAAGTGACCGAATCTTCATTGTAGTTTGACTGACACGCCACAAAATTTTAATTAAAAACTAGGTGCGAGTTACAAACACATCAAAATAGCGCAACATGCACCGTATAGGCTTGTTTTGGTTCTATGGAAATATCGAATACTATACGCACGGCTTTAATGTAAGTCTTAACAAAAACGAGTAAGTGGATATTCCATTATCCCACGGTCCAGATTTCTGCTCTCTTTCTCATACGTTTTCGAGAAGAATGAAATTTACTAGCTGCATTCCTTCGAATATAGGTTAGCTTGACTCATATTTTGTACTTTGATAAACAATTTTTTCCCTCGACTTTTGCGACGAAATAAAGGTGATAAGAACGTCCCCCATGTCGTAAAATAGGATAGATAACGGAATTAATAAACAGTTAAGGCGGACAAAGCAGTTTTTTAGTAGATTAGTTTGTTTACCTTTCAATAATCTCGGGCTAAAGAAGAATTTAGATAGGAATGCCACCTTTTTCTAATTGCGCTGAATCACTGTGTTTCAAATAACTCATGAAAAGCTGATATGCGTACAAACCACGATAGATTTTTGGACCGAATCATAAGCAATAAGATTCACTTGTTCTCACCTCAATTGTACAGTTTTAGCTGTTTTTGATGCCTAGTGGAGGTCGAATACTCGTACACATGAACAATGACGTAAAGAAAGTGTGAACGAGTAAAAACGATTATACCTCGATCAGATTGATCTCACTTCCGGGATAACGTTCCTGGAAGCTGGTGAAGGGCTGTCCGTTGATTTTTACCTGCAAGAAGGAGTAACGAAGTGAACATCGTCAGATGATTACACTGTTTCACTGCAAACAGTAAACTGGGGCAATAGGAAGAGTTTGTGATACTGAAACAACTGTGTACACTACAGAGTAATGAAGGTACTTTTTGCACTGGCATTAACTACCAATTACACCATCCGTCTAATTTCCACGCTCTTGCAGTTCAAGCTCATCTTGAATTTAGTTTTGAAATGAAGTATAAGCTCCAACAAACCCTATAACGCCCTACCGTCAACTTTTCGCCGAACAGAACGTACTCTCAATAACACTTCTGATCCTCTGATTAGACTCTCTCATCTACGGTCGACGACCGCTCAACCTGAATCGCGTTATCAATCGCAGTTCGATGTCTTTTATTTAAGAACTCACCACAATTTCTCTGTGATGAGCGATGAACTCCAGAGTGTAGACGTGGTCGTGGTGAAAGGGGAACGCGGTGGTGTACCGCTCTTCGGCACCCCATTGTCCGTAGTGGGTCGAGTTGCGGACCACTGCCTTCTCCTAAAAATGGTCTACTGTCTTCACTCTTCCGTAAACCACTACCCTAAGCTGTTGACCATTCAAATGGGGTTTCGCTAAAAAACCGATTGTTCGGCAAAGCCTTATTTTTACTTTTCACGTCATTGTTGCGTTTGCCAATCACAACGTTCGCTGAAAAAAGGATATGTTTCGAGACAACACGATTGAACGCAAAAAAGACAAACCAAAAATACTGTTCTGGAACGTTGAAATTCAGTAGTCAGATTAAATTATCTTCGATGTCTTCGGACTCTGATTTTCAATTTGTTTCAATTTGAATAACTCTGCCCTATCGGCGAATATCGAAAATTCACCTTGAATCTAGGGTTGAAGTGGAAGAGAATGTCGTTGGAAGATCGGAGGTTCACCTGAATGATGAAATTCATAGATTATTGATTTCAGATACATGATTTATTGATTTTTCACACAAAAAAAGGCTGCGATGTATGCTTTAATTTTACAGTAATACTGTGTATTTGTCTTCTCAATTGTTTTCACGGCCTATGAAATCGGCGAGATATTTCAAATACTCTTTTCCTGAATCATATAATGAAACAAAGATTTGACGAGGTATTCATAAGAAAAACCTGTACCTGTGTTTTCAAAAATGAAAGTGAGAATCATAAAACTGTAACAGAAACTCACAACGAAGTCCTTGGACTGCAGGTGCTTCTTCAATGGAACAATAACCATGCGAAGACGTTGTCCATGGTTGAAACCGCGAACCGGAATGTTCACCGGGGTCCTCTGAACCGATTTGAAACGATTGAAACTCCAGGGAATAGTTTTTTAAAGTGTGTTAGATCGTGAAGCTTTTGATCACTTTCGAACATTGATCAGACACTAATATAATGATTTTCAGTTCCTGACTATAAAATCGATAGTAGTTTGTTATTTGAAACTAAAATACTGAGAGACGGTATGATTTCGATATATCATTTATTCAGCTGATAATTCTTGAAATAAAACTTACCGGAGCGAAGAACTCCTCCACAAAGCTAACTCCCCCACCGATCATTCTGTAAAGAAATGTGTACATAACTTTTAACTGAAACAGTACCTATTCAAAACATCAAGGAAATAGAAGAAGATGGATAGTGTACGGAGTGTGAGAAAGTAGAAACTCTAAAAGGCATACAAAGTACACAAAAGTAAAAATCACTACATTCTTTGGAATCGAAAACGTCCTTTTATGATACATTCTGAGAGGATTCTTGATTATTCATTCGTGCACGAAACGTATGAAAAACGCAGTTATCAGTGCCGGAGAGTCCCGTGTCAACCATGTTATCAGGGCGGTAGTTACATCTGATACGTCGTATAATCTATCAGCGAAATGTCGTGGATCGTTTCGAAATGTTTGATCATTCTGATATAGGGAACGATTTTGTATTAGTAATTAGTTGTAGTTGCATCTGATCTCACAGCACAACTTTCCAGGCGGCGTAGCAATCCCTCAAAAATCTCATGAGATACCTCATGAGCTATTAGCACGAGCTTCTCATGAGATTCTATTGATTGCTATGCTACAATATTGAAATTTCACGAGTAGCTCATGAGGTATCTCATGAGAAACTCATATGAACTTGTCATGAGATTGGACGGTTTGCTACGCCGCCAGTAACGATGAAATAATGGGAGGTCATACTACAAACACTACAGAATGAAATACGTTGTGTAGAGTTGACCAGCCCTCTCTTGAATTGAAAGTAGCTCTTATGAGAGAATAATACAGGTTTACTTCTGAAATCAACCGTAAGTGAATTTGAACTTTTGATTTCTCAGAGAACGCATATTCTTACACTATGGAAATGTGTAACTTTCTAGATGCGTTTATATGCGCCTTTTTATGGTGAGAGTAGATCATCTTAGAAATTTTCGGAAAGATCTATGGTCCTCTTCAAGAACAGCGTTCAAAGGGCGCTTTATACTGTACGTGCGTACTGCGTACGCTTCTCAAAATAGGCTGTGAGAAATAAGGTGACTGCTTTTTTGGAAGTCGAATGTCGCGAAATAGTGCGCAAACCGAGAGAAGAAGAATAGGATGAAGGTTAGTTGGCATTCTAGTAAACGTATTCAGATGCGAAGTTTGAAATGTAGTATTTTCCCGGAATCGGTGATGTGGTCTCAATCGATTCTTATCTGCCTTCTTTGTGTCCATGTTTGCATTGGCGTAAACTATTGCAAGTCGAAATGGGCAAACAACTATTCATGTTGCTTGACACAGTGCAAGTACGTGCAAGATCTTTGGTTCTCTGAATCAACGACAATCAGAATACACCTCGTAAGCAGTTAACGGGAGGAGGGAGGGGGGGGGGAAGCAGGAGGGAAGATAACAAATTAACAAAATAACACCTTAACCTGGACATGTTTTTGCAAAAGTAAAGCCAGTTTCAAACTTTTTATAACATTTCACCCCTTTTTGAAGTTGATCTCCTGTCTCCTCTAATATGGAGCGGCTACTCAGGAAAAACTGATATATACCTGTGTGAACTTACGAACCGAAACCTTATTCGCATACGATGTACATGTACGGGTTTGTTGTTTGTTTTGGCGCTCACAACGTTATGTTTAGTACCCCGGGGTACCTAAACTAGCTCTCCATTCTGCTCTCCTTTATGCGAACATTGTTGACTGGTTATCTAATGATTCTTAATTGATACAATCGTCGTCTTTCCCTGAACGATTCAATGGTCACCCCTTTCATTATAAATTTACAGAATCACACAAAACGACCGTGTCGCTGCTTTTCAAAAAGTCACTTTGCTGTTTTTCTGACTGTTCTTACAGATAACAATTGCTTAATGTCTGGAGTGTTTAGATGAACGTCAGCCAAAAACACGTTATCAACTTCAGGGAGCAGCGGCAAAAAGGCTTATAAGCTATGGCCTGACAGTAGATAAGGTTGTTTTACTGCTTCTGTGTCCTATAGTTGTGGAAAACGTCAGTCATGCTGGTTCAACTACTGTTGCTTGCGCTTGCAGCAGCGCACGTATCCGGTTGGTCAAAACTATTTGTTGAGGTAGAAAGCGGAAGGCAAGAAACGACAGTTGACTTTTCCCGAGCCAATGTTTCCCAAACCAAAATCGAACCCATTTTTCCCGAAACCAGTGATTTGTTTCAGAACCAAACCTATTTTGAGCTGACGAAGGTGACAACTGAATCAGTTCGATAAACTAATGCCAAACTTGGTTGTCTAGGTAACTGTTAGTTGAGTTCAGTTTACCTTGATGTCGGTTAGGGTGTGCAAGCGGTCTGGTTTCCTACGGAACAATCGGTTCGATTTTGGTTTATGAAAAGTCGGTTTGGGAAGAAATTGACCGTTACCATGCGCGATATTGGGGTTTCATACGTGACTGCTCACGACAATCTGAGTAAAAGAAAGTGAGAAAAACAAGATTGATACCCTAAATCTTGTAGCAGAAAAAGTATAGATATCAGTTTGTTGCAAACTGAGCATTTATCAACGTCCGAATGGTTCTTTGTTAATACGGTTAACCCGGGTCTGGGACGTAATTTCTACCTGTTCTCAAACGTTGACAAAATGTGTTGTTTTTCGATGACACATTGTTCTTTGATGGATGCATTTCGAAACAACTTGTCCGTTTAAAGAATCCGTCCCGCTCTAATTTTGACTTATGAGTTAACAATCTGACCACTTGGCAAATGAAAAACCATTATCAACGCCTTTTTGACGCCAACAACACCTTCACACAACACTCAGTGATACGGGAAAAAAATAAAGCTTGTATTGTATTGTATAAAAAATATATACTTTTATATCTCTATCTTGCTTCGTTTGCTCAGAAAAGCGGCTTACGTAATGACACCGATAGGGGAGTTGCGTACGGGGTATGCTACAAATAGCCTATAGAAGTACAAAATTATTTTTAAAACTTTCTTGCATATACGAAAACACAACTAGAGACTACAAAATGAAAATAAATCTGGACGTAAAGGAACCAAGTCAAGTTGCGTCACAGTGAAAATGTTCATGTCCTCTTTTTTAATGCTTGATATTATGCAAATTTTACAAATTTTCGATATGAAATTTTTTGCATGGTCTATGCGAAGACATCGCGAAACTTTTTTAAGCTTTTTGAATTTTTCGTGAAACTCAGATTATAGCGAAACGGTTTCTTTAATGAGCATATCACGTGTGCCCATTCAAAAAGAGCCTGAAACTGATAAGTATTATGTCTCACTGCTTGCTCAGGCCTGCAGGTACGTCGCTATAGTTGGGCATGTCAACATGTATTCATAAATCCTCATCTCTATTTGGAGTTTGCGGGTTTTTCCTGCAATTTCGAATTGCTGGCAAGTAGCGCGATAACGAGAGGCGCTCGTTTCAGTATTATCTGCTCATAAAATCCGTTATCTCGGTAACGTTTTCATTAAGCCATGACATCACTTAAATGGTCTTTTCCTTGATTGTAAATACTACTGTAAGAATTAAGGACGCTTCGACAGAAAATTGCTCCTTTGATAGGGGTAAACAGTCATACAATTGATGGTTTCACGTAAGAGATTACGTAAGAGAGTGCAGAATTATATTACCTCGTAATTAAAAGTTGAGATATTATAACCACATTAACACGTTTTGAGTGACTCTACATTTGACTTACGGTATTCTTAATACGTGAGGATTAGTGAGCAGGAAATATGATGCGAGATTCACGTGCACTCACAGGCACTTCATGAGATCATCTGACGATACTTCGGAGAATACTAAAGCGCCATAATTGAATATGTTGTGTTGAATGTTCCGATGTTTCAGCGCAAGCCTGCGGTTACAATGCTCCCTACATGTACTGCTCCGTGAAGGCAGTATACATCATTGACACCACCACCTGGCTGCCAAATGGAACTATTATGGAGGTGGGAGAAACACTCTAAAAAAAGTTCGAAATTTGAATGAAGAATGAAAAATATTTGTTCGAATCATCGAAAAACTATTGACGAATCAACTGTTTTTCCGAATATGAATACGTTAACCATTTGAAAACTGTAGTACAACTCTCATATCTTGATAATCATTAGAGTTGAGATCAAACTTGGAGTTTTCGATTTATGGGTTCAATTGAGTGGCTTAAGATGACTCAACGAATTTGACGAGTTATCAAATTAAAGATCTGTTGTTTCACGTTCAACTTCAATAACAATAATAGATAAGAAAACAGAACAGATCGATACAGTACAAAAAATCAATACTTGTTTCACAATTCGTTCTAAATTACAGGAATTCGACTTCATGAGAAAACACGTCATCGCCAGTACTGGATGGGGCACACAGGAGGTGGGGTTGAAAACAAACAGCAAAAACTTATTATTGAAAAATAATTGTTTATATTATTCCCAAAAACGAATACCCAGTAGAACGTAGCGATATCGCCAACCATTGACAAATATTCTCTTCTTGGTAGGGAGAGCTCCCAAAACAAAAAGTATTTACCACCGAATCGCTTTGAAAAAATTTGTTTCGCTAACGAAATCCCCATTCAATGCGAGAAAAAAATGCTGAGGTCAAAGGATGAGTTTGAAGAAAGCTACTGATATTGAACCGACGGCTTGAAGCGGAACCAGATTAGGCCACGAATCACCCATATGTAACATTTATGGTACGAGAATAAAACACGTGTTTTGAGTGATCAACGTCTTTCATCTACAGATCTCGTTCATGTCGTACGGGACGGGGAAAACTAGCACCAACCCCTTCACCACCTCCATGAGCACTGCGTGTACTATGGTCAATGTACTAGAAGTCGGGCACAACATGGCGGGCAGCTTCGACGTCACTCTACTCGAGTTAGTTTTTTGTTGAATTTCATTAGTACGATAAAATTGTCTCAAAATAAAATCAAATTAAGTGGCTTTTCATAATCTAGAACTTAACGGGCTTCTACTTTTAGAACGTGATAATATTATTTCGAAATTGTTCCAATAGATTCCGTTTACACGTTATTCAAAGTAAACGACGTAGACAACATTTTTTTGAGGAATGTGTTTAGGAAGTGATCAAACTACAATCGTAGTCTAACCTGTCAATACTGCGGTAATAGCGCAGTTTACAGCAGCGGTATACCCAAACAACACCCCAGAATGACTTAGATCAAACAACAAGCACAATAGAAAAGAGAAAAATGTACTATATCGAGTCATATGGAAACCCAAATTAGTCGAATTTCAGCAAAGCCGAGAGCCATTACTGATCAAACGTTTCGAAGCAAATTCAAGTTATATTTGTAAAAAGTGGGGGACCAGGAAGTGTGTGAGTTCTGTTCGGTTTCACCGTTTTCTGCAAAAAGTGAACAATACGATGTTGTGAATGAGTGTGCAACAAAAAAAGAACAATACATTTGTTTGCACAACGGTTCACAACGTTCTTAGGGGAAACCACTATGCACTTTTACGTTCAAGTTATACTTTGTATATTCTGTTTCTTGTGAATCGTTGTGCAAACAAATGTATTGTTCTTTTTTTGTTGCACACTCATTCACAACATCGTATTGTTCACTTTTTGCAGAAAACGGTGAAACCGAACAGAACTCACACACTTCCTGGTCCCCCACTTTTTACAAATTGTTCTCTTTTTGCTAGTTGTACTAGTACAACCACTTCTAGAGTTGACTTAGAAAAACGATTTATGAATAGTGGTGACTATAAAACATCCTGATATCTGAAAGTTCCAGGTTTTCAAACGATGTGATCCTGAAACATTCAAAAAACAGCTTTTTTCCGCTTCGGTAATTGAAATCTGAGTATTGTGAAAAATCTGCGTTATTACAGTAAGAAAATATTTTCTCCATTGGCGCGAACGGGCGCCAGCCATTGGCGCCAGATACAGAACATGTTACTCTAATTAGTAACAAATAACTTGGAATGAATGGCCTCGACCAATCAGCACAATTTCCGACTGTTTTTTTGATTCAGAAACCCTATTTTCAATTTTGGTGCCAATTGGCGGATAAAGTACCGTTTTGGCGCAGAATGTCGAAGAAATGTTGGTACCCAAGCCGTATTCGTTAACTATGTTCATCGTTTGGACATCTGTGGAACATTTCGCTCGTTACCCTACTTGCCTGGCGTTGTTCTAATTTGGCGCCACTGGGCGCCAGCGTTTGGCGCCAAATATAAAGTTACTCTAATTGGTAACAAATAACTTGGAATGAATGGCCTCGACCAATTAGCACAATTTCTGACTGTTTTTTGGTTCAGAAACCCTATTTTCAATTTTGGCGCCATTTGGCGGATAAAGTACCGTATTGGCGCAGAATGTCGAAGAAATGTTGGTATTCAAGCCGTATTCTTCAACTATGTTCACAGTTCGGACATCTGTGAAACATTTCGCTCGTTACCCTACTTGCCTGGCGTTGTTCTAATTTGGCGCCACTGGGCGCCAGCGTTTGGCGCCAATTATAAACCATGACACCAAATTTTCAGAGAAGGCTGGGATTCACTAATCTAACCTCTGTGCGAAATTTCGGAGCATTTCATCCATGGGAACACATATTTTCCTGCTACTGGCGCCTATTGGCGCCCGCGCCAAGCGCCAATCGAAACGTGACATCACCAAACTTCTTGGGCCGCGCTAACTTTGGGGTTTACACATGTGTGCCAAATTTCAGCCGAATTGGTCCAGTAGTTAAAAAAATAATTTTCTATGCGGACATTGGACGAGCGACGAGGGACGAGGGACGAGGGACAACGGAAATTTTCATAACGACACGACAGCATAACTTTTTTCAACCTTGACCGATTTTCCTAATTTTTTCACACAACATTTATTTAATATATATCTAGCTCTCTCTCTTTTTAAATTTCGAAAAAATGTTTTATTTGAAGACTTTTGTGGTTTGAAAGCCAAAAATGGGTGCGTAATGGCCAAACCAAACACAACTCACACGCAGCGCTTCGCGCTGCGCGCGATTATAACTTTGTATCTTCTCAGGGTGATGGAATCGTACAAAGTTGCTTACTACAACGAATCAGCCATCGGATCACCAGTAATCCTCTTTTCGGCTAACAGGTTAGAAAAATAAAACGTTTACTTTTATAGTTTATAGTTTTCTTCTGGGTAGTTTAAAACGTACACCAGTTCACAATGATTGTTACTTTTGCACTTTAGAACTTTCTCCAGTGATTTTATAAGAAAACTTGCCATTTTACCAAAGATAGAAAAACCAATGTTACATTAACTGGTTCAGAACTTCTTTTACATAATCATTGCCCGGAAAACATTAAATCACTAGTTGAACGAACTAAAACGTGTAAGAATGTGCCATGATAGTATGTTGTGTCCTGTATCGGAGTTGAGGCTTTCCGACCTTTTAAAGAAGAAGAATTCAGAAACCAGTACGACATCAATCAAGCCGCTGACTATGTCCTGCAGAATCTAGGAAACGTCAGCTTCACCGTGGTCGCCCTAAACGGAACTTCAAATTTCTACAATGTGAGCTAAGTTATCATTATGGATCGAGGGGAATCAAAAAAAATGTGATTAAGCGGCTTAGCAAATTTTTGGTTACCTATCATCTCGAACTCTCCTTCAACCTCTATTCAGAATTCATGTAGTTGGAGCACCTTCCATGAAATATATGTAAAAGATAATGGAGATGATCAGAGATTTCAAGTTCGGCTTCTATTTTACAACCAGGTAAAACAGAGCCAACGAGTGAAGCAGCATAGATCACTGTCCAGCCGTGACATTGACATACCACTTCCACCATGCTCTGAATTTAAAGGAGACCGGAACACAACTTGAGCAGAGGTCTTGTTTCGGGCTGCTTTTAACTGTATTGAGATCAGGGAGCACAAATAATTCGTATATTAGTTCGATCAGTCCACGTGACATTCACATGACAATACCGCGTGACACGCAACGCGTCTAATCAGACGTAGGATACATCAGCTTTCTGACACTTAGGGTTGTGTTCCGGTCTCCTTTAAAAATTGCGTTTAGTCAGAATAGTTTTCCCGCTTCCCTAAATACAAATATTTGTAGAACTTCCCGGCCCAAAACGTGTTTGATATGCCCAGTCCGGCGAACCCACCCCATGCCATCACCTACTGTATGGCCAGGGAAGCCTGTGGATACAACGGTTATTGTGAGTTGAAATCTCTCAGTTATCAGTTATCACCCATCATTGCACATTTTACCAGCATCGTGAAAACGTCGTCATTCAGAAAACAGGTCATTGTGAAAAAGTTGATTCTGCTTAAGGTTAATGTACTTGAAAACGGTTTTCAACACATACACACTCACAGCTGAAATGCGCTCAGCTGGCTAAGTGGACTATGCTCAAACCAATTCTCAAACCTCTCGCGGTTAGTTAACAATAAACGTTCTTGTGTGAACGGGTTATCCGAATATTTGATCTCAAAATGTGATGCTCACGTGAAGTTGTTTTCAAGCGTGCTCTCAACCTGTTCGCTCCAATTTCAGGCGACACCAACACACTGCCCCCGAATCTGTCCACCCCTTCTCCTGCTCCTAACGTCACTTCCACTGTCAGTTCTCCACCCAACGCAGGAAATACCACCACCTCGCTGGGTCCGGGATGCGGAGAGTAAGTATAGTATTAGGAAGTTGTGTTGGAAACTACATAACTGAAAACAAGGTCAAAAACATTCTGTGGCACTTTTCGCCGAGCAGATAGTTTCCTGACACTATCTTAAAGTCTTCATAACATCAAACATTTTTGTTTTCATCAAATATTATACTAGTAAGTAAAGTCGTTTTTATTGCTACAAAGACCCCTACAGTACACAGATCGACTGTCTAATGGCGCTGTTTTGAAGCAATTTTGAGATTTATCGAAAAACACCCTTTTCAAAAATAAATTCTAATTGCGACGTTGAAGAAGCTTCTCGATAGTATTCACGGAATTCGAATGGGGTTAGAGTTGAAATTTTGTTATATTACTCTAGGGGTCTCAATAGAAACGAAAGACTGTCATGTTTCCATATCAAAGGAACGGAAAGTGTAAATCACCACAAACTCACGTACCTGTTAGGGAAAACAGGCACATTTTCTACCCATTCTGCTACGAATTGTTTTAATCATTACGGTACATTAATTTCATTCTAATCCAGATGTGACTACAGCAAGATCTGGAATGACGTCATCTATTTGGTCGACGCCTCACAGGCATCAGGATCCAAGAGTCTGGCAGATGTAGGTTGCATCCATTAATAATTCATAAACTTTTGAACTTCGAAGGTTCACGTTGGCACTAAAAATGAAAAGATTTTGGGTATACCAGAAGTCAGTTGAATAGTCACGTAAAGTTCATTCTAATGAGCGTACACTTTGCCATAACACGGTTCAGAGTTCTTCTGTGTTTGACATGTTCCACGTGACTGTGCAATTGCCTAACAGTATAATTGTTGCCTAATGGTTCACGTCCGACGTTAACGCCCAGGTCTCAAAATTTAGTTGTTCTCTTCAGATGATTGGTTTGATGCAATCATCCAGTGCGTGGTATAATGTGCAGAGAACAGGCTATGGCTCATCCGTAAGTTCAAATATTCATATTTCCTGGTTATTTTCAAGATACACACTTCTGACTTACGAACCTATTACAAAAAGTTCAGCATCAGTTTCACTACGACAATCGGTTAAGATCACATCAATCTCGACTAGCAAATGTAGGAAAAATACTTATCATCACTACCTATACACCGTATATTTATCATTGCTTTCACCATGATATAATTAAGAACTACTCGATGCGCGTTGGCGTGATAACCTATGCTTCCAATGCTCAACTTGTTGCTCCCCTGGGTTCAGTTGACCTCAACGACATCTACAGTTTGAATCCCTCCTATCAAGCAGGCGATGAAGGAACTAACATCGAGGCGTGAGTGTTTTGTTATTGACACCTTTCACCACCGAAACCTAGACTGTTATTTACTCTATCCATTAGTGATGAGTACAAATGTAACCGTCTTGTTGGTTAGAACCTCTAAGTGTAGCGGAAACTGTTCCTGGGTACCATACACGCGTGTCTCGGTTATTTAAAATTTTAGCGTTCGCTCTGACCCGTAAACAGAATTGTAGCTCACTTGGCGGCGTACCTCCCTTAAGAAACTCAGGAGATACCTCACGAGCTATATATCACAAATTTATGAAGATATTCCATTGATTGCTATGCTACATCCTTGGGAGCTACGAGTAGCTCATGAGGCATCTCATGAAAAACTCGTATGAACTTCACAAGACGTTGCCGCCTCGAAACATGAGTGTCAGCAAGAAAAATATAACTTCTTGTAATTTCAGCGCAATCACAATGGCGGTTGACCAGTTCTCTCAAAGTGGACATCGAGCCAGTTCGAAGCAGGTCATCGTGTTGATGGCAACCACGTACAAGTGAGTACATTCAAGGAACTACATTATAGACAACAAATTAATATAACCAGTTTTCCTTCAACGTAGCCTTTGACTTGTACAATCGAAATCCTATGATTCCTAGAGAAGAGAAATCTTTCTACATAGTTTTATCAACTGATAGTTGTACTACCATCTTCCCCCCAGGTTTCCGAACGCTCAGTTTTCACCTTTGAGTTGGGGAACTTTGTGTTGAGTTGATGTAATAGCGCCTTATCACTCACAACTCCAGTGTGATTGAAAGATCTAGTTGAACCAGGCGATTTGGACAGTTTTGTCGATGTTTTTTTCAAAAGTCAATATTCTAGAAGTAAATTGAATAGTCACGTAAAGTTAGCATTCTGAAGAGGAATAGTCGGATAAGGTATTTTTTCAGTGCACGATTCTTAGTTCTGCTGTGTTTCATATGTTTCACGTGACTGTGCAATTGACTGACAGTATAAACACTGAATGCCTCTATGTTTCAGCCGCGGAAACTACAACGCGCCACAGAAAGCGGCAACCACGTTCATTGAAAATGGTGGAGTTCTCATTGTCTACGGTTAGTTACAGTATGTTTTTAGTCTCCAGGAATCGGAAATTCGAATAAAATATACCTATGCAATGTAATAGTCTTCTTCATTCCTACTGAGACTCCTACAGTGGAATTTCGAAACTTCCAAGCCTTTTTCCTCACTTACTTTTGTTCGGAAATGTTGAGAATTTTAGTACCTCATTCTACTTCTCACGTAGAGCAAATATACAAGAGCATTTTTCATGAACTACATTTTAACCAGCTTTCGGGAAGTTTGTAAGGTTACTGTAGGAGTCTCAGTAGGAATGGTGTGAACTATGAAAAACACTAGAAGTCTGTGGAACTGCCATGCAAGTGTCTAAGTTGTGTATATGGTTTGCCTTTGTAAAGTTCCGAAGTCTAAGTTGAAGTAAATTATCTAAGATGTGTTGCAACTATCTGATTCGTTTGAAACTCCACATGGATGAGTTTAGCTGTATTTTTCCCTGTCAATTGCATTTATTTCCTCACTTTTTGTATGAAAAAACTTAGTACTGGCGATAGATCAAGCAGGCGAACCGACATACAACACTCATTTCATTAAATAAGTTCAGACTACGTCCCGAACCACGGCGAGCCTTCGACAGAATTAAAGGAGTTGGCCTCTCCTGGCTACTTCCTCTACTCGCCGAACACCACGCAAACCAGTCTCATGGACGCCCAGTGTGACGGTATAGTCTTTATCATTCTCACGTGAACTCACGTAAAAGAAAATCGTATCACCTTCTCTCTCTTTCACGTGAGACTTATTCGTAATATCAACTCACTGCAATATTTCAGGAGTTCTATATTTTTTGTAATGTGTTAGGTTGAACTGCAACACAGTAACCATCACTCTGATCAATCAGAACACCACAACCTTTAAGTACACGATAGTATAAAGCCAGATCGAACTACAAACATGAACGTGAAACGGCATCGATTGAAGTTTGTAAATACCCGTGTTCGCTCGAACACGGTCATAAAAACCAGAATGCCGCTGATAATGGATTAGGTTTTCAATCTTTCGCATCTTTTTTCAGCCAACTGCTTCTGCCCTCCCAACTTCGAGTCTCTGTCGCAAGATGCTAGACAGACCCCGAAAGCAGGTGATTTTTCGGTTTATCACTTTTGTTATCGAGGTTTTCAGAAACCCAAAATACTCTATCTTCATAAAAATACTTACAAACCCTTGCAGGAAACAAACTTGTCAAATTCAAAATTAGCAGGTAGAAGGAAAGTGAGTGAGAGCAACTGTATAAATAATCTAGCTCCTGTCTATTTTGGTGATATGGACAAGACGTAGCTGAAATTATGCTTTTTTTTTTCAAAACAATCGTTTACGAAAATTTACTAATATAGACTGTTTGCTTTGTTAAGGCTGCTACTATGCTGTGGATATTCGGCTCAACGAATTGATTGCGAAGAACAACTGCAAATCAAAGTACAACAATGGCTACATTGCTGGCGATCAAAGTGCCATGAAGGGAAATTTCCTGGAAAAGGGTGAGTTTCTCTTTGTTTTCGAAATCTTATTTTTTTGTCCGTTTTTCACAAAAGCTGTACGCAAGTTTAGTTAAAATCAACACTGTTATGGGTGTAAACGAAAATGAGACATAGACATATGGGGATGTTCCTCTACAAAAATGGCAGTTAGAGTCTTCAACTCACAATTTCATCCACAAGGTGCGACTATGTGTGTCTCTGTAGATCTATTTGCAACCTTGAGGCTCATGAGCAGGAGTGAGATGAATAAGATACGCTCTTTTTGTATATATTTCTAGTCCTGCAACTTCTGTATAACGAGTGACCAAGTATATTTTGTAGTTTGGTCTTGATACACGCCATAATATACAAGTCCCAACCAAACAGCGAGTGTATCAGACTTCAAACACCGAGGGATAGGACGACACATACCGTACATCGTACATACACACTCACCTTGAACAAAAGCGTAACCTATCTAAGAAGGTGCTCTCGTACTTGTCATTCGTGGAAGTTACACTTACAGAAAACTTGAAAGGGGATGCTTTGGTATCATTGAATTATTAAGCTTTGTAGCTCAATCAAAAATGTTCACTTGTGGAGCAAAATTGTGTTTGTTTCAGGCTACAGCGTCCCTGCCGACTACTACATCGGTCTTACGTACGACAGCTTCATGAATCAATGGGTGTGGGCCGACGGAACACCGGTGAGATAACAAATAACTAGAGTTGTAGTTTGATCCGGATCAATATAATTGTTCACGAATTAAGACCAGAACCCCATGGGGTCAAACTACAAAACCAGCAAGATGGAGCAGCATACACCTTATAGGATTGCTTCCGAAAGAGCGAGTCCTATTGCTCAATTGGCCGTTGTTGCTTTTGCCTATTGTGTCCCTCCAGTGTTAGCTATACAAAAACGATTCAAACTCCATTGGCTACTTTCAGTTGTCCGGTAACTACCACCCTTGGATGAACGGAGTTGCCCCGACCAGCGACGCTAACGGAGCTTGCGTCTACGTATCGTACGCAACGCAGCAATGGGTTCAGACTAATTGTAGAAATGCCTATTATTTCACATGTGAATCGAGACCCTGCGCTTCCACCAACTATTGCGGTGTTTTCACGGTCTAGAACCCTGTTGATCAAATAAATGTTACTCGCATTGAGCGTTGTTTCTGTTTGTTTGTTTGTTTGTTTGTTTGTGTCGAAAATACGTACTGATGGAGTTGATATCTGCGGCCGCATTCAAAAAAATCCCGCCCTTTATTTGCCAGCTGGTTTCTCGTCAGACACACGCACACACACAAACGCATTCTTTGCTCAATCATCCTGCCAGGGGAATTAGTATGACAAGCCATTTCTAATGAAACGAAGATGACCGGCTGATTTACCACTGAACGACATTTGAACATTGAAAACAACTACATTTTAACATAAAAAGCCAACAATCTGCACAAAAGGTGTTCAGCTCGCAATCAAGTGTGGCTCGGTCATTTTCTTCCTAGAATGCTGCTTCCGGAAGTGAACATGATACTGTTACGTTACTTGAACTAGATGTTTTGCAGAACAGAGTCATTCGAACTTGACGTCATTTGACAAACAACCATCTCAGGTTTTTTACACTGTCGAGGTTTTAGTTTCGATTCCACCAAACTTTCTTCAGTGGTTTTTTTTCATGTTTTTCGAGAAAGTGTAGACGTAACTTTTCATCATTTTCAGCACAACTAAATTGTTCGAAAAACTTATGATTCTCATGAAAAATAGCCAGCAGCAATATCATTCAGTCGCTGCTAGGCACTTACGATGGTCAATATTCCGCCACTTTTCGTGTTTGACCGAATAAACAACGTTTTGTTGCCGATTCCTAGACATATTGTTTCTTCCTATGTCTTAGAGGCTAACCATGTTCCGGTAGTGGGTGATTCTCCATTATAATTTGTTTATTCATTCTTCATAAATGCATGATTCGGTCGTTTTGTGTCGTATGGAAAACTTTATTCATATATACAAATAATTGGAACAATACAGCTCAAAGATCGGTTTTGACGCAGTAGTTTGTGGACGCACAGGGTCTTGACTCGCAGGTATAGTCGAATCCATTTCTACAGTCAGTCTGGACCCATTTGGTTCCGTTGGTTCCGTTGGAGACGTAGACACAGGTTCCATCGGCACCGCTCGAGGGAGTGTGGCCACTAGTCCAAGGCTGGTAGTTGCCAGACAGCTGGAAGAATTTAGAATAAACTTTTACTGAACTGTCTTTTGCACTCATCGGTTAGCAGCACGGAAAACTCTCATTGTATACTGTCCATTGGTTATTCACCTAGTTGTTTTAGTGGTAACCCATACAAACATTTTCACTACCATTTTTGTTATAACAAACTAACAGTGGTTCCATCGCTCCATTTCCATTGTTTCGAGTTGCTGTCGAACGAAAGTCCAATGAAGAACTTGGCAGCAGAGTTGTAACCTGAAATATTTATTGATTTATAAGTAAGACATCTTCCAAAATGAACCTTATTTATAAGGTTTCAGGGTCAATTGAACAACTGACTTTATTAGTGAGAGTGTTTGTCGAAGAAACGATAAAACCCTGAATGAAGTTCAACCAACCGTCAGCCAAGAACTGATTCTTTCTGTCACTCTGATCCTTTGCAATGTATCCCTTGTTGTACTTGTTCTTGCAGTTGTTGCTCGCCACGTGGAAGTTGTTTTGAATGTCAACAGCATAGTAGCAGCCTGAATTATCATAATGGAACCCCACTAGGTGTAAAAAGAAACGTACTGTACGTCTTAGGTTTCGCTGACCACAAAAAACAGCATCATTCGTGACGCAGTAATTCTGCTGATAAATTCTCTAATACACTGTTTAACACCCAAACCTGCCCAATATTCATCACTGGTTTGAATCCTACTTGGGGCTAATTTTACGTGATTATCGCACACACATTAACTTTGGAAAATCATCAGTTAATCATTTCTCACCTTCAGTTGGTGTCTGTCGAGGACTGTTCGAGAGAGATTTGAAGTTGTGTGGACAGAAGCAGTTGGCTGGAATGACAAATTTGGTGAAAACGCTGCTTTCAAAACTGAATATTTAAATATTGTAAAAACCATACACATGCTTCTGACATGAAAAGCTGTGAGAGGATGAATAGGGTAATCGATCACCGTCACACTGAGCATTCATGAGGGAGTTCATTGAACTATCGGGAGAATAGATGAAATATCCCGGAGAAGCTATTTCCCTCAGAGTCTCACTCGGCAAACCGTGGTTGGGAACGTAGTCTGAAATGGGAGAAACAGATGTGCAACAAGTGAATGGTCACGTGAGAAGTGTAGAAATATCAACAACGTTTCACTTTGGTATGTTTCGTAATGTTGATGTTTTCTACGAACTTGAAGATTAAAAATGTGCGATTCAAAATAATAAATGAGTAGTTTACGACTAAATTATCAGAAACACATACCGTAAACAATCAATACTCCGCCGTCCTCGATAAAAGCAGTGGCCGCCTTTTTGGGTGCGTGGTAGTTACCAGAACTGAAAAATAGATTGGAAATGCAAAATAAGACTGGGCGAAAGGCGTGAAAACGTGAGAAAAACAGAAATAGAACTACTTGTTATGTTCGAAACTGAATGCGAGAATTTTCTACGCAGTGAGACATGATATTTAGGGGCTATAATGGTTTAGTTGGTATCGAACTACCTCTTCGTCACGCACGAGGTACTCTTTTTTCCTCAAATATTGATTGTTGATTTACTGTGCAAAAAATCCAAATTTGCAGGGTAGGTACTTACTTGTAAGTAGTGGCCATCAGAACAACAACTTTCTTGGCATTGGCACGGTGGTGGCTACTGTTGAATTGGGCCACGGCTAGTTCTAGGGCCCTGAAACAAAGAGAGTTAGAACCATATTGGTTGAGTTCTCGATGAAGTTTTCCTGACTTTGAAGATGGTTATTTTGCAACTGCATTGTTTTGATCTTATAATCAAGAGACTGGTCACTTTGTGCTCTCAGTCACTTTGAGACTGGTCACTTTGAGACTGGTCACTTTGTGCTCTCGGTCACTTTGTGCTCTCGGTCACTTTTTCTCGACCAGATAAAAACTTCAACTCACTCTTCAATATTGGTTCCCTCGTCTCCCTCATGATACTTGGGATCCATGTTGTACAAATCATCCATATCGATTGATCCGAGGGGAGCCAGAACTTGGGCTTTGGAGGCATAGGAGATAACTCCCACACGCATGTGGTAATCCTGGAATTAAATTACCGTTGTTGCTTCTCTTTTTTTTATAATAATTTGCAGTTACTACCTGTGTTCATACAATGTCAATGTCGTTCACATATTCGATTAAGTTTCCGATATCGAATATGTTCAATGCGTCTGCGAAACGACCATCGGCTAGAGCAATAAGAGAAGGGTGATCAGAACTGTCAACTCAGCAATTTTCACAAAAGAAACCTGAATGTTTACTAACCGTGGAAGTGTAGGTGGTTTTTTGCACGTTGTACCAGGAACTTGTAGACTGAATCAGACCGAACATCTGAAAATCACCATTTTAGTGTTTATTAGTCAAAATAGCGTTGAAGAAATCATGAAAAAATTCGCCGGTTCATGTAAAACTACATAAGATTGATCGCCCGATAGACCATTTGGTCTAAAATGTGTTGTTAATTTGGCAATTCACATTTTAATGTTTCACTCACATCTGACAAACTCTTTGATCCTGCCGCCTCAGAAGAATCGATGAGATAGATGACGTCATTCCAAATCATACTGTAGTTACACCTGAAAAATATGTCATTCTATTGAATTCCATTTCGAGAAAATAGCTACAATATACTCTACTATACACACCTGTGACTTGCTGTATCTTCGAGAACATATAAACGTGAAACTGCATAGAAACTGAATGTGTGAAAAGGGGAAGGTAAAAGTAGACGGAAAATCAACGTGAACAAATCTAGCTGAAATGTCGAAGTATGGGTCAGAAGCAGAACGTTCCGCTGTATTTTTTTTTCTCAACAATTATTTCGTTCTATTCTTATTTGAGACATTAAAACTGACTGTCCACACCCGGGTCCTTCGTTGGGAGTGGGTGGGGCAGCCGTGGGAACACAACCAGGAGTGGTGCCTTCTTCCGACTGAATCGGATTCGATGCTAAAATATGATTATTTGTCTATCAACAAAACAGTAATGTTGGAATAGAATAGGACAGAATATATTTATTCGCGATTCAACGCGTGACTCTCCACATAGTTGGATGTGGGGCGATTGCAGAAATAAAAGAAGAAAAATTCAGATGATGAAGGGGTATTGTGACCCTGTTACGCGCTCATAATGATTGATGCCTCATGAGATTTAGCGCTGATTGTTCTGTTTTTGGAGTGTGTTCAGCCTGGCGCCGTAAAAAAAGCTTGTTCCCCACCTCACCCAGGTTGGGGTCAGCTACACTACGCTTATACATCGAAATTCAGCAACTATGTGACCAGAATGTGATGAGGTTTTTGGTGAACTTGTATTATATGCTACGTTCTCTTTTTTTGTTCGTGAACTCAAAATCCATGTTTTGAATTGGATTTCAACGAATATATTCGAAAATAATTCACGCCAGGCTTTTTTCAAGAAGTCATCCTTTGAAAAAAAACACAAACATTGATTGTATTAGGTCGCATGTAGAGGAAGACCCGGGTTTAGAGGCTACTTTGTAAACATAAATGTATTCAAAAACTATCAAAAGAAGCCGAATCAAACTGAAAACAGGAGAAACAAGAAAAGCTAACCTGTGAGAATTGCGAGGGTGAGGAGAAGGAGCAAATTTGTCATTCTGCTTGATGATCGGAGACATGAGTTTTCGTTGTGGGGAGCCCTTTTATAGATAGATAGATAGAACCACTAATCTTCGTAGCTAACTGATAAAGGTGAAGCTTGCTTGTTTTACTGCTTTTCAAAGAATCAAATCAACAATAACAATAACACAAACAAGAACCCACTCATTGACCGGGATTATGTTGTTTACTAGTTGACACCCAAAAACCAACAATGCTTGATAATTATTCAGGTATTAGCATTCATCGCTTTATGATTCAAATATTAGCATTGGAGATTATAGAAGTTCTTAAAAAGTAAACATTACCAGTAAACCTTTTTTACTATGATGAAATCGAAACAACATTTTGTAACACATAATGGTGGGTAACAAATTCATGAAATATATGTTTCTTATGGGGTTTGATCCAAGCTTGACAAATTGGTCACCTCTCAACCAACCTATCAGCAACATAGGCACAATGGGGTGGGAGAGATCTCGAAACTGAACTAGGTACATTATACTTAAAGGGACCGTACCTCTTTAATTTGATGATTTGAGTTATCAGTGGACATATGGGAACGAAAAACTAACAAAACAGTCAGAATTCGTGAAAATTCCGCAACTTGGGTCGTTTTTGAACAAATTTAAGTACGGCAACAACACGGAAGCCACATCACGTACCACATTTTCATGGAGACGCGCACAAGTTGTCCGCAAAACGTCCGTAAAACGTATCATAAATTCTATCACGTAGCAATTGACATATTTTAAAGTGTTTAGTTATCTGTGCCTGTTTTTGTTTGTCCTAAGATTGAAGTTATGTGTATTAAAATCGAATTCACCATTTGTCCAAAAACTTTGCGATACAGTAACCCTAAATATTCGTTGGCTCATAAAAGACTTGGCTCTCGACTGATTTCCATTTTTCTTTTTTCGTGTAATATTAGTGGACCACCAGTACACTACCAAAGCAATATCTTGATGTTTCATGTTTTTCAATTGATCCAAATTATAGAGGAACGGTCCCTTTAATTATCAAGGTTCTCGTCGCGTTACGCCAGTGTAGTAAAACTTTTCATTCACGCTTTCGACGGCTTGAACCTGGTTATTTCCGCA
Organism: Litoditis marina; assembly: GCA_964036275.1. Lineage (NCBI taxonomy): Eukaryota > Metazoa > Nematoda > Chromadorea > Rhabditida > Rhabditidae > Litoditis > Litoditis marina. The sequence continues at coordinate 1,876,599 of OZ038435.1, read as the reverse complement.
CTAGCAGTCCGTGCAAATATAAAAATCCCAGTTGACGCAAATCGGGAACAACGTTGAAAGACTCTGGCTGTCGTTTGTGAGCTCAAATAGCCGGGTAAGCTATTGGAGAGAAATTCAAATAGTATACTAAAAATTACTCACTCACTTGTTTCGATACTTATCTCGCTCATATTGAAAACTAGTGAAACTGCGCTCAATTAGCAGACCATATAATTGAATAATTTTAACCTTAATTAGAATTCGCCCATCGAAACTGTGCTCAAATAACGTACCCGCTCATCTGAGCTCACAATTTCACTCAAGACGCGGTGGAAGTCTTTTCGGGACGCAGATAGAGCTTGGCCGAGGAGCTGCCCCATAGTTCTCCAAGACCGAGCAGAAACGAGACAAAAAACCTGTACATTTTCGAGAAACCCAGAGAAAAACAAGAAGTTCCCACCTAGATTGTGGTTTTCACTGTTAACATCATCGACTAGAGACTAGTCAGCGCAAACCTCCAAATTAAATAAGAACGGTTCCTTCAACGGTTGGTTCTCCAATGCACCCAAAATCCAAAACGAACCTAGTCAGAGGTTCCCGGCTATACTGGTGAAAAGAGTTCGAAACAACTTCCACGATTCTTTGATGTTCTAGTTTGAAGTCGACCCGACCTCAAAATTTTGAGTTTATTCAGTTCGCAATTTTTTACGCACCACCTATAAAAACCAACTATACTGATTGGATCCAATTAAACAAACTTCTAATTCACGTTTGACAATGAATAAGGTTTTATTTTCAGTGTGACTATCTCATCAGGAGGAACCAACACAACAGAATCATTATCAAATTTAGAGTTTACCAGCATTATGTCTTATCATTCCTGTTCAAACACACACTAGCCATGAGTCATCATGTTTTGCTGTTCAATCTACAAGGATTTCATTGTAATTGAAGAAAACTATAAGTTACACCAATGAATGAACCATGATAGCGAGCTTGATGTAACAGCAACCTGTTCGTGCTGAAAAATGACCACAGCCTATGTAGAGATCATATTTGTAGCGAATCGTAGATATTTTAGTAGTTTAGGCTGGGAATCCAAGCCAAGAGTGAGAAAGCTTTCGATAAATTAACTGCTGTTTAAGAAAGCTTTCGATAAATTCACTATTGTTACAATGTTCCAGATGATGGTTACGGAACGGACTCATATTCTGTCAATGTTCTATAATGACAGTACTTATTGGAATATAACTGAGCAGAACACAGAAACAACTTCAAGTTTATCTGCGGGTAGAGTCAGTCATTCGCTTACTAAATGTGAATGTGATTTACTAGAAAAACACGTGAGGGCAACCGCTTTCGCTCACGTGCGCGGCGTTGTTGGCAAGTGTTCCACGTACTATATTCACGTGAAATCCAAATAATCTATAGTCAATTATATTCATTTGAGACAAAAATATTTGTTGTCATTAAGCCTTTTTGGAATTTTTGAGTGGCACCTTTCACTGATCACATATTTCCATAATCCATAGTCAGTTTGTATTCAATCGAGGAGTAGGTTCGCTTTTAAAATGACCGGAACTATTTCTGTTTGTTGTTCTTCTTGTTGTTTTAAGCTATCATTTTCTGAAAGGCCGGAAAACAAACATACTTATATTTTATCAGTTGGAAGTACAGAACTTACCGCTATAAAAGGACTGAGAGTAACTGGAATAGCATCTTCCTTCTTCCACAATGCGTACCCAGCTACTTCTTCTCGCCCTTACTGCGGTTGCAGGTTCGTGTTTTAGTAATTAGTTGACCACTAATCTAGTTTGATCTAACTTAATTCATTCTTTCTAATTTAGTACAACTACTCAATGTAATTTAACCAATCTAATTGACTAGTCTAATATATCCCTAACAAGCATAGGAATTTCGTGACCAGGGTTAAATCCGCAGTAAACCCGTAGTAAGGCGAACCCGTGGTAGATCCGCAATAAACGTGCAGTAAACCCGCAGTAGATTCATAGTAAACTATTCAAAAGTGCGTGCTCCGTGTGGAAATGCAATATTATAACTCAAAAACTGAAGGGATAAACGTATCAGAGATTATACAAATCAGTTTCGAGAAAATGAGCAGATAATTTTTTTCAAGTCCGACAGTTCAACTTTTTTTCGATCGTTATGATGAGTTCCTGACAACTGCATTTCTACAATATGAGTATTCAATCGTTTAAAATGGAATGAATTGACATTTTATTTAGCAAATCATGATGGAAAACCATATAATGGAAATTTAAGAGAAGAACTTTCATAGTTATGGCTCATAACTTCAATTTCTTTACCAAATCATGATTGTCCAAAAATTTGTTCCGATATCCCAGGTGTACAACTAATATTCATGCATATTGGAAAATTGAATGCATTTTCACCCTTGAAAACGAATTTTGAAAAAAAATATTTTACGCCCTTACTTAAGTACGGACTTCTCCATCACTAGTCGTTAAGGTTTGAGTTTATTTCGGTTTAATTACCCAAGTTTGAGGTACTTTTCGAGAACAGAAAGGTATTCTATTTTCCTTTGACGTTGATAGGGAGCATGGAGCGCTCCTATTGCGTTAAATACAACTATTTTTTGAAAAAGTATCATTTCAGATTATTTGTGGTAGATTTGAATATCAATTAGTTCACTGCGCAATTACTGCGGGTTTACTGCAGATTTACTGCCGATTTACCTCTGGTAGTACCGCGGTACTACCAGCGGTAAATCGGCAGTCAAACCGGGGTAGAACTGCAGTAACTTTGCTGTCAATTAGCGGTTTTTATTTCCCTGTGAAGTTAACCTTCAACGATTCTGGTAAGGTGAGATGGATTCCTACAAAACAATCTGATGCCTACGTTTATGGAAAATTTTTAACCTTACTATGGAAGTTTTCGGTGACAAAATTGACTCTGTTTCGATTCAGTTTCTTACCCTAAAAGTAGAAAATTAATTTTTTTCAAAAAATTACATTCCAAAAAACTTTTGAGAACTCCTATAACGAAATCGTAAAAATAATTTAAGCCTTTGAATTACCGATGGTAGTTATCAATGTTTTTAAACACCCTAATTCATATTTAGTGTCTTCGCCAATTGACAACGCCAACACAACTGGCTGTACTCCGACCGCCGCTCCGCCCACCCCGATAGAAGGACCCGGATGTGGACCGTGAGTTTTAGACAAAATCTTCATTTAAAGTACGACGATCATGTGGACCAATCGCAACTCATCGGTCCTTCAAACTGCAACTGAAAAATGTATTGCAGTTTATAGGATCGGAGCGTATGGGTCCACATAATCGTTATTCTTCAATCCGGTATTTCGTCAACCCTATCAGGTTACCATAGCCGGGCTTTCTGGTTAACCGTTTTGTGTGACCCCGTAAGACAATTTTAAAGAGGGTCACAAACTGATTAACAAAAAGGTTATTGAGGTAACCCGGTTATTGGTTACCCGATAGGGTAACGAAATACTGAGTTTTGAGTAGTGACCAAATCCTAGTTGTGCCTCGACCGAAACAATATCAAACTACAAACACAGTGGGATAGGGAAACGTACACCGTAAAGGGTCATAAACGGATCAAGAACAACTCAGAAGAAGCTGCTACTACAAAAATCTGTGACATGTATGATGATCACCGTATCGTAACGAAGCGACGTAATGAATAAATATGAAATAATATGGAATATACACCGTATAGACCTGCTGTAAAAACGCGGAACCATTATTTTCCATTCATCTAAACTTGATTACTGAAGAAAACTCGTTTTTATTTCCAGATGCAACTACAGTATGATTTGGAATGACGTCATCTATCTAATCGATTCCTCGGAGGCAGCAGGAGCAAAGAGTTTGTCAGATGTGAGTGAAAGTGTGAAATCAACTCTATCTCTGACTATTTGATGTACAGTAACAGCATCCATGAAAAAATTGACTGAGAGAAGTCTTAACAACAAGCAGTGTGAGTAATAGAGCAGGAAAACATAGATAAGAAACACACTATTCACTAATATCAACAAATCGAATACACATGGAAAATCTACTCTCTTAACCAACTTAATGTCAAGAGCGTTAAAGTATAAATGTAACTATATCGATCTTTATCAAATCAACTTGTTTTTCAGATGTTTGGCCTGATTCAGTCTACCAGTTCCTGGTACAATGTACAGAAATCAACCTACACTAACACGGTAGGTCAAACAGAACTTCAATGGTATTGGAAGCTTTCTACCTTTCCAGTAACTATCATGTAAATATAGGCCTGGGTGTAGCTGAAATCCAAGCTTTATGTATGTTTTCATCAGTTCAAAGTTTTTTTCATCCAGATGCAAAATTGGGTCTACACAGTCTTGTCAGCTACGGAAAATGAGAACTTGTTTAAAAAAGAACGATTTGAATTTTTAGGATTACCACATGCGCGTGGGAGTTATTTCCTATGCCTCTAAGGCCCAAGTTCTGGCTCCACTCGGATCAATCAATATGGATGATTTGTACAACATGGATCCCAAGTATCATGAAGGAGACGAGGGAACCAATATCGAGGAGTCAGTTATATTTTCTTCCTCAAATTAAGATATTACAAAGTGTGCAATTTTACTAACTACTAATAAATGTTTATCAGTGAACTTTGTACTGTGGAGTACCTCATACTTGTTCTCTAGATTGACACACTAGTGACGTTCAGACGTTGATATTACCATGTCAGACATGACCAACACGTTGACTTCAATCTACTCTTTGAACTCTGTATGCTCGATGTGCAACTCTCGTATTCATTTTCAGAGCCCTGGAACTTGCCGTGGCCCAATTCAACAGTAGCCACCACCGTGCCAATGCCAAGAAAGTTGTTGTCTTGATGGCTACAACTTACAAGTAAGCATATATAGTCGTCGCCAACGGAAAGGCGAGAGGGTACTGTATATCTCATATTCCGCTGTGTACGCACACATGTCTTCGATTCAAAAGCTGGCCAGTTATGTGCTCTAATAGCGCGAGCGACAGAAATTTATAAATTCGGCACTCACTATACGCTTATATTTCAAAACCGTTTTGTTTAGTAGGAAAGAATGAAAAAATAGACTAGTATAGTACCTCAGTGCTGGAAACTGACCAAGGGTTTACTCGTCGTTAGCACATCTGGGTCGAAATCGACAGGTTATTCTGTTTATGCTCATCATACGTTTCTACGTGGGTATCCGTCTCGTTTTGCTGTTTTATTGTATTTTTCAGTTCCGGTAACTACCACGCACCGAAAAAGGCCGCTACTGCTTTCGTTGAGGACGGTGGAGTACTGATTGTTTACGGTAAGTGTGGTCATCATTCAATCTCAAGGTTTTTTTCTAATGACAAAAAAGTGAATATACTTATAAAACTTGTGAATAAATCGTTACAAAAGTACATTTTTATTATGCTATTGTATTATTTATAATTGGGCATAATTGTTGGACGTTTGGGAAAATCAGAGTTCGAGAACATACAAATGAATCATTTTTATGTTTCTCTTCTTCTCACGTGACTATTTCGACGTTACTTTGTATATATTTACCCCATCTCAGACTACGTTCCCAACCACGGTTTGCCGAGTGAGACTTTGAAGGAAATAGCTTCTTCGGGATATTTCATCTACTCTCCCGATAGTTCAATGAACTCCCTCATGAATGCTCAGTGTGACGGTAATCGATCTTCGGTATTATTTACCCTCTTGGAACTCTGTGTTAAAACAAAACCATGTGTATTTTTCTGACAAGTTGTAAATATTCAGTTTTAAAAGTGGCGTTTTCACTAAATTTTCCATTCCAGCCAATTGTTTCTGTCCACACAACTTCAAATCTCTCTCGAACAGTCCTCGACAGACACCAACTGAAGGTGAGAAATGATAGCTTCATCAGTTCTTGTTCTTATTCTTTTCTTTATCAGATAAGAGGGGCAAAGTTAACAAAAAAACGGAGCAATGACAGTGTCTGGAGAAATGCCAACCACTGTATAGTTTGTTTCACCAATCAATGTCCTTCTACACTAATCTGTAAAATATTCAGGAGGCTTTTTCTAATGTATAAATCATCATTTTGGTTTCAAACCAACAGAGTTGGTGGAAAAGCAGGTAGAGAACAGAATAGCAACATTTGAAATCATTCCAAATAAATCAAACTACCCAAAGCTGACCTGGAAGTTTGCTCAGATTACTGTAGAGGGTTATAAGTGCGTGGAACCGACTATACTAAAGAACTTATTAGCAGAATTACTGGGTCGCAAATGATGTTGTTTTTTGTGACGACGTACAGTACGTTTCTTTTTCTCTGAGTTAGTCACATCAAATTATGATAATTCAGGCTGCTACTACGCTGTGGACATTCAAAACAACTTCCACGTGGCGAGCAACAACTGCAAGAACAAGTACAACAAGGGATACATTGCAAAGGATCAGAGTGACAGAAAGAACCAATTTCTGACTGACGGTTAGTTGAACTTTATTCAGGTTTTATCATTTCTTTGACAAACATGCTCACTAATAAAGTCAGTTTTTCCATTGACCCTGAAACCTAGAGAACAGAGTTCATCCTGGAATCTGGAAGAGTTTTACTTATAAATCAACTAACATTTCAGGTTACAACTCTGCTGAAAAGTTCTTCATTGGACTTTCGTTCGACAGCAACTCGAAACAATGGAAATGGAGCGATGGAACGACTGTTAGTTTGTTTTAACAAAAAGTGTAGTGAAAATGTTTGTATGGGTTACCACTAAAACAACTAAGTGAATAACCAATGGACAGTATACAATGAGAGTTTTTCCGGGCTGCTAACCGGTGAGTGCAAATGCGAGACAGTTCAGTAAAAGTCCAGTCTAAATTCTTCCAGCTGTCTGGCAACTACCAGCCTTGGACTGGTGGCCATACCCCCTCGAGCGGTGCCGATGGCTCCTGTGTCTACGTCTCCAACGGAACCAACGGAACCAATTGGGTCCAGACTGACTGTAGAAATGGATTCGACTATACCTGCGAGTCAAGACCCTGTGCGTCCACAAACTACTGCGTCAAAACCGATCTTTGAGCTGTATTGTTCCAATTATTTGTATATATGAATAAAGTTTCCTCATTTGAAATCTTGATAACTTCATGAAACGCAACGAATATTCATTTCTAAATTTATTGACTTCACGTAACTTTCATCTCTTAAAGCTTGGATAGGAAAGTAGTTGGCTACATCATAAACAAAACAGTAATAATAATATAAGGTTATTTATTTGAACAAAATATATTTGAGTCACTAGGACGTTTTGGATGGTAATATAGTTATATAACTTAAAAATCCTTTCGACCCTGATTCAATACGATGTTCGGATGTTTCTCAGAGTAATGTTAATAATGAGAAAACATCAGCAAAAGTGCACATTTTGATTCGTAGAATAACATTTGTATAAAAAAACGATGTAAAGTGAGAGACGATTAGCTTTTGAGATTGAACTGCATGGAATATAGAAAAGGAGGACAATAACTCAAGAGGGAAATGAAAAATGTAATCTCGCAATTTTCATGGGTCAAAAACATTTTGTTTTTCAGTGAAAAAAAAACTTGCAGCAAACAATTAGATGAAACGTCCTAATATGAGTATCACCATTGATTCAAAAAAGATAACAGAACAGAGTACACTATAAGTTTCTTGAATATTCATGTAAAGTTAGCATTCTAATAGCCTAAGTGTGCACTTTGTCGTTTCACGTTTCCGAGTTCTGCTGTGTTTAACATGTTTCACGTGACTGTGCGATAGACTGACAGTATAGCTGATTTTTGTTTCAGATACCTTTTTAGTGTAAGCGGACTTTTCTAAAAGATTTAGCATATATTTTTTGAATCAGTCTGTCAGGATGATCATGAAAATTGTGAGATTAGATTTTTTATTTCCCTCTTGAGTTATTGTCCTCCTTTTCTATATTCCATGCAGTTCAATCTCAAAAGCTAATCGTCTCTCACTTTACATCGTTTTTTATACAAATTGTCCTCATTTTCTATATTTCCGAAGGAAATAATGAATCAATAGATAGGAAATAATGAGCATCTAATCAATTATTATTAAACTTTTTTCAACGTAACAATGAATACTAAGTTGATTTGCAGAACATAAACTGCGTTAGAACGCTGGTTAGTAAGCATTCTCTCAGAAACCGTGATCAATCCTTGATTTCGGGCAGCGCACGTGTGGCGCCGTCCATTTTTTCTTCTTTCGTGACGATTTGGCTCAGTCGGCAGAGCAGCGCACTACAGTTTAGTAGGCCGAGGGTTCGAATCCTTTCACGGACAGCATTTTTGTTTTTGTTCGATTAACCTTTTTATGTAGTCAGGATCTCTACGGATTAACACAATTGCTTTTCCAATATATTTTAATCTATTCACACACGCTGGGTTGATGCTTTAAAAACAAAAACTGCGTTACGAGTTTGGTTAGTAAGCCTTCTCTCAGAAACCGTGATCAATCCTTGATTTCGGGCAGCGCACGTGTGGCGACGTCCACTTCTTCCACTCTTCGTGGCTATTTGGCTCAGTCGGCAGAGCAGCGCACTACAGTCCAGTAGGCCGAGGGTTCGAATCCTTTCACGACCACCATCATTTTTGTTTTTGTTCGATTAACCTTTTTATGGAGTCAGGATCTCTACAGATTAACCTAATTGCTTATTCAATATACTTTAATCTACTCCAACTACCAAAAAACAAAACAACAGCTCACTTCGCACACTCCGCACATCTAGAAGTGATTGTGAAAGCAGCTGAATGCAATGTTTCCAAGGCGATAAAAGGGCTCATTTTTAACCGATTGGTCCAAGATTTCAGATTTACACATAACTCTGCTGTTTCTAACTATATTCCAAATTTCAGACGAATCGGTTAAATTCGTCGGTTTTGCGGCCGCCACGCCGCGCCACGCCGCGCCACGCCACGCGGCCGCCGTCGGAAGACATTTTTGCGAGACGATATTCAGCATAACTGTAGATCACTGGTCGCACATTAAATATCGAATAGCTCAATGATAAAGCCTTTTCTCCTCTATCTCTTTCCATCAAAATCTCAAAAATCCGTTCAGGAGTTTTTGAGAAAATGGCATAAAACCATTTTTGAAAGTCCGCAATGTTGTGATCAAAAACTAATCTGCGCAGCGCTTCGCGCTGCGCGCGATATGAGTCCATTAAAGGAGGGCAGAATAGAAAGCTAGTTTAGGTACCTCGGGGTACCTAAACATAGCGTTGCGCGCGACAAAACAGACTAAAGCATGTGAGCCGTATGCAAAATAGGTTGGTTTAGCACGATGCCTCAATAGAATGCTAACTTTACGTGACTGTTCATTTCATTTCTAGTGTAACCGTGTTTGTTCTGACTGTTTAGGTGACATTTGTTCAACCCGCGAAACAGTGAATCATGTTCAAGTTTGACCTAAATGTTGTGTCATCCTGACAGATAGACCCAAAAAACACGTTATCTGACAGACTCAGGTTATATTGATCAATCGAATTGCTACGATGTTTGGGTGTTTCTCAGAGTAATGTTAATAATGAGAAAACGTCAGCAAAAGTGCACATTTTGATTCGTAGATTAACACATGAGTTCATGATGAGTTTGATAATGCGGATGTACCTTCACTAAATCTCGGAATATTTGATGGAAATTGTAAGATAAAAATGAAATTTGCTCGCAGGTTCGATTCCGGACTCACTATAAACAACGCTCTATAGGGAAGGAGCAAATCTTGTATGTAGCTTGGTCTCGTGTAAGATTGCCCAAGAAACTCGCACGCGATATTACTGTGAATAACGCCGTCGCAGCCGTTGAAATCTTCTATACTGCGTGCCCAGTTTATAGAATACCCGCCTCAGGTGAGACTCGAACCGGGCGCACAAGTTTGCCAGGCGCGGACGCTAACCACTATGTAAACTCAGGTAATAGCATGGTTGTCGACGAATCGTATATATGTGTTCTTACACAGCACAAAGTGCGATATACAGTACACCCCCGCCTTTCTTTAAGCGACAACTATAGATAATTGCGTAATTCATCTAGTTCCATTCAAATCCTATACACTTGTCATAGTTTTTGTCGGTTTTGTTCCATCATCGGCAACTTGATATCATCGAATATATTTCTGAAGAACTGCGAAAGATTCGAGAAGAAACTTTGACCGGAAAGCAACGTGATCAAACTACAGTGTAGAGATTGACCGAACGATCGTCGTTCTTCGATTTCTTCACACACCATTGTTCTTAAAGAAGCACGATCATGTGGTCCAATCGCAACGCTTCAGTCCTTTTAACTGTAATACATTTTCTAATTGCATTTGAAAGGACCGTTGACACGGCTTTGATCCACATAATCGTCCTGCTTCAAATATCCACCAGAAAAACCGTGATGAAGCACTGTGGACTCTGGCAGATCGAACCCTATGAATTTCATTTTTATCTTACAATTTCCATCAAATATTCCGAGATTTAGTGAAGGTACATCCGCATTATCAAACTCATCATGAACTCATGTGTTAATCTACGAATCAAAATGTGCACTTTTGCTGACGTTTTCTCATTATTAACATTACTCTGAGAAACACCCAAACATCGTAGCAATTCGATTGATCAATATAACCTGAGTCTGTCAGATAACGTGTTTTTTGGGTCTATCTGTCAGGATGACACAACATTTAGGTCAAACTTGAACATGATTCACTGTTTCGCGGGTTGAACAAATGTCACCTAAACAGTCAGAACAAACACGGTTACACTAGAAATGAAATGAACAGTCACGTAAAGTTAGCATTCTATTGAGGCATCGTGCTTTTTGTCATTGCACGTTTCTGAGTTCTGCTGTTTTGAACATGTGTCACGTAACCGTGTAATTGACTAACAGTATACTGAATGGAAAAGAATCAACTCTTATCGCTATATTTCATTGTTGTTTATGATGGTGGACAGTCACATGGAACGTAGGAACGGCATGAGAAAATCAGAAGGTGAATAGAAAACACTTCCTATAAATCAAATCACTCACTCTTATTTCTGCTTTGCTTCGCCATGGCACTTAAAGGGGGACAGAAAGGACAGTTAATGTGAAAGAGCTGCTCGAAAGAGATTCATGAGAGACTCATGAATACTATTCTTTATTCAAACTAACCAACCTATTTTGCATACGGCTCACATGCTTTAGTCTGTTTTGTCGCGCGCAACGCTATGTTTAGGTACCCCGAGGTACCTAAACTAGCTTTCTATTCTGCCCTCCTTTAATGGACTCATATCGCGCGCAGCGCGAAGCGCTGCGCAGATTAGTTTTTGATCACAACATTGCGGACTTTCAAAAATGGTTTTATGCCATTTTCTCAAAAACTCCTGAACGGATTTTTGAGATTTTGATGGAAAGAGATAGAGGAGAAAAGGCTTTATCATTGAGCTATTCGATATTCAATGTGCGACCAGTGATCTACAGTTATGCTGAATATCGTCTCGCAAAAATGTCTTCCGACGGCGGCCGCGTGGCGTGGCGCGGCGTGGCGCGGCGTGGCGGCCGCAAAACCGACGAATTTAACCGATTCGTCTGAAATTTGGAATATAGTTAGAAACAGCAGAGTTATGTGTAAATCTGAAATTTTGGACCAATCGGTTAAAAATGAGCCCTTTTATCGCCTTGGAAACATTGCATTCAGCTGCTTTCACAATCACTTCTAGATGTGCGGAGTGTGCGAAGTGAGCTGTTGTTTTGTTTTTTGGTAGTTGGAGTAGATTAAAGTATATTGAATAAGCAATTAGGTTAATCTGTAGAGATCCTGACTCCATAAAAAGGTTAATCGAACAAAAACAAAAATGATGGTGGTCGTGAAAGGATTCGAACCCTCGGCCTACTGGACTGTAGTGCGCTGCTCTGCCGACTGAGCCAAATAGCCACGAAGAGTGGAAGAAGTGGACGTCGCCACACGTGCGCTGCCCGAAATCAAGGATTGATCACGGTTTCTGAGAGAAGGCTTACTAACCAAACTCGTAACGCAGTTTTTGTTTTTAAAGCATCAACCCAGCGTGTGTGAATAGATTAAAATATATTGGAAAAGCAATTGTGTTAATCCGTAGAGATCCTGACTACATAAAAAGGTTAATCGAACAAAAACAAAAATGCTGTCCGTGAAAGGATTCGAACCCTCGGCCTACTAAACTGTAGTGCGCTGCTCTGCCGACTGAGCCAAATCGTCACGAAAGAAGAAAAAATGGACGGCGCCACACGTGCGCTGCCCGAAATCAAGGATTGATCACGGTTTCTGAGAGAATGCTTACTAACCAGCGTTCTAACGCAGTTTATGTTCTGCAAATCAACTTAGTATTCATTGTTACGTTGAAAAAAGTTTAATAATAATTGATTAGATGCTCATTATTTCCTATCTATTGATTCATTATTTCCTTCGGAAATATTAGAACACAGCGGAAAACCTCTCATACTTCACTTATCCGGGAAAAATTGATACCTGTATTCTTCTGTGTCTCCCTCATGGTAGATATCCTTCTTGGCTACAAACTCCTTGTGTATCGTCTTGAAGGTGGTGTAGAAATAGGTCAGCAGATTTTCCTAAAAATTAACATAGAATTTTAGTCAGTTTCAGTTTCAGTTAAACATTTGAACTATAACGTTCATTGAACCGTGTGATTATGAGTTTACAGAAAGTTTTAAGACACCAGAAAACGTAATAATGCCTTTTCAATACGATCGAACTTATAGTTTTTCAACCATTGTGACTGCTTATATCGAGCTCATCGAAGAAATAAGGTCAAGTTTTTGAACAAAAAAGTTGCTCGGAAAATACGAAGGTTAATTAGAAATAACCCACCTTTTCACCCAACTCTTCCATGTACATATTTGCTGCCAGTGCAAGCTGGAACAAAATGTTTGGTGAAACGCCGTTTTTTCCAAGAACGTTCTTAATTCAGAACTGATAGATTAAAAACTGGGTAATTTTAGAAGTTTCAAGACAATTGGTATTTTATTTTTCAAAAAGTGCATAAACTCCTTTCTAGTAGTCTAACTTTTGATTGTCCAATGAACCAGTTTTACCATACATAGAAAAAGTTGTATTATGAGTCTTTCTAGTTAGTTTCGTTCCAACATTCACACCGGAAAAGCCTAAAATGTCTCACCTCCCCCTTATTATCCGAGCCATCATCCTTCTTTCTTGCTCTTCTCAGAAAGAAGAACACACCCAGAATGATCATTATGGCAAGTAAAACACAGACAACTGCGACGGAGATTGCAATTATTCCGGATTTTTCCATTCCAAGTTTTTTGTCGCCACCATTGCCGGATCCACCGGCACTATTCAAATTGTTGCTTATTTGGGACTGTTAGGTGAGGCCGGGTCGACGGAAGCAGGTGGAAGGGTAGTAGTGGTAGTGGTAGGACGGAGGACTATTTCGACTTGCTCTAGCTGATCCAGTGAGTTTTAAATGGGTTTCAATGAGCGCGCCTTTTGTATTGGAAACAGGGCCAGACTCCTGCGCGCTCTTGTTGTCTGCGCTCTCTTTTCGAGAGTTTTGGCAGCCACCCAAGCCCTCTGTCTGGCCGAAATGATGCAAACAGCGCTGTTTCAAGGATCGAAAACAGTAACTTAGCAGAAGTTTCACTTTATAAAACATACATTTTCTTGCTCAGCGTATCTTTCTTAATCGAAATATGTCAACAAATGTTTCAATTTCCACAAAAGTAAGGAAATTTTGATCAAAAAAGCGCTTGAAAAACCACTTTCGCGAATATGGATTTTTGTAAATTAGGTATTAATCAATAGAGAATCTTTGATAGTGTAAAACAACATGCAGTAAAACTAACGGCATTAACTAAATGGGTGTTAATTTTAAGTTATACGATTCCGGCGGGCTCTTTTTACCGCAACATACTTGGCAGATATTCAGATGCTGACGAAATGTGATCGAGTTTATCAGAAATTATGATTGAATATGCTTTTGTAAGATGTTATGAATATAACTAGACTGAAATGAACGATACATATTGTTATTTGAGAACAAATATTTTTAATTTTCACACAGTGATCGCGCGCCTAAATAGGTACCATTTTTGGAAGAAAAGTTAGATAGGATCGCGAATACCGATTTTGGAAATTTTTTTTTTCAGCTGACTCCTAATAACATGAACTAACTACTGCTAGTAGATATGAATAACGGCATTGGCAAAAATCATGTAAAACAACCGTGTCAAAGTTTACGGATGTTTCTGTACAACTTAAATTTCTTGAAAATGTAAAAGCTCATATAATACCACAGAAGACGTTATTGTCTTTCTCTCTCTTTTTGTTTTGTGTAAAAATATTCATTCACCGCTGAGATATCTCTTATTGAACTATGTTCCCCACGCGGCGCGCACTAATTACAGTTTTTGGCAAAAAAGTGCTGGGTGAAAAGGGGCGTGGCCTGCGGTCCCTACCCATAACATCATAACTTGGCTCTAACTCGATTTCGTTCCAATTCAAAACACAGTCTGGAAATGCGCTAAACCAAATTTCCTTTTGCATAGAGCGTTTTTCAAGGAAGCAACTAAAAAACGGAAGCTCGCATCAGCGCTATACGTACGTTTGAAGTTTTTCTCTAGAGTCATAAAACTATTGCTAAAAACAGCTTGAATAATGAAGAATACAATTAGGTAATTTGTCACAGAAAATGCGAACTGACCTCAATAAATCAGAAGAGGGTGAGTAGTCTTTACCGTCAATCCCACCAGTTGCCCGGAGTGCCTTCAATATGAACTCCTAGAAAAACGAAATTGCAGCAATCAGAGACTGATACGTTTTTCTCCTCTTGATGGTTAAGACTTGATTTCTTTTTCCCCTGTTCGTTGGTTATAATGTTCTCCAATTCGATATGAAACTAACTCACGTAAAGTCATTGAGTTATAGCCAAAATAGTCACGCACACAAAGCCCAGAAGTTGCAAAATGGAGGTGTCTGCAAGAAAGAAATTTTTCCAAACAGACGAGAATTGCCAATCATCAGTAGTTATCAGTGGGTGATTGACAAGGAAGAATAGTTTTAGAAATGTATGATTGTTAATAGAATTCACAGAAAAAATGAAAACTGGGCTTCAATTTTCGTCGGACGTACCAATTTTGAACTCTTGTTGAAAGTCCTCTCAAGTTGTAACTGTATTGAAATTTGTTTGAAGCAATTTATGTTTCTTGAATCACGCGTTTCAGCTTACGTAGAACGAACTATGCATTTGACATAGAGAATCGTACATTTTCCAAATTGGACTGATGGTAATAGTTTTAGAACTGAAAAGGTACCTACTTCAACAATTTGTTTGAAATGAACCTGTTCCATTTATCAAGGGTAGCCATAAACAATGAACTCACCCCACTCTTCACATTAACAGCCACGAATTCAATTGTGTTGAGTTTTTGACATTTGATGAAATTTATCAATCCTGTGATTTTGAATCCACACGTCTTATTTCCAACATTCTGGAAACAAAACTGTATTACTGCTCCAACTTTGTCAGATGCCGATTAACTATAACGTGATTTTTGTGCGGGTGGTTGGGAAGTTTTTTTTTTCATTTTTCTCCATTTCATAGTTTCACTCAGTTTTCTTTTTAAAATTTTTAAAGAAACTCAGTTTGGATACTATTGTGATAATATATTCGGGTACCCATCATTCCCACTGTTGCATGCTACCTATAAAATGTGTCGTCACCATATTATATGAAGTTTTTCGATAAAAAAAATTTTGTGTGCAACAATTCGCTTATTGTACAACATCATAACGAACACATGATTCGGAAACATGATTATCACGCTGTCAAAGTCACAGTGGCCACTCAAGATGACGAACTACAGTTTCCCTTGTTGCACTCCTAAATATGCACCGGTTATCCAGAGTATTGTACAATAACCCTACCCCACGCTGGTCAAAATACTGTGCATTTGGCAAATTGATCAATTCTACACTCAGTTTGTATTGTGGGAATTATTGTTTCATGTCGTGGCTGCACATCCCCCTCTATATTTTCTCCCGCACACTCCCGCGACTTTTTTTTCCGGATTTTACTTGGGTGATAGTCATTTTTCTCTAGGTTACCTGTAAAGTTCCATCTTCTGGAGTATTCACTATTGTAGTTCCATTGGTAGTTATGTTCAAGTAAACTCCGCCAACCAGACAACCGTTTGCTTCTGCAGGCATTGGAAGAACAACCAAAATGGAGCCCAATGTGAAAATCTGTAAAAAAAAAGTAGTATAAGATTTTTCTCAGAAAAGATTGAATAGTTTCGCTATATTAGTTGAGTTTCGATCCTGATGTTCAGGGTTCAGGTGGTATTGGAAAATCTTGACATGTATAAGATATTCAGCTACAATAAAATAGATTATATATTATGCTCTGAGTTAACGATATCCAACAACATAACCTCACAGGGGCTCCCTGTAAATGTTTCAATCTGCTGTGCAACCAAATTAGGGCTTGATCACACCTATATTCGATTGATTTCAAGTAAGATAATTTGACATCTATCTGAACCAAGTTAACCTCGAAAGTGGGGAATCCGAGAGAAACAAATGCCAAGAGTGCGCCAAAATATGGATATTAACAATGTAATCAATTTAACTGTTATAAAAAGAACGCATCAACGGAATGTTTCGAAATGTGAGGTATACAGTACCCTCCCGCCTTTCCGTTGACGACGACTATACTAGTCTCCACTCTGACAGTTCCGTAAACTATCTCAGTCCAGTGTCAATAACTGCATAGTTAGTACTTTTAGTCCTTTTTCACTCCTACTGAACATTCTACAGTATTACAACACATCCATGTCGTTTTATACACGTGAATGTGGCCAAGTACGGCAATTTCGCTTTCGATTAGTATTCCACAAGAACTTTTAAAATTGTATTCACAAAAACTTTTAAGATTGTATTCACAAAAGCTCGATTCTTTTGTATTCCAGATTTAGGAAGTTGGAAAGTACGGGAAATATAGCACTATACATGACGGTTAGTATAAATCAATTGTATGGAAGAAAGGCAAAGAATTTCGAGCAAACCCCTCGACACATTTGAGGAGAAAAACAACTGATAGACTATTACGGAAAGGGCAAGTGATAATGAAATCCGCACACTCTGCGTCTATCACAAGTTTTCTACTTCGTGAATTTTCGCCTAGTTCGCGATAGTATTGACGTTAACGTGTGGAAGCTCGGGTGACAATAACACATAGTTCCGGTCATTCCTACTGAGACTTGGCAGCGGGCCAATGAATATTCCAGTCAATTTTTCACCACTTTGTAGTTTTTCAAAGTTCTGCCTTGTTTTCTGTTAGCGATTGTTAAGTTTCAGAAGAACACCTGTACAAAGAATGTCATTTGAATACTTATAGTTTCTCGAAGAAATAGTCTCTTGGCACGATGCCAATGGGCCTCAGTGAGAATGAAACGAACTATATTACTGAGTACGTGAGCTAGAATATCCTAGAACCAAATTCATCCCATTGTGCGTATTTCCAAACATGCGCTATTTTCCCTGCTCTTTCATCCCGCCGGGATACGAATACAAGTGGCAGAGAGAGAGAGAGAGAGAGAGAGAGACGCAGGATGGAATGAAGGTGCTCTGGAAGTGACCTAACTTCCAGAAGAAAGACAGTTCACAGGTTTTTCCCTTACCCGGAAGCAGTAGAAAGTGATGAAAACGGAGTATGACCTAGAAACGACAGCTGAGACAACATCTGAACCATCCAAGCCTTCTCAACAACCGAAACCATATTCTGAAACGACACCAACAGACCGTGATAGTACGTCTTCAAGTCACGTGTTCGATAAGTGATGTGTTCACAAGACAGTTTGTGTGAAGTAGTAACGAAAAATAGAGTTTTGAATGGAATCATTGAAAATATCATTTCTCATTTCTGTTTTAAAATTGGCGTACGGCAGAGTCTATAACAGTGAAGGGTTGCTCTGAGTTTTTTGACTATTTTTCGATAATATGGGTGTTCCACTTATTTTAGTGCAGTACGAAGTAATGGAACGGTGCTTTCGCATGTCGACTATCTCTAAGTTTACCGTGAATGAGTTTCCTAACGTGTATAAACTGGGTGAACGTGTGAGAGCTCGGCTGACACGTGAGAACTTCCAGGTTAGCTTCCAGTCTCGAAATAGACAGCTTCCATTCCATTTCGTTTCCTCACCGAAGTTGGCTGCTACGTTCTGAAATTCCGAAAAAAGTCCTCGGATTTTTTTTAGGTAAGTGTTGCATAAAAACTTTAGAACAGAATAAAAGTTCAGCCATTTCGAAAAGTAATTTTCTTTCTCTGTTCTAGAATGATGTTTGAAATTTCAGTATGAAAAATATAACTCTTTGTAATGTCAAATTTACACTTTGTTCTAGAACAGAATTTTAATTTATTTTCTCAAGTGGCAGACTCCATCATAAGAAAAACATTCAAAAAAGACAGGAGCATACTGCACAGTTTTCAACTATACATTTGCCATAACGTATTTTAATTATACCTACAAAATAATTAGCTAAAAGTCCCGTTTAAGAAGGCCTTTTGCGATCGATTAGAATGTTTTATCTATCAATTAGTCAACGCGTGGTTTCAAGACTGACTCAGTCTGGAAAAACCGCGTAAACGGGAAAACTGACTGGAAGCTTCGCCGAGAAACAACTTCCAAGTGCATTTCCAAGATTTTTGATTTTTCACGTCTAGACGTGAACGAAGACTTGGAAATTTCTCTGTAACGGCAGGTTAGGTTGGTTTTCCAGGCACATTTCCATCATTCTACGATGGTTCAACAGAGTGGGTGGTTGCTCGATTCTCTTCCTAGGATAGTCGCTAGTGAATTGTTCATCTGGGTGGGTTTACTGATATCGTTTCAATGTTGATGCGTTCTTTTTATAACAGTTAAATTGATTACATTGTTAATATCCATATTTTGGCGCACTCTTGGCATTTGTTTCTCTCGGATTCCCCACTTTCGAGGTTAACTTGGTTCAGATAGATGTCAAATTATCTTACTTGAAATCAATCGAATATAGGTGTGATCAAGCCCTAATTTGGTTGCACAGCAGATTGAAACATTTACAGGGAGCCCCTGTGAGGTTATGTTGTTGGATATCGTTAACTCAGAGCATAATATATAATCTATTTTATTGTAGCTGAATATCTTATACATGTCAAGATTTTCCAATACCACCTGAACCCTGAACATCAGGATCGAAACTCAACTAATATAGCGAAACTATTCAATCTTTTCTGAGAAAAATCTTATACTACTTTTTTTTTTTTACAGATTTTCACATTGGGCTCCATTTTGGTTGTTCTTCCAATGCCTGCAGAAGCAAACGGTTGTCTGGTTGGCGGAGTTTACTTGAACATAACTACCAATGGAACTACAATAGTGAATACTCCAGAAGATGGAACTTTACAGGTAACCTAGAGAAAAATGACTATCACCCAAGTAAAATCCGGAAAAAAAAGTCGCGGGAGTGTGCGGGAGAAAATATAGAGGGGGATGTGCAGCCACGACATGAAACAATAATTCCCACAATACAAACTGAGTGTAGAATTGATCAATTTGCCAAATGCACAGTATTTTGACCAGCGTGGGGTAGGGTTATTGTACAATACTCTGGATAACCGGTGCATATTTAGGAGTGCAACAAGGGAAACTGTAGTTCGTCATCTTGAGTGGCCACTGTGACTTTGACAGCGTGATAATCATGTTTCCGAATCATGTGTTCGTTATGATGTTGTACAATAAGCGAATTGTTGCACACAAAATTTTTTTTATCGAAAAACTTCATATAATATGGTGACGACACATTTTATAGGTAGCATGCAACAGTGGGAATGATGGGTACCCGAATATATTATCACAATAGTATCCAAACTGAGTTTCTTTAAAAATTTTAAAAAGAAAACTGAGTGAAACTATGAAATGGAGAAAAATGAAAAAAAAAACTTCCCAACCACCCGCACAAAAATCACGTTATAGTTAATCGGCATCTGACAAAGTTGGAGCAGTAATACAGTTTTGTTTCCAGGATGTTGGAAATAAGACGTGTGGATTCAAAATCACAGGATTGATAAATTTCATCAAATGTCAAAAACTCAACACAATTGAATTCGTGGCTGTTAATGTGAAGAGTGGGGTGAGTTCATTGTTTATGGCTACCCTTGATAAATGGAACAGGTTCATTTCAAACAAATTGTTGAAGTAGGTACCTTTTCAGTTCTAAAACTATTACCATCAGTCCAATTTGGAAAATGTACGATTCTCTATGTCAAATGCATAGTTCGTTCTACGTAAGCTGAAACGCGTGATTCAAGAAACATAAATTGCTTCAAACAAATTTCAATACAGTTACAACTTGAGAGAACTTTCAACAAGAGTTCAAAATTGGTACGTCCGACGAAAATTGAAGCCCAGTTTTCATTTTTTCTGTGAATTCTATTAACAATCATACATTTCTAAAACTATTCTTCCTTGTCAATCACCCACTGATAACTACTGATGATTGGCAATTCTCGTCTGTTTGGAAAAATTTCTTTCTTGCAGACACCTCCATTTTGCAACTTCTGGGCTTTGTGTGCGTGACTATTTTGGCTATAACTCAATGACTTTACGTGAGTTAGTTTCATATCGAATTGGAGAACATTATAACCAACGAACAGGGGAAAAAGAAATCAAGTCTTAACCATCAAGAGGAGAAAAACGTATCAGTCTCTGATTGCTGCAATTTCGTTTTTCTAGGAGTTCATATTGAAGGCACTCCGGGCAACTGGTGGGATTGACGGTAAAGACTACTCACCCTCTTCTGATTTATTGAGGTCAGTTCGCATTTTCTGTGACAAATTACCTAATTGTATTCTTCATTATTCAAGCTGTTTTTAGCAATAGTTTTATGACTCTAGAGAAAAACTTCAAACGTACGTATAGCGCTGATGCGAGCTTCCGTTTTTTAGTTGCTTCCTTGAAAAACGCTCTATGCAAAAGGAAATTTGGTTTAGCGCATTTCCAGACTGTGTTTTGAATTGGAACGAAATCGAGTTAGAGCCAAGTTATGATGTTATGGGTAGGGACCGCAGGCCACGCCCCTTTTCACCCAGCACTTTTTTGCCAAAAACTGTAATTAGTGCGCGCCGCGTGGGGAACATAGTTCAATAAGAGATATCTCAGCGGTGAATGAATATTTTTACACAAAACAAAAAGAGAGAGAAAGACAATAACGTCTTCTGTGGTATTATATGAGCTTTTACATTTTCAAGAAATTTAAGTTGTACAGAAACATCCGTAAACTTTGACACGGTTGTTTTACATGATTTTTGCCAATGCCGTTATTCATATCTACTAGCAGTAGTTAGTTCATGTTATTAGGAGTCAGCTGAAAAAAAAAATTTCCAAAATCGGTATTCGCGATCCTATCTAACTTTTCTTCCAAAAATGGTACCTATTTAGGCGCGCGATCACTGTGTGAAAATTAAAAATATTTGTTCTCAAATAACAATATGTATCGTTCATTTCAGTCTAGTTATATTCATAACATCTTACAAAAGCATATTCAATCATAATTTCTGATAAACTCGATCACATTTCGTCAGCATCTGAATATCTGCCAAGTATGTTGCGGTAAAAAGAGCCCGCCGGAATCGTATAACTTAAAATTAACACCCATTTAGTTAAAGCCGTTAGTTTTACTGCATGTTGTTTTACACTATCAAAGATTCTCTATTGATTAATACCTAATTTACAAAAATCCATATTCGCGAAAGTGGTTTTTCAAGCGCTTTTTTGATCAAAATTTCCTTACTTTTGTGGAAATTGAAACATTTGTTGACATATTTCGATTAAGAAAGATACGCTGAGCAAGAAAATGTATGTTTTATAAAGTGAAACTTCTGCTAAGTTACTGTTTTCGATCCTTGAAACAGCGCTGTTTGCATCATTTCGGCCAGACAGAGGGCTTGGGTGGCTGCCAAAACTCTCGAAAAGAGAGCGCAGACAACAAGAGCGCGCAGGAGTCTGGCCCTGTTTCCAATACAAAAGGCGCGCTCATTGAAACCCATTTAAAACTCACTGGATCAGCTAGAGCAAGTCGAAATAGTCCTCCGTCCTACCACTACCACTACTACCCTTCCACCTGCTTCCGTCGACCCGGCCTCACCTAACAGTCCCAAATAAGCAACAATTTGAATAGTGCCGGTGGATCCGGCAATGGTGGCGACAAAAAACTTGGAATGGAAAAATCCGGAATAATTGCAATCTCCGTCGCAGTTGTCTGTGTTTTACTTGCCATAATGATCATTCTGGGTGTGTTCTTCTTTCTGAGAAGAGCAAGAAAGAAGGATGATGGCTCGGATAATAAGGGGGAGGTGAGACATTTTAGGCTTTTCCGGTGTGAATGTTGGAACGAAACTAACTAGAAAGACTCATAATACAACTTTTTCTATGTATGGTAAAACTGGTTCATTGGACAATCAAAAGTTAGACTACTAGAAAGGAGTTTATGCACTTTTTGAAAAATAAAATACCAATTGTCTTGAAACTTCTAAAATTACCCAGTTTTTAATCTATCAGTTCTGAATTAAGAACGTTCTTGGAAAAAACGGCGTTTCACCAAACATTTTGTTCCAGCTTGCACTGGCAGCAAATATGTACATGGAAGAGTTGGGTGAAAAGGTGGGTTATTTCTAATTAACCTTCGTATTTTCCGAGCAACTTTTTTGTTCAAAAACTTGACCTTATTTCTTCGATGAGCTCGATATAAGCAGTCACAATGGTTGAAAAACTATAAGTTCGATCGTATTGAAAAGGCATTATTACGTTTTCTGGTGTCTTAAAACTTTCTGTAAACTCATAATCACACGGTTCAATGAACGTTATAGTTCAAATGTTTAACTGAAACTGAAACTGACTAAAATTCTATGTTAATTTTTAGGAAAATCTGCTGACCTATTTCTACACCACCTTCAAGACGATACACAAGGAGTTTGTAGCCAAGAAGGATATCTACCATGAGGGAGACACAGAAGAATACAGGTATCAATTTTTCCCGGATAAGTGAAGTATGAGAGGTTTTCCGCTGTGTTCTACTCTTCAGGCTCATTTTAGTAGTTTAAATCACATTTGTCGTCTTTTCCAAATGTTTATTGTTTACCAGGCGACGGACTCCACTAAAGTCCACGTTAAAGGTATAATGACCTATGTACTCATTAAAAAAAGTTTTAAAATACGTCATTAGCCTCCTCATTGATCTGTTACAGAAACAGAACTGTCCATTGTATTGAAGCCACTCGTGTACTCTACGAAGGCAAAACATTCATTCACGCAAATACCGTCAAATTGTGTGATGGAAAGGAAATGATTCCTCCTCAGGTAATTTTTGTGCATTAATTGTACATTGAAAAAGAGTTTTAATAACCAATTTCATTCAAAATTGGATAGACTTTTCCTTGATTACCATATAGCATGGATAAGAACCGCAGAAATGAAAGAATTCGGCTGAAAATGTGAAAGTGCTCAGTCAATGTAATGTGTAATAATGCAATGACTTAAGTTTAGTTCAGTTACGGTCGAGTAAAACAAATTTACAACTACAAAAACTTAGGTTGTATCCGTATTTGCCAGTTTCACTGAGCTTATCAAAAACCGGTATATTCGTACGAGAAAACCCGTACTCAACATTCCTAACTTAATTACAACTTATAAAAACAGCCATTTTCTAAACATATGCTCAACTTTTGCTCTTTTTCTAAGTGTTTTTCAAACTTGTCAGTTAACTTGGTTCATTTTGCTTTTCAGGGAGACTTGAAAAATACAGCCGAAAAGACGTGGACAATGTGGGTCTATGGCTGTTGGTAACCGTTTCCCTTGGTTGTCTCTCTTAATTGGTGGTCACCAACCGCCGCACTATGGTCACCAACCGCCGCACTCGTTAATTGCAGGATTACCAACCGCCGCACTTGTTAATTGCTGAGCAGTTTACTGCCACATCTATAGAATAAATGTAAAACATGAGAAAAATGACACGTTCATCTGCAGGATAATCAAAAGTGGAATGTTATATACAAAAGAGAAACAGTTTTCTAAACAAAATTGGTGACGAGTGGGAACAAAATGGGTAACTAGTAGGAACAAGACTAAAACAATTTCAACAAATGTTTACACTTTTTTTTACAAAAAATGTTTACAAAATCACTTTTTTCGTGTGGTTTTCGGGTGGCATGTTGAGACATAATAAGAAATACGTTACAATATCGACGTTCGGAGCAGCAGCGTTGATCTGAAGAGCGAATCTCACCTTAGCCTCAAATATGACCCGATAAAACTACAAACACAGCTGTTTGGGACTAGATGTACTCCCATACTTCCCTGGGCAACGCCTTATATGCATTCCTTCTAATACAAACTTCGGAAAAGAAAACGGGAAAATGCGAAAGCTATAGTTCAATTGCGGTAGTTCAATCCTGCTAAATTTAAATAGTTCTCCTTAGTTCTTAATTGACTCTATAATCTCTAATGAGCGAAGAAAAACTGAAGTCTTCTGGTAACTTACATTACACTTACATTACTTTATCTCGTATAATGATAGAAATTATAGTTTTTGATAGATTTAGGCCAAAAAGATGGTTGTATTGTTTATTTGACGTGACATCGCTGTCAAAATCGAGAAAAGTGAGCGGTGATTATAGTTTACGTGTTTTCGGGTCGTTACCGCTGGTAAACTAACCTTGATTGACATAAACTTCTTCAAAGGTAAATAAGTAAATTACAAGCACACCAAAAATTGGATGCAATGAAAACTTTTATATTACCCAAGGTAACGTATATTGGCATCAATGCAACCCCACTTGTTGAAGAAATGAATGAATTTTCTAGCAATGTTTCACACCTGATCCCCCTATGGCACAAGTTAATTGGCACATTAATTGGAATATGAACGTTTTGCACTGCACGTGTGATAGAACACGCTTAGAAATAGAGAATAGAACGTGTTACTGGGGAAAACACAAAAAATTTCAATAAACAAAGAAAATATACGGAAAACAGTGTGAACAACATTCTGACGCTCAGTGTACGACCACCTAGGCAACAACAACTTTCGCGAAATGACTCTAAATGAAGTGAACGTGTGTGAAACGTGTATTTTTGAAACTGAAAATCATGTCGTGTTTCAGTGAAACAAATTCTGTTTCATCTGTCATCAAGTGTGGCGGTTAGTGACCATCGTTTAGCGAGCTTTTTCGATGACCTTTCTCAACTTGCGAAGTGCGGCGGTTGGTAACCGCTCCAAATACTGAGCCTGAGATGACCATTCATTTTCCCACGGCCTCTTTCGACGACCAGGTTACCAACAGCTGAGCTCCCGGAAAATGTGGATCGCCAAGAAGTGTAGTGTGGTTGTAATGCTTTGTCAGCTGGTAGAAAGTTAGTTGATAAGTTTAAATTTGCAACATTTAGTTCAAAACTTCAGCATAATGAGACTTTAGCAGAGTATTAGCATAAAACGTAAATATCACGCTACTTTGAGAAAAAGAAAAAAAAGAAAAAAATAGAGAAAAAAAACAGAAAGGAAAGCTAGTTTAGGTACCCCGGGGGTACCTAAATATACGATGCGCTCGTCAAAACAGGCAAACATGTATCAACCGTATGCAAATTAGGTTTGTTAGTTTGAATGAAAAGTTATGCTTATCGGTTTCTCTTGATAAACTCTTTCATATTAACTTTCCTTTCTACTCTCAACTCCAACGTTGGGCTTGAACATTGAAATATTGATCTCTTTGTCTGTTTCGACGTGCTTACTTTTTGATTGATAAAGTATCTGATAAAACGTGTTACAGCAGCTGGATGGTCTCGTGGCTGTGCACTGCTCCGCTGGTGTTGGTCGTACCGGAACTCTGATTGGTGGGTTCAGAAAATATTTCGAAAAACTTTTGGCTAAAGTCATTGGATTCACGTGCTCTAACTAAATTTCAACACTTCACAGATACATTTCTGCATTCCCAAAACAATTACAGTACAACGCTCTGAACCAAAAACTCGCTATAATACTTTGAACGAACTTTAACCACACAATATTAGCTAAACAATATTACAGTTCACTTTTCAGGACTTCACGAAGCGATTGCTATGCTCGAAAAAGACCACAAGATTGATACGGTGAGTGAAAACTTTAGTTTTATGATAAGTATTGTTTTGGTCGTTAACATAATATGATAAGTATTGGTCGTTAACATATTATTATTAGATAAAATTAACATTAGACCAACAATATATTTGATCAGATAGAGATTAGTTTAAATGAGTCGGTACTGTATCAAATGTATTTTATGCTAGCTACTATCCGAGTTTGAAAAGAATTCCAATCTTCTATTTCGGGGCTGTTGTAGAGTTTTTCTCTGACAATTTTTTTTCATCCTTTCCGATTTTCAGGAAATTGTCTTGACTCGTCTCCGTGAGGCGCGATACTTGATGGTTCAACCGAAGGAGCAGTTCGTCATGCTCAATGTGGTCTTGGCTGAACTACTTGTTGATGTTAGTTTTATACAACTTCTGGGATTCAACCTAAATAGTAACGTTGAAACTAGGTAACTCAGAAAATGAACGAATGCAGAACATTTTCGCGCATCTTCAACTATGAAAAAACGCACGATTCCGGAAAAAAAAACGAAATTGAAAATCAGCATAAAAAAATTAAAAGACTTTTGGAACACAATTTTGAACAGAAAGCAACGTGATGAAACTACAAACATAACGGGTTCGAGCAACATATAAGCTTAAATAATTAGTTAGTTCATTCTCGAACCAATATAATCTATTCTATTCTACTTCACACGTGACTTTCCAGAGAGGTCTTATTACGCACACAGAGTCCTATGGGAAGGTTATGGCAGCCTGGGAAGAGCACAAGAAGAGCAGAAAAGAAGAATAGGCAGAACAACTATTCGATTCTATATTGTAACCTTCTATTCTCACTATGCTCTTTTCACATAAACAATTGACTGTAGGTTTGATTGTTTGTAAATGAATCGGATGTAAATAAATCTTTTGGTCGGTGTGTTGTTTTGTCTTGTTCCAATGTCACATTTTCTTATTTCGAAAGTGGTTGCTTTTTACGTGCAGAGTCTTTTAAAGGGTTAAATCATGTACTTTTTATCCAAGATTTATCCAGGCTTAGGTTCGAATGATGTCGCGCTAGATCTTCACAAAAGAAACTAGGGTTATGGTGGAAAAAAATTCTTTGTATAAACTTTCTAGAAACCGCGAGCGAAGAAGAGACGTTATGAAGCATAAATTATAAATAAGAGTGAAGCCGCTTTGTTCGACCTATTCAATTTCTTTTCGACAGATATTGACTGAATTCGCGTGGTTAGATTTTGATCTATCCTACAGTAAACTGGTGCTGGTGTAAGTTTGAGTTGGGCATCAAGCTTGAGTGAAAACTTTGTTTATCAATCATTGGTTTACCAGTGGTTATCATTTCATTCAACTCGAAATCTCTCGTATTGAGCAACACGTTTCTAGGAGGGTACGTATTCGTTGAATTGTTGTTGGATAGTCCTCGTCAATCCAATTGTAACTTCTGCTTTCGTTGTGTTCTTCTGGGAAATTTTTTCTCAACCTACCCACACTAAATGGGGTAATAGAACATTTAGAGACAACGAAAAACTGCCTAGTAGTTTATACCGTACGTGTCGGGGGACGATTAAAACATGATTTGAAGTATGAAAAAGAGCTTTTCATTTCTTGGTACAGTATCTACCCACAAGTACGGAAATCTTACCTGTAAACAAGCAATAGAACGCAGAATAAAATATCAAACATACGTGTACCAGTCATTGTTGTTGTTCAGTTGATTGTTTTTCCAGAGAACAAATTTTTGGATTTGCAATTCTGTACATTAATAGAAGGCACACAAATGAAGACATATACTGCAAAGTTCATTTCAAGAAGGATAATTGTTTGTTCTCTATTAGTTTTTCATAATTTCACATGTATCTCTCATTTGTTCTCCGCCTTCTCCTTTTCCTTGTCTGCTCCCTTTTTCGCACGTTTGTCCTTTTCTGCTTTGTCCTTTTCGATGGCTTGCTTGATCAGCTCCTGCGAAAACGGTTATTTAAAACGAAACTATAATATTAGTCAAATGTACAGTCACGTCAGAACATGATAAACACTGCAGAACTCAGAAACGTGCAAAGACAAAGTGCACGCTGCCTCATTAGAACGCTAATATTACATGACTATTATTCATTCATTTGATGCACTACGAGGTGCGCTAAATGAAAAAATGACTAAAGAAAATGACTATTCAATCGACTTCTAGTGTGAACCGCGTTATATTCAATTGAAACCAAAATATGTGCTGTCTCAATGACTCTTACATGGTAGTAGACAATTATATACTCAGTCAAAGGTGCCATTCAATTTTTTTTGAACCTGATTCACGAAGTTTTGAATCGGGTTGGAACAATTTTGAGAGTCACCTTTTACTGAGCACATAATTTTCTTAAACATTTTCTTGAACGAAAACAGCAAAAGGAGTTATTTACTATGCAATGCAAAGAAACATTGGCGCCCGATTGGTCAACTACAAAAGCGAAAGACGTGCAGGTTAATGAGACGCCGGAAGCAGAGAGTCGGCGTCTCTCTGATCGTTACGAGTTACGATTCATAAAAAAACAATAACCGGACCTCTTCTCCATCATACTCTGGCATGGTATCCGGCACATTTCGTAGTGTGTCATCCTCACTCCTGACTCTCGACTGGAGATACGTTATGAAACTAATAAAAAAATCAGGAGAACTCGAAGTTTATGAATGAAAAAAAATTACGGTATTAAGAGATTATGTGAAGATAATTAAAAGAAATAGAAGAGGCTGTGAAGTTTATGAAATAAGGAGTTCATGAATGACGCTGAATATAACAACTTTTATCATTTCATATTTACATTTTTAAAGAAGTTTTGCGATTCTCGTGCCTGACATTCTGTTAGAAAGTGTATTAAATTTAAAGGAACCTTATCAAAGTTTGTAACATATTCACTCACGTTCTGTCGCCCGGATTCCTTGGACTGAGAATAAGCAAAATTATAAACTTCAAAATTTCGACGTTTTACAATTAGCTCACACTATGAAAAGGGAAGCGGAAATGTTTGATGGTTTTTCAGGTCATGTTTGGAAAAACAAGTTGAAATTCAAGCACAAGTTTGAGTTTTCGAGTTCTCGAGCCCTGCTTTACTAACTCCAGAAAGCGAGGGGGGGGGGGGCAATAGTACAATAGTTCCCGTACACGACATCCTATCCATTCTCAATTTCACAAAATCAATAACTCACTCGCTTTAGTGGTAGGTGCGCGCGCCTGCGGTACGCTCACTGCGGTTAGAGAAGGAGTCGAATTTGGCTTCTGACCCTGGAATTAAGAGAGTTCTTTCCAGTTTTCGTTTCGCTATTTCTCTGCTCCTAAATCCAGCCGAGATATAAGATATAAGTTATGAGAGATATAAGATAGGCATAGGAGATATAGGAGATTAAGCGCGAGGCGTATATTGGAATGAAGCTATCGGGATGTTCCAGCATACGTACGACGGTCAAGTCAAGTCACCGTGATGAGTTAGGTGATGAGACCGTATGTATGAAACATCCCGGGCCGGTTTGGGATGTTATCCCGAGCTCGATTAGGCTATTCGGCCTATTGAGGTTGGGATAACATCCCGACCCGGCCCGGGATGTTTCTTGCCTACGGCCTATGGTGTGCGTGAGAGTTAGAGATGTGATATAAGAAAGTTGCAGAGTGGTTTTAGTTACAGAGTCAAATTACACGAACTTTTCAAACTACGGGAACATTGTACTATTGCCCCCCCCCCGCTCCACTATACAACTTTTTTTCTGAAATAATTCAAAATAGATAGTTTACTGAATTTACTATTAACGGTTTTGTTAAGTTTTCTCTCTGAAAACATCGATTCAAGATACTCGAGTGGAGATATCCTGCAAATCAAGGTTTGCACAACTTATGTGTAACTACTAGATGTTGCTCTGAATTCATGTACTGATTAATGTCCTGCTCCATTAACCTCAGAACCTCAGAAACCTCACCTCAGAGACGGTAGAACCTCAGAAAATATAGAAGTACAAGCTAACTTACGGTATCCGTTTGTTTCGGGGGAACTGAGGCAACTTTCTTGGCTTTGCACATCGGTCCAGAGCGAAAAGGTTAGCCTTAAAAACAATACTATGAGCAACAAATGAACACAAATAGTGAATCCAAAAACTGCAATAAATGTAACTCCATCTGGAACTCCCTCCGATTCAGCATGTTTCTCTATCCATACTATTGCTCAGCAAATACAGCTTGAAAACTTCCGTTTGGGAGAAAATAAAAAAAAACAGTTGCAAGAGAGTGCCTAATTGTAACTGAAAAACTACGATACAGTATGTAAACGGAGCCCAGGAGCATGCCAGACCATTCCGGCATCTTCATGCCAACCTGCGTCTCTCGCTCAGCCTCGCTATTTCGCGCCACTCGTATCCCAGCGGGATGTGAGAGCAGAGAAATAGCATATGTTTGAGGAGACGCAGGTTGGGATGAAGATGCCGGGTTGTCCATGAATACGGCCACAGAGCCGAGTGGCCGCATTTTGTAAGCCCAAGTAGCCATGTAAGTTACATGAGCAAATTCTAGATGGAAAGTTATTCACTGCTGCTACTCTTGGTACAACATTCCTTCGCTCATTTTTGAAGAAGTAAATGGTTCCTTTGAGAACAAACAAAATACATGAGGACTATCAAAAGCTGAGTCAGATATTAGCGATTGAAAATTTGCTAATGCAACTTACATGGCTACTTGATATTACAAAATACGGCCACAGAATGACGACAAGGAGATGGTCAGAATACTAAAAACAAGTGGAGCAAATCTTGAAACTAACCGACTGGTCCACTGCAACCAGAGAAAATGAATGAGAAACAACTCGATCAGATGAACAAAGGTTACTCGAAACCTGTAAACAGCCTCTCGCTTGTACTCTGTGTGAATGGAAAAGTATACTGTTAGTCAATTGCACAGTTCTGTCATACAGGTTGAACACAGCAGAACTCAGGAAAGTGCAATGACCAATTGTACGATTCCTCATTAGAATGCTGACTTTACGTCACTATTGAATTCACTTCTAGCATACTGTAATAGTACAGTTTGTTGTCTAGCAGTAGTATGTTTGTTTAGTGTTTGTTTTATTATCATAGACAGCAAACTACCTAATTGATTCTATCTCGCCAGCAGAAGAGAAGGCGTTTAGAACGCTACGCAGGACTTACGCAAGTTGATTGCTGATACGTGTGCGTAGAATACCACTATTCGGTTTGTGATAAGTCTCATTCGTAAAGTTGCGATAATGTGTTTTGATTCCATGTGTTTTATAGGGGGTGCCGAATTATTGAAATTTCCCTCGCCGGAATCGAACCTGCCAGCAAAAGTTCCGAAGCAGGGTGCTAACCACTGCGCTACGGGAGGTACATAGCAATGTATTTGAAGTTTGTGTATTTCTGCCCAACTACAATGCGCTTGGAGCCCACTCAATTGGTTTTCAAAAACTTCTCGAATAATAAACAATTTCAATTTAGATGGTTGCCAACATCGATCTTCTTGCTAAAATGTACGGAGCGAGTGTCAAGGTGCAGCGCAACTGTCGCGAGTCGTTCGTCTGCCTTCTGGATGCTATTCGCGAGAGACTCTTATCCTTCTACAAGTACGCATCAGAATATTCAACATTGATTCTTGTTTTGATCCGTTGTTATTACAAAACTATACTCTTGCTTTTTCATATGTGCATAGCTTTGGAAACCGTCTGAATGACACAGCTCGAGCAAATTTGCTCGAACTTGACATTGAAATTGACAAAAGTTCAATTTAAATACACTAAGATGAATGTTAAATAATGTAATACATTCCAGACACACTGGTCAGAAACCGACCCGGATCATCGTGTACCGTGATGGGGTTTCTGAGGAATGGTTCGCTGAAGTTCTGCGCTAGGAAATTCAGGTAAACATAGCTTCATTTTTGGGGATCACATTACGAAAACTGTAAGAAATTTTCGTATTCATCTTTTCCAACATTCATCTTTTTTTCATCTACAACTTTGATCTCACTATTCTGTTTACGAACGTCGCCTGGCGAGAACTGGAGCAAACTACAAACAGAAAAAATAGCAACAGGCAATTCCTATTTAGATTGCACATGCTTAGCATGTTCTCCATTTTAATATAGAACAAACTGAGACAAATTAGAAAACATGAAAAAACACTGAAAACACTTTTAAAGCATTTGTTGTGCGTGCATGATTGTGTCGCCCGACTAGCGCCCTCCCATCAGCTACATTGTCGTTCAAAGGAGACATCACGCGAGAATGTTCTGTCATACTTCTCTCTCCCGACAAGCCGCCATCTGGCCAGACCCGCCTCCCGTAAACCTACGGTCATGCTTTTCCACTTGAAAATTGGGTCCTATTTGGAGTGAATTTTTTGGATTTCCTATTCAAACACACGTCTTTTCACCAGTTAACGAGGTTTTTCAAAACTACCACTTTGGTTTTTATCCCAATTCCATTTCTATAGGATTGATCAGTGTGCTTGGAACAGAGTATAAATGGTTTGTATTGTCCCTTTTAAGCAAGGTCCGCTGCTCAGGCCTTCTGGCGTGGTCTACTGTACCTGCTACCGGAGGTCTTCTGTGTTCCGGAGGTTGGTGTTTATATGCCTATTCACGCGTCGATATCTGGGTTCTTCATATTTTGCTGTACCATAAGGCGAGCAAGAACAGGTGAATAACGATGCAATATCGTGGTATACGCCGGATCTGGGGTAATAGCCGCAAGTCCAGAGTTTAATTCAAGCTTCCCGCTGTGATGCAAGTCACGAGCTAGACGCGGGTTAAGCAACAAGTGTTCGGGTGGAGGATATACTCTTATTACCGCAAGGGAACAGTCGCCGACACTAGAACGCCGGATCTGGGGTAATAGCCGCAGGTCCAGAGTTTACTTCAAGCTTCCCGCTGTGATGCAAGTCACGAGCTAGACGCGGGTTAAGCAACGAGTGTTTGGGTGGAGGATCTACTCTTAGTACCGCAAGGGAACAGTCGCCGACACTAGAACGCCGGATCTGGGGTAATAGCCGCAGGTCCAGAGTTTACTTCAAGCTTCCCGCTGTGATGCAAGTCACGAGCTAGACGCGGGTTAAGCAACGAGTGTTTGGGTGGAGGATATACTCTTAGTACCGCAAGGGAACAGTCGCCGACACTAGAACGCCGGATCTGGGGTAATAGCCGCAGGTCCAGAGTTTAATTCAAGCTTCCCGCTGTGATGCAAGTCACGAGCTAGACGCGGGTTAAGCAACGAGTGTTTGGGTGGAGGATATACTCTCAGTACCGCAAGGGAACAGTCGCCGACACTAGAACGCCGGATCTGGGGTAATAGCCGCAGGTCCAGAGTTTAATTCAAGCTTCCCGCTGTGATGCAAGTCACGAGCTAGACGCGGGTTAAGCAACGAGTGTTTGGGTGGAGGATATACTCTTAGTACCGCAAGGGAACAGTCGCCGACACTAGAACGCCGGATCTGGGGTAATAGCCGCAGGTCCAGAGTTTAATTCAAGCTTCCCGCTGTGATGCAAGTCACGAGCTAGACGCGGGTTAAGCAACGAGCGTTTGGGTGGAGGATATACTCTTAGTACCGCAAGGGAACAGTCGCCGACACTAGAACGCCGGATCTGGGGTAATAGCCGCAGGTCCAGAGTTTAATTCAAGCTTCCCACTGTGATGCAAGTCACGAGCTAGACGCGGGTTAAGCAACAAGTGTTCGGGTGGAGGATATACTCTTAGTACCGCAAGGGAACAGTCGCCGACACTAGAACGCCGGATCTGGGGTAATAGCCGCAGGTCCAGAGTTTACTTCAAGCTTCCCGCTGTGATGCAAGTCACGAGCTAGACGCGGGTTAAGCAACGAGTGTTTGGGTGGAGGATATACTCTTAGTACCGCAAGGGAACAGTCGCCGACACTAGAACGCCGGATCTGGGGTAATAGCCGCAGGTCCAGAGTTTAATTCAAGCTTCCCGCTGTGATGCAAGTCACGAGCTAGACGCGGGTTAAGCAACGAGTGTTTGGGTGGAGGATATACTCTTAGTACCGCAAGGGAACAGTCGCCGACACTAGAACGCCGGATCTGGGGTAATAGCCGCAGGTCCAGAGTTTAATTCAAGCTTCCCGCTGTGATGCAAGTCACGAGCTAGACGCGGGTTAAGCAACGAGTGTTTGGGTGGAGGATATACTCTTATTACCGCAAGGGAACAGTCGCCGACACTAGAACGCCGGATCTGGGGTAATAGCCGCAGGTCCAGAGTTTACTTCAAGCTTCCCGCTGTGATGCAAGTCACGAGCTAGACGCGGGTTAAGCAACGAGTGTTCGGGTGGAGGATATACTCTTATTACCGCAAGGGAACAGTCGCCGACACTAGAACGCCGGATCTGGGGTAATAGCCGCAGGTCCAGAGTTTACTTCAAGCTTCCCGCTGTGATGCAAGTCACGAGCTAGACGCGGGTTAAGCAACGAGTGTTTGGGTGGAGGATCTACTCTTAGTACCGCAAGGGAACAGTCGCCGACACTAGAACGCCGGATCTGGGGTAATAGCCGCAGGTCCAGAGTTTACTTCAAGCTTCCCGCTGTGATGCAAGTCACGAGCTAGACGCGGGTTAAGCAACGAGTGTTTGGGTGGAGGATCTACTCTTAGTACCGCAAGGGAACAGTCGCCGACACTAGAACGCCGGATCTGGGGTAATAGCCGCAGGTCCAGAGTTTACTTCAAGCTTCCCGCTGTGATGCAAGTCACGAGCTAGACGCGGGTTAAGCAACGAGTGTTTGGGTGGAGGATATACTCTTAGTACCGCAAGGGAACAGTCGCCGACACTAGAACGCCGGATCTGGGGTAATAGCCGCAGGTCCAGAGTTTAATTCAAGCTTCCCGCTGTGATGCAAGTCACGAGCTAGACGCGGGTTAAGCAACGAGTGTTTGGGTGGAGGATATACTCTCAGTACCGCAAGGGAACAGTCGCCGACACTAGAACGCCGGATCTGGGGTAATAGCCGCAGGTCCAGAGTTTAATTCAAGCTTCCCGCTGTGATGCAAGTCACGAGCTAGACGCGGGTTAAGCAACGAGTGTTTGGGTGGAGGATATACTCTTAGTACCGCAAGGGAACAGTCGCCGACACTAGAACGCCGGATCTGGGGTAATAGCCGCAGGTCCAGAGTTTAATTCAAGCTTCCCGCTGTGATGCAAGTCACGAGCTAGACGCGGGTTAAGCAACGAGCGTTTGGGTGGAGGATATACTCTTAGTACCGCAAGGGAACAGTCGCCGACACTAGAACGCCGGATCTGGGGTAATAGCCGCAGGTCCAGAGTTTAATTCAAGCTTCCCACTGTGATGCAAGTCACGAGCTAGACGCGGGTTAAGCAACAAGTGTTCGGGTGGAGGATATACTCTTAGTACCGCAAGGGAACAGTCGCCGACACTAGAACGCCGGATCTGGGGTAATAGCCGCAGGTCCAGAGTTTACTTCAAGCTTCCCGCTGTGATGCAAGTCACGAGCTAGACGCGGGTTAAGCAACGAGTGTTTGGGTGGAGGATATACTCTTAGTACCGCAAGGGAACAGTCGCCGACACTAGAACGCCGGATCTGGGGTAATAGCCGCAGGTCCAGAGTTTAATTCAAGCTTCCCGCTGTGATGCAAGTCACGAGCTAGACGCGGGTTAAGCAACGAGTGTTTGGGTGGAGGATATACTCTTAGTACCGCAAGGGAACAGTCGCCGACACTAGAACGCCGGATCTGGGGTAATAGCCGCAGGTCCAGAGTTTAATTCAAGCTTCCCGCTGTGATGCAAGTCACGAGCTAGACGCGGGTTAAGCAACGAGTGTTTGGGTGGAGGATATACTCTTAGTACCGCAAGGGAACAGTCGCCGACACTAGAACGCCGGATCTGGGGTAATAGCCGCAGGTCCAGAGTTTACTTCAAGCTTCCCGCTGTGATGCAAGTCACGAGCTAGACGCGGGTTAAGCAACGAGTGTTTGGGTGGAGGATCTACTCTTAGTACCGCAAGGGAACAGTCGCCGACACTAGAATGCCGGATCTGGGGTAATAGCCGCAGGTCCAGAGTTTACTTCAAGCTTCCCGCTGTGATGCAAGTCACGAGCTAGACGCGGGTTAAGCAACGAGTGTTTGGGTGGAGGATCTACTCTTAGTACCGCAAGGGAACAGTCGCCGACACTAGAATGCCGGATCTGGGGTAATAGCCGCAGGTCCAGAGTTTACTTCAAGCTTCCCGCTGTGATACAAGTCACGAGCTAGACGCGGGTTAAGCAACGAGTGTTTGGGTGGAGGATCTACTCTTAGTACCGCAAGGGAACAGTCGCCGACACTAGAACGCCGGATCTGGGGTAATAGCCGCAGGTCCAGAGTTTACTTCAAACTTCCCGCTGTGATGCAAGTCACGAGCTAGACGCGGGTTAAGCAACGAGTGTTTGGGTGGAGGATCTACTCTTAGTACCGCAAGGGAACAGTCGCCGACACTAGAACGCCGGATCTGAGGTAATAGCCGCAGGTCCAGAGTTTACTTCAAGCTTCCCGCTGTGATGCAAGTCACGAGCTAGACGCGGGTTAAGCAACGAGTGTTTGGGTGGAGGATATACTCTTAGTACCGCAAGGGAACAGTCGCCGACACTAGAACGCCGGATCTGGGGTAATAGCCGCAGGTCCAGAGTTTACTTCAAGCTTCCCGCTGTGGTGCAAGTCACGAGCTAGACGCGGGTTAAGCAACGAGTGTTTGGGTGGAGGATATACTCTTAGTACCGCAAGGGAACAGTCGCCGACACTAGAACGCCGAACTGGGGTAATAGCCGCAGGTCCAGAGTTTACTTCAAGCTTCCCGCTGTGATGCAAGTCACGAGCTAGACGCGGGTTAAGCAACGAGTGTTTGGGTGGAGGATATACTCTTAGTACCGCAAGGGAACAGTCGCCGACACTAGAACGCCGGATCTGGGGTAATAGCCGCAGGTCCAGAGTTTACTTCAAGCTTCCCGCTGTGATGCAAGTCACGAGCTAGACGCGGGTTAAGCAACGAGTGTTTGGGTGGAGGATATACTCTTAGTACCGCAAGGGAACAGTCGCCGACACTAGAACGCCGGATCTGGGGTAATAGCCGCAGGTCCAGAATTTACTTCAAGCTTCCCGCTGTGGTGCAAGTCACGAGCTAGACGCGGGTTAAGCAACGAGTGTTTGGGTGGAGGATATACTCTTAGTACCGCAAGGGAACAGTCGCCGACACTAGAACGCCGAACTGGGGTAATAGCCGCAGGTCCAGAGTTTACTTCAAGCTTCCCGCTGTGATGCAAGTCACGAGCTAGACGCGGGTTAAGCAACGAGTGTTTGGGTGGAGGATAAACTCTTAGTACCGCAAGGGAACAGTTGCCGACACTAGAACGCCGGATCTGGGGTAATAGCCGCAGGTCCAGAGTTTACTTCAAGCTTCCCGCTGTGATGCAAGTCACGAGCTAGACGCGGGTTAAGCAACGAGTGTTTGGGTGGAGGATATACTCTTAGTACCGCAAGGGAACAGTCGCCGACACTAGAACGCCGGATCTGGGGTAATAGCCGCAGGTCCAGAGTTTACTTCAAGCTTCCCGCTGTGATGCAAGTCACGAGCTAGACGCGGGTTAAGCAACGAGTGTTTGGGTGTAGGACATACTCTTAGTACCGCAAGGGAACAGTCGCCGACACTAGAACGCCGGACCTTGGGTAATAGCCGCAGGTCCAGAGTTTACTTCAAGTTTCCCGCTGTGATGCAAGTCAGGAGCTAGACGCGGGTTAAGCAACGAGTGTTTGGGTGGAGGATATACTCTTAGTACCGCAAGGGAACAGTCGCCGACACTAGAACGCCGGATCTGGGGTAATAGCCACAGGTCCAGAGTTTACTTCAAGCTTCCCGCTGTGATGCAAGTCACGAGCTAGACGCGGGTTAAGCAACGAGTGTTTGGGTGGAGGATATACTCTTAGTACCGCAAGGGAACAGTCGCCGACACTAGAACGCCGGATCTGGGGTAATAGCCGCAGGTCCAGAGTTTACTTCAAGCTTCCCGCTGTGATACAAGTCACGAGCTAGACGCGGGTTAAGCAACGAGTGTTTGGGTGGAGGATCTACTCTTAGTACCGCAAGGGAACAGTCGCCGACACTAGAACGCCGGATCTGGGGTAATAGCCGCAGGTCCAGAGTTTACTTCAAGCTTCCCGCTGTGATGCAAGTCACGAGCTAGACGCGGGTTAAGCAACGAGTGTTTGGGTGGAGGATATACTCTTAGTACCGCAAGGGAACAGTCGCCGACACTAGAACGCCGGATCTGGGGTAATAGCCGCAGGTCCAGAGTTTACTTCAAGCTTCCCGCTGTGATGCAAGTCACGAGCTAGACGCGGGTTAAGCAACGAGTGTTTGGGTGGAGGATATACTCTTAGTACCGCAAGGGAACAGTCGCCGACACTAGAACGCCGGATCTGGGGTAATAGCCGCAGGTCCAGAGTTTACTTCAAGCTTCCCGCTGTGATGCAAGTCACGAGCTAGACGCGGGTTAAGCAACGAGTGTTTGATTGGAGGATATACTCTTAGTACCGCAAGGGAACAGTCGCCGACACTAGAACGCCGGATCTGGGGTAATAGCCGCAGGTCCAGAGTTTACTTCAAGCTTCCCGCTGTGATGCAAGTCACGAGCTAGACGCGGGTTAAGCAACGAGTGTTTGGGTGGAGGATATACTCTTAGTACCGCAAGGGAACAGTCGCCGACACTAGAACGCCGGATCTGGGGTAATAGCCGCAGGTCCAGAGTTTACTTCAAGCTTCCCGCTGTGATGCAAGTCACGAGCTAGACGCGGGTTAAGCAACGAGTGTTTGGGTGGAGGATATACTCTTAGTACCGCAAGGGAACAGTCGCCGACACAAGAACGCCGGATCTGGGGTAATAGCCGCAGGTCCAGAGTTTACTTCAAGCTTCCCGCTGTGATGCAAGTCACGAGCTAGACGCGGGTTAAGCAACGAGTGTTTGGGTGGAGGATATACTCTTAGTACCGCAAGGGAACAGTCGCCGACACTAGAACGCCGGATCTGGGGTAATAGCCGCAGGTCCAGAGTTTACTTCAAGCTTCCCGCTGTGATGCAAGTCACGAGCTAGACGCGGGTTAAGCAACGAGTGTTTGGGTGGAGGATATACTCTTAGTACTGCAAGGGAACAGTCGCCGACACTAGAACGCCGGATCTGGGGTAATAGCCGCAGGTCCAGAGTTTACTTCAAGCTTCCCGCTGTGATGCAAGTCACGAGCTAGACGCGGGTTAAGCAACGAGTGTTTGGGTGGAGGATATACTCTTAGTACCGCAAGGGAACAGTCGCCGACACTAGAACGCCGGATCTGGGGTAATAGCCGCAGGTCCAGAGTTTACTTCAAGCTTCCCGCTGTGATGCAAGTCACGAGCTAGACGCGGGTTAAGCAACGAGTGTTTGGGTGGAGGATATACTCTTAGTACCGCAAGGGAACAGTCGCCGACACTAGAACGCCGGATCTGGGGTAATAGCCGCAGGTCCAGAGTTTACTTCAAGCTTCCCGCTGTGATGCAAGTCACGAGCTAGACGCGGGTTAAGCAACGAGTGTTTGGGTGGAGGATATACTCTTAGTACCGCAAGGGAGCAGTCGCCGACACTAGAACGCCGGATCTGGATCGGAGCCGGATCAATGAACTCCCTCATGAATGCTCAGTGTGACGATAATCGATCTTCGGTATTATTTACCCTCTTGGAACTCTGTGTTAAAACGAAACCATGTGTATATTTTCTGACAAGTTGTAAATATTCAGTTTTAAAAGTAGCGTTTTCACTAAATTTTCCATTCCAGCCAATTGTTTCTGTCCACACAACTTCAAATCTCTCTCGAATAGCCCCCGACAGACCCCAACTGAAGGTGAGAAATGATAGCTTCATCAGTTCTTGTTCTTATTCTTCTCTTTATCAGATAAGAGGGGCAAAGTTTACAAAAAAACGAAGCAATGACAGTGGAGAAATGCCAACCACTGTATAGTTTGTTTCACCAATCAATGTCCTTCTACAGTAATCTGTAAAATATTCAGGAGGCTTTTTCTGATGTATAAATCATCATTTTGGTTTCAAACCAACAGAGTGTGTATGAGTGCAGGTAGAGAACAGAATAGCAACATTTGAAATCATTCCAAATAAATCAAACTTCCCAAAGCTGACCTGGAAGTTTGCTCAGATTACTGTAGAGGGTTATAAGTGCGTGGAACCGACTATACTAAAGAACTTATTAGCAGAATTACTGGGTCGCAAATGAAATGTTGTTTTTTGTAACGACGTACAGTACGTTTCTTTTTTCTCTGAGTTAGTCACATCAAATTATGATAATCCAGGCTGCTACTACGCTGTGGACATTCAAAACAACTTCCACGTGGCGAGCAACAACTGCAAGAACAAGTACAACAATGGATACATTGCAAAGGATCAGAGTGAGAGAAAGAACCAGTTTCTGACTGACGGTTAGTTGAACTTTATTCAGGTTTTGTCATTTCTTTGACAAACATTCTCACTAATAAGGTCAGTTTTCCCATTGACCCTGAAACCTAGAGAACAGAGTTCATCCTGAAATACGGAAGAGTTTTACTTATAAATCAACTAACATTTCAGGTTACAACTCTGCTGCCAAGTTCTTCATTGGACTTTCGTTCGACAGCAACTCGAAACAATGGAAATGGAGCGATGGAACGACTGTTAGTTTGTTTTAACAAAAAGTGTAGTGAAAATGTTTGTATGGGTTACCACTGAAACAACTAGGTGAATAACCAATAGACAGTATACAACGAGAGTTTTCCGGGCTGCTAACCGGTTAGTGCAAATGCGAGACAGTTCAGTAAAAGTCTAGTCTAAATTCTTCCAGCTGTCTGGCAACTACCAGCCTTGGACTGGTGGCCATACCCCCTCGAGCGGTGCCGATGGCTCCTGTGTCTACGTCTCCAACGGAACCAACGGAACCAAATGGGTCCAGACTGACTGTAGAAATGGATTCGACTATACCTGCGAGTCAAGACCCTGTGCGTCCACAAACTACTGCGTCAAAACCGATCTTTGAGCTGTTTTGTTCCAATTATTTGTATATATGAATAAAGTTTCCTCATTTGAAATCTTGATAACTTCATGAAACACAACGAATATTCATTTCTAAATTTATTGACTTCACGTAACTTTCATCTCTGAAAGCTTGGATAGGAAAGTAGTTGGCTACATCATAAAAAAAACAGTATAAATAATATTAGGTTATTTATTTGAACAAAATATATTTGAGTCACTAGGACGTTTTGGATGGTAATATAGTTATATAACTTACAAATCCTTTCGACCCTGATTCAATGTTCGGGTGTTTCTCAGAGTAATGTTAATAATGAGAAAACATCAGCAAAAGTGCACATTTTGATTCGTAGATTAACACATGAGTTCATTAAAGGAGGGCAGAATAGAAAGCTAATTTAGGTACCCCGGGGTACCTAAACATAGCGTTGCGCGCGACAAAACAGACTAAAACATGTGAACCGTTTGCAAAATAGGTTGGTTAGTTTGAATGAAGAATAGTATTTATGAGTTCCTCATGAATCTCTTTCGAGCAGCTTATTCACATTAACTGTCCTTTCTGTCCCCTTTAAAGAAACCGTTCCGCTATAATCTGAGTTTCACGAAAAATTCAAAAAGCTCAAAAAAGTCTCTCAATGTCTTCCCACAGACCATGAAAAACTCAGGATCTCTACAGATTAACCTAATTGCTTATT
The DNA here is from genome assembly GCA_964036275.1 of Litoditis marina. Classification (NCBI taxonomy): domain Eukaryota; kingdom Metazoa; phylum Nematoda; class Chromadorea; order Rhabditida; family Rhabditidae; genus Litoditis; species Litoditis marina. Next base: position 1,834,686 of record OZ038435.1, on the reverse strand, counting down.
CAATATACTTTAATCTACTCAAACTACCAAAAAACGAAACAACAGCTCACTTCGCACACTCCGCACATCTAGAAGTGGTTGTAAAAGCAGCTAAATGCAATGTTTCCAAGGCGATAAAATGGCTCATTTTTAACCAATTGGTCCAAGATTTCAGATTTACACATAACTCTGCTGTTTCTAACTATATTCCAAATTTCAGACGAATCGGTTGAATTCGTCGGTTTTGCGGCCGCCACGCCGCGCCACGCCGCGCCACGCCACGCGGCCGCCGTCGGAAGACATTTTTGAGAGAAGATATTCAGCATAACTGTAGATCACTGGTCGCACATTAAATATCGAATAGCTCAATGATAAAGCCTTTCCTCCTCTATCTCTTTCCATCAAAATCTCAAAAATCCGTTCAGGAGTTTTTGAGAAAATGGCATAAAACCACTTTTGAAAGTCCGCAATGTTGTGATCAAAAACGAATCTGCGCAGCGCTTCGCGCTGCGCGCGATATAGCGATAAGAGTTGATTCTTTGCTATTCAGTATACCGTTAGTCAATTAAACGGTTACGTGAAACTTGTTCAACACAGCAGAACTCAGAAACGTGCAATGACAAAAAGCACGATGCCTCAATAGAATGCTAACTTTACGTGACTATTCATTTTTTTTAGTGTTACCGTGTTTTTCTGACTGTTTAGGTGACATTTGTTCAACCCGCGAAACAGTGAATCATGTTAAAGTTTGACCTAAATAATGTGTCATCCTGACAGATAGACCCAAAAAACACGTTATCTGACAGACTCAGGTTATATTGATCAATCGAATCGCTACGATGTTCGGGTGTTTCTCAGGGTAATGTTAATAATGAGAAAACATCAGCAACAGTGCACATTTTGATTGGTAGATTAACACATGAGTTCATTAAAGGAGGGCAGAATAGAAAGCTAGTTTAGGTACCTCATGGTACCTAAACATAGCGTTGCGCGCGACAAAACAGACTAAAACATGTGAGCCGTATGCAAAATAGGTTGGTTAGTTTGAATAAAGAATAGTATTCATGAGTCTCTCATGAATCTCTTTCGAGCAGCTCTTTCACATTAACTGTCCTTTCTGTCCCCCTTTAAGTGCCATGGCGAAGCAAAGCAGAAATAAGAGTGAGTGATTTGATTTATAGGAAGTGTTTTCTATTCACCTTCTGATTTTCTCATGCCGTTCCTACGTTCCATGTGACTGTCCACCATCATAAACAACAATGAAATATAGCGATAAGAGTTGATTCTTTTCCATTCAGTATACTGTTAGTCAATTACACGGTTACGTGAAACATGTTCAACACAGCAGAACTCAGAAACGTACAATGACAAAAAGCACGATGCCTGAATAGAATGCTAACTTTACGTGACTATTCATTTCATTTCTAGTGTAACCGTGTTTGTTCTGACTGTTTAGGTGACATTTGTTCAACCCGCGAAATTTGTTCAACCCGCGAAAATTGTTCAACTGTTCATATACGTTTCACCACTGCAATATGCGAACGATTTTACTGTTTTCATCTTTAATTATGGAAAAAAGATGAATAATTCTGCTGATTATTTGCATACAAACTTACTTGTTAAAAGACATAAAGAGTGACTAAACCCAAGTTGTTATGGATACACACTATAATCTACAAATATCGACCATGAAGCAACGTGATCAAACTACAAAAACCATGGCGGGATACACCAATGAGGTTGCTTCGGAGATAACAAACACTAGTTCCTTATGACTGTAATTGTAACTTTCCATAGAGGCCTCATTACGCACACGGAGTCTTATGGAAAGGTTATGGCAGCCTAACCGCGTTATGTTCTCTCTAACCGCGTTATGTTCTCTCTAACCGCGTTATGTTCTCTCTGACCGCGTTATGTTCTCTCTGACCGCGTTATGTTTGCAATTAAGAGAGAGTTAGGCGACATGTTCGCGAGCGAGCCATCTAGGGGCCGAACATGTAGCAGCAGACCCTGAGAAGAGCACAAGAAGAACAGAAAGGAAGAATGGGCGGAAATCTTTGATTCGAATTTGTGATCTCTCTCTTTCACTCAGCTCTTTTCACATAAACTATTGACTGTAGGTTTGATTGTTTGTAAATAAATCTAATGTAAATAAATCTGATGGTCTGTTGTTTTGTATTGTTGTGATGAAACGTTTTTCATCAAGCTTGAATCGAACTCAATCTATTTTGAATTTCGTTCATCTATTATTGGTACTCGTTCAGTTTCTCACTCAGTTTTACCTATTTTCATTCAACTTAAACTTGGACTCAAACAGATGTGGTCTCTCGTTTCTCAAAGTGAGTCGAATTGAAGAGGAAAACACATTTTATCTGAAAATCTCGATTGAGCAGCGCGTTTTTAGTCAGGCAGACATTCGTTGAATTGTTTTTGGATAGCTCTCGTCAATTCAATGTTACCTTGTTAACTTCTGCGCGAACGAACAAGTTTTCTTATTGTACTCTTTCGGGAAATGTTGTTCTCAACACTAAATGGAGAAATACACTTAAAAATGACGGAAAACTGCCAAGTAGTTTATATTTTATGCGCCACGGAACGAATGAAACACGACATAGGTACGAGAAGAGATTTTCGAGTATAGATATATTACATGTGAACAAGCAATAGAAAGAAAAATATATAAACAAACACATGTGTAACATTTTTTGTTGTTTTTTCATTGTTGATTGATGATGCTTGCTAAGTCGATTGTTTTCCCATAGACAAAATTTTTGAATTTGCGATGCTCGTGAATCAATCGAAAACATTCAAATGAAAACATATGCTGCAAAGTTCATTTCAAGAAGGATAATTGTTTGTTCTCTATTAGTTTCACATAATTTGACACGTGTATCTCATTTGGTCTCTGCCTTTTCCTTTTCCTTATCTGCTCCCTTTTTCGCACTTTTGTCCTTTTCTGCTTTGTCCTTTTTCATGGCTTGCTTGATCAGCTCCTGGAGAAAACGGTTGGTCAAGAAACATTTCAGTTTTTCAACAAGACAGAAAACGGCATTAAGTTATAAGAAAAACTAGGAAGTGTGAAATTATTATACAAATCCATACTCGACTACGCCATGCCATTGGTTGCGTTGATCTTCTATGGTTGTCAAGCTACAAAATCGGGACAGCAGAGGTCACTGAGTGTGAGTACACTATCTCATCGAGGGTCCTACAAAAATGGCAAACCGTTTGGCTGCGGGCAAGAAAAATCTTCGTTGTAGTTAAATCCTTGTACGCACTCTGATTTACTGATTTAGCAATTCCACTAGAGAGCGAAGGGATCAAACTACAAATACAGCAAATTAGACCCGTACACCGTGTACACTCGCACAGGATAGAGCAAACCCTCGGTTACAATCATTGTTTATTTATAGTTTTTTTCCTACGAAAAAATCCATAATTTGCATACCTCTTCCCCATCATACTCTGGCATGGTATCCGGCACATTTCGTAGTGTGTCGTCCTCACTCCGGACTCTCGACTTGAAATTAAATTAGGGCAAAATTATGAAGTTAAAAAATAAATTAAGAGAAGTTACAAAGTTTATAAAGGAAGAAATGAAGTCACGGTAATAGAACAAACTATAAAGTTTAGTGTTTTCATGAAAAAGAAGTTCAAAATTTTTATTGTTATTGATTCTCGTACCGGAATATATTCCAGAAAGTGTATTGATATTATGAACCTTTTCAAAGTTTGTAACATATTCACTCACGTTCTGACGCCCGGATTCCTTGGACTGAAAATGAACAAAATTATATATCTTTAAGTTTTCGACGTTTCACAGTTTCCTCACACTATAAAAAGGGAAGCGGAACTGTTTGATGAGATCGTGATCAAAACAAGTTGAAATTCAAGCACAATTTTGAGTTTTCAAGTTTTTTACTCACCCCAGAAAGCGAGGGGGGGGGAATAGTACAATAGTTCCCGTACACGACATCCTATCCATTCTCAATTTCACAAAATCAATAACTCACTTTAGTGGTAGGTGCGCGCGCCTGTGGTACGCTCACTGCGGTTAGAGAAGGAGTCGAATTTGGCTTCTGACCCTGGAATCAAAAGAGTTCTTTCTACTTTTGTTATAAGTTGGTAGTCACGTACTTCCCGTCCTACCAATCCCAACCTACGTCTCCTCAAACATACGCTAATTCTCTGCTCCTTAATTCAGCCGAGATATAAGATATAAGAGATATAAGATAGGAGATATAGGAGATTAAGCGCGAGACGTATATTGGAATGAAGCTATCGGGATGTTCCAGCATACGTACGACGGTCAAGTCAAGTCACCGTGATAAGTTAGGTTATGAGGCCGTATGTATGAAACATCCCGGGCCGGTTTGGGATGTTATCCCGAGCTCGATTAGGCTATTCGGCCGATTGAGGTTGGGATAACATCCCGACCCGGTCCGGGATGTTTCTTGCCTACGGCCTATGGTGTGAGTGAGAGTTAGAGATGTGATATAAGAAAGTTGCAGAGTGGTGTTAGTGAGAGAGTCAAATTACGCGAACTTTTCAAACTACGGGAACATTGTATTATTGCCCCCCCCCCCCCCGCTCCACTATACAACTTTTTTTCTGAAATAATTCAAAATAGATAGTTTAATGGGGAAAATTGAAGTATCGCCCCCACTTTAGTTGAGTCCCCCCCGTAGCACTTCAACCCCCCACCCAAGCTAAAACCTGAAAATCTAGGAGAGGGGGAGGGGCAAAATTCAACTTCGACATTTACTATTTACTCCCCACTTGGGTCGGCGGGGGGTAGAACTTCAATGGTGGGGGGGGGGGGGGGTCAAACTTCAACGAGTGGGGGGCTGAACTTCAATACCGAAAATGTTTACTTTTTACCCCCCACCCTCAAACTTTTGTATTGCAGGTGATAAATTGAATTATAACCCCCCGGTGGGGGGGGGGGGTCAAACTACAATTCCCCAAACGCAATACAAATTTAGAAAGGTGGGGGGTAAAAAGTCAATGTTCCCGTTTACTGAATTCACTATTAACGGTTTTGTTAAGTTTTCTCTCTGAAAACATCGATTCAAGATTCTCGAGTGGAGATATCGTGCAAATAAAGGTTTGCACAACTTATGTGTAACTACTAGATGTTGCTCTGAATTCATATACTGATTAATGTCCTGCTTAACAGTAGATCCTCAGAAAATCGAGAAGTACAAGCTAACTTACAGTATCTGTTTGTTTCGGGGGAACTGAGGCAACTTTCTTGGCTTTGCACATCGGTCCAGAGCGAGAAGGTTAGTCCTAAAAACAATACTATTAGCAACAAATGAACACAAATAGTGAATCCAAAAACTGCAATAAATGTAACTTCATCTGGAACTCCCTCCGATTCAGCATGTTTCTCTATCCATACTATTTCTCAGCAAATACAGCTTGGAAACTTCCGTTTTGGAGAAAATAAAAAAACCAGTTGCAAGAGAGTGCCTAATTGTAACTGAAAAACTACGATACAGTATGTAAACGGAGCCCAGGAGTATGCCAGACCATTCCGGCATTTCATGCCAACCTGCGTCTCTCGCTCAGCCTCACTATTTCGCGCCACTCGTATTCCAGCGGGATGTGAGAGCAGAGAAATAGCATATGTTTGAGGAGACGCAGGTTGGGGTGAAGATGCCGGGGTGTCCATGAATACGGCCACAGAGCCGAGTGGCCGTATTTTGTAAGCCCAAGTAGCCAGGTAAGTTACATGAGCAAATTTTAGATGGAAAGTTATTCACTGCTGCTACTCTTGGTACAACATTCCTTCGCTCACTTTCGAAGAAGTAAATGGTTCCTTTGAGAACAAACAAAATACATAAGGACTATCAAAAGCTGAGTCAGATATTAGCGATTGAAAATTTGCTCATGCAACTTACATGGCTACTTTATCTTACAAAATACGGCCACAGAATGACGACAAGGAGATGGTTAGAATACTAAAAACAAGTGGAGCAAATCTTGAAACTAACCGACTGGTCCACTGCAACCAGAGAAAATGAATGAGAAACAACTCGATCAGATGAACAAAGGTTACTCGAAACCTGTAAACAGCCTCTCGCTTGTACTCTGTGTGAATGGAAAAGTATACTGTTAGTCAATTGCACAGTTTGTCATACAGGTTGAACACAGCAGAACTCAGAAAAGTGCAATGACCAATTGTACGATTCCTCATTAGAATGCTAACTTTACGTCACTATTGAATTCACTTCTAGCACACTGCAATAGTACAGTTTGTTGTCTAGCAGTAGTATGTTTGTTTAGGGTTTGTTTTATTATCATAGACAGCAAACTACCTAATTGATTCTATCTCGCCAGCAGAAGAGAAGGCGTTTAGAACGCTACGCAGGACTTACGCAAGTTGATTGCTGATACGTGTGCGTAGAATACCACTATTAGGTTTGTGATAAGTCTTATTCGTAAGGTTGCGATAATTTGTTTTGATTCCATGTGTTTTATAGGGGGTGCCGAATTACTAAAATTTCCCTCGCCGGAATCGAACCTGCCAGCAAAAGTCCGAAGCAGGGTGCTAACCACTGCGCTACGGGAGGTACAAAGCAATGTATTTGAAGTTTGTGTAGTTCTGCCCAACTACAATGCGCTTGGAGCCCACTCAATTGGTTTTCAAAAATTTCTCGAATAATAAACAATTTCAATTTAGATGGTTGTCAACATCGATCTCCTTGCTAAAATGTACGGAGCGAGTGTCAAGGTGCAGCGCAACTGTCGCGAGTCGTTCGTCTGCCTTCCGGATGCTATCCGCGAGAGACTCTTATCCTCCTACAGGTACGCATCAGAATATTCAACATTGATTCTTATAAGTGTTTTGATCCGTTGTTATTACAAAACTATACTCTTGCTTTTTCATATGTGCATAGCTTTGGAAACCGTCTGAATGACACAGCTCGAGCAAATTTGCTCGAAACTGACATTGAAATTGACAAAAGTTCAATTGAAATACAATAAAGATGAATGTTAAATAATGTAATACATCCCAGACACACTGGTCAGAAACCGACCCGTATTATCGTGTACCGTGATGGGGTTTCTGAGGAATAGTTCGCTGAAGTTCTGCGCTAGGAAATTCAGGTAAACATAGCTTCATTTTTGGGGATCATATTACGAAAACTGTAAGAAATTTTTGTATTCATCTTTTCCAACATTCATCTTTTTTTCATCTACAACTTTAATCTCACTATTCTGTTTACGAACGTCGCCTGGCGAGAACTGGATCAAACTACAAACAGAAAAAATAGCAACAGGCAATTTCTATTTAGATTGCACATGCTTAGCATGTTCTCCATTTTAATATAGAACAAACTGAGACAAATTAGAAAACATGAAAAAACACTGAAAACACTTTTAAAGCATTTGTTGTGCGTGCATGATTGTGTCGCCCGACTACCGCCCTCCCATCAGCTACATTGTCGTTCAAAGGAGACATCACGCGAGAATGTTCTGTCATACTTCTCTCTCCCGACAAGCCGCCATCTGGCCAGACCCGCCTCCCGCACATATACCCACATGGTTGGTTTATGGTTTTGTATAGTTTTTGTCTTGGTAAACCTACGGTCATGCTTTTCAACTTGAAAATTGGGTTCTATTTGGAGTGAATTTCTTGGATTTCCTATTCAAACACACGTCTTTTCACCAGTTAACGAGGTTTTTCAAAACTACCACTTTGGTTTTTATCCCAATTCCATTTCTATAGGATTGATCAGTGAATAGAATAGAATAGAATAGATTTATTCGTGATTTAACACGTGACTTCCACATAGTATGTGGCACTCCAATGGAGTAAATTGAGAGAAAAGTTGAGAAGAAAAAGGGTATGGTTACCCTGTTACGCGCTCATAATATTACATGCAATTTGACAGTGCTGGACGACGGCGATTGAACCAAATGATTTGTGGGACAATAGTTATCTTGAAAGAGTCGTTGTAATGAAGATATGTTTTGTGAAGAGATCATCCGGATTGGCATTTTCAGCAACTACCTAATTGATTCTATCTCGCCAATTGATTCTATTTCAGCAAACTACCTAATTGATTCTATCTCGCCAGCAGAAGAGAAGGCGTTTAGAACGCTACGCAGGACTTACGCAAGTTGATTGCTGATACGTGTGCGTAGAATACCACTATTAGGTTTGTGATAAGTCTTATTCGTAAGGTTGCGATAATGTGTTTTGATTATGTAAGTGTGCTTGGAACAGAGTATAAATGGCTTGTATTGTCCCTTTTAAGCAAGGTCCGCTGCTTAGGCCTTCTGGCGTGACAGTAACGATTGTGATCATTGTATATGCATTCTTTTTGCAACATTTAATGCATAGTATTTCGGAATTTTTCATAATATTTCTGCTCAGTGAACATATTTCTGATCATGACAAAAGATGAATTGAACTCAGCTATCTTTTTCTTCAAAAATACAGTTTTCTAGATGTGGAAACTCACACAGCGAAAACGAAAACCACCGTGATGCTTTTCACCACAGTTTTGAATTGATATTGTTTTTTTCAGCTGTAAACTACTTCAGCTATATACTTCTTTTCGACTTTCACAAAACAATTTCAGCTGAGAACCTGCGAAAATCGGAAAACTTGCTCTCTGTGGTTCTTTATTTCTCTAAGTTTACAATGATTCTTTAGCGAACTTAGCTTTCCCTGTCTCTCAATATTTCGCATCGAAAATAGGCGATAACTCACGTCTCATTTCTCTGGCTATTCTATCAACGTTTGAACAAAGTTGTTTGGAACCCTTTTGACTTATCGAGTACACGCGAATCGGGTATTTCCCACCACTCCAGTCAGGCAACTTACCCCAACGGGAAAAATGCTATCATCTATCAATAAACAACAACAAAACAGGGGAACACATAACTGTCCCACATATTCTTTTTCCAAAAGATCTACCTGACTTTGTGTCTCTACCTGTTTTTCTCGTAGTTGTATAATTTGATTTACACTAATTATAGCCCTAAACTGCTACAATTCGCTTTTGATAGTCAGAGTACACCCAAATTGTTGGTTCCCACGGTCTGCGCAAGTTTCCCAATGGTAACTATAGATAAGGGGTCAAACAAACAACAAATTGCGCGCCAAAAAGTCGTTGTACGAAGGAACTATGGGTTTATTCCTCATTCGACACAGAAACATCTTTTCTCTCCTGAGCACTTCTAAATAAATGAAATGAACTCTTTCTGATTTTTACTGACTCTGATTTCTATCATTCATACTTTCATTAATTTTCTTCCCTAAATAACCAAACGTTATCACTCCGCTTTTCCTCTCCGCTCCTCTCTTCTCTCTCTCTCTCTTTCTTTCTCTTTCTCGTTCTCTTTCTCCTACTCATGTTTGACACCGGTACAACTAGAAATTCTTTTCTTTCTAATATTCCACATTTGAAGCACTGGGCAAACACGTTTTCATACTGTCTTTCTAATGTGTTTTATTCAGCTGTGACCTGTGACTGTGAAGTTGAATCGTAAAGCTCTTCACTCATTTTGGTTTTCTTTCTAATTGCGCATATTTCACATTACAAAACACATTACAAAGCTTTATAAAGTACTCTGACTATCTAGCTTTTCTTCAATTTTTCTATTCTTTACTGTTTGCAGTCGCAACTCTGCCCCGGTTGTCCCGACCTGGTCGTACCGCCGTACTTCTCGCTCCCGACTAGCCGCCATTTGGCCAGACCCGCCCCTCGCACATACACCCACATGGTTGGTTTATGGTTTTGTATAGTTTTTGTCTTGATAGACCTACGGTCAGGCTTATCCACTTGAAAGATGGGTCCTATTTGGAGGGAACTTCTTGGATTTCCTATTCAATTCTTTTCACCAGTTAACGAAGTTTTTCGAAACTACCATTTTGGTTTTCATCCCAATTTCATTTCTATAGGATTGATCAGTATACTTGGAACAGATTATGAATGGTTTGTATTCTCCCTTTTCAGCAAGGTCCGCTGCTCAGGCCTTCTGGCGTGGTCTACTGTACCTGCTACCGGAGGTCTTCTGTGTTCCGGAGGTTGGTGTTTATATGATTATTCACGCGTCGATATCTGGGTTCTTCATATTTTGCTGTACCATAAAGCGAGCAAGAATAGGTGAATAACGATGCAATATCTTGGTATGGTCGCCAGATTTGTAGTGAGTTTCTGTGTGCCTCGCTAGAGCAGAGTAGAACCTATGTTTGAAACAGTGGAGTAGTTTGCAAATGGTTTTCTATGCAGAAGTTTTGGTGGGTATAACAGTAAACTATCAATTTCAGGTGACATGTTGGTTCCATTTCGGCAGTACTTCTCTCGTCTCCAATAAAGACTGTGGACTGTCGTCTTAATCTTTCGCGTTTTGAAGTGAATAAGAATTTAACAGAGTGAGTTGGATTCTTCATTCTATCGTATTTATAGTAACACCATGTTACACTTTCATGAGGTCTATTTGAAACCCTTTATTGGACTTCCTCAAAAAAAAAACGGAAAAAATCTCATTCGTCGAATATTCTTACTGGTGTATGGTTCCATTGTTGTAGGGGCTGGTGCTCTGTCGTGCACTTCTGGTCCGCGCTTCCGCTGGATGTAGCCGGTCACCTGCACTTCACGCGAGAAACTAAGGTAATGGTTATACCTAATTGATGGTACGAGTCCGTTTCGAGTTTTGGACCGTTCCGGAAGGATTTAAGGGCGTGTTTTTGACGACTCCTGTTCTCAAACTTTTGATTCTTGACATTTACCAGGGTTTTCTGCGTGGTAGACAGTTTCAGTGATCTAGTTCAGTCCTCACAAACGTTTCTTTAACAGACCGCCTGTCTTCTCTTGTATAGATGTTTCTCACCTATCTTTTCCCATTTTCCAGATTCCATTGGACGGTGTCTTTGAGAAGTACCCCGTAGGCAAAGCTGTTCACGTAATGTCCCCGTGCTCGGCTCCAAGTTTGACTGAGACTCGTCGCTGTATCGCTTAGTTAGGGCCAATGTATACCAGGTGAATATCGATTCTTTGATCTATTTACGGTTCTACCTGTTAGACGCTGAACAGTTTGATACGCATGTGTTGTACGGCTCACTGTCAGTCTTTCCTTCACCTGATTACCTGATTTCACCCTTCGGTTGGTGCAGCAGCCGTTGAGGTCAAAAACGGACAACACGTTCTTTCTCTTTTTCTTGATTGTAGTCTGAGGTTGTGTTCGGTTAATACTTCTCTTAAAACAGAACAAAACAGAATTGCAACCCGTGGTTTTCCACTTTGTTAGATGCGGTACAACTGCAATGGGAGAGATGTACGGAAGAATAAAATGACGGGAAAAGGGTATAGTAACTTAGTAATGGGCTTTTTCGAAGTAACTACTGTCCCACAAATTATTTGGTACAATCACCGTTGTCCAGCGCTGCTCAATTGCATGTAGTATTATGTGCGCGTAACACGGTAACCAAACCATACCATTTTTCTTCTCAATTTTCCCCTCCATTTAAGCATTTGGAGTGCCCCATACTATGTGGATGTCACGTGTTAAATCGCGAATAAATCTATTCTATTCTATTCTATAGTGGTAAACTTAACTTTTTTTAATTTTTCAAACATAAATTCCCTAAACTGATAACTTGGGATTAGTGTGAGCATATACGATCAATTTTGCAAATGAATATAGTCCACATCTTTTCTACTAAGCCTCCTACAATACACATGCTAACTTTACCATGGCTCTTTATGGATCCAAATTCTATTTCCCTTTGATTTTGATTCCCCTAACTGATAATTTGGGATTAGTATGAGCATATACGATCAATTTTGCAAATGAGTATAGTCCACATATTTCATACTAAGCCTCCTACAGTACACATACTAACTTTACCATGGCTCTTTACGGATCCAAATTCTAATTTCCTTTGATTTTGATTCCCCTAACTGATAATTTGGGATTAGTGTGAGCATATACGATCAATTTTGCAAATGAATATAGTCCACAGCTTTTCTACCAAACCTCCTATAGTACACATGCTAACTTTACCATGGCACTTTACGAATCCAAATTCTAATTTCCTTTGATTTTGATTTCCCTAACTGGTAATTTGGGATTTGAGCATATACGATCAACTCTGCAAATGAATATAGTCCACATCTTTTCTACCAAACCTCCTACAGTACACTTGCTAATATTACCATGGCTCTTTACGGATCCAAATTCTAATTTCCTTTGATTTTGATTTCCCTAACTGATAATTTGGGGGTAGTATGAGTATATACGATCAATTTTGCAAATGAATATAGTCCACATCTTTTCTACTAAGCCTCCTACAGTACACATGCTAACTTTACCATGGCACTTTACGAATCCAAATTCTAATTTCCTTTGATTTTGATTTTCCTACTTGATAATTTGGGGGTAGTATGAGTATATACGATCAATTTTGCAAATGAATACAGTCCACATCTTTTCTACTAAGCCTCCTACAGTACACATGCTAACTTTACCATGGCACTTTACGAATCCAAATTCTAATTTCCTTTGATTTTGATTTTCCTACTTGATAATTTGGGGGTAGAATGAGTATATACGATCAATTTTGCAAATGAATACAGTTCAAAACTTTTCTACTAAGCCTCTTACAGTACACATGCTAACTTTACCATGGCACTTTACGAATCCAAATTCTAATTTCCTTTGATTTTGATTCCCCTAACTGATAATTTGGGATTAATGTGAGCATATACGATCAATTTTGCAAATGAATATAGTCCAAATCTTTTCTACTGAGCCTCGTACAGTACACATGCTAACTTTACCATGGCTCTTTATGGATCCAAATTCTATTTCCCTTTGATTTTGATTTCCCTAACTGATAATTTGGGATTAGTGTGAGCATATACGATCAATTTTGCAAATGAATATAGTCCACATCTTCTCTACTAAGCCTACTACAGTACACATGCTGACTTTACCATGGCTCTTTATGGATCCAAATTCTATTTCCCTTTGATTTTGATTCCCCTAACTGATAACTTGGGATTAGTGTGAGCATATACGATCAATTTTGCAAATGAGTATAGTCCACATCTTTTCTACTAAGCCTCCTACAGTACACATGCTAACTTTACCATGGCTCTTTATGGATCCAAATTCTATTTCCCTTTGATTTTGATTCCCCTAACTGATAATTTGGGATTAGTATGAGCATATACGATCAATTTTGCAAATGAGTATAGTCCACATATTTCATACTAAGCCTCCTACAGTACACATACTAACTTCACCATGGCTCTTTACGGATCCAAATTCTAATTTCCTTTGATTTTGATTCCCCTAACTGATAATTTGGGATTAGTGTGAGCATATACGATCAATTTTGCAAATGAATATAGTCCAAATCTTTTCTACTGAGCCTCGTACAGTACACATGCTAACTTTACCATGGCTCTTTATGGATCCAAATTCTATTTCCCTTTGATTTTGATTTCCCTAACTGATAATTTGGGATTAGTGTGAGCATATACGATCAATTTTGCAAATGAATATAGTTCACATCTTCTCTACTAAGCCTCCTACAGTACACATGCTAACTTTACCATGGCTCTTTATGGATCCAGATTCTATTTCCCTTTGATTTTGATTCCCCTAACTGATAACTTGGGATTAGTGTGAGCATATACGATCAATTTTGCAAATGAATATAGTCCACATCTTTTCTACTAAGCCTCCTACAGTACACATGCTAACTTTACCATGGCTCTTTATGGATCCAAATTCTATTTCCCTTTGATTTTGATTCCCCTAACTGATAATTTGGGATTAGTATGAGCATATACGATCAATTTTGCAAATGAGTATAGTCCACATATTTCATACTAAGCCTCCTACAGTACACATACTAACTTTACCATGGCTCTTTACGGATCCAAATTCTAATTTCCTTTGATTTTGATTCCCCTAACTGATAATTTGGGATTAGTGTGAGCATATACGATCAATTTTGCAAATGAATATAGTCCACATCTTTTCTACTAAGCCTCCTACAGTACACATGCTAACTTTACCATGGCACTTTACGAATCCAAATTCTAATTTCCTTTGATTTTGATTTCCCTAACTGGTAATTTGGGATTTGAGCATATACGATCAATTTTGCAAATGAATATAGTCCACATCTTTTCTACTAAGCCTCCTACAGTACACATGCTAACTTTACCATGGCACTTTACGAATCCAAATTCTAATTTCCTTTGATTTTGATTTCCCTAACTGATAATTTGGGGGTAGTATGAGTATATACGATCAATTTTGCAAATGAATATAGTCCACATCTTTTCTACTAAGCCTCCTACAGTACACATGCTAACTTTACCATGGCACTTTACGAATCCAAATTCTAATTTCCTTTGATTTTGATTTTCCTACTTGATAATTTGGGGGTAGTATGAGTATATACGATCAATTTTGCAAATGAATACAGTTCAAAACTTTTCTACTAAGCCTCCTACAGTACACATGCTAACTTTTCCATGGCACTTTACGAATCCAAATTCTAATTTCCTTTGATTTTGATTCCCCTAACTGATAATTTGGGATTAATGTGAGCATATACGATCAATTTTGCAAATGAATATAGTCCAAATCTTTTCTACTGAGCCTCGTACAGTACACATGCTAACTTTACCGTGGCTCTTTATGGATCCAAATTCTATTTCCCTTTGATTTTGATTTCCCTAACTGATAATTTGGGATTAGTGTGAGCATATACGATCAATTTTGCAAATGAATATAGTCCACATCTTCTCTACTAAGCCTACTACAGTACACATGCTGACTTTACCATGGCTCTTTATGGATCCAAATTCTATTTCCCTTTGATTTTGATTCCCCTAACTGATAACTTGGGATTAGTGTGAGCATATACGATCAATTTTGCAAATGAATATAGTCCACATCTTTTCTACTAAGCCTCCTACAGTACACATGCTAACTTTACCATGGCTCTTTATGGATCCAAATTCTATTTCCCTTTGATTTTGATTCCCCTAACTGATAATTTGGGATTAGTATGAGCATATACGATCAATTTTGCAAATGAGTATAGTCCACATATTTCATACTAAGCCTCCTACAGTACACATACTAACTTCACCATGGCTCTTTACGGATCCAAATTCTAATTTCCTTTGATTTTGATTCCCCTAACTGATAATTTGGGATTAGTGTGAGCATATACGATCAATTTTGCAAATGAATATAGTCCACATCTTTTCTACTAAGCCTCCTACAGTACACATGCTAACTTTACCATGGCTCTTTATGGATCCAAATTCTATTTCCCTTTGATTTTGATTCCCCCAACTGATAATTTGGGATTAGTGTGAGCATATACGATCAATTTTGCAAATGAATATAGTCCACATCTTTTCTACTAAGGCTCCTACAGTATACATGCTAACTTTACCATGGCACTTTACGAATCCAAATTCTAATTTCATTTGATTTTGATTCCCCTAACTGATAATTTGGGATTAATGTGAGCATATACGATCAATTTTGCAAATGAATATAGTCCACATCTTTTCTACTAAGCCTCCTACAGTACACATGCTAACTTTATCATGGCTCCTGAGCACTTCTAAATAAATGAAATGAACTCTTACTGATTTTTACTGACTCTGATTTCTATCATTCATACTTTCATCAATTATCTTCCCTAAATATCCAAACGTTATCACTCCTCTTTTCCTCTCCGCTCCTCTCTTCTCTCTCTCTCTCTCTCTCTCTCTCTCTCTCTCTCTCTCTCTCTCTCTCTCTTTCTTTCTTTCTTTCTCTTTCTCGTTCTCTTTCTCGTTCTCTTTCTCCTACTCGTGTTTGACACCGGTACGACTAGAATCTCTTTTCTTTCTAATATTCCACATTTGAACACTGGGCAAACACGTTTTCATACTGTCTTTCTAATGTGTTTTATTCAGCTGTGACCTGTGACTGTGATGTTGAATCGTGAAGCTCTTCACTCATTTTGGTTTTCTTTCTAATTGCGCATATTTCACATTATAAAACACATTACAAAGCCTTATAACATACTCTGACTCACTAGCTTTTCTTCAATTTTTCTATTCTTCACTGCTTGCAGCCGCAACTCTGCCCCGGTTGTCCCGACCTGGCCGTACCGCCGTACTTCTCTCTCCCGACTAGCCGCCATTTGGCCAGACCCGTCCCTCGCACATACACCCACATGGTTGGTTTATGGTTTTGTATAGCTTTTGTCTTGATAGACCTACGGTCATGCTTTTCAACTTGAAAATTGGGTTCTATTTGGAGTGAATTTCTTGGATTTCCTATTCAAACACACGTCTTTTCACCAGTTAATGAAGTTTTTCGAACCTACCATTTTGGTTTTTATCCCAATTTCATTTCTATAGGATTGATCACTACACTTGGAACCGAGTATGAATGGTTTGTATTCTCCCTTTTTAGCAAGGTACGCTGCTCAGGCCTTCTGGCGTGACAGTAACGATTGTGATCATTGTATATGCATTCTTTTTGTAACATTTAATGCATAGTATTTCGGAATTTTTCATAACGATCCTGCTCAGTTAACATATTTCTAATCATGACGAAAGATTAATTGAAGTCAGCTATCGTTTTCTTCACAAATACTGTTTTCTAAATGTGGATACTCACACAGCGAAAACGAAAACCACCGTGATGCTTTTCACCACAGTTTTAAATTGATATTGTTTTTTTCCAGCTGTAAACTACTTCAGCTATATACTTCTTTTTGATTTTTACAAAACAATTTGAGCTGAGAACCTGCGAAAATCGGAAAACTTGCTCTCTGTGGTTCTTTATTTCTCTAAGTTTACAATGATTCTTTAACGAAGTTAGCTTTCACTGATTCTCAATTCTGTGAAAATCGGAAAACTTGCTCTCTGTGGTTCTTTATTTCTCGAAGTTTACCATGATTCTTTAACGAAGTTAGCTTTCACTGATTCTCAATCCTGTGAAAATCGGAAAACTTGCTCTCTGTGGTTCTTTATTTCTCTAAGTTTACAATGATTCTTTAACGAAGTTAGCTTTCACTGATTCTCAATTCTGTGAAAATCGGAAAACTTGCTCTCTGTGGTTCTTTATTTCTCTAAGTTTACCATGATTCTTTACCGAAGTTAGCTTTCACTGATTCTCAATTCTGTGAAAATCGGAAAACTTGCACTCTGTGGTTCTTTATTTCTCTAAGTTTACCATGATTCTTTAACGAAGTTAGCTTTCACTGATTCTCAATCCTGTGAAAATCGGAAAACTTGCTCTCTGTGGTTCTTTATTTCTCGAAGTTTACCATGATTCTTTACCGAAGTTAGCTTTCACTGATTCTCAATCCTGTGAAAATCGGAAAACTTGCTCTCTGTGGTTCTTTATTTCTCTAAGTTTACAATGATTCTTTAACGAAGTTAGCTTTCACTGATTCTCAATCCTGTGAAAATCGGAAAACTTGCTCTCTGTGGTTCTTTATTTCTCGAAGTTTACAATGATTCTTTAACGAAGTTAGCTTTCACTGATTCTCAATCCTGTGAAAATCGGAAAACTTGCTCTCTGTGGTTCTTTATTTCTCTAAGTTTACAATGATTATTTACCGAAGTTAGCTTTCACTGATTCTCAATTCTGTGAAAATCGGAAAACTTGCTCTCTGTCGTTCTTTATTTCTCGAAGTTTACCATGATTCTTTACCGAAGTTAGCTTTCACTGATTCTCAATCCTGTGAAAATCGAAAAACTTGCTCTCTGTGGTTCTTTATTTCTCTAAGTTTACAATGATTCTTTACCGAAGTTAGCTTTCACTGATTCTCAATCCTGTGAAAATCGGAAAACTTGCTCTCTGTCGTTCTTTATTTCTCGAAGTTTACCATGATTCTTTACCGAAGTTAGCTTTCACTGATTCTCAATCCTGTGAAAATCGGAAAACTTGCTCTCTGTCGTTCTTTATTTCTCGAAGTTTACCATGATTCTTTACCGAAGTTAGCTTTCACTGATTCTCAATCCTGTGAAAATCGGAAAACTTGCTCTCTGTCGTTCTTTATTTCTCGAAGTTTACCATGATTCTTTACCGAAGTTAGCTTTCACTGATTCTCAATCCTGCGAAAATCGGAAAACTTGCTCTCTGTGGTTCTTTATTTCTCTAAGTTTACAATGATTCTTTACCGAAGTTAGCTTTCACTGATTCTCAATCCTGTGAAAATCGGAAAACTTGCTCTCTGTCGTTCTTTATTTCTCGAAGTTTACCATGATTCTTTACCGAAGTTAGCTTTCACTGATTCTCAATCCTGTGAAAATCGGAAAACTTGCTCTCTGTCGTTCTTTATTTCTCGAAGTTTACCATGATTCTTTACCGAAGTTAGCTTTCACTGATTCTCAATTCTGTGAAAATCGGAAAACTTGCTCTCTGTGGTTCTTTATTTCTCTAAGTTTACCATGATTCTTTAACGAAGTTAACTTTCACTGATTCTCAATCCTGTGAAAATCGGAAAACTTGCTCTCTGTGGTTCTTTATTTCTCGAAGTTTACCATGATTCTTTACCGAAGTTAGCTTTCACTGATTCTCAATCCTGTGAAAATCGGAAAACTTGCTCTCTGTGGTTCTTTATTTCTCTAAGTTTACAATGATTCTTTAACGAAGTTAGCTTTCACTGATTCTCAATCCTGTGAAAATCGGAAAACTTGCTCTCTGTGGTTCTTTATTTCTCGAAGTTTACAATGATTCTTTAACGAAGTTAGCTTTTACTGATTCTCAATCCTGTGAAAATCGGAAAACTTGCTCTCTGTGGTTCTTTATTTCTCTAAGTTTACAATGATTCTTTACCGAAGTTAGCTTTCACTGATTCTCAATTCTGTGAAAATCGGAAAACTTGCTCTCTGTCGTTCTTTATTTCTCGAAGTTTACCATGATTCTTTACCGAAGTTAGCTTTCACTGATTCTCAATCCTGTGAAAATCGAAAAACTTGCTCTCTGTGGTTCTTTATTTCTCTAAGTTTACAATGATTCTTTACCGAAGTTAGCTTTCACTGATTCTCAATCCTGTGAAAATCGGAAAACTTGCTCTCTGTCGTTCTTTATTTCTCGAAGTTTACCATGATTCTTTACCGAAGTTAGCTTTCACTGATTCTCAATCCTGTGAAAATCGGAAAACTTGCTCTCTGTCGTTCTTTATTTCTCGAAGTTTACCATGATTCTTTACCGAAGTTAGCTTTCACTGATTCTCAATTCTGTGAAAATCGGAAAACTTGCTCTCTGTGGTTCTTTATTTCTCTAAGTTTACCATGATTCTTTAACGAAGTTAACTTTCACTGATTCTCAATCCTGTGAAAATCGGAAAACTTGCTCTCTGTGGTTCTTTATTTCTCGAAGTTTACCATGATTCTTTACCGAAGTTAGCTTTCACTGATTCTCAATCCTGTGAAAATCGGAAAACTTGCTCTCTGTGGTTCTTTATTTCTCTAAGTTTACAATGATTCTTTAACGAAGTTAGCTTTCACTGATTCTCAATCCTGTGAAAATCGGAAAACTTGCTCTCTGTGGTTCTTTATTTCTCGAAGTTTACAATGATTCTTTAACGAAGTTAGCTTTCACTGATTCTCAATCCTGTGAAAATCGGAAAACTTGCTCTCTGTGGTTCTTTATTTCTCTAAGTTTACAATGATTCTTTACCGAAGTTAGCTTTCACTGATTCTCAATTCTGTGAAAATCGGAAAACTTGCTCTCTGTCGTTCTTTATTTCTCGAAGTTTACCATGATTCTTTACCGAAGTTAGCTTTCACTGATTCTCAATCCTGTGAAAATCGAAAAACTTGCTCTCTGTGGTTCTTTATTTCTCTAAGTTTACAATGATTCTTTACCGAAGTTAGCTTTCACTGATTCTCAATCCTGTGAAAATCGGAAAACTTGCTCTCTGTCGTTCTTTATTTCTCGAAGTTTACCATGATTCTTTACCGAAGTTAGCTTTCACTGATTCTCAATCCTGTGAAAATCGGAAAACTTGCTCTCTGTCGTTCTTTATTTCTCGAAGTTTACCATGATTCTTTACCGAAGTTAGCTTTCACTGATTCTCAATCCTGTGAAAATCGGAAAACTTGCTCTCTGTCGTTCTTTATTTCTCGAAGTTTACCATGATTCTTTACCGAAGTTAGCTTTCACTGATTCTCAATCCTGCGAAAATCGGAAAACTTGCTCTCTGTGGTTCTTTATTTCTCTAAGTTTACAATGATTCTTTACCGAACTTAGCTTTCCCTGTCTCTCAATATTTCGCATCGAAAATAGGCGATAACTCACGTCTCATTTCTCTGGCTATTCTATCAACGTTTGAACAAAGTTGTTTGGAACCCTTTTGACTTATCGAGTACACGCGAATCGGGTATTTCCCACCACTCCAGTCAGGCAACTTACCCCAACGGGAAAAATGCTATCATCTATCAATAAACAACAACAAAACAGGGGAACACATAACTGTCCCACATATTCTTTTTCCAAAAGATCTACCTGACTTTGTGTCTCTACCTGTTTTTCTCGTAGTTGTATAATTTGATTTACACTAATTATAGCCCTAAACTGCTACAATTCGCTTTTGATAGTCAGAGTACACCCAAATTGTTGGTTCCCACGGTCTGCGCAACTTTCCCAATGGTAACTATAGATAAGGGGTCAAACAAACAACAAATTGCGCGCCAAAAAGTCGTTGTACGAAGGAACTATGGGTTTATTCCTCATTCGACACAGAAACCTCTTTTCTCTCCTGAGCACTTCTAAATAAATGAAATGAACTCTTACTGATTTTTACTGACTCTGATTTTCATCATTACTTTGATTAATTTTATTCCCTAAATAACCAAACGTTATAACTCCTCTTTTTCCTCTCCGCTCCTCTCTTCTCTCTCTTTCTCTCTCTCTCTCTCTTTCTCTCTCTCTCTCTCTCTCACTCTCACTCTCTCTCTCTCTCTCTCTTTCTTTATCTCGTTTTCTTTCTCCTACTCATGTTTGACACCGGTACGACTAGAATCTCTTTTCTTTCTAATATTCCACATTTGAAGCACTGGGCAAACACGTTTTCATACTGTCTTTCTAATGTGTTTTATTCAGCTATGACCTGTGACTGTGATGTTGAATCGTAAAGCTCTTCACTCATTTTGGTTTTCTTTCTAATCGCGCATATTTCACATTACAAAACACATTACAAAGCTTTATAAAGTACTCTGGCTCACTAGCTTTTCTTCAATTTTTCTATTCTTTACTGTTTGCAGTCGCAACTCTGCCCCGTGTTGTCCCGACCTGGTCGTACCGCCGTACTTCTCGCTCCCGACTAGCCGCCATTTGGCCAGACCCGTCCCTCGCACATACACCCACATGGTTGGTTTATGGTTTTGTATAGTTTTTATCTTGATAGACCTACGGTCAGGCTTTTCCACTTGAAAGATGGGTCCTATTTGGAGGGAACTTCTTGGATTTCCTATTCAAATACATGTATTTTCACCAGTTAACGAAGTTTTTCGAAACTACATTTTGGTTTTCATCTCAATTTCATTTCTATAGGATTGATCAGTATACTTGGAACAGAGTATGAATGGTTTGTATTCTCCCTTTTTAGCAAGGTCCGCTGCTCAGGCCTTCTGGCGTGGTCTACTGTACCTGCTACCGGAGGTCTTCTGTGTTCCGGAGGTTGGTGTTTATATGCCTATTCACGCGTCGATATCTGGGTTCTTCATATTTTGCTGTACCATAAGGCGAGCAAGAACAGGTGAATAACGATGCAATATCGTGGTATACGCCGGATCTGGGGTAATAGCCGCAGGTCCAGAGTTTACTTCAAGCTTCCCGCTGTGATGCAAGTCACGAGCTAGACGCGGGTTAAGCAACGAGTGTTTGGGTGGAGGATATACTCTTAGTACCGCAAGGGAACAGTCGCCGACACTAGAACGCCGGATCTGGGGTAATAGCCGCAGGTCCAGAGTTTAATTCAAGCTTCCCGCTGTGATGCAAGTCACGAGCTAGACGCGGGTTAAGCAACGAGTGTTTGGGTGGAGGATCTACTCTTAGTACCGCAAGGGAACAGTCGCCGACACTAGAACGCCGGATCTGGGGTAATAGCCGCAGGTCCAAGGTTTACTTCAAGCTTCCCGCTGTGATACAAGTCACGAGCTAGACGCGGGTTAAGCAACGAGTGTTTGGGTGGAGGATATACTCTTAGTACCGCAAGGGAACAGTCGCCGACACTAGAACGCCGGATCTGGGGTAATAGCCGCAGGTCCAGAGTTTACTTCAAGCTTCCCGCTGTGATGCAAGTCACGAGCTAGACGCGGGTTAAGCAACGAGTGTTTGGGTGGAGGATCTACTCTTAGTACCGCAAGGGAACAGTCGCCGACACTAGAACGCCGGATCTGGGGTAATAGCCGCAGGTCCAAGGTTTACTTCAAGCTTCCCGCTGTGATACAAGTCACGAGCTAGACGCGGGTTAAGCAACGAGTGTTTGGGTGGAGGATCTACTCTTAGTACCGCAAGGGAACAGTCGCCGACACTAGAACGCCGGATCTGGGGTAATAGCCGCAGGTCCAGAGTTTACTTCAAGCTTTCCGCTGTGATACAAGTCACGAGCTAGACGCGGGTTAAGCAACGAGTGTTTGGGTGGAGAATCTACTCTTAGTACCGCAAGGGAACAGTCGCCGACACTAGAACGCCGGATCTGGGGTAATGGCCGCAGGTCCAGAGTTTACTTCAAGCTTCCCGCTGTGGTGCAAGTCACGAGCTAGACGCGGGTTAAGCAACGAGTGTTTGGGTGGAGGATATACTCTTAGTACCGCAAGGGAACAGTCGCCGACACTAGAACGCCGGATCTGGGGTAATAGCCGCAGGTCCAGAGTTTACTTCAAGCTTCCCGCTGTGATACAAGTCACGAGCTAGACGCGGGTTAAGCAACGAGTGTTTGGGTGGAGGATCTGCTCTTAGTACCGCAAGGGAACAGTCGCCGACACTAGAACGCCGGATCTGGGAAAATAGCCGCAGGTCCAGAGTTTACTTCAAGCTTCCCGCTGTGATACAAGTCACGAGCTAGACGCGGGTTAAGCAACGAGTGTTTGGGTGGAGGATCTACTCTTAGTACCGCAAGGGAACAGTCGCCGACACTAGAACGCCGGATCTGGGGTAATAGCCGCAGGTCCAGAGTTTACTTCAAGCTTCCCGCTGTGATACAAGTCACGAGCTAGACGCGGGTTAAGCAACGAGTGTTTAGGTGGAGGATCTACTCTTAGTACCGCAAGGAAACAGTCGCCGGCACTAGAACGCCGGATCTGGGGTAATAGCCGCAGGTCCAGAGTTTACTTCAAGCTTCCCGCTGTGATACAAGTCACGAGCTAGACGCGGGTTAAGCAACGAGTGTTTGGGTGGAGGATCTACTCTTAGTACCGCAAGGGAACAGTCGCCGACACTAGAACGCCGGATCTGGGGTAATAGCCGCAGGTCCAGAGTTTACTTCAAGCTTCCCGCTGTGATGCAAGTCACGAGCTAGACGCGGGTTAAGCAACGAGTGTTTGGGTGGAGGATATACTCTTAGTACCGCAAGGGAACAGTCGCCGGCACTAGAACGCCGGATCTGGGGTAATAGCCACAGGTCCAGAGTTTACTTCAAGCTTCCCGCTGTGATGCAAGTCACGAGCTAGACGCGGGTTAAGCAACGAGTGTTTGGGTGGAGGATCTACTCTTAGTACCGCAAGGGAACAGTCGCCGACACTAGAACGCCGGATCTGGGGTAATAGCCGCAGGTCCAGAGTTTACTTCAAGCTTCCCGCTGTGATACAAGTCACGAGCTAGACGCGGGTTAAGCAACAAGTGTTTGGGTGGAGGATCTACTCTTAGTACCGCAAGGGAACAGTCGCCGACACTAGAACGCCGGATCTGGGGTAATAGCCGCAGGTCCAGAGTTTACTTCAAGCTTCCCGCTGTGATACAAGTCACGAGCTAGACGCGGGTTAAGCAACGAGTGTTTGGGTGGAGGATCTACTCTTAGTACCGCAAGGGAACAGTCGCCGACACTAGAACGCCGGATCTGGGGTAATAGCCGCAGGTCCAGATTTTACTTCAAGCTTCCCGCTGTGATACAAGTCACGAGCTAGACGCGGGTTAAGCAACGAGTGTTTGGGTGGAGGATCTACTCTTAGTACCGCAAGGGAACAGTCGCCGGCACTAGAACGCCGGATCTGGGGTAATAGCCACAGGTCCAGAGTTTACT
The DNA here is from genome assembly GCA_964036275.1 of Litoditis marina. Lineage (NCBI taxonomy): Eukaryota > Metazoa > Nematoda > Chromadorea > Rhabditida > Rhabditidae > Litoditis > Litoditis marina. The sequence continues at coordinate 1,810,454 of OZ038435.1, read as the reverse complement.
TCAAGCTTCCCGCTGTGATGCAAGTCACGAGCTAGACGCGGGTTAAGCAACGAGTGTTTGGGTGGAGGATCTACTCTTAGTACCGCAAGGGAACAGTCGCCGACACTAGAACGCCGGATCTGGGGTAATAGCCGCAGGTCCAGAGTTTACTTCAAGCTTCCCGCTGTGATACAAGTCACGAGCTAGACGCGGGTTAAGCAACGACTGTTTGGGTGGAGGATCTACTCTTAGTACCGCAAGGGAACAGTCGCCGACACTAGAACGCCGGATCTGGGGTAATAGCCGCAGGTCCAGAGTTTACTTCAAGCTTCCCGCTGTGATACAAGTCACGAGCTAGACGCGGGTTAAGCAACGACTGTTTGGGTGGAGGATCTACTCTTAGTACCGCAAGGGAACAGTCGCCGACACTAGAACGCCGGATCTGGGGTAATAGCCGCAGGTCCAGAGTTTACTTCAAGCTTCCCGCTGTGATACAAGTCACGAGCTAGACGCGGGTTAAGCAACAAGTGTTTGGGTGGAGGATCTACTCTTAGTACCGCAAGGGAACAGTCGCCGACACTAGAACGCCGGATCTGGGGTAATAGCCGCAGGTCCAGAGTTTACTTCAAGCTTCCCGCTGTGATACAAGTCACGAGCTAGACGCGGGTTAAGCAACGAGTGTTTGGGTGGAGGATCTACTCTTAGTACCGCAAGGGAACAGTCGCCGACACTAGAACGCCGGATCTGGGGTAATAGCCGCAGGTCCAGATTTTACTTCAAGCTTCCCGCTGTGATACAAGTCACGAGCTAGACGCGGGTTAAGCAACGAGTGTTTGGGTGGAGGATCTACTCTTAGTACCGCAAGGGAACAGTCGCCGGCACTAGAACGCCGGATCTGGGGTAATAGCCACAGGTCCAGAGTTTACTTCAAGCTTCCCGCTGTGATGCAAGTCACGAGCTAGACGCGGGTTAAGCAACGAGTGTTTGGGTGGAGGATCTACTCTTAGTACCGCAAGGGAACAGTCGCCGACACTAGAACGCCGGATCTGGGGTAATAGCCGCAGGTCCAGAGTTTACTTCAAGCTTCCCGCTGTGATACAAGTCACGAGCTAGACGCGGGTTAAGCAACGAGTGTTTGGGTGGAGGATCTACTCTTAGTACCGCAAGGGAACAGTCGCCGACACTAGAACGCCGGATCTGGGGTAATAGCCGCAGGTCCAGAGTTTACTTCAAGCTTCCCGCTGTGATGCAAGTCACGAGCTAGACGCGGGTTAAGCAACGAGTGTTTGGGTGGAGGATATACTCTTAGTACCGCAAGGGAACAGTCGCCGGCACTAGAACGCCGGATCTGGGGTAATAGCCACAGGTCCAGAGTTTACTTCAAGCTTCCCGCTGTGATGCAAGTCACGAGCTAGACGCGGGTTAAGCAACGAGTGTTTGGGTGGAGGATCTACTCTTAGTACCGCAAGGGAACAGTCGCCGACACTAGAACGCCGGATCTGGGGTAATAGCCGCAGGTCCAGAGTTTACTTCAAGCTTCCCGCTGTGATACAAGTCACGAGCTAGACGCGGGTTAAGCAACAAGTGTTTGGGTGGAGGATCTACTCTTAGTACCGCAAGGGAACAGTCGCCGACACTAGAACGCCGGATCTGGGGTAATAGCCGCAGGTCCAGAGTTTACTTCAAGCTTCCCGCTGTGATACAAGTCACGAGCTAGACGCGGGTTAAGCAACGAGTGTTTGGGTGGAGGATCTACTCTTAGTACCGCAAGGGAACAGTCGCCGACACTAGAACGCCGGATCTGGGGTAATAGCCGCAGGTCCAGATTTTACTTCAAGCTTCCCGCTGTGATACAAGTCACGAGCTAGACGCGGGTTAAGCAACGAGTGTTTGGGTGGAGGATCTACTCTTAGTACCGCAAGGGAACAGTCGCCGGCACTAGAACGCCGGATCTGGGGTAATAGCCACAGGTCCAGAGTTTACTTCAAGCTTCCCGCTGTGATGCAAGTCACGAGCTAGACGCGGGTTAAGCAACGAGTGTTTGGGTGGAGGATCTACTCTTAGTACCGCAAGGGAACAGTCGCCGACACTAGAACGCCGGATCTGGGGTAATAGCCGCAGGTCCAGAGTTTACTTCAAGCTTCCCGCTGTGATACAAGTCACGAGCTAGACGCGGGTTAAGCAACGACTGTTTGGGTGGAGGATCTACTCTTAGTACCGCAAGGGAACAGTCGCCGACACTAGAACGCCGGATCTGGGGTAATAGCCGCAGGTCCAGAGTTTACTTCAAGCTTCCCGCTGTGATACAAGTCACGAGCTAGACGCGGGTTAAGCAACGACTGTTTGGGTGGAGGATCTACTCTTAGTACCGCAAGGGAACAGTCGCCGACACTAGAACGCCGGATCTGGGGTAATAGCCGCAGGTCCAGAGTTTACTTCAAGCTTCCCGCTGTGATACAAGTCACGAGCTAGACGCGGGTTAAGCAACAAGTGTTTGGGTGGAGGATCTACTCTTAGTACCGCAAGGGAACAGTCGCCGACACTAGAACGCCGGATCTGGGGTAATAGCCGCAGGTCCAGAGTTTACTTCAAGCTTCCCGCTGTGATACAAGTCACGAGCTAGACGCGGGTTAAGCAACGAGTGTTTGGGTGGAGGATCTACTCTTAGTACCGCAAGGGAACAGTCGCCGACACTAGAACGCCGGATCTGGGGTAATAGCCGCAGGTCCAGATTTTACTTCAAGCTTCCCGCTGTGATACAAGTCACGAGCTAGACGCGGGTTAAGCAACGAGTGTTTGGGTGGAGGATCTACTCTTAGTACCGCAAGGGAACAGTCGCCGGCACTAGAACGCCGGATCTGGGGTAATAGCCACAGGTCCAGAGTTTACTTCAAGCTTCCCGCTGTGATGCAAGTCACGAGCTAGACGCGGGTTAAGCAACGAGTGTTTGGGTGGAGGATCTACTCTTAGTACCGCAAGGGAACAGTCGCCGACACTAGAACGCCGGATCTGGGGTAATAGCCGCAGGTCCAGAGTTTACTTCAAGCTTCCCGCTGTGATACAAGTCACGAGCTAGACGCGGGTTAAGCAACGACTGTTTGGGTGGAGGATCTACTCTTAGTACCGCAAGGGAACAGTCGCCGACACTAGAACGCCGGATCTGGGGTAATAGCCGCAGGTCCAGAGTTTACTTCAAGCTTCCCGCTGTGATACAAGTCACGAGCTAGACGCGGGTTAAGCAACGACTGTTTGGGTGGAGGATCTACTCTTAGTACCGCAAGGGAACAGTCGCCGACACTAGAACGCCGGATCTGGGGTAATAGCCGCAGGTCCAGAGTTTACTTCAAGCTTCCCGCTGTGATACAAGTCACGAGCTAGACGCGGGTTAAGCAACAAGTGTTTGGGTGGAGGATCTACTCTTAGTACCGCAAGGGAACAGTCGCCGACACTAGAACGCCGGATCTGGGGTAATAGCCGCAGGTCCAGAGTTTACTTCAAGCTTCCCGCTGTGATACAAGTCACGAGCTAGACGCGGGTTAAGCAACGAGTGTTTGGGTGGAGGATCTACTCTTAGTACCGCAAGGGAACAGTCGCCGACACTAGAACGCCGGATCTGGGGTAATAGCCGCAGGTCCAGAGTTTACTTCAAGCTTCCCGCTGTGATACAAGTCACGAGCTAGACGCGGGTTAGCAACGAGTGTTTGGGTGGAGGATCTACTCTTAGTACCGCAAGGGAACAGTCGCCGACACTAGAACGCCGGATCTGGGGTAATAGCCGCAGGTCCAGAGTTTACTTCAAGCTTCCCGCTGTGATACAAGTCACGAGCTAGACGCGGGTTAAGCAACGAGTGTTTGGGTGGAGGATCTACTCTTAGTACCGCAAGGGAACAGTCGCCGACACTAGAACGCCGGATCTGGGGTAATAGCCGCAGGTCCAGAGTTTACTTCAAGCTTCCCGCTGTGATACAAGTCACGAGCTAGACGCGGGTTAAGCAACGAGTGTTTGGGTGGAGGATCTACTCTTAGTACCGCAAGGGAACAGTCGCCGACACTAGAACGCCGGATCTGGGGTAATAGCCGCAGGTCCAGAGTTTACTTCAAGCTTCCCGCTGTGATACAAGTCACGAGCTAGACGCGGGTTAAGCAACGAGTGTTTGGGTGGAGGATCTACTCTTAGTACCGCAAGGGAACAGTCGCCGACACTAGAACGCCGGATCTGGGGTAATAGCCGCAGGTCCAGAGTTTACTTCAAGCTTCCCGCTGTGATACAAGTCACGAGCTAGACGCGGGTTAAGCAACGAGTGTTTGGGTGGAGGATCTACTCTTAGTACCGCAAGGGAACAGTCGCCGACACTAGAACGCCGGATCTGGGGTAATAGCCGCAGGTCCAGAGTTTACTTCAAGCTTCCCGCTGTGATACAAGTCACGAGCTAGACGCGGGTTAAGCAACGAGTGTTTGGGTGGAGGATCTACTCTTAGTACCGCAAGGGAACAGTCGCCGACACTAGAACGCCGGATCTGGGGTAATAGCCGCAGGTCCAGAGTTTACTTCAAGCTTCCCGCTGTGATACAAGTCACGAGCTAGACGCGGGTTAAGCAACAAGTGTTTGGGTGGAGGATCTACTCTTAGTACCGCAAGGGAACAGTCGCCGACACTAGAACGCCGGATCTGGGGTAATAGCCGCAGGTCCAGAGTTTACTTCAAGCTTCCCGCTGTGATACAAGTCACGAGCTATTCGCGGGTTAAGCAACGAGTGTTTGGGTGGAGGATCTACTCTTAGTACCGCAAGGGAACAGTCGCCGACACTAGAACGCCGGATCTGGGGTAATAGCCGCAGGTCCAGAGTTTACTTCAAGCTTCCCGCTGTGATACAAGTCACGAGCTAGACGCGGGTTAAGCAACGAGTGTTTGGGTGGAGGATCTACTCTTAGTACCGCAAGGGAACAGTCGCCGACACTAGAACGCCGGATCTGGGGTAATAGCCGCAGGTCCAGAGTTTACTTCAAGCTTCCCGCTGTGATACAAGTCACGAGCTAGACGCGGGTTAAGCAACGAGTGTTTGGGTGGAGGATCTACTCTTAGTACCGCAAGGGAACAGTCGCCGACACTAGAACGCCGGATCTGGGGTAATAGCCGCAGGTCCAGAGTTTACTTCAAGCTTCCCGCTGTGATACAAGTCACGAGCTAGACGCGGGTTAAGCAACGACTGTTTGGGTGGAGGATCTACTCTTAGTACCGCAAGGGAACAGTCGCCGACACTAGAACGCCGGATCTGGGGTAATAGCCGCAGGTCCAGAGTTTACTTCAAGCTTCCCGCTGTGATACAAGTCACGAGCTAGACGCGGGTTAAGCAACGACTGTTTGGGTGGAGGATCTACTCTTAGTACCGCAAGGGAACAGTCGCCGACACTAGAACGCCGGATCTGGGGTAATAGCCGCAGGTCCAGAGTTTACTTCAAGCTTCCCGCTGTGATGCAAGTCACGAGCTAGACGCGGGTTAAGCAACGAGTGTTTGGGTGGAGGATATACTCTTAGTACCGCAAGGGAACAGTCGCCGACACTAGAACGCCGGATCTGGGGTAATAGCCGCAGGTCCAGAGTTTACTTCAAGCTTCCCGCTGTGATGCAAGTCACGAGCTAGACGCGGGTTAAGCAACGAGTGTTTGGGTGGAGGATCTACTTTTAGTACCGCAAGGAAACAGTCGCCGACACTAGAACGCCGGATCTGGGGTAATAGCCGCAGGTCCAGAGTTTACTTCAAGCTTCCCGCTGTGATGCAAGTCACGAGCTAGACGCGGGTTAAGCAACGAGTGTTTGGGTGGAGGATATACTCTTAGTACCGCAAGGGAACAGTCGCCGACACTAGAACGCCGGATCTGGGGTAATAGCCGCAGGTCCAGAGTTCACTTCAAGCTTCCCGCTGTGATGCAAGTCACGAGCTAGACGCGGGTTAAGCAACGAGTGTTTGAGTGGAGGATATACTCTTAGTACCGCAAGGGAACAGTCGCCGACACTAGAACGCCGGATCTGGGGTAATAGCCGCAGGTCCAGAGTTTACTTCAAGCTTCCCGCTGTGATGCAAGTCACGAGCTAGACGCGGGTTAAGCAACGAGTGTTTGGGTGGAGGATATACTCTTAGTACCGCAAGGGAGCAGTCGCCGACACTAGAACGCCGGATCTGGATCGGAGCCGGATCAATGAACTCCCTCATGAATGCTCAGTGTGACGATAATCGATCTTCGGTATTATTTACCCTCTTGGAACTCTGTGTTAAAATGAAATCATGTGTATATTTTCTGACAAGTTGTAAATATTCAGTTTTAAAAGTAGCGTTTTCACTAAATTTTCCATTCCAGCCAATTGTTTCTGTCCACACAACTTCAAATCTCTCTCGAATAGCCCTCGACAGAACCCAACTGAAGGTGAGAAATGATAGCTTCATCAGTTCTTGTTCTTATTCTTTTCTTTATCAGATAAGAGGGGCAAAGTTTACAAAAAAAAACGAAGCAATGACAGTGTCTGGAGAAATGCCAACCACTGTATAGTTCGTTTCACCAATCAATGTCCTTCTACACTAATCTGTAAAATATTCAGGAGGCTTTTTCTAATGTATAAATCATCATTTTGGTTTCAAACCAACAGAGTGTGTATGTGTGCAGGTAGAGAACAGAATAGCAACATTTGAAATCATTCCAAATAAATCAAACTACCCAAAGCTGACCTGGAAGTTTGCTCAGATTACTGTAGAGGGTTATAAGTGCGTGGAACCGACTATACTAAAGAACTTATTAGCAGAATTACTGGGTCGCAAATGATGTTGTTTTTTGTGACGACGTACAGTACGTTTCTTTCTTCTCTGAGTTAGTCACATCAAATTATGATAATCCAGGCTGCTACTACGCTGTGGACATTTAAAACAACTTCCACGTGGCGAGCAACAACTGCAAGAACAAGTACAACAATGGATACATTGCGAAGGATCAGAGTGAGAGAAAGAACCAATTTCTGACTGACGGTTAGTTGAACTTTATTCAGGTTTTATCATTTCTTTGACAAACATTCTCACTAATAAAGTCAGTTTTCCCATTGACCCTGAAACCTAGAGAACAGAGTTCATCCTGGAATATGGATGAGTTTTACTTATAAATCAACTAACATTTCAGGTTACAACTCTGCTGCCAAGCTCTTCATTGGACTTTCGTTCGACAGCAACTCGAAACAATGGAAATTGAGCGATGGAACGACTGTTAGTTTGTTTTAACAAAAAGTGTAGTGAAAATGTTTGTATGGGTTGCCACTGAAACAACTAGGTGAATAACCAATGGGCAGTATACAATGAGAGTTTTCCGGGCTGCTAACCGGTGAGTGCAAATGCGAGACAGTTCAGTAAAAGTCTAGTCTAAACTCTTCCAGCTGTCTGGGAACTACCAGCCTTGGACTGGTGGCCATACCCCCTCGAGCGGTGCCGATGGCTCCTGTGTCTACGTCTCCAACGGAACCAACGGAACCAATTGGGTCCAGACTGACTGTAGAAATGGATTCGACTATACCTGCGAGTCAAGACCCTGTGCGTCCACAAACTACTGCGTCAAAACCGATCTTTGAGCTGTATTGTTCCAATTATTTGTATATATGAATAAAGTTTCCTCATTTGAAATCTTGATAACTCCATGAAACACAACAAATATTCATTTCTAAATTTATTGACTTCACGTGACTTTCATCTCTGAAAGCTTGGATAGGAAAGTAGTTGGCTACATCATAAACAAAACCGTAATAATAATATTAGGTTAATTATTTGAACAAAATATATTTGAGTCACTAGGACGTTTTGGATGGTAATATAGTCATATAACTTAAAAATCCTTTCGACCCTGATTCAATACGATGTTCGGGTGTTTCTCAGAGTAATGTTAATAATGAGAAAACATCAGCAAAAGTGCATATTTTGATTCGTAGAATAACACATGAGTTCATTAAAGGAGGGCAGAATAGAAAGCTAGTTTAGGTACCCCGGGGTACCTAAACATAGCGTTTCGCGCGACAAAACAGACTAAAACATGTGAACCGTTTGCAAAATAGGTTGGTTAGTTTGAATAAAGAATAGTATTTATGAGTTCCTCATGAATCTCTTTCGAGCAGCTCTTTCACATTAACTTTCCTTTCTGTCCCCCTTTAAGTGCCATGGCGAAGCAAAGCAGAAATAAGAGTGAGTGATTTGATTTATAGGAAGTGTTTTCTATTCACCTTTTGATTTTCTCATGCCGTTCCTACGTTCCATGTGACTGTCCACCATCATAAACAACAATGACTCTAGAATTTGGTGGCGACTCGCCGGCGACATGGAGGGGTCGGCAGAGTGTCGCCGGCGGGTCGCCTGCGATTATTTTTAGGTCCTTCACACTAAACGTTTCATGTAGTAATCAGATACCGGAACTGGTAATTTTACAGAGAATAAAACTGTTGTATATACTTATCGTCGCCAGAAATAGACACGATGAGATTCACGGCTTCATTGTTCATGTTTCAACATGTCGCCCACCTTAAAACTACAAGTATACGTATCTGACTAACATATATCTTATCCAGAATCAACGACCTAAATATAATCGCAGGCGACCCGCCGGCGACACTCTGCCGACCCCTCCATGTCGCCGGCGAGTCGCCGCCGAATTCTAGAGGAGATATAGCGATAAGAGTTGATTCTTTTCTATTCAGTATACTGTTAGTCAATTACACGGTTACGTGAAACATGTTCAACACAGCAGAACTCAGAAACGTGCAATGACAAAAGGCACGATGCCTCAATAGAATGCTAACTTTACGTGACTATTCATTTTATTTCTAGTGTAACCGTGTTTGTTCTGACTGTTTAGGTGACATTTGTTCAACCCGCGAAACAGTGAATCATGTTCAAGTTTGACCTAAATGATGTGTCATCCTGACAGATAGACCCGAAAAACACGTTATCTGACAGACTCAGGTTATATTGATCAATCGAATTGCCTGTTGGTTCGTTTTATTACGCATACTGTTATCTACGCTTTCTCAAAGACTGCTGCAGTTATAAACCACTCATATAGAAATCATGACAGTTCTTTTTCATCTTTACCAGAAAACTGGCATATGAAAAGTAGCATATTCAATGTTTGTACTGTGAGTCGCTGCGTGAGCTAACGAACTACATAGTTTTGCCTTCTTCTGTAGAGGTCGAAATATTCTTCCAGAACTCGAAAATTATGTAATGCGATAGGGTTAAAATGCAACGTAAATGAAGAATTTATTTTTTCAAAATTTTCTCCTGTACGCTCAAAACAATTAGTAGGTCAATGATTCGATCATACCGCAAGTAACTAATTTTTCGGCTGTAGAAGAAGGCCGTGTAGAATAAAACATAGTAACATCCCCTTATTTTGAGCTCACATATATTAGACGCCGACCGTTATCCTATGTTTGTTGAGTTGAGGGACGGTGCAAACATCTTTGGATCACTTTCAAAATTTCTCATCATGTTTTATTCAAATAAGTACTACGTTCAAATCATTCTTCTTCTATCTCTGTATTGTCACACCTGTTCACACGCTGGTCTTGCGTTTCTTACATCTTTATCATGCAACTCTCACGACGTAGTGAGCCAAAGCGACGCAGGATGGGATGAAGGTCTTTGCACTTTCATCCCACTCAAACATACTCAATCTGATTTTTTCAGATGATGACCATCTACATTTGTCCGCAGCCGCAACCAAGAAGAATGAGCGACCTTTCGATGAGTCCGACCGCCGTGAGAGCAGCTTCCGCTTGTTTACAGAAAATGACCCCAAACTTCAAACCAAATTTTGACTGGAAAACCTGTGCGATTCCGGTTCTGGAGTATAACACACCAACTGAGTGCTCCAATAACATGGTTTGTCTTTTAAGTAGTTCGCATGTTTTCTAATCATTTCACTGAATTTATTACGCCGTGCCACATTAATTTAGCTTAGGTTGCAAAAAGAAAGTCTCCTGATGGTAGATTTACTTGTGAAGTTTTGCTCGTTGTACGCTAGCATTATATTGTTAAGTACAATGCGCTGAAACAGAAATGAGCATCTTCTCTTATTTGATTCTAATTTTCACAGGACTTCGTATGGATCGAGTCGCCCACTAGTCGAGAAGGTGACAGAAAAGAAAACAACCCAACAAATATCTACGGAAGTACCTGAGGTTGATAATTGGATGAACCGATAAAAATGAAACCAAACATTTTGCTCATTCAATAAAATGTATATGTTGCTCAAAATTGTTTATGTATCATTAGGTGCTTGAAACCTCCTACCGACTCCTAAAGTATGATCACAAAACTGCCTGCCCACTTTAATTACGTAATTGTTATAGGTAATGTTGATGATTTTTGCGTACAATAAATATTCTTTATTGTCAAGAGTTCTCAGTTTTTTTCCGAACAACTTGGTGTTCACATTTGGAAACAGGCATTGGAATGTTAGTGTACTGTATGCGTCTCAGTAGGAAAGATAGGAACTATACCAGTTGTTGCGCATGGTGCATCATAGATTGAAAACCTCATTACTCATTACCAAGTGGAAGAATCACTTTGTATTATACTAAACATTGGTAAAACATATCGATTCTTTTCAATCTTCTCAATTTTTGATATATGTATCAAGAGTGTTATCAAGACGAATTTTTATGTAACAGAATGTCAAGAATCTGTCTAATCCCTTTCAAAATAGCAATGATGTAAGTCATTCGAGAACAAAACTTCGTTCTTAATGAATGTAAGAAATCATTTGGATTACATTCTCCTCAGATTTGTGTGGATGACATTGAGAATGTTCTGATGATTTGACCTGTAGCTGACTTATTCTACACGATGCGTGAAATGGAAAAAGAAAACATGTGTTTTTTTCGAAACGGTCGGAAATTGCGTGAAGTTTGCCTGAATGCCAGAAGGTTTTATCGACGTCTATCTCACAAGTGACATCTCATACGGGGTGTACCGTTGTTTGGACGATAACCCCTTGGCTGTCTCTTCTAGGTCACCCGTCCATACAGCATACGGGCTCTCCCACATGCGATGGATTTCTCCACCCAAGGAGATATCACGTGAGACCCAGAGGTGTAGGCCTCACAATTTCCAAATAGGCTTGTGCAACGTGCCAATGAAATTCCGTGGCTGATTTTCATTGTTGTAAAAGTGTCGAAAACAATAGAAACCTTTGTAGAGGGTTGTTTATATCTACCAGAACATACTATCGACGAACATACGGGGAAAACATTCGTTTTCTCTAAGAAAAAAAGCGATCGAATGAAAATTGTTACACGCTGCTATGGAGTTCAAATGTGAAAACTATATACTTCATGAGATTCCCGTCGGTTTTTTTTTGAGTTATAATACTTCTTCTGTGGCGTCGAAGCGTATCTCATGCGCATAAGAATACGGAGTTAGGTTACTGATCGAAAAACACAGATTACTACGAATTCAGAATGAACGTAGCGCTCTTTACCACTTTCTGACACTATTCGGATTTCTGAAGCATTTCTTGGTATCCATAACCACAACCACTCATCTGTTAGCATTTCTCACTCGTTCGATTGCCATTAGCCTATGTTCATGTTGATTAGTCTGTATTGTAGTGATACACTGTAATTAATATTTTAATTTAGTACATGTTAACTGAAAACTATTACGAACATTTCACGATGCTCTAATCCGAATGATAGATGACTGCATTTTTGTTTAAGAACCCATTGGCCGATGTGATTCAAACCAGAAGCTTTCTGAGAAGTGTTATTAGAATTCACACAAGAACTAAATTACTCACACCTACTGGTATTGAAGAATGTGAACAAAGAATCGTTTCGTGTTTCGTTTTTCCTCTATGAATACATCGTATCTTTGATTATGAGATGTAGTCAGAACACGAACAAGCGATAACAATGTCTCATTGATTTTCGGTACATAAATACGGTATAAGAGAACCTTCTAGCATCTGCTCCTCCATCACTTAATTGGGTTCACGTGTTTCAAACTTCATGGTTGTTGAAAGTGTTGAACTTGAAACTCGCTCGACTCGAGAATGTCGAAAAATTATGAGTGCAGTTCAAATGTCTTCCAAAACTTGATTTTTGGCAAACCCTGTTCGAACACTCTTTTCCGTGATCCATTCATTTTATTAACATATTGTCATTTTTTCTCAGATTCTAGTATTTCTCAAAACATGGGCTATGATTCTTTAAACGTCCCATTCCAATGACCCATTGTCCCAATGGCCCATCTCAATGTCTCAATGTCCCAATTTTTTGTTTCAATGTCACAGTATCTCGTTGCAATCTTCCATTGTTTCGCTCTCATGCGTGGCTTGGACTGTTCTAGAATACGTTAAAGATCGTACAATAGGCGGAGAGTGCGAGAATATAGGCTGAGAGTGTGTGTAGACGTGAGAGAGCCCCAAACCAGTAGTAATTAAGGTCGTGATAATGTGAAATTGGATTAGGACGTTGTGACATTGGAATGGGACATTTAGAGAATTTAACCCATCTAACATTGAAATTTCAGAGTGCCCCAAGAATGCTTGGAGTGATCAATCTGCCATCGTTTCAACTATCTGGCTGTCAATTACCTTCAAGAACTGGGAAAAAGTACAGCGACTATTCACCTTCGATTCCTTCACCCACCGTGAATGTGCCGTCTAGTGTGGTGGGTTCATACGGTTCCTTTGTAAATTTCCCTGGTTCTTCCAAAGGTCACTCTGAATGCGATAGATAACCAACATTTGGGACTTTAACCAGACAACAATCATTCCCGAATTAAAATATTATATCTGTATTAGCCAGGTTTCAGAAGTACTTCACTGCTAACATATTTCATTTTCCAGCTATCTTGAGGTTTTGGTGGTACTGACTACTGACCTTTGAACAAATGTGTAGTTTTCTAGGACCCCAAAATAAACACGGACATCCGCAGACGAATGAACCTATTAGCTTCTGAGCGAAAAAGAATTCAGAAAGAGAAACTGATTCAGGTAAGACCAAAACGTGCGACGAACAAATCCGAACTAGATTGAGCACACCCGTTAGCCATGAAGTGTTCTCCAATCTCTTATTAAACTGAACTCGGGAAGAATATAATTCTGCACGAATGTCTTTGGAGAAACATATTATTGAACAATGAACAAGTTTGACGTTATCCAGACTGGTAAAACAATTCTTCGTGATAATGTACCCTCGTAAAATTAGTTTTCTAGGACCCTAAAATTAACACTGACGTCCGCAGACAAATGAACCGGAGAGCTATTGAGCGAAAGAGAGTTGAGAGAGAAACACTGATTCAGGTAAGATGTGAATTCAAAATGTGAAAGAACAACCCGTTTTGATTTGGAACCATATTTTTGTCTTTTACCATATACCATTAGCCACGAAATGGCTCCCAATTTATATTTGAACTAAACTGTGTTTTTTCCGAGAAACATGGGCGAACATTCCTAACGACACTTGAACTATATGAATAATAGTTTATCTATCACTGTCAGCTCTTGAGTATCTGACCAACTTTCACAACGAAACCTGTGCTTGATAAATATACTAATAGTAACCTTTTACAAAGTTGATGTTTAGGAAAGAGTTTCAACCGAATCTCAACGATTTATGGAAGAAATTGTTCCACTGAAGGCTCAACTACCCATCTGGGAGTCCAAGGTAGACTGCCATAGAAATATTTGCAAAAACAGATATTATCCTTCAGGAACGTGCTATTATAAAAAGATGCACTCTGCACTTGGCTATTTCTTTTTGTTCAGCTTACTTCAACTAGTCAGGGAATAAACTTGAACTTCTCATCTGTGAAGGTAGTAACCGAGAAAATGCAAAAGTTTGCTATCATATTGTCGGAGTTGTCCAAGTACAACCAGCAGGCGCCATGGCTGTTCAAATGTTCTTTTATCTCCAAGCTTAAACTAATTCACGTTCAAACTATGCAACTATAATTCCTAATCAAACTGAAATCTTGTTACTCACAGGTAAAATCACTAATCTCGCCAGCAACGAGTCAGAACAACCTCGATTTCACTCTGGTGAGCTAGTGGATAAAAACTTGGCGGCAATCAGTTTTTAGCACAAGCCTCATTTCTTCCCTCAAAGTTGGTTCTCTGATGCACAACAGTAGGTCCAAAAGTGAGCATTACACTTTCATCATAGCTACTAGCGGTTAGGGCCAACGAGTAAACAAGTTGCACATTTTGATCCGAGATGAAACGAAAAAACGTATTTCTCACGCGAAAATCTTGTTTTGTAAACTGCAATCGTGTTAGTTTTTCTTTTACCACTTTCATCTCATTTTTTTCAGGGTGGCGACTGGGAGGTTGTGAGCAAAGTAGAGTCGTTTGCCAAGTCGGAAAAATGATGCAAGTCTTTCTCTGTTTCTTGAGAGAGAATGAGTATTTCATCATAACACGTGTTGAATAAATTGTTGACGAGACGACGCTTTAGTTTCGAAGGTTGCGCGCAAGAGTTCGGCGAGTAGTTCTGCTAGATTCAAGATTTCAAGATTTTCAAGATTTATTTAGTTCACTTCATATCGTTTCGAAATGGTGTTCCTTGACTGCCCTCCAGATATGTTTATCTCTGCACACTCGGAAAATTTCTTCGCCACGGACATTGGGTGGCCGAACTCGTCCTCTTCTCACAGTTCGATTATAACTGCGAACTGCTTCAACGAGAACATCACGCCATCGGACCGACGGACGACCTCGCACCCGTTTTCGATTGAACGGGCGCCATTCGGAAACCACGAGAGACCAGCGTTCGGAAGACATATGGGCCAGTCTGTAAGCAAAATTGAATTTAAGACTGGCAGCTTCTTCAGCTACATCCTTTAATCGAGTAATTCCGCGGATTACGGTACTCGAAAGGCGATCTTGGAGATGGACATTGAGCATAGCTCGTTCCATTTTGCGTTGCACGACACGGAGTTGATTCATGGATGATTTCGACACAGCCCAGGATTCACAGCCATATAGAAGGCGTGGTAAAATGACAGAGTTGAAGATTTTCGCCATCGCCATGGCTGTTCAAATGTTCCATCAACCCAATCACAAGTTGCAACAATGAAATATAAAAACAATGAGATTTACCGTACAAAACGCATACTTTTCATAATTTCTTCCTATCCGCCTTCCACATTACATCTGAATGCGTTTCTATAATGGAGTAAATTTGTTTCATGTTAACGTTCTCCACATTATAAGTCACCAGAAACAATATGACATGCGCAGAACTGCGGTAAAAACTCGTTTTAACAAAAGTTGAAGAAGGTTGAGTAACTGCATTCTATGTGATAGCAATAAACAATTCAGTCATCTGTTCTGAGTTTATAACAATATTCAACTTATGTGTTCAATCTAAAATATCTATAAAAAAAAGGAAGAGATTTTAGGGATATAGAAGTTCATTGTTCCCTGCTGCTCTTGCCCCGCACACTATTTTGCTACTCTGGTCTGCTTGCGGTGTAAGCGTGTAACAGCAAAGAACTAGTGTAGAGGAGACGTAGGGGGTGGAAACCCTAGGATGTCCATTAAATTGACGCCCAAATTGCTCTCATGATTCTATCTTATTCAGAGATTTCTCGCATGGTTTTTTTTTCGATTTTGCTGAAACGCAAAGTTTCAACTACAGAAAGTACAGAGAATTCGCAACATTTTTATTCCAAATTCAATGTTATACAATCATTCGAACTAAGCCAATATATTTCGTGGAAGATTACACTATAATTGTCGACACATTATACTGTGTGTGAGATCAAAACACAGAAACATCTCTGAACCTAGTTTCAAACTACCTTTTTGATGCGAAAGTGAAGAATATGAAATTCGGAAATGTAACTAATCATGTTAGTCGAGAACATCTACCAAGTTCTGAGTGAATCATTCGAATAAAACATATCAAGCGAAAAGCATCCATAGTCTAATAATGTGATACCTCACAGTATACACTTTAAATGTAATCAATATATTTCAATATTATCTAAAAAAAACTAGAAGTAAGTAGTCGAGTAAATGTCAATCACATATTTCACGGGACTAGTGTCTCTACTGTTGTATCTTGACATCTTGACTGTCAGTATGGGGAAATTTCTAGAGCGATTCTCCAATGTCCACAATTTCCTTGACCAAAAAGTCCAGATCTTCTTTGGTGATGGCCTGGTTGGAGATGATCATTCGGAAGAAGTTCGGGCGCTGTTTGTCCGGCTGGTAGCCCACCATCGTCGTTCCGCGTTCCATCATTTTCGCCTTGATTTTGGGGGCGATCTAGGAATAATCCCATTTGAAAACATTAGTGAATAAAACATTCAACATGAAATTTGAGAGATTAGTTTTAGTGGCTTCTGGCTTTTCAGGATAGATTCATGATTTTGAAAACTAATTTTTTTCAATAATCCATGTCAGTATTGCATCAGCAAGTATGCACTGCACTGTCAGATTCACATATTGTCTTTTCAATGTGTACTTTCATGGTTTGGGTCGCATACGGCGGTTTTTTTTAATTTCAACTTGAAATACAGATAGATCAAGCGATCTCACCTTTTCCAATCTAGCATTTCTCTCCACGGGATCTAGGTTGCGGATGCTGCATGGGATGTACCAGAAACAGATGTTCAGGTACTCGGGCTGAAATGCAGAATCCAATGTTTTCAATTTCCTTTTTTTTTTAGTTTGAAGTTTAAATGTGTCGACTCAGCAGGGGAAAAAAACAAATTAAATTTAAACTTGGACTGAACAACAAGACAATTTATGCTAATCGAAAGCAATTTCTGTCATGACCAAAGTTTGGGCAACACATTTTCACCCAAAAAGTTCATTTGAGTGTTCTCTACAAACTATTTAACCTCCAACACCAATTGGTTTAATGGTATTTTGACCTACCGGATCGATAACCAGCTCATAGCCGTCCGTATCCCGCAGACGTTGTGTGAAATACGCAGTCAGATCCATCAGACGGTTGATTTGCAAGCGGAATCCATCCATTCCCTTAAAATAGATTTAGTTAAATAAATTTATCTCTCTCTTCTTTCCAGTCTTCTTTAAACAGTCTCCTTCAAACAACTCATGTGGTTCGCCAAAAAGTTACCACCGATTGAGATTTCAATGCTGGTGGCATAGTTTCCCCATAACCTACAATTCTCATGGGAACTCTAAGGTTTCACAAATTATCTTGTTGTACGATGTTCAATTATACGATGTTCAGGAAATCTTCAAGAATTCACTCACGATGTATCCCATGAGAGGATCTCCTCTGATCTCTCCACATTGTTAGTGCGCCTAGTCATGTTTTTTGTACTTCGTACGATGGTTGTACTTTGTAGTTCGTACCCACCTTGCTCTTCCACATCAGCCACAGCTTGAACACGTCATTGTGGCGTCCACATTGGATGGCCTTGTCGCCGGTGTCGTAACTGACGTCATAGGGTTTGTCCTGAGCCAGGTTTTTTAACGTTTAAAGAACATCGGAGACTTCAACTCTTAATTTTCATATCTTTTTGCCTCATAAGACTGTGGTTCAGGAATTCAGATAGATTTGTTTCAGATAAAAAAAACAGTTATTTTTCTCTTGTTCTCTTCTCTCAGCAACGGTAAATAGTACTGAAACCCACAACTTCTCGAATAAATGTGGATTACACCGTTTTTAACCATTTAGTTATTGATTTACAAGGTACTGCATTAAGCACTCACCTGCATGAATAGGTAGTCGGCGCTCATTTGATTACATTGGAAGAGAAGACCCTGAAAAAATGAGATGTAATATTATTACTTGACTTTTTCATATTGAAACTATGAAATTCGTGAAACTATGAGCAGTTAGAACGTTTGCAGTCCTCAGACGACTTCCAGCAATTTGACCAGCCATTTTCTGGCGGCCTCGACGAGAGAGTGTGCAGATCAGAATGACTTACTCCCTTACGCGAATATTTCAGTTTTTCTGCGGACCATATTTTTTGACAAGAGAGGTTCATAGAGCAACAGTTCAAGGAGGTTTCGTATCCTGAAACATGAATGGAGCTCACATCTTTCCTGAACAGACAGGCGGAGCACTGCAGTAGTGCGCCCATCAGTTTATGCGGGTTCCATGTCACACTGTCGGCTCGTTCGATTCCGTTCAACTTGTAGCGATGTTCGGGTGACAATAGGATGCCACCGCCCCAGGCAGCCTGCGAACGGTTTGTGTACACATCAAAAACTTTTTGATTAACTCAAATTATAAAAGTTGAAATAAGAGACACGAAGTGAAGACGTTACTAAGAATCAATACTTTGTGAAAGACGGAAAAGTTGTGATCATGAACATTGCAAGCTGCAGAATGTTAGAAAGTTCTCTATTTTGTGAAACAACTATAACCTGTTTGAAACTAGCTCAATCTTTGTCAAATAGTACTGTAGAGACCACTTCATAATAGCAGTACGCAATCGAGCCAGAAATCAATTTCTACTCACGTCAACATGCAGCCAGATGCGGTACCGCTCGCAGATGTCTGCGATTTGATCTATCGGGTCCCAGGCGCCATAGACGGTGGTTCCCGCGGTGGCACAAACGAACAACGGCGACATTCCTGGGAAATACAATTCTACTACCAAAACGCAGAATGGGGTTTTATGAAATTTGTTTCAAGTATATCTTAGATAAACGAAGAGCAATCATAACTGATGTTGAGGTTTTTTTGTTTCTAGAGCCGTGAACGTGAGCGAAAGCTGTGAAAATGGAATATGACTATCAAAGGAGGACAGAATGAAAAGCTAGTTTAGATACCCGGGAGTACCTAAATATAACGTTGCGCGGGACAAAACAGAGTAAAACATTTGAACCGTATGCGAATTCGGTTAGTTGGTTTGGATAAAAGAAAGTATATATGAGTTTCTCTCGAGCAGGCTGAACAACAACTAACCGTCCTTTTTGCATTCGACAATCTTCTTCTCAAGTGCTTCAGGAATCATTCTGCCAGTTTTGTCAGTCGGTATGTTGAAGCAGTAATCGGTACCCAATCCACACACCGCAGCCGCACTCTTGATGGAGTAGTGACTCTGCAAATACAATTAGGTGCAAGTGGGGTGCAGGTTGGGTGCGAGTGAGTGCAGTTGTGGGTGCAAGTGAGTTGTGTGTGGTTAGTATTGGGTGCAAGTGCGAAAAAAGTGAGGTGAATGTGGTATGTTGTAATCAATGATATTTCACAACACTGTCCTATCAATTTGAAGAATAATCTGAAAATGTGTGAAAAACGCAACACGCTAATCTGATCACATTAGAAAATTTACAATTTGTGCAAATCATTCGACGGAACGATACATTTTCCTTGAAAATTATGTTCACTGAATAATGAAGTGTATCTTTAGATGAGTAATGAAAAATGTGTCGTTTGTTCGAATGAGTGAAATTCCTACAGTTGTGCGTGTAGGAAACCAACTGTGACAGTTGGAACGTGCAATGTGCTATTGAATATATACAATTAGTCGATTGCGCAGTCACGTGAAACATGTTGAACACAGCAGAATTCTAAAACGTGCAATGACAAAGTATACTAACTTTACGTGACTATCCGATTTACTTCTACTATACTAGATTTTCGCGTGTTTCACACTTTGTTTACGTGACATTTTCAGTGCATTCTTACGTCTTCACTGGTGAATGCGCATAGAATGGGTACATCCTTGGCTCCCAGATGTTTTGCCCTCGGAAAAAGATGATGGCGGGCAGCGTTAAGTGCATACAGGTTAGCGATAGCTCCTCCTGAACGAAACATGGTTATTGATTGGTTTCGCAAAACATTCATGGAACAAACTGAACCCAAATAGTTCGTCATAAACGGATCGTTGAGAAAAGTAGTTTTGTAACATAATCGAAATATGCGATTCGCGTAATTTCTAGAAACTTGGTCTGTTAGCCTAGTTCAACATTTTGAGTTTTCAAATTTTGTGAGAGATTTTCGAGTGTTTGTTTTCAAGGATGCATTGCGTTTTCAAGTTCGGGCTTAGTAAAAACCTTAGTAAAAACCCAAAAACCTACCGGGTGCGAATATTCCGTCGGCCTTCTCAACATCCCATCCAATTGATTCCCACATTTTTTTCATGACCTCTTTCTCCATCAGAATGAAAACGGGCGCGATTTCGTAGGTGAACCTGAATGTTTGAAAGTTTGCACTCCGTGTAAATCTGAAGGTACTCGAATCATTTTTCATTTGTGGAAATTCCAAGTACAAATGTCCTTAATATGTACTAACTTTCTGCTTATGCGGCATAATTTCAGCTATGAAGGGGAACACATCAGAAATCAGTATTGTAACACAGTATCTTTGCACGTTCTAGAATTTCGATGTGTCCAACGTTTTGAGTTTCAATACACTTGACCAGTATTGCAGAATAATCGGCTTACATGTTCGTGTTGGCTGTCGCTGTTAGCCATTCACCGGCCATTGAAACCAGATCGAGTCCGCACGAAATCTGTAAGGAGAGCGGGTTGTTCTGATTCTGATATTACTAGTATTATTAGACTGTTGAAGCCAATCTCGAAATTGGCTATTTCAGAATCGGAAACATATGTGTGTATGTCCATTGTAAGCCTATATTACAACAAATAACGAATACAGCCGATTTATCAGTAAAAATCAGTCCTATTTCAGTGTTATTCAATCATATTCGCTACAATTTACCTGATTGAAAAATCTGGGATGGCCCGTGCGCACACCGAGTCGAAGTACATCTTCGCAACTCTGAAAAAATCCAAACTCAAAATGTTACCTAACAATATATTGCTGATAAAACTCATAATAACATTATCATGTTGAATCCTATGTTTCGTGGAGTTTTACAGTACTGATTTGTGTACGTCTACTATACAGATTCCAACTCTTCCTTCTTATTCGTTTTCTCGTTTACTTTAACCCAAACTTCTTGAAGTTGTTATGTAACGTTGTTATTTTGTGTATTTTCAACTCTTGATTTTCCCTTTCCCAAGAACATTTCTTCAACATTAGTTCATTTACGATTTAGATTAGTAGTCTGTTCACTTCCACAATACATTTGATCCCAACTCTCCCCTTCTAATATTTTTCCAATAACATTTCTTAAACCCCATTCTTCCTAAACTGCGACATTGCTTCTGGAAAAATCGTTCAGCTTTGAGCCGGCAAATCCCGCGCTCGTCATATGTTTAAAGGACATTGTGCCTGAGGGCACAATTCGAAGGGCCAAGTGGGCTTATGAAAAGCTGCTCGCTTGAGAAATGACCCTCTTCAAGGACTGGCCCCAACTACACAAGTAGCGGCAAATGAAAAATAGAAGATAAAGGCATAGACAAAGAGCAGAAAGTAGAGCAATAACATCATTTCAGTGCAAACAATAAGAAGTATGTTTGATGACATTTTCTTCACTTTTCACGTTATTATTCCATTTAATTTACTATTAGGATAAATATTATCGGCAGAAAGAATTAGCGAAATTCGTTTGAGAACGTAACGAAAGATACGGCCATTTATAGCTAACTTCTATTCATTTGCTTACGTTAGAAAACTGTTTGAATTTTATGAATCTGAGTGAAATTGAGTTTGGGCTCTGTGCAACTAGTTTCGATTGATTGATTGACAAGTAGCTAGTTTCGATTGAAAAACTGATTTTCCCTTCTTTGCTTCACTTATTTTCCTTTTTTGTTTCCTCTTTTCCTATTTGTTTCTGAAAAAAAGATAGTTTCACTGCCTGAAAATTTCTCATTCGAA
The DNA here is from genome assembly GCA_964036275.1 of Litoditis marina. Taxonomy (NCBI): domain Eukaryota; kingdom Metazoa; phylum Nematoda; class Chromadorea; order Rhabditida; family Rhabditidae; genus Litoditis; species Litoditis marina. The sequence continues at coordinate 1,788,724 of OZ038435.1, read as the reverse complement.
TCCTAATAGGTCTACAAATGAGGGAAATATGTGCCATGTTCGTCATCTAATGGATTTGATGCTCCAGAGATGTGAGATTCCTTGAATACTACTAGTACTTTCATGAATCACGTAAAACGGGAGTAGCACATCACGAAATAGAAACATGTGACACAAGGGTGCAAAATTCCTGATTTTTCATTTTATTATTTTGTTTATAGCATCTTATACCTAATGTTGAAATACCCCGTTTAAACACACGTTTAAAAACATTTCACTTGCGGTGTGAAACTCGTTTCACGTAACTCATGTTGTACCACACAGTGGGTTTTCAAAAAGTTACTTGTGTTATAATGTGATCAATTGATGTTTCAATTCCGCGAGCTTTATCTTTTTCCAGCACCTCGCTAGTCACATCATTGAATTGAACGCGGTGAACGACTGTCTAAACATTCAGATAAGGGATCACGGATCCACCTCTCCGAAGTAGTAATCTGTCACCCACTCTTCCTATATCAAGGAAAATGGCAAAGAAGTGAATTGCTAGCGAGAAAGTCACCATATCCCGAAGTTGAAGTTTATACGTAAATACACATTTCACTAGCAGCACAGGGTGAATTACTTGGTTACTTGGTTACTTGGTAAAAGTGAATGGAATTAAACATGAGAAAAACACAGTGCTATTTTGTTCAAAGTTGGGAAGAGGACATGAATTAAAACGCTAACTAACACACATAATCCTTTGCTACTAATTTTCTGCGCTTTTTTCAAGTCAAGTTTACTTATACTATCTTGCTCACGTTTCACGTGAAAGAACTGCTCTACTCACTACTTGTAACAAAATGATCAGATTACCTTGACCAGTGCGCTCAGACTTTGTGGTTGCTCCGGGATTTCCAAATCGATGAGCTGCTTCATCTCGGCCGGGTGATGGAACTCGAGAATTTTCGTGTCTCGTTGATTTTCTTCATGAATGTACTTCAACAGGACCTGAAAAGAATTTAGAATATTTAGAAGAAGGTATTAATTTGAGGCCGTATGCATGAAACATCCCGGGCCGGGTTGGGATGCTATCCCGAACTGTTTCCCAGCCAATTCAGCTCGGGATAGCATCCCAACCCAGCCCGGGGCGTTTCCTGCATACGGCCTCTGGTCCGCTGAAGCTGTGTTTTTGTGCTACTGTTCACGTTGAATCTGTGAATGTTATCCGTCGGCATGTTTCAAACTTTCTCTCCGCAAAATAGAGAGATTTGTTGCAATTTTTTCGGGTTAGACTTTGATTCAAACATTCTGCTAACGCAGCAAGAGCAATAGAGTAGTTAGTAGTGCTCAGATAGATTCTTCTGTACTAGCAAATGCTCAAATCCCCAAGCGTACTTCCAAAAAGCATTATGTTATCCCTAGTTCAGTGACTAAATTAGCAGTGGTTCTGCAGAGGTGTTTGGTCTTTTGACAGATTTTAGTGTTCCTTATCAAGACGACTCCCGTGCATCACGCTCAAAAAACCAAAAAAGAAAGATTGCGGCTGCGGATTATACTTACAAAAAAGGTTCGGAAGAACGAAACCTGAGGTGACACGTGGATTTCCATAATCGATTCCTAGTGTGATCAAGCATAGGTAAAATACCCCGTCAAAATGGCGCTGACCCATGTTAATTTTTGGTTCTTTTGTTAAACAGGCTCATTTTCAGAAGCGAAACTGTTTGAAACTCGAAAAACTGAAGAGATAATCACTTTTGCAAAGGAATCATGCCCATTTCTAGGGTTACAGAAGTATGAGGTGGTCAGGTCACGTGAAAAGTGAAGAAACATGCTCTCAAGAACTGCTAACAATTTTTCTAAAATGTGCTTCACTTGATTTACTTTTTCAGAAGCATTATTTTTTCAAATAGTGAGTGCAAAGTATTTTAGTTGAGCTTAACGAAACGAGTCTATTATTGTTCGTTGAAAAAATAGAGTTTTCAAGTATTTTCGAAACTCACATCGACAACTCTTTTCAGGAAAACTTCCGTTCCCGCCCAGTTGTCCGTCTGCGGCAGAATATCTGGAGTTCAAAATATCAACTGGTTTTCGATTTCATACACTGACACATAGGTAGAATGAATTTGCTGCATCGGAGAGGAATGTAACAACTGATGGTTAGACGATTAGATGCATTACCTTCTCCATCAAGTTCAAGGGGGGGGGGCTGCAAGTTCGGTACAGCGATCTAAGTATTACGGACACTGACACCTTATGTCGCTCGGAAAACTTTTCAATAGACATACTGAACATTTCCACATCAATCATCAGAAAAGTCTCACCGTAAACATATTACTGTATTGTACATCACTGTATATACTATAGCCGTTCACGTCGGAAGGACAACGACTATGCCATCAATATTCGATAGATGCCCACGTAGAATCGACGAGAACTATACCTTTAGCGATCAGCTGCTCCAGCTCGTCCTTGCTCTTGTTACACATGACGACCGGGAGACGATTATCAGGTGTGAGAATATTCTTTCCGTTTGGGTTGGGTGGCATCTTCGAAGACACGCCTACAAATGACGCCGGGTTACGGTAGCTGTTTAGGAGGACGTTGGCTCGGTTTTGACGAATGGGGGATTTAGAGGCTAAAACGCGGTCATAAGCCGGTGTTTTAAGAAAATGAGAGCAAGTATAAAGTAACATATATTTGAGTCGAAAAGTTCTTTCGAAAAGTTAGGCAACCTAATGAGGTTTTGCAAAAGAATGATAGTTTTCTATGTCTCTTTCTCACATAACGACGGAGATTCACAATATGTGGAGCTTGTTCAAAGAAACGTATTCTTGCAAAGTTCAAATTCTAAGTTTAAAGTGTATATAACTAGTTAAGTAAATTGAAAAGTCACTTTGAACGAAAAAAACATCAAAAGTAGCCTAAGTTTCCGTGGTTCGTTCACTTTTTCAGATGTTTACTACACGTTCCAGTCAGTTATAGTTATGGTACGACAAGATGATTTACTTTTCTGTGTTCTATTGAACATGAAAAAAGGGCATTGCACGTAAAAAGGGAACTTTAATGTAAAAGCTCGAAGGATAAAGATCGAAAAATTTTGAGCTAGGCAAAAGGAGTTTTCTGTGAATTAGAGATAAGTCGCTTGTTGTAATCAATAAAAGCATAATGATGTTCATTTTCAAACTGGATGCACAAAAGCGCAAGCTTGTCAACTCGACATGAGGTCTTCTGGAAGGAATTCGAAAAACTATAATTTTGAGAGGGTTGTGGTACTAAACATATTAGGAAAAAAAGCAAAACAGCAGACGCAGACTCAACCAACCCATTAGTTGCGGAGATCTAGTCGTAAAAGAAGAGCTCCGGAGGATCGGTATCAACCGGTTAGAAAGCATTTTTGGTTAAATGAAATTAAATTAGCGTAGACCGTATACTACTGAAACTGACGGAAAGGACATTGCAACGCCAGACAGGCGTTTCCATGATCGGTAAAGGACATTTCCATGGAGTACCGCTAGGAAGATAAAGTACATCAATGTGGCCGTCTCTCTCTATTTCTCTCTCTCTCTCTTTCTCTCTCCCTTTCTCTCTCTATCTCTTGTTTTAACTATGTGCTGCTAATGTAAAAGGTAATACAAAATACACAGTGTGTAAACAACCTAGATGAGAACGACACAACTCGGTCAGAGCAAAATTCTGGCTGGCTAAACTGATAACAGATTGGTCTTTTGTACCAGTGATAGTGCAATTATAATTCAAAGAATACGGACATGATCGCGACCAAATTACTTCAGTTGATCCGGCATACGTGGCAGTTGATAGTAGGCGAATCTGTGGTCCCGTGAAACGTGTGATTAATGTCACATTATAGTCTCTATCATTCCCACTGAGACTCCTACAGTAGCATTTCGAAACTTCCGAGCCGTTTTCCTCGCCTTCGTATTATCGAAAAGGTGGGGGATTTTCGCACCTAATTCTCGTTTTTAGGTAAGGTTAATATACGAGAGGATTTTTAATGAACTAAATTTTGAGCCTCACAACAGCCTTCTTAAAATTTGTGAAGTTACTGTAGGAGTCTCACTAGGAATGGTGTGAACTATAGCTAATAGGCAGATATTTAGTCACGTGAAACTTGAAAAAAGAGAATCACTTCAGTAAACTAGATGAACTTCTCCACGTTTCATGTTAGTACATCTTGATTGATCGTGTATTGGTGTGTATAAAGTTTAAAATAACAGTTGAAACGTTGAGTTTACGTTTCTTTCACAACCAATGATGTTAGGGAGGTTTCTTTGTCCTTGGTAATAAATTCTTTTTACATCCCGCACAATGTGGTGCAAACTTGTTCGAGTTAAAATCGCTTGCAAACAACCAGGAGAATACTCAAGCGCGAGCAGGACAATCAGTTTACGTACTAGTTGCGAATTCCGTTCATTTCCGACTCCCAGGTAATCTTGTTCAGACGTTATCATTTTTGCTTGGTTATTTATTCCTGCTTTAAAGGGACCGTTCCTCTTTAATTTGAAGGTTTGAGCTGATTAGTCGATACTGTTCACATTAAAAAACCCAAATCATTCGTATAGGTGTCAACTTCCTGTCTTGCTCCGTGTTCTCAAAAATGCGGCGCGACCACGCGCACGTACATACACCGCCGAGTTCACCTACGTACAAAATTTTAAAAATGTCCATAAAATTACAAAACCATACTCAAAACATGTCAAAATTCACCAATATGAAATCTGAGAAGAAAGATTTGTAAATATCATGAAAACTACAAAGCAGTGATAGAATAAGGATTGCTGCATTACAGTAACCCAAATCCTGTTCGCTTCTATTTTGCTCCGTAATAATGGGATTCTTTCCACTCTCTGTACGTAGAGTATGAACTTTCATTTCAAAACAGAACAAATTACTTTTTTCATTTTTCAAAAATTACCTACATTGCACATTAAAGAGGAACGGTCCCTTTAAGCCAGCTAATTATGGTAAGTTTTGCTATCTTGAATCCGGTGTCGAGCTTAACTACTCTATCTGGTAGTTTTATATTCGTACTGTGCAAGTCCACGTATAAGAATGAATACTATAGCATTGAGAAAACTGATAATTTAGTCAGTCACCTACACCGTGACGACATATTTTCTTTTTTCTCGTGATAAAATGGTGTCTCTGCTACCGCTTCCTTATCAGCACTGTTCAAAAATCAGATCCGCTCACTCGCCGCACCAAAAAATGCGACCAAATATTTTCTCCCAAAACCATAAAAATATCAGGTTATTTTATTTGAATTATGAACTGAACAGACACAAATTAACTTTTTATTAAAATCTCCAAACAATCACAAGAAATTGCACTGACAAAAGAAAACATCTTAGAAATAAATAAAAAAGAAGAACAAATATAAATAGATTGCCTACAGTTGCTAGAGCCCCAAGCATCTCACTCGAAAAACATAAGTGTGAAACAGGGAATGTACTTAATCAACCACGGGTCATCTGGCTACTTAATCATTGGCTCACTTCCCCCTTCACAAACTTTAACTTAATAATATGAGCGTAAACATCATGAAGAGCACTAAAAAGTCATACGAGCAAAGTTTTGACATAGATTCGTGAAAGACCTATTAACTACGCCAAACCATCACAATAACTTGATAGGGGGAATATTTTAGAGCAAAATTGTGAAATGAATAAGTTTTGATAAAGAACTATAAACTACATGCTGACATAAGTATATATTTGATAGTCCACATAGAAATCGCGCCATTTTCAGCATTTTGTTACATTACGGGTTATAGACAACCTTATACTTCTTACTTCACATACAACTAACAATTCAGTGCATAGGTTCAATGCAAACTATTATTTCCATTACCGTAACTACAAGTGATAACATGTTTTTTAATTAGGGGAAGCTCATCAACCCTTCCTACAACTCGGAAAAAACCCCAATAAACGAGCACAACTATCACTGACTGGAAATCATATTGAAAATCACGTTCGTTGAACCATCAGATCACTAACCGAATACTAAGTGGAGTCAGAGGATATACCATGAAACAAACTACACATTATCAGGCTATGAACAGAAACATCACGTGAACAACGTGACAAATCACGTGAAACACGTCACCTAACATCTTGTCACCAAAATGCTACCATCCGGATGTCTACAACTTCTTCATCTTTTCGGCACAGACTCTCTTGTGATAACGCTGGGCCAGCGAGTTGATTATAGACAGAAGGAACATGAGAATCATCGAAGTGACGATCAGCGAAAGGCATGTTTGCAGCATAGTCGACTCCTGAAAAGCCAAAATACTAACCAAATTAAAAAAAAGTTTTAATCGGAATTCCGAACCAAAATAAAAGACGCCAATCGCTACACTAACGCCGCTCCACCTAAACGCGCCATCTAAATAGGATAAGTGCTTGTACACAGCATGAGTTAAAGAAGGACTAGTAGGTGCCTCAATGTCGCAGTTTTGAAATATCTTACGGTAGCGTCCGCCCTTCAATTTTCACCGCGCGCGGCGAATTTTCGACCAAGCGGCGTATTCTTTTTTAATTTTTCAATTTCAAATGTATTAATTATATTCTTTCATAGTATTATGTCTATTTTTTCTTGCGCCTGTGTTTCTAATTAGGTGTGCTCGGTCTCTTTATACCCTCCACTTATCATACTCATAGTTGGATCGGATATCACAATAATAAAAACAGAATACTTAGTCTGTGTCCTAAGTTATGGATCTCTTATACCTACCTAGAGTCGGTTACCTGAGACTATATATGATAAAAAAATTCATTTTGGACAGCGAAACCATCAGTAAAACGAGTTCTCACCATTTTGAGTGTTTTTTTTTGACGGACAATAAGTATGCCTATTTAGGATTGTGGGGTGTGGGCTCATCTCAATCCAACTCCATCATTCTCGTTTATTTTGTCACGTTTCATCGCACACTATCGTTATTATTGAGTGAACCACATTATATTATAATTTTACAGATATTCGGATGCCTGTTCATTTGTTCCTTATGATAAACCGCGAACCACCGTCCGATTGGTGATTCTACTTTTCGGTTTTTGCCAGATGGGAATCTCATGCTATAGCAACAGCAACAGAGGGAAGGCTGGCGTAGTAATAAAGAGGTCAGTTTCTTTTCGTTTTGACTATTTCGTTCTATTGGAAAAAATGAAAGTTAGCTGTTTTTCTGTGACCTCGCACCTTGCAAAGTTGCGGTAACAGAAAATCAGCTAACTTTTTGTCGCTGTCTGCGGTTCCTCTGCCAAATCCGTATATCATGTGAGATTTATTGAAATATAATATTTATTATAACTGCGAAGCGAATCCAAAAACTTTTCGATAGTTGTAGCATTTGCTTATTTCGATAGTTATAGCAGTTGCCTATTTCGATAGTTATAGCACTTGCTATTACGCTAATTATTACATGAGCAATTTCTGTTTAGAAATATAGGTCCAGTGGCCGTATTCACCAATCCTCGGGAAGCTAAAATACCGTCCCGCGGGAAGGTAGGGCACGAAAATAGTGTGCTGGTGAGGAGGGTACAGAGACGCGGGAAGCTTTTCTACCTTCCCGGGATCTTGGTGAATACGGCCACAGATGTGTTTGAATAATAGGATCATAGAAAACTGGGCATTTTCGGCGTGAAATAGGTACTCACATGAAATTCGGAATATTTTGTTCTGTAAGTATTGGTAAATTGGTATGCAAGTTAGACTGTCCCAAAAGTATTTGTTCCCACATTCATGATTCTGACAATCTGTGTCGACTCCATGTTATTATACCGTCATTGTTCACATAGTCCCATTCCCCTAGCGTCCTAGCGAATATATAACCAAATTTGATAAAAAGGGCTCTCTTCCGGCCAAATCCCGAAAAAAAGTTAGCTATAGTTGCTGTAAAATCGTAAGGTTCCTATTTTCATCGAAAGACGGTTCCTTTTATTCTTGTTATTTTCAGTTCTGGTTGTCCACCGCTCCTTTCTATCTGGTCTGGGATGGGGCTGGCTGTCACGCAGTATGGTCCCTTTCGATCAGCTTTCACATTCGAACGCAGTTTTTCTGTGATGCGAAGTTGCAAGGTAGGAAATTTATTTTCATTATTTTACCTATTTGTATGCTGTTTGCTGTCGTTTTCTTCAGTTTTCTTTCAGGTGCCCTGGCCTTAGTATTCTCAGTAAACTGGTAAATTTCTCACGGCCGTAAAATCTAGCCGTTTCAAATAAGATTCATTTCGCTCATAAAAGAATAATTCAAAACTCAATAGATCAGGGAGAGGCAGAGGAGTAATTTGACTAGCTCAAGGCGTATATCGACAAAAGCGTTGGTTTTTGGTTTCGCCGAAGTACAACGAAGTACGCCGAGTCTCTCAGGCACCTAGGTTGTCCTAACGAACCCAGCGAGCACGAAGTTTTTTCTAAACTATGTCGACTTATTGTAATATAATCGACTGTTTACAGATACTAGACTCCGTGGGAATGCCGAGGCTGGGTCAACCACACAACTACACTTTTTCGTGGATTCGTAATCTTTCTCGAGGTGAGAACTCTAGTTTGGTTCTTTTTTTACTATCGAACTATTTCCGGTAATCGTTACTATAGAATTCGAACGGGGGCACAGAGGCTCGTATTGTAGATAAACTTCTAAAGAGTGGCTGGTTTCCCAGTTTCAGTTTTTTTTCCTTGTCTAAATGATTCAATCGCACGGAGGTATATTTCATAAAGTACTACTCTGGAGAATTCGACTAACTTCATGAAAAACCATCAATTTGACATTTGAAATAGAAACAACGAACTTCTTGTGAAAATAAAAGGCTATTCTACAAAGTGTTGTTACCTCTCATATTACCGCCCCAACAGTCGTATCAGCAATCAGCAACGCCTGACTAAGACTATTCATCAACCCTTGTAATGAGCGTCTATTTTACAAAAAAGAGTGTTTTCTGTTATAGATTTGAGAAAATTCATGAGTTTTCATCAATAATAGGGCAACTATTCCAATTTATCAGAATGGGCCCGTTCCGTGAATTATTCTGGTTATCTGGAAAACATTACCTTAGTATGCTCTTGTTGCCAGAGAATTTGAATATCTAGGTTTTTTGACGAATATGGGGAAATTTCGGATCATTTATATCCGCATGTTTGCGTTCTTGAGAAAGTATTACTAGTTTTTTTTTTGCGCAAAACTATGGAATTGATCGACTCTAGCAATGGGTTCTTCATCCTAAATGATCCAGTATAATATAATTCACTAATATACCTTATTATCTCTCTTCTAGGACAATGTTTTGGTGGGACTGTCTGCCACGCCATCTGACCAGACCGCTGCTAACTCGTAAGGTAGGAATGCATTTTCATTACTTTCATGTTAGCGAAGAAATATCTTTACAGTTTACTGAGTTCAGCACAACGCAACGCACACTGATCTTTGAGGGGTGGTCAATGAGCAACACGTTTTTTTCGACTGGGGTACGCAAATTTTGCAGAAAAGGTACCCGTTCTCAATTTTTTTTGCATTCTCGGTCAAAGCTTCCAAATATTGTCAGTACTCTAGTCATCAATTGATCAGAATCAGTTCACCAGCTTTTCCTTGAATTAGTGCTAATAACGTTTCAAACCATACTGTTTTCAGGAATAAGTTGCTCGGCTGAATGAAAAATACTACTTCTACATATAAAACTTCTGCCTCCTGGTGACTAGTGTGGAAATTCACCTCTGATGGACAGCCGGGATTGAATCTTTTTCATTTCTTGATATTATAGTCTCCAGTGAAAATTACTGTGTAAAACATGATTTTTAGGAGTACTAATTTATGTTTTATAGATATACTTTGTAGAAAGATAATGTGGTTCCAAAAGAGTTCATTTTTACTAATTTGTAACGTATATAATGTTTGGTGATGATGGTTATTTTTGTTTCTGTGTCATTGTCTGATATATTGGGAATATAAACATATCGGTACCTATTCTTGAACACATATCTTACTGATTCCCAACTAAAAATCCGCAAAGTGAAAGGTTACACGAGTTTATCTATAAGGCAGCGGATCATTCGTATAGACGTCTATTTCCAGAAATTGACCAAATCTTAGTTGTAGTTTGATCGATGCACACCACCGGCATCATACTACCAACTCTGCGGAATACACAGTATAAGCTTGTTTTGGAGAAAGCCAATTCTTTAGGGGTTCTTTGCGACTCGTGGCTCATTGTAAAAAAAAAAGATAAATTGATAAATTGAACGCATGTTTCTGATACATTCTAATATTTCGTCAAAAAAGGTAGACTATTCACTTTTGTTTACCATGTATCAATTAGAATACGTGCGCCCTTGTTAGACGACATTTTACCGCGCCACGCGACAACTTTTGCCGCGCGGCGCGGCGAAAGCTGGCGGGTAAAGTTCAGGAGTTTGCGCTATAACTCTGAAATTACCGTGTTTTGAGGAATACAAGTTACATATTCGTAATCTTCGTATTCGGTTCCAAATATGAAATTTTCCTACTAGTCCTCCTTTAAGCACGGTATGAACGCTTCCCAAACGAGCCACGATTTCATTTCCCTGGTTTTGCGGCTGACCATCATTATTGGCGCGTTGCCAGTTTGGCCCGCACAAATCAAATGGATCACTGGTCTCGGCGCGCTAGCCAAGAATCGATGTACAGAAGCCTTGATTTGCATATCACTGATTTAAATTTTAACTGTTATCGTGCTCTATTAGCAATTACCGCAACGCGTATGTTGTACGGAGCGGTTTTAGATTATTCCATTTTTTGCGTTGGGCCGTTCCCTATTAGCGTTCATACCGTGTAAGATATACATTATGTTCCTGATTTGGTGGCTTTGAGTCTTTGAGAGCGTACAAAAATGATTATCGATCGCGCTACATGTTGCCGTAGCTGTTTCTTAACTTGACGTAATAGGGAATCAATTTCAATGCGACTAATGAAAACCTTCAACTTCAATAATAACCACGTATTTGCGGTATTTGCTTCCATTTTCTATTATCAATTTTATGATTATATGCAAATTGAATGACTCATATTTCTCAGCGTTACGTGACTAGTAAAACTAATCTGATAACTCGTGATAAAACATAACCAAACACTCGCATGATTCAAACTGTCAAAAAGCAGTAGGTTACTTTGTTATCGGCTTAAAACGAAATGTCACCGGATGCTAATTCGAGTTTTTGCACGAAATACCTATTCCATGACAAGCATAGGAATAGGAAACATGAAATGGAGCCACACCCCACACTGGAAAAAACCAATTTTCTGCGAACGATGAGACATGGAAAAACACATTTTTCACTATATTCATATATTATTTTTCTCGAACGTTTCGATGCCTACAACACCTTTACACGGAATTCAGTGACAAGAGAGAGAAAAAGCTTGCATTATATTGTAAGGAAGCTCATTTTTCTTCGAAACAATGAAAACTAATGCGACAAACCTGTTCCACATGCGTTCCGGGTGCTCTGTGGAGTGCATTCTTCTGTTTCTTGAGCAGTTCCTTGATCGGCTGTCTGATCATTTCGCCGACCACCGGCACACGTGCCAGCAGGTTCACGACAGACTCCACGTGGTGTTCACTGAAGGCCACGATCACGAACAGCATCTGCAACTCATCGTTGCTCTGATAATTTTTCACGAGAACAAGCAAGGTCTGACTACTTTTATATACCATTCTTGACCATTACCTATAGATGCAAATATGAACTTCTTATTTTTAACCTTTTTTAATAACCATCACGTTAATTAATCACATATACATCGTTTAAAACCTGCTCCCCGCTGCTAAATAAATTAACATCTGTTCTATAAAAACCTACTAGCTACTAACTAACTAATCATCAATTTCCTCAAACATAAACGTTCGTCAGCTTTCATTGCATGTCTCCTATGTTTTACTCATTCTCTGCCCTCTACCCCTTAACAAATCTCTGCGCGTCTCATTATTGGGGCGGAAATAATGAAAAGAGTAATAATGTGCGGGCGGCGCACGCAACACCTAGTCCTAACGCATCATCTTGTCATTATTCGTGGTCTCGCAATGTGCTCAATAGAAAACCCATCTTCGCACTGGCAAAGTATGTGTTTTCCTTTCAAGCACGGAGCCAGGCGGGGGATTAGCAAATTGTAAATAGCTAGGAAGACAAGGGTCAGAGGAACAAGGCACTGATATTGTAAACTGCTAAATATGCACGTGCTTAGTGCCAGACTTGAAGCCGCCGACCCCTGTCTTCATTTCAACCTGTGACCCGCCCCACAGTACAAAAACCCCCCACTTGTCGGCTAATATTTCAACTGAAAAAGAGATACAATCTCCAAGTTGGGTGAGAGGGTGAGGGTATTGAAGCCGGGACCCCTAACACTCGCATATTTCAAGCCGCAAAACTCTCGCCCAGTACGGGCCACGCTGCTCAATTCAGCGGCTGAAATTAATACGAACGCATAGTCGTCCATCAGCATCACAACCAATTGAACCCAAACCCCCCAAACAACCGTAACCTACGACTATCTTGCGAAAAATAGCCCGTTTTCCAATGATAACACGTGTAATTTCATGAATTAAATTACTAAAAACATCATTGTCGAAACGGTACCCTTACAGCCCTAAGCCCTTACTTGAAGATGTAACCCCCCCCCCTAAACTATGCTCATATTTCATGTTTCATTGCCGGCCATCAACCATCGTTTTCGGAAATGAAAACTGATTACCAGAGAAGTACTGTGACAAAAACTATTGTCATACCTGAACATGCATCTTCACAATTGCTTTTCCGATCAGAGTGGCTCCAAAGAACGACCAGAATGGAACCAAGAAGTGACCACATGTGATACCTAGAAGTGTCGAAAACTCAACAAATGGTAGAATGGTACACAGATCCTCTTCACTAGTCATTCAGAAAACTAACTTTCTGCACAAAGTTCACAATGGTGGAAGCATTTTCGAAAATTTAAGATAAATTAGGAGCCGTTTGCTAGAAAACGCTGCTTTCAAAATGAAGTGTCACATGTCATTTGTCATAAGACCTTCTTTGGATGCTCATGCTACGATCACTACCACTCTTTTACTCGCAGCATATGATGTGAGTAAATGGGCTTCTGGTAACATGGTAACCAAACCTTTTTCCGGTTACCTCAGTAAAACTAAAAACGGTTGTATTTGTGGAATTGGTTCATGATGTAACATACCGGCCAGATCGAACAGGGGGTTGGGAATGGAGGCGAATAGAAGAATTCCGGGAAACCCAACCGAGGAGATGAATCGCTCGGCCAACGCTTTTCCACGCTCCATCAGTGACTGAAATGTTTACTTCTCATGATTTTGCATTAGTTGCATCAAAAATAGTCATATTAGTAACAAGTCCTTAAATTCAAATTCCTTAAGTTTAAATTGTTTAGCTATGAAGCCAGTGGCCGTATATTGTAAGCTCAAATAGCCGGATAACCGATTTTAGCCAAATTCAAACAGCGTTTCAAATAGAACTCTTTGATTTGTTCCGAAAATTAATTTGTTTGTGTGTGAAACTGCGCGTAATTAGCCAAAAACATCTAATGACCGTATTTATTATTAATCAGGACTTGGTTATGAAACTTTCGTTCAAATCCGGAATTCGGCTATTTGAGCAAAATACGGCCACGGGGTTGCCGAAAGTATGAGTATAACATTGAAAGACGGTATTATGGCAAGGGGGAACCCAGACGTGATTCGCACAAGTGCGAAATATCCGGCCTGGAGGTAACTAACAAGTCAGTGAATATGAAAAGAATGGGAAGTATTAATTTTACAGTTCACAGGTCGAAACTTTTAACAGTGCTAAGGTGCAACCCACATGACTGAGAGGTCAGAGGTTATCAAAGAAAGTTACAGGTGCTCAGTGAAGGGACCAAAACCAATAACAGATCACAGGAAATAGAAATACATGAGAAGTAGTTACTGATCATACTTCACGAATGTCATCCGAGAACAAGTTCAAAACAGTTTGTAGATCACCTAGATTGCTAGCAGTCATAAACAAGTCGAAAAATCAGCATATTACATTTTTGATAAGTTTTGATATATGTTCGGAAACTATTTTGAACCATTTTCCCTCCAATACCTGCAAAGACCCAATTTTGAACGATTTGAACCAATTTATCCATGTTGATTGCACCTGTGCAGACATAATGTAAACATCACTTCCGAACCTTTTTAATGAATGGAAAGTTGGAAGGAAACAAAAATTGTATTTTCCGAATGAGAACAAACAAAAACAACCCACCATTTCAGCAGTCTCTCCCTTGTCGGCCCTCATCAACTCGAGAAACTCCTTGTATTCCTCATCGTCTGGCTCATTTCCACTCAATCTGTCAAATAATCAACATTCGAAAAATGAAAACAAACAAAAAACAATAGTAGCTTCAATTGAGCTTATCTAGAAAAGAGTATTTTCTCCGTGGCGACATGGCTGGAAAAGGGCCCATTGTTGTAGATTGTTGTGGCTAGTCGATCAAATTTATTGGTGTAAGCAATCACCATGCATCCCACAAACTAACCATAGGAAAGATAGTGTCGGTTCAAGGATTGGAAGAGTTTAACATCCCCCATTAAAAATGGAAAAGTTATGGGTTATAGGTCCCCTTTCGGTATTTTTTTAGCTATGCCGGAAATTTTGGAACAGTTATGGATTTGCCCACCCCACTTATATTAAAAGTTAGGGATCCCACAGCTAATCGGAGTATTGAACTTATGAACTAACCTCGCCGCCCGAGCCATGAAATACGGGGGAAGTTCGCCCAAAGCTGTGCCAGCACCCCACAACAACGATTCCACTCGTACCTGAAAATGTCAAGTAAAACTGCTGAAACTTCGTTAGTTACACGTGTAACTTTTCCTCCCGTGAAAATTCAGCATTTCTAACGCAACTGCCAATTAGCAGAAATGACCGGTTTGAGAAAATTTTGCCGAAAATATTAGAGTCACGTAATCCATAGCTAATAACTATTTACCAACCTAATCCTTCTTCTATTTCAGTTGAGTTGAATTACGGCATATCGGAATCAAATATATCCTAAAAAAACGAACGCACCTTCGAAACTATTTCCCACAGGGTGATAGCAATGCCCGAAGAACCGGAAGCGGAATTTCCGTTGGGACATACGATGCTGAAATGATTAAGGATTAAGGTCATTAAGGAATACCAAACACATGAACTACACTAAAAATAACGAAAGATATCAGTATTTCTTTAATCTCGACCGAATATTGAAGGGAACCCGCCTTGCGAGTTAAATACATGAAATGGAGAGGTTTGCATTGAAAAATGTCGAACTTCATAATTATAACTATTATCTGTAAAGGAACCCGTTCATGGAAATGTTTTAAATCTTACTTAGCCATGGCGGCCAAATTGTTCGAAGAAATTCGCTCTGGAATAACTGGCTTCCATTTTCGTTAGTGTGTAAAAGTCATGGTAAAAGTCGTATTTCTATAATCACACCACCAAGCACCAAGGCCTGTTCTGACATAGATAGAGGGTCAAAAACAAATTAATGTGAAAGGTAGGGGTCGCGAGTTAAAAGCTGACAAACTTCGTACAAAATTAGCGCTGAATAAGCAAAAATAACAGTTTTTGGGGGTCGCGGCTTGAGAGCAATGGAGGGCTCGCGAGATTTCAAGACCATTGTGAGACACTTGGCGGTGTAGGTTTCTAATCTACAATCTTATTCGTTCCAAGTACAAACTACATATTAAACTACATTACTCACCTGTCAGGGTAGGGAGGTTCGGGGAAATCGAGACTATTGCATTCATAGGCAGCCAGGGTTACGGCGGCGATGTGAGGACCCTGTAAAATAATCATATTATGAATAAAAAACATAAAACGACTATAAATGAAAGTAAAAGTCAAATCGAGCAGTAAAACAAAAAAGTGAATGCAAGCAAGACAGTTTTAGAACGCAGGTACGGAAAATGGGGTTGTAGTGTTAGATGCCTCTCTATATCGAAAACCCGATCAACCCGGTCATGTCCAGAAAAGCCAGAAAAAATCGGAAAACATGTTCCTTTTTCGCCGAAAATGAGAAGAAATTAGGTCCACAGTCCACTTTTTATACAAAATCGCAAAATGTTACGTGTTTACACCAAAAAACGGACTCTTTTTTGTCAAATAGTCGAACCTTACTGGTTCAGCCTGTGCAATACTTAACTATCCCTCAGGCGGTTTACCAGTGTATCGCACCCATGTTTTCAATTTCAACATTCCGAAGTGACTAACACATGTTGCGCATTTTGGTGGGGAGTACCATAATGGCATTAGATTTAACCATAATTCTTACCAAATATATTAAAAAGGTGTGGAGACCAGATCCGAGACCAATAGAGCTGAGTACTCCTAACAACAGCCACCAGCCCCACCACGTGACTGTTTTCTCTGAAATCGAAAAAATTGAAAACCAAAAACTGAATGAAACGAAACTGAATGATTCATTTTACGTAAAACCAAAAGAAAGTCAAATTCTTGCGAAACGTACAGTGAACCAGGGAGATTTTGGCACTCGCTCCGACTAAGTTCAGAGTATGGTCGCAATGAAGCTATAATTTCTCTATTTAGTTACTGGTTATACATTTTGACTATTAGTTATACATTTACTATTTCGCTCTAGCGAAAAATGAACACTAAGCACACACCAATACGGTTGTCAGAAGTCCGAGTAGCCACAAAATATCGGAAAGCAGATTACTTTTTTTGCTTTTACTGTGGAAATTAGCCAATTCTTGATGGAAAAAATATGGAAATATGGAATTTCACGTTCTTTGAATCGGAAAATGGGTCCGTTTCTGTAGAATACTTGCAACTTACTGTAGTGTGACACCGAGTAGTCAGTAATGAGAGCCCAATGTAACTATATGAAACGCAAACTAACCTGCTTCGATAATGAAAGCTTGATGATTCCCGGGAGTCTTATACGCGTATAAAAATCCAGAGGCAGAAACGAAAAACAATAACAGCAAAACTTTGTGTTGCAGAAGTCTGAAACAAACAAAATTAATTATGATCTCGTGCACTTGAAAACAAAATGAAGAGTTTACGTAGAGGATTGAACCATGAGCCAGTAGCCAAACCACACTTTCGCTAATCGTATTGGTAAAACTCTGCGCACAAGGTCGATTTATCGAATACCGTCAATTAGCAGGAATAATCTCGGAGCAAATGCGAACGATTTCACGAATTTCAAGCGCATAGCTGGTTCGTTCATGAGAAATGTTCGGACCCAGCCCGATGTATATTCAAAAACACGACGCCGCTGTAGCTCAACGCAAGTAGTACGAAATATACGATCAGCAAACTACATAGGAATTTCGTGACCAGGGTTAAATCCGCAGTGAACCCGTAGTAAGGCGAACCCGTGGTAGATCCGCAGTAAACGTGCAGTAAACCCGCAGTAGATTCATAGTAAATCATTCAAAAATGGGTGTTTCGTTTGGAAATGCAATATTATAACTCAAAAACTGAAGGGATAAACGTATCGGAGATTATACAAATCAGTTTCGAGAAATAGAGCAGATAATTTTTTTGAAGTCTGACAGTCCAACTTTTTTCGATCGTTATGATGACTTCCTGGCAAGTGCATTTCTACAATATGAGTATTCAATCGTTTAAAATGGAACGCATTGACAATTTTATTTAGCAAATCATGATGGAAAACCATATAATGGAAATTTAATAATGGAAATTTAAAAGAAGAACTTTCATAGTTATGGCTCATAACTTCAATTTCTTTACCAAATCATGATTGTCCAAAAATTTGTTCCGATATCCTGATGTACAACTAATATTCATGCATATTGGAAAATTGAATGCATTTTCACCCTTAAAAACGGATTTTGAAAAAAAATATTTTCCGCCCTTACTTAAGTACGGACTTCTCCATCACTAGTCGTTGAGGTTTGAGTTCATTTCGGTTCAATTACCCAAGTTTGAGGTACTTTTCGAGAACAGATAGGTATCCTTGTTTCCTTTGATGTTGATAGGGTGCATGGAGCGCTCCTATTGCGTTAAATGAAACTATTTTTTGAAAAAGTATTATTTAAGATTATTTGTGGTAGATTTGCATATCAATTATTTTACTGCGCAGTTACTGCGGGTTTACTGCAGATATACTGCCGATTTACCCCTGGTAGTACCGCGGTACTACCAGCGGTAAATCGGCAGTCAAACCGGGGTAGAACTGCAGTAACTTTGCTGTCAATTAGCAGTTTTTATTTCCCTGTGTAACATAACTTAACACAACTCCCTTGATTTCTACGTTTTAGATGATTTATTTTTTCAACTGGCTCGAAGACTAGCTGACGTTGAACTCACCCATGAAGGAATTCCATAGATAGAATCAAGAGTTCCCTAATAGCGTAATAGATTGTGGTGAATGGTCGTTGCCAGAGAACGATGTTGTCGCGTTCTATTCTATTCAACGTGTTCATAGACGGAGACGGCTTCAGACCAGACTTGGGGTGAGAGTTACCTCTGAAAACTGAATATTAGGAATTTTAAAACTACATACACGTTCATATTATGTCTCAAAATATCTAAGAATTTATTGTTTTCCTTCACACCCCGTATGCTTCACAATCCATGTTATGAACATGCAACATACATAAAGACCATTTTGGTTGAAACCAAGCGCTTAGATAGCCGATACGGTAGTTCATTGGCCATTGAAATATTTCACAATATGCATGAATAGAAATACATTGAAAATTGACTATACAACAATCAGTTGTACGAACGAAGGCCCCCATTAGGCGTTGAGAACAACTTGGAACTTGGGACACAACCACACAACAATGGCATTCTCTTCAGTTTTTTAACGTCAAATATATACAATCTTGGAAAAAATCAACTAACACTCCATTAGAAGGCTCCTTGAATTCCACAGATTTCGCCTTTTGTGAAACTAGCTTGGCATTGGGAGAAGCCTTCTTCTTCGCCTTTGTACCCATATCTGACACTGAAACACTCATAAATACATCGAAACACATTAAAACGCGTGGATGAATGAACTTTAATGATATAGTCAACAGTTAAAAAATAGATATATTTCTGAATTAATCGAATTTATTTAAAAACACGTAACGTTGGATAACATTTTGAGCGCCACGCGACAGTGTAAAATACGCCGGCTGGCAATTATTACCACCGTAAGCCAGGCTCAATTTAATAAAAATGGCAAAGGGTAATTACTACCGGAGTGTAAATACTACCGTCGTGTAATAACTACCGTTCTGCGGGTTTCTAGATTATTCCATCGATTTTTTTGAGTTTTTGTTGCTTCAAAGCTTTGTTTACATATTTTATCTTACTACAAACTTGTCAATAGTCATTATCTAATGTTTAACGAAAGAACTAGAACATATTTCCCAGTAAGGCTTTGATTGAACCATTTCGACTGTTTTAGTGATATTTGAGGTGGTTTTTTGAAACCAGAGTGGATATTATACCTCCTTCTTACTATATATCCGTCGTTTTCTGGCTTTCATCATCTAGAAATACCTTACGAATGATCTGTTCTTCAATCTTACACGAGTATTAGGAAACTCAGAATTTGTGAAATATCTTTTTAAGAATATTCGATGCTATGCACATCAACTGCACATTTTAACCCTCCTACGCTTCCATATTATTAGTGGACTGTCATATGTTTTCTATATAACTATATTCACACTTCATTATTCATACATGTTTGCTATTATTCGCCTTGGAATTATCCTAAATCGTTTCAGGATGAATCTTTGAAGTTTCACCAAGAAAAATCCGGTTCCAGGATCGGTTGAAGAGAATAAAATTTTAGGTCGGTTTTCATCATATTTATAGAAGAAATTCTTCTTTAGCTCAGATTGTGATAAAAAATATAACGATCTGTTTATATTACGCTAGTTCTCCACATTCTGAGCTGGAGCTACCTTATTTGGATCATATTTCTCGTTTTTGGAGTAGGTGCACTAATGATTATTCCAAAACCCAACCAATGTTTGCAGGTACTTGAAATTTGGTTTGGGTTTAACAATATGTGGTAAGAGAAACTCAATTCTGTATCCATGTTATCTAGTCTTTTCTAGAACTTGAGCTGCAGCAGCTCAAGTTGGACCAACTTTTCTAATTTTTCGTGTCAGTTCCCTCTAACGTATTTGAAAACCTTACAATAGCTGGGTAGATTCGATAAGATCTAGGTTAGAGGGTGTTAAGAGAAGTCTAGTGATGTATTTCATATGAGCTAGTCTTTTCTAGAACTTGAGCTGCAGCAGCCCAAGTTGGACCAACTTTTGTCATTTTTCGTGTCAGTTTCGTCTAACGTATCTGAAAACCTTACTATAGCTGGGTAGATTCGATTGGATCTAGGATAGAGGGTGGTAATAGAAGTCTAGTGATGTACTCCAAATGAGCTAATCTTTTCTAGAACTTGAGCTGCAGCAGCTCAAGTTGGACCAACTTTTGTCATTTTTTGTGTCAGTTTCGTCTAACGTATCTGAAAAACTTACAATAGCTGGGTAGATTCGATAAGATCTAGGATAGAGGATGTTAGGAGAGGTGTAGTTCTGTAATCCATATAAGCTAATCTTTTCTAGAACTTGAGTTGCAGCAGCCCAAGTTGGATCAACTTTTGTCATTTCTCGTGTCAGTTTCGTCTAACGTATTTCAAAAACTTACAATAGCTGGGTAGATTCGATTGGATCTAGGATAGAGGGTGGTAATAGAAGTCTAGTGATGTACTCCAAATGAGCTAGTCTTTTCTAGAACTTGAGCTGCAGCAGCTCAAGTTGGACCAACTTTTGTAATTTTTCGTGTCAGTTTCCTCTAACGTATTTGAAAACCTTACAATAGCTGGGTAGATTCGATAAGATCTAGGATAGAGGATGTTAGGAGAGGTGTAGTTCTGTAATCCATATAAGCTAATCTTTTCTAGAACTTGAGTTGCAGCAGCCCAAGTTGGATCAACTTTTGTCATTTTTCGTGTCAGTTTCGTCTAACGTATTTCAAAAACTTACAATAGCTGGGTAGATTCGATTGGATCTAGGATAGAGGGTGGTAATAGAAGTCTAGTGATGTACTCCAAATGAGCTAATCTTTTCTAGAACTTGAGCTGCAGCAGCTCAAGTTGGACCAACTTTTGTCATTTTTTGTGTCAGTTTCGTCTAACGTATCTGAAAAACTTACAATAGCTGGGTAGATTCGATAAGATCTAGGATAGAGGATGTTAGGAGAGGTGTAGTTCTGTAATCCATATAAGCTAATCTTTTCTAGAACTTGAGTTGCAGCAGCCCAAGTTGGATCAACTTTTGTCATTTTTCGTGTCAGTTTCGTCTAACGTATTTCAAAAACTTACAATAGCTGGGTAGATTCGATTGGATCTAGGATAGAGGGTGGTAATAGAAGTCTAGTGATGTACTCCAAATGAGCTAATCTTTTCTAGAACTTGAGCTGCAGCAGCTCAAGTTGGACCAACTTTTGTCATTTTTTGTGTCAGTTTCGTCTAACGTATCTGAAAAACTTACAATAGCTGGGTAGATTCGATAAGATCTAGGATAGAGGATGTTAGGAGAGGTGTAGTTCTGTAATCCATATAAGCTAATCTTTTCTAGAACTCGAGCTGCAGCAGCCCAAGTTGGACCAACTTTTGTCATTTTTCGTGTCAGTTTCGTCTAACGTATTTCAAAAACTTACAATAGCTGGGTAGATTCGATT
This sequence comes from Litoditis marina, assembly GCA_964036275.1. Taxonomy (NCBI): domain Eukaryota; kingdom Metazoa; phylum Nematoda; class Chromadorea; order Rhabditida; family Rhabditidae; genus Litoditis; species Litoditis marina. The sequence goes on along the minus strand of OZ038435.1, from coordinate 1,767,020 downwards.
AGATCTGGGATTGAGGGAGTCAATAGAATTCTAGTTCTGTAATACATATCACCTAGAGTCAGTTCGTATGATAATATTTCACAAACTGACAAACCATAGCAGAAGATTACTCCATCATAGGATGAAGGACAATAAGATAAATTAGTAATATTAGTATTTTTCTTCATATCCGCTAGTGTTACCTAGAACGTGAGCTGTAGCAGTTCAAACTGAACCCCCTTTGGTCACTTTGGGAGTCAATTTAGTGGATACTGTTTCGGAAATATTTGAAGGTTAGGTAAACGGAAATAGGTAGAATATAAGAAGTATCATGGAAAATTGGTAGCTATGTATATCAATATGCTGTGAGCTGATGCAGTTCAATTCGAAACAAGTGTGTCAGTTGTTTTAGTCAGCTTGGTGAAGATTGTCTGCCAACTGATTACAGTTGGTTTCAACAATCTTGATTAGATCACAAAATAGCAGGATATGTATACATATATCAGTATTTCCATCTCTTTCTCTCCCTCTCTCTCCCAGGTCTCTACAACTTGAGCTGCACCAGTCTTGGCAGTTATCTCAAATAGAACATGTCTTCATCTGGCGGCGTAGCAATCCCTCAGAAATCTCATGAGATACCTCATGAGCTATTGGCACGAACATCTCATGAGATTCTACTGATTGCTATGCTACAACATAGACAGTTCAGATGTAGCTCAAGAGGTGTCTCATGAGAAACTCGTATGAACTTCTCATGAGGCTGGAGGGAATGCTACGCCGCCTGCTTCTACTATCTGCAAATATGAGAACAGTCCCAGATTCAAATGAATCTTCTAGGCTGTCAACACCGCTGAGTGGCTCTGGGTATAAACTACTTCAAACTAAATTCACCCCACCTCCCTCTCCTTGTTTCAACTTTCACACCATATCTAACCGGTTTTAGTATTAGGGAACCTGTTTTTCAGGTTGCGAGAGTGGGGATTCCAATCGGAGCATTCATACCTGATTTTAGGTTCAGATCAGGTTGAATTTCAGGTCACCTAGGTAATCTGAAAAAGTTACCGAGAATGGTGAGGTTACCTGAAAACCCGTGTAGTCGTAGAATAGACCACAACTTGCCCAAAACACTACAATATGGCTATGTATAGTCGATTCATCTCACCATACTGTTTTTTTTTTCAGGCAGATGATCTTCTTACTACCAGATCCGATAGAACAGATGAGAACATTGACAGAGAAAGTGTGTTACTTAATTGTCATTTACTGCTATATAAATGTGTACACGGCATGAAAAACGAAATGTACTGAATAATCATATTTATATATATATACATTGAATTTTCAATATAAACAAACAAGTAAATGTTTTGAAAGAGCGATCGAACGAAACGCTGTCGGCTCCAATGGAAATCCGCTGGCGTTCTGAAAGAGAAAGTAAATTTTTTCCAAGAACTAGACTAGTATGCATATTGAAATATTTTGGCATACATTTCATGCCCCCAGAAGTGAAGTCCGGCAATAAAATAGAATAATTGAACTGGTAACCTTCTATTTGGAAGATTGGAATTTATGTTAGGTGATAGGATCAGGGGACAATGAACTACTTAAACGGGATTGTGTTAATGTTTTGAACTCTCGGAACATTCAGATTTAGAGAATGAAATAAAATAGCTATAGTTTGCCAGTCTTTGAAATATCATCATACAAACCGAGGCTCAAAATGACAAAAAGTTTAGACGAAACTGACACGAAAAATGACAAAAGTTGATCCAACTTGGGCTGCTGCAACTCAAGTTCTAGAAAAGATTAGCTTATATGGATTACAGAACTACACCTCTCCTAACATCCTCTATCCTAGATCTTATCGAATCTACCCAGCTATTGTAAGTTTTTGAAATACGATAGACGAAACTAACACGAAAAATGACAAAAGTTGGTCCAACTTGGGCTGCTGCAGCTCAAGTTCTAGAAAAGACTAGCTCATATGGAGTACATCACTAGACTTCTGTGACCACCCTCTATCCTAGATCCAATCGAATCTACCCAGCTATTGTAAGTTTTTGAAATACGTTAGACGAAACTGACACGAGAAATGACAAAAGTTGATCCAACTTGGGCTGCTGCAACTCAAGTTCTAGAAAAGATTAGCTTATATGGATTACAGAACTACACCTCTCCTAACATCCTCTATCCTAGATCTTATCGAATCTACCCAGCTATTGTAAGGTTTTCAGATACGTTAGACGAAACTGACACGAAAAATGACAAAAGTTGGTCCAACTTGGGCTGCTGCAGCTCAAGTTCTAGAAAAGACTAGCTCATTTGGAGTACATCACTAGACTTCTCTTAACACCCTCTAACCTAGATCCTATCGAATATACCCAGCTATTGTAAGGTTTTCAAATACGTTAGAGGAAACTGACACGAAAAATTACAAAAGTTGGTCCAACTTGAGCTGCTGCAGCTCAAGTTCTAGAAAAGACTAGCTCATTTGGAGTACATCACTAGACTTCTATTACCACCCTCTATCCTAGATCCAATCGAATCTACCCAGCTATTGTAAGTTTTTGAAATACGTTAGACGAAACTAACACGAAAAATGACAAAAGTTGGTCCAACTTGAGCTGCTGCAGCTCAAGTTCTAGAAAAGACTAGCTCATTTGGAGTACATCACTAGACTTCTATTACCACCTTCTATCCTAGATCCAATCGAATCTACCCAGCTATTTTAAGTTTTTGAAATACGTTAGACGAAACTAACACGAAAAATGACAAAAGTTGGTCCAACTTGGGCTGCTGCAGCTCAAGTTCTAGAAAAGACTAGCTCATATGGAGTACATCACTAGACTTCTGTGACCACCCTCTATCCTAGATCCAATCGAATCTACCCAGCTATTGTAAGTTTTTGAAATACGTTAGACGAAACTGACACGAGAAATGACAAAAGTTGATCCAACTTGGGCTGCTGCAACTCAAGTTCTAGAAAAGATTAGCTTATATGGATTATAGAACTACACCTCTCCTAACATCCTCTATCCTAGATCTTATCGAATCTACCCAGCTATAGTAAGGTTTTCAGATACGTTAGACGAAACTGACACGAAAAATGACAAAAGTTGGTCCAACTTGGGCTGCTGCAGCTCAAGTTCTAGAAAAGACTAGCTCATATGAAATACATCACTAGACTTCTCTTAACACCCTCTAACCTAGATCTTATCGAATCTACCCAGCTATTGTAAGGTTTTCAAATACGTTAGAGGGAACTGACACGAAAAATTAGAAAAGTTGGTCCAACTTGAGCTGCTGCAGCTCAAGTTCTAGAAAAGACTAGCTCATATGGAGTACATCACTAGACTTCTGTGACCACCCTCTATCCTAGATCCAATCGAATCTACCCAGCTATTGTAAGTTTTTGAAATACGTTAGACGAAACTGACACGAGAAATGACAAAAGTTGATCCAACTTGGGCTGCTGCAACTCAAGTTCTAGAAAAGATTAGCTTATATGGATTACAGAACTACACCTCTCCTAACATCCTCTATCCTAGATCTTATCGAATCTACCCAGCTATTGTAAGGTTTTCAGATACGTTAGACGAAACTGACACGAAAAATGACAAAAGTTGGTCCAACTTGGGCTGCTGCAGCTCAAGTTCTAGAAAAGACTAGCTCATTTGGAGTACATCACTAGACTTCTCTTAACACCCTCTAACCTAGATCCTATCGAATATACCCAGCTATTGTAAGGTTTTCAAATACGTTAGAGGAAACTGACACGAAAAATTACAAAAGTTGGTCCAACTTGAGCTGCTGCAGCTCAAGTTCTAGAAAAGACTAGCTCATTTGGAGTACATCACTAGACTTCTATTACCACCCTCTATCCTAGATCCAATCGAATCTACCCAGCTATTGTAAGTTTTTGAAATACGTTAGACGAAACTAACACGAAAAATGACAAAAGTTGGTCCAACTTGAGCTGCTGCAGCTCAAGTTCTAGAAAAGACTAGCTCATTTGGAGTACATCACTAGACTTCTATTACCACCTTCTATCCTAGATCCAATCGAATCTACCCAGCTATTTTAAGTTTTTGAAATACGTTAGACGAAACTAACACGAAAAATGACAAAAGTTGGTCCAACTTGGGCTGCTGCAGCTCAAGTTCTAGAAAAGACTAGCTCATATGGAGTACATCACTAGACTTCTGTGACCACCCTCTATCCTAGATCCAATCGAATCTACCCAGCTATTGTAAGTTTTTGAAATACGTTAGACGAAACTGACACGAGAAATGACAAAAGTTGATCCAACTTGGGCTGCTGCAACTCAAGTTCTAGAAAAGATTAGCTTATATGGATTATAGAACTACACCTCTCCTAACATCCTCTATCCTAGATCTTATCGAATCTACCCAGCTATAGTAAGGTTTTCAGATACGTTAGACGAAACTGACACGAAAAATGACAAAAGTTGGTCCAACTTGGGCTGCTGCAGCTCAAGTTCTAGAAAAGACTAGCTCATATGAAATACATCACTAGACTTCTCTTAACACCCTCTAACCTAGATCTTATCGAATCTACCCAGCTATTGTAAGGTTTTCAAATACGTTAGAGGGAACTGACACGAAAAATTAGAAAAGTTGGTCCAACTTGAGCTGCTGCAGCTCAAGTTCTAGAAAAGACTAGATAACATGGATACAGAATTGAGTTTCTCTTACCACATATTGTTAAACCCAAACCAAATTTCAAGTACCTGCAAACATTGGTTGGGTTTTGGAATAATCATTAGTGCACCTACTCCAAAAACGAGAAATATGATCCAAATAAGGTAGCTCCAGCTCAGAATGTGGAGAACTAGCGTAATAGAAACAGATCGTTATATTTTTTATCACAATCTGAGCTAAAGAAGAATTTCTATAAATATGATGAAAACCGACCTAAAATTTTATTCTCTTCAACCGATCCTGGAACCGGATTTTTCTTGGTGAAACTTCAAAGATTCATCCTGAAACGATTTAGGATAATTCCAAGGCGAATAATAGCAAACATGTATGAATAATGAAGTGTGAACATAGTTATATAGAAAACATATGACAGTCCACTAATAATATGGAAGTGTAGGAGGGTTAAAATGTGCAGTTGATGTGCATAGCATCGAATATTCTTAAAAAGATATTTCACAAATTCTGAGTTTCCTAATACTCGTGTAAGATTGAAGAACAGATCATTCGTAAGGTATTTCTAGATGATGAAAGCCAGAAAACGACGGATATATAGTAAGAAGGAGGTATAATATCCACTCTGGTTTCAAAAAACCACCTCAAATATCACTAAAACAGTCGAAATGGTTCAATCAAAGCCTTACTGGGAAATATGTTCTAGTTCTTTCGTTAAACATTAGATAATGACTATTGACAAGTTTGTAGTAAGATAAAATATGTAAACAAAGCTTTGAAGCAACAAAAACTCAAAAAAATCGATGGAATAATCTAGAAACCCGCCGAACGGTAGTTATTACACGACGGTAGTATTTACACTCCGGTAGTAATTACCCTTTGCCATAAAAATCTGAATTTTCAAAAAACTTTATGTTGCTAATAATCGTGTCGACAGGCTAGGAAATGAACCCATATCACACCAATATTCAACTCAGACTTTGCTACACCTTTCGAATGTGCTCAATGCGAGTGAGAGCAGTAAACGAATCAGTTACAACTTAAAACGTGAAATCACTCGTATCAATTGTGTTTCAGGATTCATATTTTCTAAGAACATGGAATACTATGGAATACCCGAATCACATGAACAAAATTCGTTACCATGTAACAATAGGGTTCACAATTGTTAACGTTTCTTCCGTTCAACATTACTATATGGTCTAAACGTGGTCGAAACTGATAGGCTGCTGCATACATGATTATTCATCTAAAATAGGACCGAGCTAACCTTCATTGTTCAGCGACACCATAGTTGTCGTTGTGGTCAATGGGGTGACTAATCCTTCTCAGAAACTTGTTTAGAATGAGAACCACGTCACTCTTCTTAGTGATTATATGAACTTCTATAATAAAAGTCAACTGAACATTGAACACTGGAGCACACATGAAAACTCTAGGAAGATAGAGATACACGTCAATAAACAACTATGACCGCCAAATCTACTGAATGAGATCAAGTTTGTTGCGTAAAGGGCAGAACATGTAAAAAATGTATGAATCACAGAAAACTTTGTAGGTAAGTAAAACTCCAAGTACGTACAGAATTGTCGTGAAGTATAAGTGTAAGCAAAACGGAAGAAAACTACTACTAAACTTGTAGGGTTCGCTCTAAGTTGACTAACTCCAGTACAATGTTGAAACTTCCAAGTAGCATCTTGTCATACAAGGTTGGTATTATGTTGATAAAGTGTCTCAAAAATGCATTGTAGGCCTCAAAAGGCAATGAATCTTTAACCAAGTAGGTGTTGGAATTGGGTAAAACGTAGTATTCGAAACGATCAATGTGTTGATCGTGTCGGGATTGGCGACAACTTTCACTCGCCACGTTCAATGTTAGCCAATACCCGTATAGCGCCGTCGCAAAAAGTAATTACAGTGACAATAAATTAATCGAAAAGTCATTATTGTGGTGTCTCGCGAAGTCATAACAACAGATGAAACATTGAATCAGACAAAGAATCGATCAAATCATTGCTGTTTCTCACATTCATGTTTGATCTACTTCAAAAAAATTACAGTTTTAGTAGTATCACATACAAACCAATATATGTGAAAATCTGGTTAGCTGATTTCCATACAGAAAAGAAACTGTTTGCTCGAACTACTAAACTTTTCATTCTAGAGTTTTCACAAGTAAAACCAGTCCACCGAGTATGCACTCTATAATGTTCTCAAAGTGCATGCTTTCTTTTCTTAGTACTCAGTGTAATTTATAATTTGTGCGAATGCGGGATTTTATATGAAAAATCAATGATCTCAAAAGGTGGGCAAAAGATTGGTTGTCTGTTCAAAAAGTTTGGGTGATAAAGAAAATTGCTCATACATTTTGAATTTCAATATATATCAAGATAATGTAGCAGTTTCCCATTTATACATTTCATAGTTGGTTACATTCTACAGTATCGAAAGTGTGAACTATACTTGGCAAATCGATCTGGTCAACATCACAAAGTACATCTAAAAGTGTAGTAAAGTATGAGAAATCACAAGTTTAGCTCAAAAAATGTCTCGATCAGCTGATATCGCGGGCTCGTTTCTCAAAGTATAACGACCATGATCCTATCCCTCTCTCAATCTAATTGCCAAAAAGATAAACGAAAAAATCTTGAGATGATCGCATTAGGTATTTTCTCATATTCAGCACAACTATAGTTCAGCACAACTATAGTAGAAGCACACAAAACTGAGTCAGACGTTTACAGTGGAAGTAAAAACCGTTCCCAGTATACATCACCCTAATATTACAGATCTCATTTAGGTAAGAAAGAACGGTAAAGTGCGGGTTTTTTGGTTTACTATCGTCGTTTTTCTCCAGCACCTCAAACAAAGAGTTTTGAGTTTTGAGGGAGTCACCGAACCTCCGTTGTAGTGTGATCTCGATACACGCTATAATTTACAAAAAACTACCGAATATCGACAGGATCAAACTTTGAACACGTTGGGATCAGGTAGCATACACCGTATAGCCTTGCTTTACGGTATCGAACCATATAAAAGTACATATTTTGACCATGACATGTATAACTTGCCATGGTGGAATAATGTGTTGGATTTGCAAAAATTGTTTTTTTGCTCCGTTATGTTGGTGGATTGTAGCTTGATTCCGGAGGCATAAAATCAAAACTGTTGTGTTCAACAGATACAACTCAGACTTGGTTACTTCATACCCATACTAACATTTCAAATACAAATTTTCAAAGTTTCTGAGCAGCATAAATTCAAAGAATAGTCGATTTGAAGACGGTCAATTGTGATGGATGAAAAGGTTAACAATGGTTGGTCCAGTTCCAAGTAACTGGAGATTTCGAACATGTGACGGCGGGCCAGCCGCAGAAAGATCAATTTATCTATGTACTAAGAATCACGCCACTCATACTTTTCTATTCTCGCAATCTGTCAGCAAAACATGTTTATTTCATCTATAATTCGCGATGGATAACACTGACTTATGCTAATTCCTATTTATAGTGCTGGCCAAATTTATACAGCCACGTAAGTTGCAAGCATCAAAGTTATCATACGTTGTAAATTAACGTGCACAGTTGTATTTCGTCACATTTTACCTTTCGATGAACATTCAAAAGTTCAAATAAGTGTTCTTCAGATCAGTTTTAGTTAGTGCCTTCAAATCTCGTCATTCTGAACTACGGATAGCCTTTCAAGTTTAAACACAGATTTTCAAAAAACTTCATTCAATCAGAAAAAAATAAATTACCCAGACACAGTGAAACGGCGTGAAAGAGCAGAAAAGGAACAAAAATGCTTCCCATCGGATAAAAATCATATGTGCACAGAAAATATGTGAAACAGAGGATAAGTTTGGGCCGCTAATATTGGAAAATGACTATATAACTACATTCAGCTAATTTCAGTGGAAAAATGAACAATCCAATCAATTTACATAGTTTCATCGTCCAAACATACTACAAAAAATTGGATTGCTCATTTCAGTCTCAAGCCGTCTCGCAAAAAACATAAGATAAGGTTCACACTGTTTCTCTCTCTTGTTTTCTGTGCAAGGTTTTTTCTACATGTTAGATAGCACGTGAGAGTGTGCAAATGAGAAGACGCAGAGTGAAAACCTCTCCAAGTTCTTACAATTCGGCCCATATTGTAACAGGTCAGAGTATTTTACCCTATGACAAAGGCATTACGCTTCACGTAGGAAGCTTCATAAACTAGAAAATTAGCTTGTAGGCGCCTTCGAAACTAACAAACTTGAACTAAGTTGGCAAGTTGACTGCGCTTATCTAGGGAGTAGACAGCAAACTACAATTTACGGAACACATCAGTCTACAAATTAGTTATTAGATACATAGAAGGAATGCATTTCAGTGGTGGTCCTGATAACGGCGCTAGAAAGCGGTTCCTACAGTATGAAAGCGTCCCGGGATTCAGGGATAGGGGGTATCAGGGTGGTTTCTAGTGGTACGCCCGGGTACGGGGTACGGGGCACAGTGTGCGGGATAAGAAAGTATGCTTATGTACAAATATGAGATTCTTAGTTGGCTTCCACGGCGTAGCTGTTCACTGTTCGGGATTTCAATTGGCCATCTTCCGAAACCTGCAAAATAGATGTTTTACAAAAACTTCAAGACTGCCTCAATAGGTCCTGATCATGACTCTTGACAGCGTAGGCCCGAACGCTACGTGCTACTTCAGTATTTGGAGATTGATTTCATACTTATCCGTGGGAATTATGATCTCCTGCTGTGTGCTAAGTTCACACTACAACTCTGACCATTTCTATGTGCCGATAGCCGGTTCACTAAAACACAGAGCAAAGTCATCGAAAAATCATATAACACTGTTTTTCGAAAACGATTCAGCACGTTAACGATTCTAATGTGATTTATGATGTTGACGTTAATAAACACAAATCTTTCATTTTTTAGATAATGTGTACCTCGACAACTTCTTCGGCCTCATTTTCCGTCTTTTTCGTGACAACTTTCTTTCCGTCGACCATTTTGGTGACGGTGGAAGTTTTCCGGACCAGCGGCGTCTTTCCGGGTTCTGCGGACGAGAAACGGATCACGGTCGAAAATTTGCTGAAATCGATCGTTTTATTGACTTTTCATTCCTAGAGGTAGATCTCAACTCAATTATTGCACTTTTCTACGCTTTAACACGAGAAAACATCTTTTTACTAATATGGTAAACGAACATTCAGTTTCCATACGGAAATAGTATTATTTGAGGATGAAATATTAAGGATTTGCTTTGAAAATGAAAGTAACAAAAATCTCAAGTAAATTTAAGAAAAACGAACCAGTCATTCTCGTTCTTGGCCGGCTTCTGGTCATCATAAAATATGTGTACTCTGCTTGACGGAAACCGGTGTTCTGCAATTTTCTCATTCAAAGTAGGTTGTGAATTTTACAAACCAATCGAACAACTGGAATATATGCTGTATAACGTGTATGTTGCCCTATTGCGCTGTGTTTGTAAATTGATTTCCGATGCTTTCCGGTTGAAATTCAAATTATGTTTGTATTCTGAAAATTCATTATATTTCCATTTTCATGCGGTTTTTATAAGTGGGTTTCCATTTCTATGTGGATCAGTGGATTAACTACAGATTATCGATAATCGTCTATAATAGTTCCATTCATGTACCCTACCTGTTCTGTCACTTTACAGAAGTCAAGCATAAAAACCATGTTTCGGGAAATAGGTGCACAAACATAAAGGTTTTGCTTTCTACTTATTTAACTTTTCTGTAACTAAACTTCACCCAAAGCTGTCTCAAGTGTACTTGACTACTGCAATGAGTGTAGGTCAAGTCAACGATTTCGAGCCAATGATGAATAATTCAAAGATATTTGGTTGAAACTAAATAGATTAATATGATTTTTTTGAAAAAGATAAACTCACTCTTGAATAGATATGAGTCGGACGGAAATGCGAAGGAGTCGTCGAAGAATACATCCTGTAATAACAACAGTTTGTTTATTTGCATAATTATAACAAATCATAGCATCATTAAACCTATCTTACAATAAGGTGTTCGCGTTAGTAGGTTTGTAGTTTGACCCAAGTAGTTCTGCTGTGTTCGCAAATCAGACCAGAACTAGACACTCTTATTTCAGAATGAACATAGTTTTGGGCTATAGGCGAAACATACCACTTCAATTCTTTTGCTCTATTCTTTCATACTTTGACTATATTTAATTAGAGTTTTCATTATCATTCGTAATTTTGTATTTGCCTTACCCATCTATCTCTTTCTTTGCATTGAAGATTCCCCCATGAATGCGAAAAAGCGTTCTCGTTGATTCATGCATTCACAACAATAGTTTCCACGAATGTCAATACGACTGAGCTTTTATCATCAAAAAACGATATGTGTAGCCGAAAAATTACTATTGTAGTATTACTGAGGCTTATTTGGAAGAAAGCTATACATGTTGCGCTTTCTATCGTGATATATAAACTATCAACCAAGAGTACCAGTAGATAGTATCAATCACTCGCGTGAAAACGCGTGATTGATATTTAGTCACGTGAAAAATTTGACGGATACCCTTTGTTTACTGGAATTCCGTTTTTCATTCATCCATTTCAAAAATAAACTCTCCGCAAACTCAAAAAGTACAATTTTTGTTGAAAACATTTAGACCGTGTTCTAACCTGAAATGGGTCCCGGTTCCCGAAGAACTCTCGAAAAATGTCGAAGGGCGAGCGAAAAATATCGTCGGAGTGGTGAAATGTCCGGTTGGTCCTTCGACTTCTGGCGTACGAGGGATTCTCCGAACGGTCCAAGTCCTTCCGCTTCTGGCCTGAAATTAAAAACATAAATTTTTGTGAAATTTGAATTTCACGTGTTTTCAGCACGTTCGCAAGAGACTTTAAACAAACGTCGTATGAGTTTTAGAGGCAAGACTCGTGTGAAACACTATATTACACTTCCAAACTCAAAACCGGAACACTTTCGTAGTTCTCTTATACAGTTCAATCACATATTTCTTTCGGTTTGTCTCTTAGATTCTCCATTAAATGAAAAACTGATGACGTATCCCAAGATTAGTGAAAAAGGTGTCGAGCAATAACCCTATTCATTTCCCATATGGAGCAGATGTGGTTTTTTGCACCTGGTAAACTCATTTCATGCTTTGATCTTGCCGCCACAGGTGATAACTTGGCCATTTGGGGATTTCACAATTATAGTTAACAGATGGTGTTTACTGATTGGAGTGATTGGTCAGGCAATCAACATCTGTCACTAAACTCAACACATGTACACACCTCCTGGATGTCAACTATTCAAATTTAGAGTTGACAGACGACTTTTGTGGTGGTTGTGGGAGAATTAAAAACAAGTAGTTTTCCGATGGTGTCAGGATTAGATAATGTGAGCAATGTATATTTAGTATGTAGTACCTTATACTCAATTTCACACGTGATGCAGGAAGTTTAAAATCACTCCAAGTGATGTGTGACCAAAAGGTGCATTATTAGAGTGTGTAGTACGTTCAAAACTAGCTATAAGGTTCAGTTTTCAACCCACGGTGGTGTACATTCAGAGGTGTCTGTGAAGTAGCTAAAGTACCTAAGCCTGAAGTGCCTAAAGTAGTGCTTTTTTCTTTGGCGTATGACGTGAATATGCGCGTTCAACGTTCTTATTTCGAATGTTGCGACCGTTTTTGAATCGGCCGTCGATAGGCAAACATCTTCGGCGGTGGTTCCGCTATCAGAACCAACAGATAGCGACCGGTTCCGGAAACGGAAGAACGCGCGGAAGAAGCAGGCAAAAAGAGGAAGCCGGCTGTACCGGAAAGGAATGCCGCGATCACAAAAACAATGGGAAAAAGCCTGTTGGCGGGAAGAAGAGGCGAACTCATGTGACGATTGTGTTATGTAAACAAAATGTTGACGATTTTGTTATGTAAACAAAATGTTAGCTAGATAGTAGAAAGCTAGTTTGGACCACCGTAACCCGAAGGAAAAAAACAGGTGTCTCACAATACTGGCGCAACTCGGCTTGACAACTTTCATCTCACCAACTTTCAACTGAATGTAAACGTTACAAGACGATCAAAAATGGGCACCACCTACTTTAATTTCCCAGCTAGGGTTTTTTGTCAGTGTCTAAGAGTCTAACACATCTCCTCGCTGACAAGATAGTTATTTAGATTTCGTCACAAAATTTCACAGTTCACGAAAATATGAAAACATGCCTTTCTAATGTTCTCAGTAAAATTAGTCTAGAAGTTTTTATCGTAGTAATTCTGGTTCCAGTGTTACATTCTGGTAGAACTTTGCACTCCGCCAACGTGTCTCGCTGAACTTTCCCAAGGACAAAATCGTCGCTGAGATTAAACCTCAACGGAAATAGTTTGAGCAAACAGTTTTCTTCACCTCAGATGCGTCTTAGAATTGGCTTTTTATCACCGTCTGGGTCATCATAATCTCCTCAGAGCACAAAAGGTCGAACGTATTCAATAAAATGAATCATTGATTTTATCTCTCGTAAGATTGTAAATCAGGAGTTTTTGTGCTAACGAGTGGGGGGGGGAGGGGGGTTACTCATTAACTCACTTCAAACTACAATCGAAAGCAAACTTTGTTTCTCGCTAATCGCAGATTACCGAACTATTTTAAATGTCATGCTAAAAGAACTAACACGGAGAACTTTTTAGAAGTTGCCGAAAACTACATAAAATGCTAAAATTCACGAAAAAGTATCTGAAACTAGTAAATCTGCCGCTCTCTTTCCCTTCTTAAGTAAATGAGAAGCAAACACTGACTGTCAGAGAGAATCTCGTAGGCTTGGGCGATTTTCTTGAATTTTTTCTCGGCTGCCTCCTTGTCCTTTTCTTCAGTATGCTTGTCTGGGTGCCACTTCAGAGCCAGCTTACGGTATCTGGAAGATAAATCAATCAATACGCATATTATGTACAAGCCCTTTCGTATGCAGCTAAAAGCAAATCTGAGCAACATTTGTGTTTTGACTCGCATACACTTGCACTGTTTGAACAGATGTTCGCACGCAAAAAATGTCAGAAAGCTTGCACTTTCAGTTTAGTCGTATGCTTGAGGTCGAAGACCAAAATTTTGAAAGATAGCACATACGTAAGACGTTCAAGCCATCATTTTCGTCAACTTCTTGAAAAATTTCAAGATCAATATAAATGTTCAGCTGTGCTAGCTACTTAATCATTGAAACTGTCAGTGGTTTTAGTCACATTACACGTGAGAACTACCCAATTCTGTCACTTCCAGTGATGGTATGACATGGTTGTTTAAAAAAATTAAATTTGCTGTGTTCCACAGTTCCGACATGGTCGTTGCTTTTCTCATTTCTAGAAAACGAAGTTTTTTATGTGTTCAACTCCAGACACTCCAGAAGTTTCAAGATTAGCCCCCCCCCTCAACTTCCCAACTAGGGCGGGATCATTGTTGTTTGTTTGTCATGTGAAGAGTGACGAATCGGACCCAAACACAGCCGCCGGCTATTTAGAACTGTCAATAGTCTTGACCATTACGAAACAGCTGTCCATAACCTTCAAGATGATAGAAACTGAAGATGTCGTAAGGTCCTGTCCGATTGACCACAGCAAAAATTTATAGCATAGAGAAAACAGAGCGTCGTTAGATCTCGACACTCGTCATATTTCACGAAACTCGACCGAGCAACAACGGGATCAAACTACAACACAGCGGGATAGAGCAACAGCAATAGCGTTTTATGCCAATGACTATAACTACTGTACTACTGAATTTTCTGGTTGGTATTGATTCCGCTAGCTGTCACTAATGATAAACTGTTGTTGTAATACGTGATACCTGAACCCGACTTCGAAACGCTGCCATGAGATGTAATAAATCTTTGGTGTAAAACTCTCTCGAAATTCTCAGCGTTCTCTGGCGCAATATAGTTTCAGTCCAATTTACAGCAATGATGAAAACATTAAACATTTTGCAGACATATGAAAAGCTACGAAAGAAGTGCATATTTTCAATTTCTAACGCATTTTTAACTGTTCAACTCAAACTGGAATTCTACTCAAATCTTCTGTACATACAGTAAAATACGATATCACTGCAAAAAAGAAAGTTACTCATATTTCATCATCTGAATGTTGTTCATTTTCTCATCACGACACCTCTTCTCCCTCGTTTGCAAACATGTTCATTGTCCAGTCAAACCGGGGGTCATTCGAAAGCGACCAACCATGCCCCTCAATTTCACTCCCAAAAGGGTTCACCATGGAATACACCAGTTTATATTTATTTAATTTAGTTCTTCTCTATCGACAAAAATCCATGCAGTGAATCGCAACACTGAACGCAAAACACGTTAAAGCACGTGAAACGTGAAGAAACGTAACATTATAGGTTGTTACTACAATTATGGAACCAAGAGTTCCCTAAGCCCAAGCCATACCGAATGTAACAACGAAACTGAAAAAGATACCTTCGAAAATTGAAGTTTTTTTATTTCTATGTTTTTTTTTTTACAAAATGAGTGTCACCGTAGATCCTATCCACCCCGCCGTTATCTCGCGGAAGTGTTCTCAAATTATTTCGATGACCGCTAAACCTGAACAGTGAGGACATCAATATGTCCAACTAACGACTATTACCGCTTTTTGCGGCTTTGCGGTGTTTTTAGGCGCACGTCTACCCAGCAAGGTCGCCTTGACCCATTTTAGGTGTCGAAAGAGAGTACTGAAATATGCCCTTTCTGACGGGTACAGCTAGAGGAGAGGGCAGATTGACAGATACAGTCCAGTGAATATTCTAATTGAAGTTTAAAAAATCGAACCGAATAAATCCAACTAACTGTCGGCGCGTATCAGTATTTCGCATTATCTTTCTCCTGTTCTTTAAAATTTAATAAACGTAACAAAAAATCGATAATCTCATGGAGAATACCCCGAGGCCCAATGATTTCCGCCCAGCCAATCTGTGTTTCGGGTAATCGAACTGTCCCACCACGCGTCAGCAAACCGGCTTATCACGCTATCGATTGGAAACTATAGACATTGATTGATGGACGCTAATCGAGGAAAAAAAGTTAATTACCCAAGTCCTGTCCCGAAATGTAGCGGATATCACACAAAACTATGAAATGCAGCGAAAATGAGAGAGGTAGAGGAAATAGCGTAATTTTGGTATGAAAAAGTTTTGGACAGTATAGTGTGTTGATTGATTATGTCATTTTTCATTATAAACATTATTAACTACAAATCGAACTAACTCAAACACGTTTCTATCTCTACTTATGCTCTTTCATGTACTATAATCATTTCAGTCCCCATTATGTAATACCCGGGAACAGGTTTAATGAAACAAGTACATCACTATGAACGGAGTTCGTCCTTTTGGAAGTTTATCGATGTGGAAATTTGTCTCATAAATGTGTATCAGATTATCAACAGTATTGGTTCCCCGATTATAAACTTCAACAAAACATAAACTTGAAAACGTTCTCTCTAAAGCGGATTTTATGGCTTTTACGAGTTCTGCTTAGACTAAGTGTATACCTATACTATTTCTCCACTCGCTTCGCGCATCTAATAATAATAATGCCGCAGCGACATTTCCGAGTATTTGTTTTATAATCTGCGTATTGACGGCGGTGGTCAGTAATGATGAATAGGCAAACAATACGGCCACTGAAACTATACGAGAGACACGCCGGCGGGTGTAATAGAATGCACGAATATTCAATAATTGTGGGAATTCGGGAATATAAAATATAATTTTAATAGTAGGAAAAACGTCATATGGCGACATTAAACAAATGTTTGAGAAGAATTGTTGGTGTATAATATATAATAATATGTGATGTGTATGGAAGAAAAATTTCAGCATGAAACGAATCAAATTTGAACTCGACATTCATCAAACTTTGAAAAAATTGAACTCACGCTTTCTTGATAGCCTGATCATCGGAGTTGGAGGGAATGCCCAGTGTCACGTACGGCGAGTCTTCTCGGGGAGCCATCTATAAAAATTATTAAATTAAGAAAGTTTTTTCCTGAACAAAGCTCATTGTAGATCTCTTTGAAACGTGAGAGAAAAACTCTAAAGCGTGAGAGAGAACGTTCTATGTACTCGTGGATTGCACAAGAGCGGCAAAGTACACATAAAGATAAACACATATGCATCATAAACAATAAATTATAACTATGAAGAGATAGAAACAGACGGAATAACATTCTAACATAATGCGGTAGAATTACCAGATAAGCTAAGGGGCGTGGCTTAGAAAGAGCTGTCAAAATAGGCCACGCCCTCTTTAGTGAGTGAGTGACCAGATATTTCTTGTAGTTTGATTTTGATAAACGCCATGATTCCCGAATTTGACTGAGGTGAGATCGAGTTTTTGATGAAAACAACTTTAATTCACAGATTAGAAAGTATAGAAAGGAAAATCCTGCTACTTACGGTGTTGTGAAACTGTTAGATGGATAAAAGTACTTGTGGTTGGTTATTTTTGTCTTTGAGAAAGTGTGATACATCGGTCAACCATTGTTGAACGACCCTTGTGATGGTTTCAATCTAATAATGAATCCGACCATGACAAATCCTTCTGAATCGGAAAGGAAAGGCATGATACAAATTAATATGTTTTTGAACTAAGGATGGTTAGATAAGTTACGGGAACCCTGTGTAAAACTTGAGGTTGAGTAACCTTCTCACCCAAGGAGAACGAAACATGTAAAAGCCATTATATAAGCATAGGTACTAGCATAAATGTTTATATGGTTTTGTAAACCTTCATTTGAATGAAAGTTCTATAACTAGTTACACACTTTTCGAATAGGACCATTTTTTGGCCTCGGAAAAACCGGAAGTTACGCAACGAGTTGATCAGATTAAATATTTCAGTTTTTCTGTCAAAGGAAACTTGTTTCTGTAAACCCCTGGTCGTGCAGGAAAATTCTACAAAAAGAAATGTCACTTCAAAAGTTGCTAGTCATTAACTGAGGGAAAAGGAACAATTACCTTAAATTTGTATTAGAATATTTCCAAATTGCCTAGTTGACACTAAAATATGATAACATATACTTCACTACTAATCGTTCAGTGCTAAAAAGGAGCTCTGAATGATTGCAATTATTGGTAATAGGGGACAATAATGGAAGACTGAACAGAATAGAGGTAATCAGCATTTCAACACGACAACAAACGTATCAATTTCACGAGCAAACAAAAACGCCATCCGTTTTTGCCTAGTGTGTTCGTCATTATTATTACAGCATCAAAATGCGATCTGTTTCATGTTATGGTTGTAAATAAATATCTGGGATTGTCACAGTGTGCTCTTGTTTTTTGCATACAACTAATTATTCATCAATTCAATGTTTCAGCAATTTTCTATATCAAAAAACGACAACCCGAGAAACAATCTCAACCAATACCAATATTCATTGTGTATGATGTGAAAAAGAAAAAAATCGAGATAAAATCCCAATCAGTACCGTTATCCAGAAAGGAAGAGTTCTAAGCTGTGGCTCGAAAGCATTAAAAACCGAAAATACGCTTATCTTCCGATATTTATGGCCAAAGCGGTGTTATCAGCTGTAAATGTGGGAGAATCTACAAAGCTAACTTGTTATTCAGGCAAAAGGATTAATAATAACTTGCTCATAGATTGTTAGTCATTGAAGTTCAGATAAACTGAGTATTCAGAATACTGAGTACAAGTGAATCACTACTTCTCTTTTAGTTATCGAGTAAAACTGCCAAGGTATTTTTATAAATATTTGATCAAAAGGTGCCGTAAATTTCTTCGTTAATAGTCGTATTGATAATCAAACAGACATTTGAGTAAGGGTACTCATCTTTCAGGAGTGAAACTAATATTAGAATAAAGCCTAAACGTACAGCGTTTAATTTTCGCATCACTTTCCTTTTTCTAAGTTAGTTAGTTCGATGTGATCTTTTTTAATCTTTGTAACATCCAAAGTGTACTAGTTCCCGAAATCTGAAGTCTGAGCACTGAGCTAATGTCAAGCATTAGTACAAGATCAACATGAACAGCTGTGGCGAAAAACGAAGTCGTTAGTGGGGAGATAAACATGTCACTAATAAACATCGGTTTATGTCACACTATACAAACTTGTACAGTTAGTCACGTTATAATAGACTGTACAGCGAATAATGCTGTGAATAGATTAGGTCTCATGATTAATATAAACAGTTTTGATCACACGTTTTTAAAAATGTAAAACACCTCCACTTTGAATGACGTAGAAAACAGGTTTGAATTGGGGCGAATCTTTGAAAACTCTACATTCCATTTATACTAGAAGTAAACTGAACAGTCACGTAAAGTTAGCATTCTAATGAGGCATCATGCACTTTGATATTTCACGTTTCTGATTTTGCTGTGTTTACATGTTTCACATGACTGTGCATTCCACTAACAGTATAGTTGTTTCACACAGTGTACCACAGTGTAGATGTTTCAAAACTGTCATGGCTTACGAACAAACTTGGCGGGAAACAAATTGTTCTCACCTTGAAAACACGCAACGTTAAAGGCAGATATCCACGCCAGCATTCAAATTGAATATATGGTGAATCGCCTATAAATGACTCATTTTTATCAGTTTCGAATATGTATAGTAGGAAGAAAAAGAATATCCCAAGTTTTACGGTAAGTTTGTTAGCGAATGTTCGAATTTCTCAATCTGCAGGTCCGCGGTAGTACCGCGCAGTCCCGCGGACGTGTTACCTGTTAGGCCGCGGTTGTATATTCAACCGTGTTAAATAAATAATACTCAAATTATTTCTTTGTATGTAATTATTTTCTCTGTTTTTATTCAAAATTTCAAACATTATCATAAACTTGAAATAAACACAAATACAATGATTAGGACACCCCTCAAGTTCGCCACCTCTAATTGCGTTACGGTAGGTGCGCATATACGCAAAGGTACCGCCCGATTTCCGATGAAACCCGATGAAGTTCAAAAATAAATTTCATCAAGTAAATTTTAATGTTTCCTTTTTTCACTCATTATCTGGTAGTAACTACCCAAGTAGAATTGGAAAGGGACCTAATCTCAATTTAGATGCTGGCGTGGATCTCTGCCTTTAATCGTTTAGTATCATTGGTTGTAAATAATTACATGTATGGAAACCGGTAAACACGAACAATTGTCTAGACGAAAAACTGTGAAAGTGTGAAAGTACAGCCTACAATGACACTATGAAACGCACTTTTGTGATTATAACCGGTAAAGAAACAATTGTGCAGACAAAACGTGTGAAAGTGGCAAGTGTGAAAGTATAACCTACAATAACTATATAAAATGTACTTTTATGATTATAAGTTCTTTGGGAGGACACTGGATAAAAGATGAAATGTGCGTAATCTGCGCGCACTGGCGGTGTTCGGGGGCCACGCCCACTGAGAAGGCAGAATTATATTAATTGCGTTCGAAATGAAACTATGGATATTATAGTTACACAAAATGTCTTGAAGTTATCAATATGTTTGTATTTACTTGCTGCACGTTAAAATAACATCAATCAAACATTATACAACGTTTACAGCATGAAAAGATGAGGATAACAAATAATAGACGACTGTGTACAGAAGTGTTTCGATTTAGAGTTGTATAGAATACAAGAAGTCAGCCGAAGTCATAAATGAAACGGTAACACCGCTAGAACGTGTTACTTAGTCTCATGATAGCTTAGAAAACTGTATCAAACTTGAAAATGTGTTTCCACAAATAAGTTTTCAACATACTTCACACCCTAAACTATGAAAAATGTCGGAAAACCGAAACTTTCCGTAGTCAATAATATCACAGAGAAATGGAATCAAAACTGTGCAAGTCCACGTAGGAATGAAAAGAACTACGCACATGAATCACGACTGAAGATGACCACCCAAGATAATTAGATGGTACTGGGTGTCTCTTAAAGGGAGGTTGAGAGTAGACTGTGAAAGAGGGGGTGCCTGGCCAGTGGCCCCGCCCCCTAACATGGTCACCCCTTCCGGACCGGAATCTTTCCGGCGCCTCTCTGACGTAAACGCGGAAAACGGAAAAGAAACACCGATGACGACTGCGCAAATAGTGCATTTTGGCATGGCTTTGTGGAACATTCTGAACTAGGTGATAACAAACAGCCAAAGCCCCCATTGTTACTTTTTCATGTTGCAAAAAGTGTTATCACAGGCTTTCTGTCAAATTTGCTCACGAGAAAAATATTGGAAGAGAGAAACTCATAACTGTACTAAACCAACGAAATCACCATAATTTCTGCACAACTAGCACTGACGTTTTGCTACAAAGTTTCGAATGCATAACTTTAACATCTCGACATGTATGTGTTTTGTTTGGAAAATGGCTGATGTTTTGTGAACCCTTCTCCAATTGAGAGAAATTACGCATCTCAATAGGTAACTCAGCCCTCTCGGATCGAGGTCTATAATACAAAGATCAGTTTTGAAACATTTGAAAGAGGTATAGTTTGACTTCTATGTAGTACTTCATCTTTTGATGGCGTATGCTGTGTATATGAACAAAGTGTAATCTGTAATCAGAGAGATTTGAATAGAAAACTTTGCATACAACCTGTTAGATGAAAATGTGTGTTTGGTTCTATGTTTAGTATTAACGAGCAGCACCTAGAGCTAAATAACAAACTTCTTGAGTTACTAGGCAGACCTTATTTTCTCAATTTAGCTACTCCTGCATTGTGGCAGAACCACAAGAAACAGCAACCTCTTTGACTATATTTAAAAAGTTTGAGGGTACAACTCAAAAGTCCGGAGGTGTTCTTGAGTCAAAGTAACATGGGGAGTGGTAGTCTTTTTCCAATCTTCCCCCAAGCCACTTGCCCCGTCTGCTATACAGATCAGTGTAACACCTGCAGCGTGCTATCTGAACCCCTCCATGACATTACATCAGCTGGAAATGAAACACAAGATTAACTGAATTTGCATATCGCTATCTGGTTGTAAAGTGGCAAGCGGCGATCTTTAGTATAGTGTATGCTATAGGCAGGGAAAAACATTTTCGTTGAGGGTCTGTTTGTAGTTCACAGTAGAAAATGGAGCACATATCCTACTATAACTTAAATTGGAGCATTCTACATGCTGAAATAAGTCTTGATCGAAAAGTCTATGATAAAGTTCGGGCAGAGGATGCTGTTTTGTTGCGTTTGAAATGAGCTGGTAATACGTGCCGCTGACACAGTATAAACCTCACAGGATAATTTCGATCTTTTACATAATATGCCAGTTTATTAAGTTCGAATGAACACTCCATGACCGAGAATGAACCTTAAGTCACTAAGAAACACGAAAAAAAAGTTCGCAACACGTCATAGAGTTGATTTTATACTTCTCTGGCAAACACAAAAACAAATAGTATCACATTGGTGTATAATATAGACAAAACACAACTGCGTTTCACTAAGTGTCACTTCAATGTATGGGTTTTCTTACTGATAAGAGTTTATCGCGTCAAAACAGTCTTGTTTTTGTCCTGGTTGAAGAAGGTCGAGAGAAAGGGAATACGAAACTGCTGTATACCCTCAGTAATAAGAAGGTCGCGTGAAGTTTTAATTTTAGTCAAAACTTGCACAGTCGAATGTGAAAGTGAACAATTTTTTATGCATACCATTTCAGTCATATCAGAGTTCAGTAACATGGATTTAACGTTTTCACGTTTAGGTATAATTTACAGCCCTATAAAAATGTACACTATTGAAAAGTATAAACACGATAGACAAGTTACAAACTTTTTATATGACTATCATCACCAACAATACGACTACAAATTCGTTCACATCGAATCCAACCAGTCCACGCTGATGGAATCGCTGAAAACAGGACCTTATCTGGTTAACTCGATAACATTCACGGAGAGAGCAGAAATTCCGGAAAAACATAACGTAAATGGCGTTGAAGGGTAATCAGTTGTACATAATGCCTGCATTGTGCGGGCTAGTCGAAATGAGGTAACTGGTTCGCCACTTGGTGGGGGGGGGGGGGGTTCGACCGCGAGCGACCTTGCCCAGACAATGCCAAGATGCTGCCACCAGGGTTCATACGCGAAGGTTGGGGCGACAAAAGCCGCTAAACCACTTGACGTCGCACAATAGGTGTTAGTTATAGAGGGTGCTGAGTTTTTAGAAAAAACTGCTTCAGATGAGGTTCGAACCAATCCCAAAAAGTGCGCATACGGTCGACGTTGTCTTACGATCTACCCGAACTATGAAATTGAACACAAGAGAAAATTGAACTTGTACAGTCCGCCATATCACCACGTAAACTCCACGTAGGACTAATTTCACTAGGTATCTCGTTATAAGTTTTTCTCTGTGTGAAGCTGAAACCGCTATTAACTCATCAACCGATAAAATTATGCAGGTGCTTCGACTAAATATCTGAAGTTATCGGGGAAACTTCAGTGCAAAAAGTTGCTCACGTATAGTTTGTGAAAGGAATCTTCCAGACATGATTTTGTTGGTGAAAACTCAATCATCGGAAAAACGTAGAAATTGGTGCAATTACGACTGTCCGGTAGTCTTTTTCTGTCAAATCTTCTACTTTTTCAGTGTTTGCTTCTAGTGCTCGCTGGCGCAGCTTATTGCTAGGAAGCATTTCTCTGCTCGTCTGCGTCTCTCGGCGGAGAGAAAGAGGGAACTGGTCACTCGCCGCCTCGCCTATGGCTTTCGGTTATTATCCCCACTTATTACCTCTTCAAAAGAGGGAAATGAAAATAGAGACCGATTTGGATGAAAAAGCAAGAGTCTAGTTTGGTGGGGAACGAGTAAGAAGTTTGGAAAACGCACGTGTATTGCACGTGTAGATGCTAGTTTCAGTCTCAGCTTGTTCTCTCTCAAAACACGGCAGAAATAAAAAAAACGACCAAAAAACAACCGAAAAGTTTTTGTTATTCTACTGTTCTTAAATGATAACTGGGATCCAGGTTTACTAAATTCGTGAAAAATAAGTGTTTCAAAGTTTACAGACTACAATCTCGATTTCTATTGTTTTCCGTCAAGTTTGGTGTTCAGTTTGGTCAGTCGCCAAATCTGACTATGGGAAATGGTATAATTTAATAAAATGCATGAATATATTCATGAATGAGCGGGAAACGGGGGGCCGTAATCAAATCAATGCCGTCTACCGCCAGCTGGGTGTAACCAAGAAAAAGAAGAAAAAAGAAACCAAGAGAGAGAGAAACGATAGACTTTGAGAAATTACTTGTCAGCGGTAGACAGGAAAAAGTGAACCAGAAGTATTTCCAGAAAGGTTGTCGCTGAATTTGATAAACTGCGTTTGTGCAGTGGCGAAATGAAATGTGGAAGTAGGTAGCGCTAGGGAGCGAAAAATGAATCGTCCTGACAACTCAGAGGCTTGAGTTTTGACAGCAATAAATACCAAAGTACCGAACGAAAGTGTACCAAACCAAGGAGTACCAAAGAGACAATATCCAATTTTTTTGTACATGTTTCGGTGATGGGTTTCAAGTTTCAACGTTCATCTTTTTGATTTTGTGAGAGAACCTCAGTTGTAACCTAGATGTGTTCAGCGAATCCAGCTGTTTTTAGGAGTGCTATCAACCACTACCGCTTCCGGATCACGTGTTTTTGGGCTTTTGTGCAAACTTTTGTAAATTGGAACAAATGCAGTTGTATAGAATAATTATAGTGTTATAAACTTAGTAGAGTACAGTTATGAATCAAAATGAAATAGAGGGATGTAATCTGTTTGGGATGTCAGCCACGTGCCATGCTGTGAGATCTCATTTTCACGAAGATTGAGATTAGGCGGGAACGAGAATACGATAATGAGATATCAGAGTGGACTAGAAAGTAGGAGAAAGTGACCTGTTTGGAGGGAGGATAAGAAGAGAAACTAACAAAATGGTCAGATAAAAGCTATAATCATGATAGCTAGATATACATATAAAGTCACGCGAAACTCCCAAGCACATCAGAAAATACGAACTAGTATAGTAGGTTTCGATTTCAAAGAAAACGTTTTCAAAAAACTTCGAAATTTTTAATTACCTAGTAACTCTATATCATCCTAGAATCATATAGTTTTTGTTATTTTTGATAGTAAGAGTTGGGGTAACACAAGTTGCCAAAGTATACTCACACGAAGCTTGTTAATCACAATCAAATGAAATATCAAGAATGAAATACATAGATTCTAACGTTTTACGTGACTTCTCCATTTACTTCTAGTGAACATGCTATAGTGAGAGTGATGGAGAAGCAAGAAAACATGTTCTCGACCTGTCTTTCAACACAT
Source organism: Litoditis marina (assembly GCA_964036275.1). Classification (NCBI taxonomy): domain Eukaryota; kingdom Metazoa; phylum Nematoda; class Chromadorea; order Rhabditida; family Rhabditidae; genus Litoditis; species Litoditis marina. The sequence goes on along the minus strand of OZ038435.1, from coordinate 1,742,078 downwards.
TTGCTGTAAACACGGAACAACAAGCCCACCCACTTCAGCCTATTCTTACCGAGGAGGCGAAAAACTCGAATTATCAGCCCAGCGAGGCGTGAAGAAAAAGAACAGGTAAATGTGTTGTCGAGGTAGTGTTCACGTGAAGTGTCGATAGAGCATAGAGTAGAAACGTAGACATTTTTAGCCTGTTTGACGTTTTAGAATCTATTCAATTTGCCAATAACAAAAGTCGTTGAAGCAAAGGTACAAGTAGCAACTGAGGTAGAAGAGAGAAATAAAAAACGAAGTCAATAAAAATAGAACACTATGAATTTCTCCCAATAAAGTTTTGCGCCTTCGAAGTTCTCGGTATGAACGGTTTCATCGAAAATGATAAAAGGTTCGATGTTAAAGGAGACCGGAACACAACTTGAGCAGAGTTTCTGTTTCGGGCTGCTTTTAACTGTATTGAGATCAGAGAGCACAAATAATTCGTATATTAGTTTGATCAGTCCACGTGACATTCACATGACAATGCCGCGCGACACGCAACGCGTCAAATCAAAAGTAGGATACCGCAGTATTACCAGAAACCATGTTGCTCTCCGGTCTCCTTTAAATTGCTCTCTCAATTCAGATGTTGTTCGTAATGCGTAATGCCGAAGCGGACGTGTCAAAGTCTCAAAGTCATGAAAGCGTAAGCTTTTACGCTTGATAGCACCGATTTTAAGATGGAGCCAAAAATAGCGCTCTGCTTTCAGTTTATATGGTTGAAAACATGTTGATGCCTCCTCCTTTATGTATCTTATTCAGCTGTGTTTGGCTTTCGCAGCATTAAAAGTTTAAATACACATGTATGACTCGTGTTCTAAATAGAAAGCATCCAATATTCCACTACGCACAGGATTATGACATCAAACAAGCTTTTCAAACATTTAAAAAATAGTAATTTCATGCTGGCTCAATCGAAATTATGAAAAAGTTTTAAGGTTCGTTCAAGATCGAGAGGCAAAACGGAGACTTCCCTGGTTATTGAGTAAATTGTAGTTTTCTCACACTTCACATAAAACTACAGCCCAGAGTGGGTCTAGGCCAAATAAATGAGATGGTGAAAATTTTGATCTCAACTGCATAGTACCAATTACTATATCTGACAAAGAGGTAGTTTTCCCGTCTTTGTCCATGGCGAACTAGTTAACAGAGTTAGACTATAACATCGATGTCAGAAAATTTGCTACTCAGAGAGTGGGGTCGTAACTCGATAAAGACGACCTTTCATCAAAGTATTGTATAAATGGTCGCTGTGAGAGTCATAACTTAACGAAGTTCCCATTTAACCCTGGTTCTATGAATTAGTCACTGTAAACGATTTCTCGATGGGTTGGGTCGTCGTAGCTTGAGAATATTGAACTTCCACCCCGAAATTGAATGAAGTTCTTGTTGTCAACATGCCGGCTCAAGGAGTGCTCATGAGCGCGTGGCGCGCGCGTCCCGCATAGTTTGAATACAATAATATGTAAACAAGGACCGGAACTTATTCGTTATTCTCATAAGAGGCAAAGCATGTAGAGTGGAGGCAGAAAACGACTACTACGATTCACGCAAAACAAATACGGGAGAAATTGAGGAAGTGCAGGAAAAATGTGCAGGAAAAAAATCTTCGGAAAAACCTCGAAACAACATACAGACGTCAGGTCGTCACCCAAAGTTTTTCGCTCTTTTTAAAGCTGTGTTTGTGGTTTGATTTCTAGGCTTTGCAGTTGAAAGTCGTGAAGTTTGGCGTGTAGCATGATCAAGCTACAACAAAGTATAAGTCACTACTTATATGTCAGGGTTTTTGTTGTGTACGTACAAATCATAGTTCTAATTTTTCATGTCAGAGATAAACAGGTTGGCAGTTTGACTATTTCGGTTCGTGCATAAAGGTTTATGCATAAATTGGTCAAATGAACTTTTTAACACAGTTGTTAAGCGAATGTGGACCGAAACTGCAAATCATGATGGGTAACCGAACCGATAAGCTGAATGACAACAGTAACCATGCAATGGAGAGCGGTTACATTTCCTAGCTGATAACAGCGGTTACATTTCCTAGCTAGTTCTTTCAATTTTTTCTCTCCTCGGGAACTATACTGAACATCATTGTCCAGTTGCAGTGTCCGCATTTTTACCAAGGCTCAAAAACAACAAAAAAAGTTGGCGCTCGTTGTAAAAACGGCAAAAAATGATAGCTGTCACTCATTATGAAGACAGAAGTAGAGAGTAGTACAAAGTGACGAGTTTAGTATAGGGAGTGGTTATATAATAGTTGTAGTTGGAACTACAAATAGGTCAAATTTTTCGCATTGCGATAAATGGAGCGAAATGAAACTACGAACTATAAGCTCGAACATTCCCTACATATTTGCACAGAAGAAACCAAGCGAAATTCAAAATATACTAAATGGTCACATGAAGTAGGATGAAATACGAGTAAGACAAGAAGGAAGCTAAAAAGGTTATTGCTTTTTGAACTTTTTGAACTATAAATCCTTTTTACTTTTTACGCAGCTCATTTTTGGCATGATTGTACCTAAAAAATTTCAATCCATTTAAGACACAGTAGATGATGAATAATGCAAACTATATGCGTCTTCTAATGACACGAAATATTTAAAACACTACAGTACTATTAAATAACACATAGAAGTACTGCAATAGGAACTAGGAAGTAGTAAGAAGTCACGAGTTTCGTATAGTGGTCAACCAATCACCCGGCGGCAGCCCGCATGGAACCCAAATAGCTGCATTTTGAGGCAGAAATGACGGGTAACGGAGCAAAAAACACGAGATTCGTCTTGCTATACTATTAGGTTATAACATGCAAAATAAGGATTTTCAAGCAAGTTTCACGGAAACTTACTTTGATAAAAAGATAATAATTTTCTCAAATGTTTTTTAAAACTTTTCTAGAAGACCTTATAGTTTCTCAATACTCAAATTGAATGAATGAATAGAAATATTGGTGAAGGAATTTCTTTGAACTTTCAACGTTTCAGTTCACATTGAATAATGCTTCCAAAATATAATCTTGCGTTTTGAAAGTCTAAAAAATGAATTTGCTACTTTTCTGAATGAATTGCCAACTCCGAAATATTTTCCACGCGTCAGAAGAGAAAAATATTTCTCAAACCAATTTCCTCCCGTTTCAAATCAAACTATCGCAAATCAGGAAGTTGCACCAGTTTCTAAGTAGATTGTCTCTGTGCACATCTCCAATTAGGTTGGAAAAGAGCCCACTAAGACAGTTTACTCGACACATGTGACCGGCGCCTTATTTGCCTTATTGTTGCGAATAAACTGAGTTTATGGCGCGTGCCTCGCTAATTGTGAGCCAAAGAAACCAGAAAACAAAGAAGCTGCCCCCACAACGAGAAAGAGACAAAAACAGATCTTGACATGGAAAAAGGGCATAAAAGCTTTTTTCTTTAATGGAATAATTTGATAATGGTAGGATAAATAGGTGAATATACTCGCGATGTTCAGACGCTGTCATGAATAGGAACGCAAACTATCGGTTTGCTTTTCGTTCATTCGTTCTCGGTCAACCTCTTTGGTTCTAGGATGATTCAGTTTTACATTCACAATGGAAATTTGTGAATCAGCGTGAATTGTTTTAATTCGATCACTTCACTAAAACGATCGCTTCGACCAAAAAAGACTGACATGACTGCTGCTTTTCAAAAGGAAAGCGTTGCAAGACCACCCTACGTATCAGATTTGGCAACTTCCTGAAACTAGAAAAACATTCTATTGGGCCACAAAGTTTGTAAGAAGCTAGACGGAACTGACATATTTGTCTGGCGGTTAACTTAAAGACTTGTGTCGTCCTCTAGGAACGAGATGATGAATGGAAAATGTGTTGGTGGTGTCCGCGCGTTGCCGTCAAAAAATGATGAACGACGATATTTTAGCTTCCTGCAAAGTCCTGATAATATAAGGCCAAGTTCATACTTTTCGTATGTGTAGCAGGCAGTATGCAGCGTAGCTATTGTTACAAACATACGTACTGATTATGCATTGAAATATGTTTTAAGCTCAATATCCCGCCGCACCGAAAAAAGGGCGTCGCAAATATCCCAGCAAGCAAAAAGTACATGGTGAAGAGGTCAGGATATTCTAGTAGGCCCAATACTGAATATACAAACAAACGATAACGAGTTTGTGAGTAAGTTGCAGATGCTGCTGCATGAAGTTCAAATTCATCTAGGAAGCATACCAAACGCTCTCTAAAGTTAATCAAACCGTTGTCAGCGTACGTCATTTTGAGCTGTCAGTGCAGATATGCGCTCTTTGATCTACACATTTGTTCATCTGCTGGCGAATAACAGATACTTCCGTGTCTGCATTTTTTTGCAAAACATCTCAACACTGCAAACTTTATAATCTCCCTGCTTCCATGTTGCGTTGTCTTTTTTCTGCAAAGTATCCAGTCTAGTAACCGAAAATCAGGGCCAGTGGGCCTCGTGATTCGGTCATGTGAGCGGAACCCCCCGGGAGACCTTTAGAATGCAGAAAAACATACATATCATTGCCACATTAGGCTTTATATCGAGAAGCTCAATCTTCTTCCACAAAAATGTTAAATTCTCCAGGGCTTCAATGTAACAGGTGCACCTGACAAACTTCAGAGAGAAAAAAAGGGATGCATGGGAAAAGTGCACTAAGGCCTTAGTTGTTAGTTATATAGCAAGTAGTATACTAGAAGTAAATTGAATAGTAACATGAGCTTAGCAACATGCTTAACACAGCAGAAATCAGAAACATGCACTGACAGAAGCATCGTGCACTTTGTAATTGCACGTTTCTGATTTCTGCTGTGTTTAACATGTTTCCGTGACTGTGCCAATAGCTAACACTATAGGTGGAAGGTAGAGCGTTATACAATGAGCTAGAACACTGGTTATGTGATGGTTATCTCATGGGTAATATTTTTCAAAAGTAGGGTAGTTAATAGAGCTCAAAATGAACAGTTTGGCGTTGGAAAAAAAAACAGTTTATTTGATCACGTCGAGTTTAACTTTAACACTCCCACTCACGAGTTACCTCGTAAATCGAGTTTACGAGCTATCTCACACACGTTCACGGGAAGTTATCGATGAATGAATGAATGAGAAAATATCTGTCGAAAATGATTCGTTTGACAAAGTACCAGGCACCCTTGTACTTTTCGCCAGCCCTTGTAAGTAACCTGCACTTTCTTTGTACCAGTCTCTCATCTTTATCAAGTTGCAGTTTTTCAATCGTTAATCCGTCTCGAGAGAGCGCGCAAAATGATCACCAGAAATCACGAATTGACATTGCAGAAACATCTATCGGAGGTACTCAAATCGTCGTTGTAGTTTGAAGTTTGATCTCGGAACATGCCAGTTTCGACTGAAAAAAAGCGATTCAACTACAAACACAGCGGGACAGTCAACAGACACCGTATAGACCCGCTTCGGAAAGAGCGACCCCTATTTTATGAGTGTGAATCATCTGACAATGTTGTTTCACCCTTATCATTTAGTTAGGTGTTCAAATATGAAAAAGACATCGATTGTGTCTTGATTTGATAAACATCCAATTTTCCCAATATGTATGGTTTTCAGCAAATTTTTAGGAGAATATTAGTCGATTTCAGAAATTTGCAGTTCTCCAAGAAACTCATCCTCCAAGAGTCGGATAGTTTTAACGCCCGAGTTTTCACAAAACCAGCAGTAGAACTCTGTTGTAGTGTTTACAACTCTAAATTGTGCATAATGATGGTCAGATATTTATTCGAGTAACTCAATGTGGTTTCGCAAACCAGTGAACTGGTAAAGTTTTTCGGACTCGACAAACTCCCCTGCCCTCTTCTCTAATACATCAAACTGGTATTTTCCAAAAACATCATGATTTTTATCGTGTTATTACTGTGCTACAAGTGATCATTACAAGTGATAAAATTGCCCTTGTTGTGCACGTTATGGAGACATAAAGTGATTACAGATAATGGAACAGTGGTATGACGTTGAACATACCTTTCCGGTAAAAAGATACGATAACAATCTCTCCTTTTACCTTATTTAAGTGTCACATTAAACGTCCACAAAAGTCATGAAAATGAGGAAAGTTAAGTGTTTGATCGCGAATAAAAACCATTCCATACTGTAAGTATATTGCACAGTCACCTAAACCCAGCACAACTCAGAAACATGCAATGACAAAGTGAACGATTTATCTTAGAATACTAACTTAACGTGACTTGATTTCTAGTATAATTCTATTTCCAACAAATGGCTAAATTGCCAAGACCACCGCAACCATTTGGAACACAGTCGTCGTCACTACACGTGAACTACTACATTTAGATAATTACAAAATGCAAACTTGAGCTACACGAACGGGAATGAAAATTTAAATCATTGCTATCTGTTCGACCTTCACTGCGTTTATGAATTCATTTTCAAGATTCGATAAAGAGTTCGCTGATGTTTTTTTCATTTTTGAAAAAGTTTTTCTATTGGTTGTTGAACTATTCGAATTGGTACTCGTTTGCAGTGTGAAAAAGCGTTCGTTTACACCGCTCGTTATGTAATTACACAGCGAAACAAATGAACGCCACAAACACTGACGGGAACACTTTGTTTTGAACGTTTGGTCCGGGGTTGGTATCCGAGGAACTTTTCAATGTTTCCGTGAGACATTCGAGTGAGGGAGTTTCGTTAAGAAATATCTCAGCATTAAGATGAAACAAAGTATCTTGAAATAATTGAAACAGAAAATGGCGTTATAACCAACCTCAATGATATTTTCATTTGTTGCAAGCAATTCGTACAAATTTGCAAACAATTCCCAACTTGATAAGGACAATATAACATTTGGTTGTCTCTTGTGGTTCAGTAAAAAAACGGTCACCGGAATCATCGACCGAGCAATATATTCCGGAGGCAACTTTCCGTATAACTATGGCTCGAATGTGCTTGCGTTTTTTTCATTTCAAGGAATCGATTACAATGAATACAAGGAAGATCCGACCTTTCCAAACATATATAGATTCAGTACAAATATATGTTGTTCTGTCCACCCATAAACCTGATTCGCTAATTTGAAACACCGAAAATCTTCTTACACGGTTACATCACTCAGAAAGTTTGGTTATCTTTTTCACTAATCGGCTTAGTTGCAACTAATCCTACTCTCTTATGAGCAGAGAAACACGATGGCTTTGATAACATTCACGGCTCCCATGGCCTCTCGGAAAAATATCGCGTCGAAACAGTGGAAGACAAAATACGGGACATGACAAATCTAATAATAACATTAAACTTCAATTTGATTCACACAACTAAATCTACTCTACATACAATGTTTATTTTGATCTGAATACAGTTGAGACTGCAGACAGTATCAGACATTGTGGGCCTTTGTGATCTCGACACCCACTTTAACATGATACGTCAGGCCGCTACAAATGTAACTGGCCAAACGCCAACTGGCCATCGAATGTAATAGTGAAACGGAAAACGAGTAAACCTCAGATAAAAAATAGTTTAGATCAAGAATACGCAGATGAGCAGGTCGCGCTGTAGAGCTCCCTATTTCCTAACTGCCAGTGAAGTGAGTTCAAACAACGGACGCGCGATTTTTGCCTGCTTTGCACGGTTATTCACACGTCTTGTTGTGTTTGACGAATCGGAATGAAATACTTTATTCTGCTGTTCATTTGCACAAATGCACGACATCCAATTTGACAACGACAGAGTTCATCACAAAAAGGGTTCGTCCCAAGAAGTCATTCCGTATGAGCACCGGCTGTACGTGTCACACACGTGTGAAACGACGCCGACTCAAGTTCGTCTTATATGAAGTAGATGTAAAAACGTACACGAACCGAGGTACATTTTCGAATGTCTTTCTCAGTTCTTGCACGGCTCTACCATCCCATTTGGCGGTGACATTTATGTTATCGGTGTTTTATCAAATGAGTTTGCGTTCTGAGTCCACGATGCCAAGATGTTGGTATAAAAGGCATCATCACTGATAAGGTCTCTATTGGCGAAATGAAGGCGCAACTTCTTCTGTTGGCCGTCCTTGTTGGTACGTTTCAATTTTGGCGAAATTCTACTCTACATTAGATTCTGTAATGTGAAGTAATCAATGCATTTGTGATGAGTTTTGAAGTGATTCATTATTGGTTCGGAAACTTTTTAGTTGGTTGATTTGATACTTTGTGCTCATGTGATACCCAACTTAATAGGAATATGTGAATAACCTTTCCGCAAAAGCAGTGTTTCTGTTGACAAACCATGAGACATTGTTGAAGTATCACGAACGTTGACGTTAACTACACACTCCTGTCGTTAACAGTATACCTTTCACGGTAACTCAACCAGACGTGCGGTTTTTTGGTCACAGTTCTTATTGTTACTGACAAAAACCATTCTACACCATAGAACTACTTCTGTCAGTTTGAACATCGTATATCGATTTCATTTCAAAATGTTTCCAGGCGCGAGCTCGGCTCGTTTTCTGATGTTTTCTGACACCACCGGAACATCATCTTGGTGGGGCACTACTCAATGGTGGGGATGGGCTTCCACTGTTCAGCCTATGTCGACCGGTCTCCCTTCGACCCAAGCCCCCACCACCACCCCCTATGTGTATCCCGCCACCACCGCCGCGCCCAGCTCCAACTACTCGGGACCCGGATGTGGCAAGTAGGTCTTTTTGAGTTATAAAAAAAACCATTATAAGTGTTCCTCTTGTATTGGCAGAATTGAATAACTGAAACCTAGGAAATCAAGAATTGAAAAATTAAGCAATAAACTGTCTATTGAAAAATTATCCATTTAAAAAGAAGCCAAACTACAACAGAGCCGTTAAAGTAGGACGATTATGTGGACCAATTTCGTGTCAACGGTCCTTTAAACTGCAATTGGAAAATGTATGGCAGTTTAAAGGACTGAAGCGTTGCGATTGGATCACATAATCGTCCTTCTTCAACTACAAAAGTTTTCAGGTGCGAATATTCTCAAATTTGGACAGACGTCATCTATCTGATTGACGCATCGCAAGCGTCCGGATCGAAAAGTTTGGCTGACGTGAGTGAGAGTCTTTATTACTCTGCGTCTTATAACTGTTTTCCAAAGCAATATATTGCCCTGTTATTTAGTTCATTTTCTCCTCTTCCTTCATTTTTCCTTATCTCTTTCTTTCTATCTCTCTCTAAAGAACCATAAACAAAAAAGACGTTTGTAACATTAATTCCGAATTTCAGATGTGGGGTCTGGTTCAGTCGTCGAGCGGCTGGTACAATTTGCAAAGAACTGGATACAACGGAGCGGTAATCATTTTCTCCCATACAACATAACATTATCAAGAAATTTCGATCAACTCAAAGAAAGAACTCTAGTGTATTTTCCATTTAAAGAAACCGTTCCGCTATAATATGAGTTTCACGATAAATTCAAAAAGCTCAAAAAAGTCTCTCAATGTCTCCCCACATACCATGAAAAACTTTCTGATAAAAAGTGGCAAAATTTGCATAACATCGAGCAATAAGAAAGAGCACATGAACATTTTCACTGTGACGCAACTTGACTTGGTTCATTTACGTTTCGAGTTATCTCCAGTTTTTAGTTTTTAATTGTGTTGTCGTTGTCGTATATGATAGAACGTTTTGAAAATACTTTTATACTATTTAAGGCTATTTTGAGCATACCCCGTACGCAACTCCCCCATCGGTGTCAATACGTAAACCGCTTTCCTGAGAAAACGTAGCGAGATAGAGATAAAAACGCATATAATTTTGATAATGGTTTTTCATTTGCCAAAAGGTCAGATTGTTAACTCACAAGTCAAAATTAGAGCGGGACGGATTCTTTAACTAGTACGGAAAAAAAACACGGGCAGTCAGGAGCAGATGAGTGGTTTTAGCCGATAACCTATCTAATAGAAATAAGAACATTTTATTACTTTTTCTATCTATGCGCATTAGATTGAAAAGACACGAACCTCAGAAGATGGTCTTGTAATGTTTACCTAAAATGAATGAAGAATAGCCACCGTAACAGAGACGATTCGTCACTAGTCTTGACGCGGACAAACAATTTCCAGAACTACATGCGTGCCGGAGTGATCACCTATGCTAGTGATGCTCATTTGGTAGCTTCCCTCGGATCTATGAACTATGATGATATGATAAACACCAACCCTACATATTTCGCCGGAGACGAGGGAACCAACATCGAGGCGTATGTTTTCTTTTCTCGGCTGAATGCTGGTAACTGAAATATTCACGTCAAACGTAAAAACACATTCAAACTTGGGAGACTAGTTTCAAATTTTATCAACTATATGATTAGCAGTCTTGTATGACAGCTTCCAAGCGAATAAAGGCGGTTTACACATGCAACCAGGTTGCATGCAACCAAAACGAAACCGGGTTGCATGTGTAAAAAAAATTCGGTTGTTTTCGGTTGTTTTTTAAATGCAACCAAACACTCAATTCTTGGACATTCGCCTGTTTAAAGCAATTTGGTTGCTTTGGTTGCGTTTGGAAAGCAACCGAACTGTCTTTACACATGCAACCCGGTTGCATTTTGGTTGCATGCAACCCGGTTGCTTGTGTAGTTGGCCCGAATTAAAAAAATGCTTATACATAGCACTATCGCATCACCTCGTGAATATCAAGATTACAGAAAACACTAAGCGAATGTTCATTTTTACTATTCTGTTTTCAGCGCCATCCAAATGGCTGTCAACCAGTTTGCCGGTTCCGGACATCGCGCCAACGCCAAGAAGGTCATTGTGCTATTGGCAACCACCTACAAGTGAGTACATGTCAAGTTGTGATCCTCTTTTTGTGAAAAGAGATCGGACACCAACTTAAGAATATAGTTTGTTTGGGGCTGCTTCAATTATTTCAGGATCAGACATCACTTGCCGTGACATTCAAACCCCGATTCCGCCCAACACGTAGAACCTCTAGTTGAAATTGGCAGTTTTCTGACATTTAAACTTGGTTTCCGGTCATGTTTATCAATAATTCGATGAATCTTCAACTTCGAAAAAAAACAGGGAACGTTTAATTTATTATAGTCACCTGGAAGTCTGTGCCGATCAATTCATTCATATAGTAGTAGCCTGAAAAAGTGAAGTTCTGTAAAAAAAATTAGAAATCGACAAACAAAACCGATAAAGGCGAATGAATGTGGACTACCTCAATGAATGAACCTATTCCAGCCGCGGTAACTACAATGCTCCCCAGAAGGCAGCCACTTCCTTCATTGAGGACGGTGGTGTTCTCGTTGTCTACGGTATGCTTATCAACTCACTTGAATGATCGTCTCATCTAAATTTATAAACAAGAGAATCAACCAGTAAAATTATGGTACACCTCGCTCAGAAAGAAAAAAATTAACAGCATCCATTGTAAAAGCAGCCATGTTATTAATTGTTGTATTTGCTAAATAATTCACGTCCACACAGCCTCTGTACACGTTGCGCGGTTTAGCTAGTTCCGAATACACTCTAGTATTATAATTGTATCACAGGTTATCGGATCATAGGGTAGAAGGAGGGGATGTTGTGTGAGTGTTTGCTATTTAGCAGGATCTCTCCACGTTCCCCGAGATACTTCTCATGATTTAACGTTATTTCTCTGTCTCACTACTAGTATTTCTGTGGTTCTTCAGACTACGTGCCCAACCACGGTGAGCCCAGCACTGATCTTCAGGAGCTCGCTTCTCCCGGTTACTTCATCTACTCACCCGACAGCACTCAGGACAGTCTGATGCAGGCCCAGTGTGACGGTAGGTCAAAAAATACTGATCCTGAAACTCACACCAATCGATAAATTACTGTAGGGCACATCTCACATCGTTCAGATTGAACTACACCACTTTGCCATGACACACATGCCAGATATTTTAATTGCATTGAAATATTGATTGTTTTCAGCCAACTGCTTCTGTCCTCCCAACTTTGCCGCCTACGGCCAGAGCCCGCGCGGAACTCCTCAAAACGGTCAGTACGGAACAGCGTTGAGACATACTTCAGAAATAAGTTGTTCTCGAGTTTTTCTGACATTATTGATACCAGGACCATAACTCTTTGTTTCTTATAACATATCATAGATTCAGTGTACAAACAACCTTTCATTTGCGTTTAGTGTAGTAAAAAAGACAATAATAGTTTATCCGCGATTCAACACATTATTTTCAATTTTGAGAATCAGATGAGAGACTAGAATGGACTAAATTAAGAGGAGAAATGAAATGTTATGTAATAGATACGTTGTATGTAGTATGAAATGAACACTGAAACTAAATAGTTTTGTAGGCTGCTATTACGCGGTCGACATCAGACTCAACTACCAGATCGGAAACAACAACTGCAAGAACAAGTACAACAACGGATACATCGCCTCCGACCAGAATGCCGCCAAGAACTCCTTCTTGACCCAACGTACGTTCATCCAGAAATAATTTTCCCAAAGCTCTTTCCGAAGCAAAGTAGAGTCGGTTCTTTCCAGCCATATAGTTCGTTCTAGAAACAAACCACACTTTGGATCAAAGAAAATTGGAACAAACCAATTCAAGCAACCATGTGCAAGTTTCGCAAGTCGAATCGATAGAAAACTCAGCCGATCATCGAAACAAACAGACTATGAGCCAGAGGTCATGTGGAACCACAGCAGCCATTCTTCTTTAACCCATTCAAAAGTATTGTTTAGATTTGTTTCACCAAACCGAAATCCCGCTCCAGGGCAAAAAGACTGCTTGGTTTTTACCTTGTTCCAAATTTCTCGACCGAATGATCAAACTACAGGTTTAATCTTACCCATAGAAAACTTTTTCAGAAATTGGCCAGAACACCGACTTCACCATTGGTCTCAGTTTCAACAGCAGCAGTCATTCATGGAAATGGGCTGATGGATCAGCGGTAGGTCAAAAAACAGATAACCACTGATCCAATGTACGGAAAATGTTAACGACATTTGAGAAAATAACTTCCATGTAAAAGCTCGACTCTACACATCGTCTTATGCGGCACTCTACGAACGGAAACAGGGTACTATGTCGGGAAATCATACATAGTTTTTTCCCGAAAGTATTATGGGACGATAGTTACTCTCGAAAACACACCTCCACACCATACGTTTCTATGAGGTTCGTCCAATGCTTTGAATTATTTTTACTGGGAAACACAGTCCTGTTCATATCCGTTGTATTTTTTGGTTTGACTCAGATGTGATATACGGCAGGACAACACACCGATTAAGATACTAACTCTTTCTATTGTTTAACAACTAATACATCACCCTTAACTAAATTAATATGTTCCAGCTGTCCGGCAACTACCACCCCTGGTACAACGGAGTTCAGCCATACAGTGACGCCAACGGCGGCTGTGTCTACGTCTCGCACGCCACCGGAGAGTGGATTCAGACGGACTGTCGTTACGGCTACTACTTCGCCTGCGAGTCCAAGCCTTGCACCTCCACCAACTACTGCGGAGTATTTAGTGTTTGAGTTAATAAAGTGGAATGTTCTCATCTGTTTTTCTAATTATTAGGTTGCCTATGCACGAAAATTATAATGGTAGACGTAACTGGACAAAAATGAGTTCCTTACAGGCAGTGCACATTTACTAGTCGTTAGCCAGCTGGCTGGCAAAGCGGTGGTAAATTTGGGACCTATACACTACTGTCGTTCTTGTGGTATTCTTTTCTCATCTCAGGCGGGGAAAGTCATTTGTTAGAAAAAACAGTACCACCCACAAAACAAATACAACTTTCTTTGCATTTTTCTAGACAACCACAGTTGTTATGAACAATATTCTGTTGAAATTAAACTAATTAAACTTCGAACTTGAACGAAACTATCAGGCTGGGTTCATACTTCGCGCCTTCAACTACAGCCGCTGCATCTGGATCCCGACGAGAGAAGTATGAACCAACTCGATAATGCATGCGAATTCACCGTTACTTATTAACTTCACTTAATGAAATAGTTAACCTAATTTTTTTGCGATTATTTACTGATTTCATGATCATAATCCAAGTAAAACAAAAAAGACCCGTTTTCGCTAAAAACAGAAAAGTATATTTATATAAAAACGAATGTGAAGAAGGAGATAGAGAATTAGCTTTTGAGATGAAGCTGGATGAAAAATAGAAAAAAAGTTCCATATAACTTATAACTCGAGAAAGAAACAAAGGAAACATTTGATCTCGCGATTTCATGGATTCACAAGATTCCTGAGATTCGCAAAGCATCAAACCTAATAGGAATTAGTATAAAAACGAGTGTGAAAGAGAGACCGATTAGTTTTTTCACTATATGAGAAATAGAATGTGTATGAGAAATAGAAAATGAGTTCAATAAATTTAAATGCATATGAAAATCTAATCTAGCATTCTCGAAAAGTCTTGTTTGCAGTTTGGTGTTGTGCAGCGTGCACATTTTGCACGTTTGCTCATTAAAAATTCATGCACGGCGTTAATGTTGCTTTTATATTAGTCTCTTATTTGGGGGTTTGTTGACATTCATGCTGTTCCAATCAAAACTTTAGTTGGTTTTGAACTATTCTCGATTGAGTTTCGTTCTGGAAATCACCCGTAATACTTCGAAGAATGCGAGATTAGATTTTCATCTGCATTTAAATTTATTGAACTCCTTTTCTATCGCGCGCAGCGCGAAGCGCTGTGCGAGATTTGTCTTTGGTCCGGCTAATGCGCGCTTTCATTTTTTAGTTCACCCTCAAAAAGGCCCAAACGTGCAAATCAAAACTTTTTATGATTTGTTGATATTTCATGGCATATTTACAAGCTATGTTCGAAATTTGAACGAAATTGATTAAGTTTGAGCCGAGTTATGACGTTATGCGCTTCATGCAGACCGCCAACTTCCGCCGTGTGTGTGTGTGTACGCACTCCTGGGAAATTTTTATGTGTGAGCCGATTCGACTGAAAATTTGGGACACGATAGATATCCCACTCAAACCTTGGGGGCGCAAACTTTTTTTTCGAAAAAAATTATTTTTCATCAAGTTATAGGTCCTCGAAAATGTCTCTGCGTCTCTTCATTTCGTGCACTCTCTCGGCCTCTCTGTCGGGGTAAATGAAATTGCGTTATAACTCAGCTCAGTCCTAACCAATTCAAGTTTAATTTGAAGTATGGGACCACGACATGAACTGACATCGATTTAGATGTAAGTCTTCTACTGATGACGTCATCGAGGATTCTGGAGCTCGGATGACATCATAGTCGAAACAAGGGAAAATTCCCAGTTCAAGGGTTTCTACTTAACCGATTTTGTTGCAAATTGTGTAAGGGATGTAATATCTACTCAAACTCTGACGGACCAAAAAAAAAATGCGAAAAAATTGTTTTAATCAAAGTTATAGACATTTTTCTTAAAAAGTCTGCGTCTCTCCATTCAGCACGCTCTCTCACTCTCTCTGTCTGGTCGACAACTCAGACTGTACTGTAACTTAGGGAAACAATTACCGATTTGCTTGAAAATTGAAATATGATGCCATCTAGACTTTTTTGAATATGAAGTATTCTATTTCTGACGTCCTTCAGGATTCTGGAGACCAGATGACGTCATTTTTGAAAAGTGCAAAGTTGATGTCACATATATTTGCAAATGATGGTAATATCTTAGAAAGGGTCAATTAACGGTGAAAATCAATCTAAGAGTGACGTATTCTGGGATTCAGAAGGCCAGATGGCGTCAACTTTTGAAAGTGCAGAATTAACGTGAAATCTATTTGCGAATGCTGAAAATATCTTTAAAATGGTAGATTACCGATGAAACTTTGTCTAATTATGACTTATTCTGGAATTCAAAAGGCTAATTGAAAAAAAATTGACGTGAAATATGTTTTCGAATGCTGAAAGTTTCTGAAAAATGGTCAATTCACGATAAAACTTCATTCAAACATGACGTATTCTGAGATTAGGCGGATGAAGTAAGTTTTCAGAACTGCAATGTTGACGTCATTTTTTTCGAATGATGGTAATACTTGACAAGTGGTTTATCAAGGAAACAATTTTATCTGCACCATACAGATCAAACCACCTCTCTACACACCTACGGCATGTATACAAAAAGAGAAAAATTCATAAAAAAGTGGGGGCCCAACGACTGTGAGATTTGTCTTCTGCTGTGCGCCCCTTAGACAGCTACTCTCAAATGGTGCAGCTACTGCTACAAAAACCGGAAAATAGTAATCTGTTCATTAAAAACATACAAAAGTCGTAAAATATTTTCTCAAACATGTAAACTAGAATCTACAAATCACAGATGTTAACTCAACGTAGTCAATAATAGAGTTCCTGGTTTTGTGCACATTGGTTGGCATTTTTTGTCAATACTTCAATTCTAGGTGCTATAACGTTTGTCATATCATTCAACAGTTGTTCTCTCTTTCGCAGCTGTGATTTGTAGATTCTAGTTTACATGTTTGAGAAAATATTTTACGACTTTTGTATGTTTGTAATGAACAGATTACTATTTTCCGGTTTTTGTAGCAGTAGCTGCTCCATTTGAGAGTAGCTGTCTAAGGGGCGCACATATTTTACATATTTACATATTTATTCATTCACTTCGCTTCGTTCCGAGGCGGTGATCATCATACATATCACAGATCTTTGTAGCAGCAGCTTCTTCTGAGGTCTTGGTCCCTTTCCTTCATAGAAGACTTCATGGTGGACTATCGAATGCTCTTATGGCATTGATCCAGTGAAATGCGAGAAACTTCTTGGAGGGAGGGGGGAGAGAACTGCTTGTGAAACATCACAGCACAGCACATCACAGCACAGCAGAAGACAAATCTCACAGTCGTTGGGCCCCCACTTTTTTTATGAATTTCTCATACACTTTAGTGAAACAAACTAATCGGTCTCTCTTTCACACTCGTTTTTTATAGTAATCGATCTCGTTTTCTAGATTTCTGAAAGAAGTTTACCCCTTTTTTCGATGGCAAATAATGAAGTCCAATGGGAATTTCTCATTTCTCAACAAAGAATTCCACTCCGTCCACAAGTTATTAACTGAAAATATTTCCTCATACGGGTACCCCCACAAACACGGTGGGCACCTGCTGAGGCAGCGTAAAAACTCCCCCTTCCTCTCCTCGTGGGTCACGGGTTCGGGTCATTGGGTCGTGAGGATTTAAGGCACAGCAGAATCATAGTCCCCATCTTCACCACGTGTGCCCCTTGAGTTGGTTCTCTTGCAATACTGGACGTGGTTTATAGTCTGTATTGAACAAAAGCTCGCAGGGAGTGGATCACTGAGTCTCGTGCAAAAGGGACGCGCGTCAAAAATTGGAATTTGCCCTGTCCTCGACTCTCTTGCGGCTGGGATACAAGATGTAAACTAGCGAAAGACTCAAGGGGTAGCCAATAACTGTCTCAATAGCCAATAACTGTCTCAACAGTGGCCGATTAGACAGAGGTCACCGATTTTTCAAGAAAAAATAGATTCTGAGATTTATTTAGATTGCAGCGTCTTATATGATACAGTTAGGTACGCCTCGCCTATGAACTGGAAATGAGAATGAATAAATTCACCGATTTTGTCTATTTATACCATTAAAGCCCACATAAGCAACACGCACCATTTTGAAGCGAACACAAGTATTCCCTAGTCAGTAGCGCGACTAGCTGCCCACCATTATGGCAGACCTGGGAAGAAAACCTCAACACTAATGATGCGGTGTGGCTGGGTCCCGCAGTGCGCCGTATTCAGTACGGGTTTTCCATCTGTGCCGTAAACAGTTGATAGCTACCAAACCAGCTCGCTCGATTACAATTGGCGGGATCACCATACAACAAACACGTTCAGAATAGAGTTACGCCTGGGATATTTAGGCTTTACGCCTGGGATATTTAATGGAATTTAGGCAACCTATAGTCCGTTTCATTCCCACTGAGACCCATTGGCGTCGTGCCAAGATTTGCGAATGACAATTTCTTACAGCAGAGATGAGTATTGTGCGAAATTTTTATGATTTACGTGTCCTTCCGGGACTGAACAACTGCTAACAGGGATTTGGAGTTGTTTGAAAACCTCTAAAGCGGTGAAAAATAGACTCAAAAATTCATTGGCACACTGCCAAGTCTCAGTAGGAATGACCGGAACTATAACTGTATTAGAGCTACAATCCAACAGGGCCTGAGTTTGAAAGCAAACAGGCCGCAAAACACACAAAACGTGAAAAATGGAGAAGAACTATCGATTTCAGCGTAAAAATTTTATTTTAGTTTGTATGATTTGCAGGAATCCGATGAACTTTTCCGCCCAAATCAATTAGAGATCCATCGCACTCAATAGAACAATCTGATCGTTTTTCCGACAAACATTGTGATCTAACCAGCAATAGAGATCCCTGAAAAGTTAAAAGCCTCAAATTTTCTTAACTACTACAAACTGATAAAATGCTTGATGTAAATAACGAAAACGCACAAGAAAATATAGAAAACTGGTCAACTAACAAGCATACGCACCAGGTACAATTACCACGCACATTGGCGCCCAAATCGAACTGGACACAAATTTCCAACGACACAGCACAGCACACGGACGAGGCCATTTTGGCGAAACAAGATTTCGCACTACTTTGCCCAAACACAACGAATTCATTTGTAATTCTGAGCCTAAACAGAACTTCTCTTACTTTAACTTACTCTTTTCTCAGATCAAAAATGGTTCACAAATAACGGAGAAAACTCCAATCGCCCCTTTTTCAAAGTCCGCAATACCTGTGATCAAAAACTAATCTGCACGATTACAAATCAAATGGTCTCTATTTTTATTTAAACATGATTGTTAGAGTGGTTGAAAAGTTTATTTGAATCGGAATTTGAATTGAAAAAAAAAACTGAAAACCAATTAAAGAATTTAATTGAATTGGTTTTTGAGTGCAACCAATTTCAAAGAATTTAATTGAATTGGTTTTTGAGTGAAACCAATTTCAAAGAATTGAATTGAATTGGTTTCTGAGTGAAACCAATTGCAAAGAATTGAATTGAATTGGTTTTTGAGTGAAACCAATTCCAAAGTGTTGTAACCCTCGTACTCACGAAGTCACAACGATTAGGTATTTCAGGCGATACGTTAGCCTTTTGAATATAACACAACAAAACACTAACTAGACTAGGTTTATTATGAATATAAATAAGACAATACAATAAAGCCTTTATACCTGACAGGGAGAGAAGAGATAGAATACTAGCCTAGTAGCCAGACTGCTTACTAGCTAGGTAGAGCCTACAATACTCACAATGCTCGCTGCTTTGTACACGTAAGCAGACGAGGAAACGTAAACCGTTAACAGGGTAGCAGACTTATGCTAATGAGCGTAGACAAGTAATGCCATGAGATGATACGTGATAATGGTTCACATATCCAACACAAAGAATTGAATTGAGTTAAATTGGTTTTGTTGAGAGGAAATCGGAATTGGATGATTGGTTTTTGACAACCAGAAAATTGTAATTGAATTGAATTGATTTTTCTTGATAATTGATAAAAAGAATTGGAATTAGTATGAAAAACGAATGTAAAGAGAGAGTAGATTAGCTCTTGAGATGAAACTGGATGGGAAATAGAAAAGGAGTTCAATAACTCACACACTAATTTAGAAAAATAAGTGCCCAACCCTTGACAACATTCCTGCTAACTTGCCAATTGCCAAACTCCAAAAAACTGTTTGGACGAGAAAGAACTCGATATGTTCTTCAACACATTAACCGTTTTATTTCTTTCTCAAGTTTTTTCATGTGTGAGGTAATATAAAGATGGGTTACGGAATTGGGCTTTGAGAAATGACGCAATGTGCTCGACTGTTTAGAAACTTTAAAACTTGCCAATTTCCAAACTTCCAAAAACTGTTTGGAAGACGAGAAAGAACTGGATATGTTCTTTACCACTGATTCAACCGTTTTATTACTTTCTCAAGTTTTTTTTCATGTGTGAGGTAGTAGAAAGATGGGTTACGGAATTGGGCTTTGAGAAATGGCGCAATGTGCTCGACTGTTAAGAAACTTTAAAACTTGCCAATTTCCAAACTTCAAAAAACTGTTTGGAAGACGAGAAAGAACTGGATATGTTCTTTAATACTGATTCAACCGTTTTATTACTTTCTCAAGTTTTTTTCATGTGTGAGGTTGTTCGGCATAGCCTAAACTTGGCATATTGCACGGGCGCAGCTGATTAGCATAGCGACTGCACACGTGAGCGCCTGACATGTTAATGCAGTGTTGGCACGTGGAAAGAAGACTAGAGGAGCTCACTCTTCAACTTACACTGACCATGGAACACGCTCTGGTCTACTCGCTCTCTCCGGTTATCTCTCATAGATAACTACTCGTATAATTATTTATATTATAATAAACTTGTATTGCTAACTTGTTATGTTCTACTATGAATACAGTTTCTCTATAACATGTATCTCCCATATTTCTCCCCTAGTGCTCATATGTGGTGATAATATCAATCAGATACTTATTATATTATAAAGTTAACTCCGCGTGGCAATAGTATTGAAATAGTAATAGGCAGTTCTCCACTGACTGTCGAACATGGTGCATCGGCCGAACTAGCTACTCAGCCGCTCATCCACATTATTCATTCCAAACTATGGTGATAACAGTCCATTCAATTCCACATGAGTTCATTTCATTCCACAATGTTTATTTTGAGTTTAATAGCAGTACAAGTGGGTAAAATTTGTACTGAAATACCCTGGTAAAGTCCAACCTTTGGTAAGTTGGCGGGGAGCTAATTAGCGATGTGAACGTCCTGAACCCATTCGAATCTCCCAGATGACCTTTTGTAGTGGAAACCCAAATTGACATCCACACATTTTTTTGAGCCCAGGACTCCCAGCATACGGGACCACGCAGAACGGCTGCGGTATGCACGCGAAATGGGAAGTTCGCGCTGTGGTGAGGCCGGTAGACAGCCACAGATGAAGGAAAAATAAATAGTCTGGTACGGATAGGCAAGAGGCGTAGTTTCAGGTGTTAGGAAACGTAGCGTGAGCCACCACTCCCAATCTATTAGCTCATAATAACCATTCAATGAAATGCGATACGTGTGATTTTGAACCCAAACGAGAATGAAATATCTTCAAATTTTCGTTCCTATAAAACTTTCTGTGCAATAAAACTATCCCACATCGAGCCAGAAGACCATTTGGTGCAGACATGTTTGACGAACATGGAACGTATTTCTCTAGAACTACATAGTAGTTGATCAGGTTTCAAGCTTTCTCAATTTCTGTATCAATACTTACCAATATCTATGTGCACTCACCTAATATCAATGTGAAAACCATCAATAAACACTTATTCCTCAACATTCATAATATTTCAATTATTTTTGCAAATATCGACGACTTTCCATAGCACCTATACCTTTCCAGATCATTTCATTCAGCATTCTAACCGTTGTCATTCGCAACGAGGTGCACTGCACAAACGAACGGAGGTCGCAGATATTAGAAACGAGACAACATCATTTCACCCACAAAAACAGCCCACTCCAGAGGAATGAAACAGATTGGGTCCCAAAGTGAAGATGTATAAGGAAACAATTATTCATAGCCTAATATTTCTGCTTCCGTGAAAACGTTCGATAACAATGATTTACGTTTTGGAATTACTTGTGCTGCAAATATCCTTCTCTGGGATTCTCCCTTTTATCACATACAGGTCCAATTATACCTGATATATACCATAAATGCATATTTCTCCCAAATAGCCTCTCACTCCACAAAAATCCCACTTGAACATTCCTAGGGTCACTAGCTTGTTGCTAGTCAGCAGGTATATTATCACTTTGCGTATCCAAAACTTTCCACCGTGATTGAATTACTCAAACTAGTCACTTTTGAATTTTTTCCACAAGGATTCAATGAGCACTTAATCTCAAGCTGGAGTTATACAGGTCCGTCTTTACAGGACACCCCTATCTCGTAATATTTGTAGTTTGATCCCGTCGATTCTCGGTCGCAATCCGAGAACTAACTTGCGTATCGAGGTCAAACTAATCAGCTACTTCCCAACGATCCCATATTTAATTCCACTTCTCACATTCTTTGTAAACGACAACCCACATAATTCTTTAACAATAATACGATTATACTTTCATCTTATTTTCAAGACATCGCCCTATATCTTTCCCGGATACCTTACGTTCAGTACTGTTTTATCTAACGTAATAGCCACTAGTTTCCTGAAATACTACAGGGAAAGGTCGCCGCCCATGGCATGCCTGAATTTTGCCCACGGCATGCCTGCCCGACCATGGCGGGCAATGCCTAGTCAATGCCCAGACATAAATTGCCCATATTGCTCAGGCATGCCCGTCGATTGCCCATGGCATGCCTGACGGGTCCAAATTTTTTCTGGGGACCCTCAATAGCTTTTTCCATTGAAATCTCATAAAATCATGATTCAACTCGATAAGACATTGTTCAAGATAATTCAAAAAAATACATTTTTATCACTTCTGCATAAAAACGAATGACCAACATGAAAAAAACAATGCAAATAAGTTATAACCCAAACAAGCGTTAGTAAAAAGTTAGCAAAATCAATAGATAACAAAAACTATACAAAAACGATCAGATACGGTAATGTGAAAATGAATAAAGTCCAATCAAAACCTGGGGTAAGGGTTACTCATAAAACATGATACAAAATTATTAAAACTGAAGTGTCACTAATTTACCATTCAAAAAGTGAAAAAAATTTAAACAGAATGATGAAGAATGCGGCATTTTTTCGCGAAATCGAAGCATAAAGTAATTTTTAGTGAAAAGTTCTCCAAGGAAAGTCAAACAAGATAAATATATATCGTAAATCAACCCATTCAATTTGTTATTATGCGATTCAGTGCACATCGAGTTTTAGTTAGTATTCTGGAGTATAACTTAGCAAAATGTGACAATTCCACTCAAATAAGTGTGATAAATCAAAACCAACACTGTTTTCCTGACAACAACATTATCTCGCCGTATTACGTTAAGATAGATTTTCTAAATTTTGTATTTTCACAGATGTTTTTGATTACCTGATTCCGTAAAAGGACGAGATAAGTTTGGTACAACATTACAAAAACAAAGATACCACAGGTTCAATTCTCATCGAAATGCTGTTATCATCGAACATCCCAACATCCCATTCCTTGCGCGAATTGACTGGCTACCGAGAATCGTTCGCTCGGAGGGGAAATCGTATACCTGTAAATATCGATATGAAATATAGTCTGAAAATATTGAACTCAATGAGTAACTTGCCACTTAAAACGTAGGGCGACTTTGTTGAATGACCCATTGAATCATCCGTTTTTCGTCAAAATAAGGATTTTCCACTACTCCAATTTCAACAATAGTCGCACTTTACTAGTGAATACCATAGTTCTCACTCTGTTCCGTAGTTTCGTTATCCAGATGAAGCTACTGATGAACGGAATACCCCCCTACCCCTGGATTTGTAGTTTGATTCTTGGTGGAATGGTAGAGATCGCATGAATTTGGGATTTTGTAATATTTGACACTGAATCAGAGAAATCTGCGAATTTCGATCGAGAAATAGGTTCTCTTGCCAGAAAGAGATACAATTTTTCTTACTGTTACTGAAGTTAAACATAAACACAACAACCGAACTAATACAAACTACAAATCACCTAAAAATGCGAATAGTACGTAAATGCTATCGAAAAGGTATACGTTTTTCGTATCTTTGTTTTTCGTGCTATATTCTACGTATCTAATTGCAAGCGATGCTGGCCACGTGTCACTCACCTTTGCAAGGGTGTAGTCTGATTTATATACACATTGAATACAGAGAATACGAACTGGAGACACGGAGACTACGTGAACAAAACAAGTTCTGTATGCAAGATGACAACATTTTAGTCTACATTCGATAAACTACATTCGAAATAATAGTATGTAGAAGAGTTGATTCGAAAACCAAGTAATGTCACCAAGTATCAACTACTAAAACCATGTGATTTTACGCTCCATCCACGCTTTCTCTGTCATTTTGAAGTGGTGACCCAGTTAACCAGAAAAGTGCGGCTGGATCCACAGATTTTGGCTCGCTCGCCACTAATTGCTTTTTATGGTGGCTCGCTCGAAAATCGGTGGATGGAGCGCATCTCCCCAATGTTTCTACATTAATTGTGCGCGATTTTCTTTCACGACTCAAATAGTCAGATGAGAGCTCTAAGCGAAGTACTAACTGCTTTAATAAATCAAAATGCAGCCACAATCCTACCTTCTACGGAATCCATGCGTCGAAATGAAAATCAACCATCAGTTTCTTCACCAGCAACCGTCAGAAGTGGGAGACTGACCTGAAAGTGCTACATCTACACTAAACCACAGGTCCACAGCAAGGAAAACTATTATATACGAGAATGTATTTGTTATTGAATAATAAGTAGACTAGTTGTTGTTATATACTGTTCAGTAGTCAGGTGACGATTGTTACGGAACACGCCAACTGGTTAAAAGTCGAAAGGTTGAAGCAACAATCCCGACAAAATAAAACAGTTATTCTGTTTTGTAAAATACAGGTGGTATTTGACACTCATCAAACCCTAAAGAGAGGCCACATAAACAAAGAAGTTAGTTAACTTTGTAAATTTGAAACTAAAATGAAATTTAATATAAAATAATAGATGTTGGTATAGCTATTTCCCTCTCTCCCTATCTGGATTACGACACCAGAGTTATGAAACCCGAGGAACTCAGAAAACATTGTAAAGAAACAAAGAAAATATAAATTTATCAAAGAAATAAAATTAAAATAATGACGCCGCATTTCCAACGCGATCGTCTAAACAACGCGATTAGCCCCTGTAAACATCGTGCAGTGTGTTTCAGCGCGTAAAGGAGCGCGTTTGAAAGATTTCGCCCATGGCATGCCGGACTTTTCTGGCATGCCATGGGCGGTGAGGTCTCCGAGTACTAGCCCCTTGATTAATTGGAATTTTATGTTGAAGGTTCGAAGATATGCTGAAAGACCTTTACCTATGTAATACCAACTATTCCACACAATCCGGGTATCCAATATAAGTTTGCGGAAGGAATTGCAACTAATTGCAACTAATGTTTCGGAAACGTGAGCCAGGATGATGAAAATCATCAATACATCATAGTTGTTAGAATATGAGAAGACGGAAACTGATCACCTTTCCAACAACGTGGGAAACGGCGGATCGGATCAATTCAGTGGCGTTATTCAGGTGCGTTCGGAAAAAAAAGGATTCTCATATATGTTTTCTGTTTCTTCTTCTTCAGAACTTGACTTTTTTCTCTCGCCTTTTAACCCTCATGCTAACATTTGTATAATTTACAGCTATTACATGATTTCACCACTTTATGTTCTTTCCCCAAGTCCACCCTAAGTTCACACATCCCAATCATCCAGCTTTCTATTTCTTTGTTGATTGACTCATATATACTTTCAAAAGTAGTCTACCATACATTTGCTGCCACGGATGTTTCATCAAAAAGTACAAAACGACATCATATAATTCGTGAGCAATGAAGTCCTGCAAAAGTCCACCATTCCCTATTCTTAAATGAAATCCACCACAAATTCCAAAAAACTCCATTGAAGTCTGTGCAATACATCCTCAACTCAAATGTCACATTAGATGATATTAAGAAATGACGAGGTAAGGGATGGAAAAAAAAACTATTCTAATCCGGCCTGTCTCCATCTTCCGAAGAGCAAATGTGAAAAGATGCACGGAAGCTGGAAGTTGTAAACGAACTACTATAGAAGTCACCGGCGCGATCTGGAGTTTCATGAAGGTACGTCGCAATTGTTTGGTGTCTTTCAATCCCTTTGAATCTGGCAAACATCAGTCATCGTATTCAACTTATATCCCGACTATGGGCTAATTCTCAATGCTATAAAGTCCCTAACGGTCATACATTATGCAATTTGGTTCTGTATAACAAGAATAAGCGCCAGCTCAATAACCGAGTTCAGAACCTGAGAAAAGGTTTTTCTCGTATATAGTGTTTCCTGCAGGTTTTTATAATGCAAATAAAGCACCCATTCAAGAAACTATTCCATCTAATCCATCCAAGCATACCGCTTCCAAAACATTGTAATTCTGATGTTCAATTCCTCGCCAAATAATTTTCAAAGATCTCATATTCACATTCACCATACATTTCAAAATGAGCAGAAAACTTGGGTTCTTGTACATAATTTGGTTGTATATCCTTTTTTCAAGTGAAGTTATTATCAAATCCATCCATCACATGCCATATGCCCTACTATTTCCCTCATGAACAGCCAAAAGAAGTTGTATAAACTGTTCACAACACTGAAACACGTGGCTAAAATATGCTCTATAGAATTCGTGCAAGCCCAAATTGAGGGTTGCGACCTTCGGTTGTGTTTGTAGTTTGATCACGCGGCTTCACGGTCAAAATTTAAAAATCGGATCATGTTTCGAGATCACACTATAACAAATATTTGATCGCATCCTATATGTATATCCTGAGATATTGGAACAACGAAAAGTAGTTGTTTATTCACATTATTCAACCAATTAACACAACGACTAAAATCCACAGTAACCAGCAGTGTACCGATGGAACGCGCATCACGGTGTGATATCGATTATTGGACTGATGTCTACATGGACTAACGTGGAATGATGTTGGATTGACCGGATTGGTGGATCAAGGAAATACGTGAGTTTCATGCTTATGAATATTTGTAGTTTGGTTCAATCACCTCATTATTTGCTAACTACAGATTATTACCCACAACGCCAATTCGTGTTTTCCCTACACATATTTTTTTCCTCCCACCGAGTTCTAAAATCAGCCTAATTCTAACTATTTGCCAGCACTCGAACCAGTTAGTGACGAGAGGACACATTCTCGATATGAAATATCGACCCGATATATTGTATTTCTGTGCTAACAGAAACAAACCCAATTGGCTTTTAGAATATACTACTTACTACCCACTGATAATTTCGTCTGTCATAGTGATACCACTCGGTGAGAAAGTCAGTTTTTAGCCACCGCCATACCCTGTCCGTACAGTCTATTCTCATTCCATTCGAACCAGTCCAACTACTCCCTATTCCCTCTTGGACGAACTAAATTTTTTCAGGTTTTTAGGTTTTCTCCCTTCGGCGAAAAATTTTCAAAGTTGGGAGTGTTCGGCATAGCCTAAACTTGGCATATTGCACGGGCGCAGCTGATTAGCATAGCGACTGCACACGTGAGCGCCTGACATGTTAATGCAGTGTTGGCACGTGGAAAGAAGACTAGAGGAGCTCACTCTTCAACTTACACTGACCATGGAACACGCTCTGGTCTACTCGCTCTCTCCGGTTATCTCTCATAGATAACTACTCGTATAATTATTTATATTATAATAAACTTGTATTGCTAACTTGTTATGTTCTACTATGAATACAGTTTCTCTATAACATGTATCTCCCATATTTTTCCCCTAGTGCTCATATGTGGTGATAATATCAATCAGATACTTATTATATCATAAAGTTAACTCCGCGTGGCAATAGTATTGAAATAGTAATAGGCAGTTCTCCACTGACTGTCGAACAGAGGTAGTAGAAAGATGGGTTACGGAATTGGGCTTTGAGAAATGGCGAAATTTGCTCGACTGTTAAGAAACTTTAAAACTTGCCAATTTCCAAACTTCAAAAAACTGTTTGGAAGACGAGAAAGAACTCGATATGTTTTTCAACACCGCATTAACCGTTTTATTCCTTTCTCATGTTTTTTTCATGTGTGAGGTAATATAAAGATGGGTTACGGAATTGGGCTTTGAGAAATGGCGAAATGTGCTCGACTGTTTAGAAACTTTAAAACTTGCCAATTTCCAAACTTCAAAAAACTGTTTGGAAGACGAGAAAGAACTCGATATGTTTTTCAACACCGCATTAACCGTTTCATTCCTTTCTCATGTTTTTTTCATGTGTGAGGTAATATAAAGATGGGTTACGGAATTGGGCTTTGAGAAATGGCGAAATGTGCTCGACTGTTAAGAAACTTTAAAACTTGCCAATTTCCAAACTTCAAAAAACTGTTTGGAAGACGAGAAAGAACTCGATATGTTTTTCAACACCGCATTAACCGTTTTATTCCTTTCTCATGTTTTTTTTTCATGTGTGAGGTAATATGAAGATGGGTTACGGAATTGGGCTTTGAGAAATGGCGAAATGTGCTCGACTGTTTAGAAACTTTAAAACTTGCCAATTTCCAAACTTCAAAAAACTGTTTGGAAGACGAGAAAGAACTCGATATGTTTTTCAACACCGCATTAACCGTTTTATTCCTTTCTCAAGTTTTTTTCATGTGTGAGGTAATAGAAAGATGGGTTACGGAATTGGGCTTTGAGAAATGGCGAATTGTGCTCGACTGTTTAGAAACTTTAAAACTTGCCAATTTCCAAACTTCAAAAAACTGTTTGGACGAGAAAGAACTTGATATGTTCTTCAACACGCATTAACCGTTTTATTCCTTTCTCAAGTTTTTTTCATGTGTGAGGTAGTAGAAAGATGGGTTACGGAATTGGGCTTTGAGAAATGGCGAATTGTGCTCGACTGTTTAGAAACTTTAAAACTTGCCAATTTCCAAACTTCAAAAAACTGTTTGGACGAGAAAGAACTCGATATTTTATTCAACACCGCATTAATCGTTTTATTTCTTTCTCAAGTTTTTTTCATGTGTGAGGTAATATAAAGATGGGTTTCGGAATTGGGCTTTGGGAAATGGCGCAATGTGCTCGACTGTTTAGAAACTTTAAAACTTGCCAGTTTCCAAACTTCCAAAAACTGTTTGGAAGACGAGAACGAACTCGATATGTTCTTTAATACTGATTCAACCGTTTTATTACTTTCTCAAGTTTTTTTCATGTGTGAGGTAGTAGAAAGATGGGTTTCGGAATTGGGCTTTGAGAAATGACGCAATGTGCTCGACTGTTAAGAAACTTCAAAACTTGCCAATTTCCAAACTTCAAAAAACTGTTTGGAAGACGAGAAAGAACTCGATATGTTTTTCAACACCGCATTAACCGTTTTATTTCTTTCTCAAGTTTCTTCATGTGTGAGGTAGTAGAAAGATGGGTTACGGAATTGGGCTTTGAGAAAGGCGCAATGTTTTTTCCACGTGTGAGGTAATATAAAGATGGGTTACGGAATTGGGCTTTGAGAAATGGCGCAATGTGCTCGACTGTTTAGAAACTTTAAAACTTGCCAATTTCCAAACTTCAAAAAACTGTTTGGAAGACGAGAAAGAACTCGATATGTTCTTTAATACTGATTCAACCGTTTTATTACTTTCTCAAGTTTTTTTCATGTGTGAGGTAGTATAAAGATGGGTTACGGAATTGGGCTTTGAGAAAGGCGCAATGTTTTTTCCACGTGTGAGGTAATATAAAGATGGGTTACGGAATTGGGCTTTGAGAAATGGCGCAATGTGCTCGACTGTTTAGAAACTTTAAAACTTGCCAATTTCCAAACTTCAAAAAACTGTTTGGAAGACGAGAAAGAACTCGATATGTTTTTCAACACCGCATTAACCGTTTTATTCCTTTCTCAAGTTTTTTTCATGTGTGAGGTAATATAAAGATGGGTTACGGAATTGGGCTTTGAGAAAGGCGCAATGTTTTTTCCACGTGTGAGGTAATATACAGATGGGTTACGGAATTGGGCTTTGAGAAAGGCGCAATGTTTTTTCCACGTGTGAGGTAATATAAAGATGGGTTACGGAATCGGGCTCAATGTTTTTTCCACGTGTGAGGTAATATAAAGATGGGTTACGGAATTGGGCTTTGAGAAATGGCGAAATGTGCTCGACTGTTTAGAAACTTTAAAACTTGCCAATTTCCAAACTTCAAAAAACTGTTTGGAAGACGAGAAAGAACTCGATATGTTTTTCAACACCGCATTACCCGTTTTATTTCTTTCTCAAGTTTCTTCATGTGTGAGGTAATATAAAGATGGGTTACGGAATTGGGCTTTGAGAAAGGCGCAATGTTTTTTCCACGTGTGAGGTAATATAAAGATGGGTTACGGAATTGGGCTTTGAGAAATGGCGAAATGTGCTCGACTGTTTAGAAACTTTAAAACTTGCCAATTTCCAAACTTCAAAAAACTGTTTGGAAGACGAGAAAGAACTCGATATGTTTTTCAACACCGCATTACCCGTTTTATTTCTTTCTCAAGTTTTTTCATGTGTGAGGTAATATAAAGATGGGTTACGGAATTGGGCTTTGAGAAAGGCGCAATGTTTTTTCCACGTGTGAGGTAATATAAAGATGGGTTACGGAATTGGGCTTTGAGAAATGGCGAAATGTGCTCGACTGTTTAGAAACTTTAAAACTTGCCAATTTCCAAACTTCCAAAAACTGTTTGAAAGACGAGAAAGAACTCGATATGTTTTTCAACACCGCATTAACCGTTTTATTCCTTTCTCAAGTTTCTTCATGTGTGAGGTAATATAAAGATGGGTTACGGAATTGGGCTTTGAGAAATGGCGCAATGTGCTCGACTGTTTAGAAACTTTAAAACTTGCCAATTTCCAAACTTCCAATAACTGTTTGGAAGACGAGAAAGAACTCGATATGTTTTTCAACACCGCATTAACCGTTTTATTCCTTTCTCAAGTTTTTTTCATGTGTGAGGTAATATAAAGATGGGTTACGGAACTGTGAAAACGCTTGTAACTTAAAATACCGGAGAAAATGCAGGCTAATTCGACACCAGTATTTAAGCCTGCATTTTCTCCGGTATTATAAGCTGTACAGGAGAATTTGGCTGTAGCGCGCCGGGTGCCTGTTGTAACTTAAAATACCGGGGTCAGCTGCAAGTGAAAATTCCGTGCAAACCAAAAATCATTCTCTCAAAACTTTTTTCAGAAAATAAAACAACACATTTCAGAAATATATATTTATTCAATGTAAGAATATATGAAAACAAAAAAACCGCTATACTAATACTATACACAGGATAAAAACAAAGAATCTTCAAACATAAAGTTATGAAAGCAGTACTTACTTAGAAGTGAAAGAAAGAAAGAAGACCTAGAACACGGTCAGTGAACGAGAACAACAATTGCAGAACAGTTAATAAAATTTAAAACCCGTTAAAATTCAATACAAACTAAAGAAAACATTCCCGTAGCAACGGTTGAGAACATGGTTTTTGTTATATGACAGTATTTTAAGGTGTTAACAGTTAATAAAGAGAGTATATTCTTTTAAATCGAGAATATTCAAGAATTTACATCTGAGAGAAAATGTAACGAAGCAAAAGCAATCGATTGATGGAAAAAACACAGAAATTAGTAGAACACACGATGACATCAATACCATACCGCGAGTTGTTGTCGAGATCGCTTTTATGTCCACCCTGAAAAATAATAATGTACATAAAGTTTCGTGACCATTTTGACGCCTTTCTTCTGAAACTAGAAATTTTTAGCTTAAAAAAATCCCACGTTTGCAATGTGATTTTGCGTATTTGTAACTATAAGAACGTGCAGTTATCAGTTGTACATCAGTGAAAAGAGAAAAAAATTCCAAAAACGGGCTGGCTCTCCGCTAATGTCATGAAAATTCGCCCATTTTGCAGAAAATCACGGTTACACACGTATGTTGTATGTGAATCTTCAATCATTGAAAGAGTTACTTTTGGTAAGCGGGTACACCTTGCTGGTGTTTACTACAGGGTTTGCCAATAACTCGTCAATATCTTGTGACGAAAACCCAAGTTATCAGATGCAGACATATACAGTTATACTGTAGGTTATTCGCAACAACCACTTGATTGCTACCTCTTTCAAATCGAGAAAACGGAAAGGAAAGAAGAGAGGAACAAACCTGAATCAGTTTTCGTTCTTCTGACTCGAACCAATAAATTCTGCCCAAAAAGTAAGTATAATTGCATGTTGCATCATGCACCACAGGTCTACGATTCGAAGGTTATATCCAATCTACCTGAAATTCATAACCTTTTTAATCAAAATCGATCACTTTGAAGAAAAGTTCATTGTAGTAATCTGTCAAAACAAAATCTTCAATCCAAAACCGTTTTTTTTATAGTAAAAGTCCAAATCACTATTTTCACGTAAATTACTTTTTTTCATTTTCAATAGCTCA
Organism: Litoditis marina; assembly: GCA_964036275.1. Lineage (NCBI taxonomy): Eukaryota > Metazoa > Nematoda > Chromadorea > Rhabditida > Rhabditidae > Litoditis > Litoditis marina. The sequence continues at coordinate 1,709,901 of OZ038435.1, read as the reverse complement.
CACAAGTGAGTTCGACTGCCAAGTTCGGAGGAATACTCTTTAAAAGGGCCAATTCCACAAGAAACCCGGTTTTTCGTTAACCCACTCAGTTAACCATTAACCATTAACCGGGTTAACCCTTTTGTTAACCCATTTGTAACCCTCTTACAACGTGTTTTGGGGGAAATTTTGGGTTACCAAGTGGTTAACAAAAAGATTAACCAGGTAACCCGGTTAATGGTTAACTGCTAGGGTTAACGAAATACCGGGTTAAATAAAGAATTTGCCCTTTAAAATACATGTGGTTGTCAAATTTAATGAACAAATCAACAAATCGATGTTCTTCTATCGAAAACAGAGAAATATTTGGAAGTTATCCGAAAACGGAGCCCGTTCTTCTGCTTTTCCCTTCAATTTTGAAGAAATTAATGAGGGCTGTGCCAGAGCTCAACAATAGCAAGTTAATATACAACTCTTTTTCGTCATTCAATGTTTTTCAAGAAGAACAAAGGAAGCGAAAAGAAAAAAAGTCTGGATTCGAGCTGGCACGAACCACCTTGTTCGCTAATTGAGTCCGCAAAGAAATTCACCGGAAGAAAGTAACTTCGAACCGAATGTTCGTGACTAGTAACCACATGATTCAAAGTTATAGTAACATACCTGAACTTCTTGAATCAAAAACGTCGATGTCCAACCACTCACAATATACACATCGTAGTGAAAAGAATATAAGCAGAATATTTCGGACTGAAAAACATCTTGTATAACATAACAACCTGTGAGGTGTTCTCATTATTACGAAACTAAACTCGTTCTTCCACTGAATTTGAACAAGATTTATGATTTTGCTTTAAAAATACAAAAATCTCTCGATAAAAGCGAAAAGGGGGTCCGTTTTCCAGAAAAAGTACGGCTGGAAAAGGGGAAGGGCTTAAAACAGTCACACGAATGTCATTTTGTTCAAGAAAAAAACTCCACATTACAAATTATTCAAGTTGAAGTCATATTGGTTCTTAACTAGAAAACTGGTATGTTCCTAAACACTCTAAACAGTGATGGGGTCAAACTGAACTGGTTATTAAATTACCATGTCGAACTTTATAAGTTTGAGCCATAATACTAACCTGTGAACTATGAGTTAGAGTCGTCTTTAAATGAAGTGAACAAGTTAATTGGTAAGCCTCTTTACTTTGCTCCCAGAACCAACCCATAAGAATATACAGAAAAAAAACATGAACCAACTTTTTTCAGAATGTCAAAACGAACATGAAACTGAGTGTGAACATGATTTTTTGATAGTGAAAATGATTTGACTCACCTTCAAATATGTCGGAATAGATTTTCTGCAAATGTAAACTTTCCTCAGCCTGGTGAGCATAACACATAAGCAAGGGGAATATTTCCAAGCGAACTTCACCCAGCGAATATTAGAACAACTGGAAACGTTTGATAAAAATGACATAAAGTTAACATAACACTTGAATAGAAAATTTTCGGACAAAAACACGTTTCAGAAATAAAAACCAGAATTCAAGACTTTAGAACATTGGGGTCAACGAAACTACCTTCTAGGCTGTTCAAAACAAATTTTCAATCATTTAAATAAACTATATACAGATACAAAACAAATTTAAACAAAGAAAAGTCTGAACACTTTGAAATATTTCGAAGAAATTCGCAACGGTGTCGATATTTGCGTCCATCTTTCCTGCTGGCGCATACTGCGTGCGCCAAGCCGTCTGGCTGACTCCGGTATTTTTAGTTACAAATCGAGCGAGCCCGGTATTTTAAGTTACAAAATTGACGAGTCCGGTATTTTAAGTTGCAGGGGTTTTTCAGAGAATTGGGCTTTGAGAAAGGCGCAATGTTTTTTCCACGTGTGAGGTAATATAAAGATGGGTTACGGAATTGGGCTTTGAGAAATGGCGCAATGTGCTCGACTGTTTAGAAACTTTAAAACTTGCCAATTTCCAAACTTCAAAAAACTGTTTGGAAGACGAGAAAGAACTCGATATGTTTTTCAACACCGCATTAACCGTTTTATTTCTTTCTCAAGTTTTTTCATGTGTGAGGTAATATAAAGATGGGTTACGGAATTGGGCTTTGAGAAAGGCGCAATGTTTTTTCCACGTGTGAGGTAATATAAAGATGGGTTACGGAATTGGGCTCTGAGAAATGGCGAAATGTGCTCGACTGTTTAGAAACTTTAAAACTTGCCAATTTCCAAACTTCAAAAAACTGTTTGGAAGACGAGAAAGAACTCGATATGTTTTTCAACACCGCATTAACCGTTTTATTTCTTTCTCAAGTTTTTTCATGTGTGAGGTAATATAAAGATGGGTTACGGAATTGGGCTTTGAGAAAGGCGCAATGTTTTTTCCACGTGTGAGGTAATATAAAGATGGGTTACGGAATTGGGCTTTGAGAAATGGCGAAATGTGCTCGACTGTTTAGAAACTTTAAAACTTGCCAATTTCCAAACTTCAAAAAACTGTTTGGAAGACGAGAAAGAACTCGATATGTTTTTCAACACCGCATTAACCGTTTTATTTCTTTCTCAAGTTTCTTCATGTGTGAGGTAATATAAAGATGGGTTTCGGAATTGGGCTTTGAGAAAGGCGCAATGTTTTTTCCACGTGTGAGGTAATATAAAGATGGGTTACGGAATTGGGCTTTGAGAAATGGCGAAATGTGCTCGACTGTTAAGAAACTTTAAAACTTGCCAATTTCCAAACTTCAAAAAACTGTTTGGAAGACGAGAAAGAACTCGATATGTTTTTCAACACCGCATTGCCCGTTTTATTTCTTTCTCAAGTTTCTTCATGTGTGAGGTAATATAAAGATGGGTTACGGAATTGGGCTTTGAGAAAGGCGCAATGTTTTTTCCACGTGTGAGGTAAAATAAAGATGGGTTACGGAATGGGGCTTTGAGAAATGGCGAAATGTGCTCGACTGTTAAGAAACTTTAAAACTTGCCAATTTCCAAACTTCAAAAAACTGTTTGGAAGACGAGAAAGAACTCGATATGTTTTTCAACACCGCATTACCCGTTTTATTTCTTTCTCAAGTTTCTTCAGGTGTGAGGTAATATAAAGATGGGTTACGGAATTGGGCTTTGAGAAAGGCGCAATGTTTTTTCCACGTGTGAGGTAATATAAAGATGGGTTACGGAATTGGGCTTTGAGAAATGGCGAAATGTGCTCGACTGTTAAGAAACTTTAAAACTTGCCAATTTCCAAACTTCAAAAAACTGTTTGGAAGACGAGAAAGAACTCGATATGTTTTTCAACACCGCATTACCCGTTTTATTTCTTTCTCAAGTTTCTTCAGGTGTGAGGTAATATAAAGATGGGTTACGGAACTGGGCTTTGAGAAAGGCGCAATGTTTTTTCCACGTGTGAGGTAATATAAAGATGGGTTACGGAATGGGGCTTTGAGAAATGGCGAAATGTGCTCGACTGTTAAGGAACTTTAAAACTTGCCAATTTCCAAACTTCAAAAAACTGTTTGGAAGACGAGAAAGAACTCGATATGTTTTTCAACACCGCATTACCCGTTTTATTTCTTTCTCAAGTTTCTTCATGTGTGAGGTAATATAAAGATGGGTTACGGAATTGGGCTTTGAGAAAGGCGCAATGTGTTTTCCACGTGTGAGGTAATATAAAGATGGGTTACGGAATTGGGCTTTGAGAAATGGCGGAATGTGCTCGACTGTTTAGAAACTTTAAAACTTGCCAATTTCCAAACTTCAAAAAACTGTTTGGAAGACGAGAAAGAACTCGATATGTTTTTCAACACCGCATTAACCGTTTTATTCCTTTCTCAAGTTTTTTTCATGTGTGAGGTAATATAAAGATGGGTTACGGAATTGGGCTTTGAGAAAGGCGCAATGTGTTTTCCACGTGTGAGGTAATATAAAGATGGGTTACGGAATTGGGCTTTGAGAAATGGCGAAATGTGCTCGACTGTTTAGAAACTTTAAAACTTGCCAATTTCCAAACTTCCAAAAACTGTTTGGAAGACGAGAAAGAACTCGATATGTTTTTCAACACCGCATTAACCGTTTTATTTGTTTCTCAAGTTTCTTCATGTGTGAGGTAATATAAAGATGGGTTACGGAATTGGGCTTTGAGAAATGGCGCAATGTGCTCGACTGTTTAGAAACTTTAAAACTTGCCAATTTCCAAACTTCAAAAAACTGTTTGGAAGACGAGAAAGAACTCGATATGTTTTTCAACAAGGCATTAACCGTTTTATTCCTTTCTCAAGTTTCTTCATGTGTGAGGTAATATAAAGATGGGTTACGGAATTGGGCTTTGAGAAATGGCGAAATGTGCTCGACTGTTTAGAAACTTTAAAACTTGCCAATTTCCAAACTTCAAAAAACTGTTTGGAAGACGAGAAAGAACTCGATATGTTTTTCAACACCGCATTAACCGTTTTATTCCTTTCTCAAGTTTTTTTCATGTGTGAGGTAATATAAAGATGGGTTACGGAATTGGGCTTTGAGAAAGGCGCAATGTGTTTTCCACGTGTGAGGTAATATAAAGATGGGTTACGGAATTGGGCTTTGAGAAATGGCGAAATGTGCTCGACTGTTTAGAAACTTTAAAACTTGCCAATTTCCAAACTTCCAAAAACTGTTTGGAAGACGAGAAAGAACTCGATATGTTTTTCAACACCGCATTAACCGTTTTATTCCTTTCTCAAGTTTCTTCATGTGTGAGGTAATATAAAGATGGGTTACGGAATTGGGCTTTGAGAAATGGCGCAATGTGCTCGACTGTTTAGAAACTTTAAAACTTGCCAATTTCCAAACTTCAAAAAACTGTTTGGAAGACGAGAAAGAACTCGATATGTTTTTCAACACCGCATTACCCGTTTTATTTCTTTCTCAAGTTTCTTCATGTGTGAGGTAATATAAAGATGGGTTACGGAATTGGGCTTTGAGAAAGGCGCAATGTGTTTTCCACGTGTGAGGTAATATAAAGATGGGTTACGGAATTGGGCTTTGAGAAATGGCGAAATGTGCTCGACTGTTAAGAAACTTTAAAACTTGCCAATTTCCAAACTTCAAAAAACTGTTTGGAAGACGAGAAAGAACTCGATATGTTTTTCAACACCGCATTAACCGTTTTATTCCTTTCTCAAGTTTCTTCATGTGTGAGGTAATATAAAGATGGGTTACGGAATTGGGCTTTGAGAAAGGCGCAATGTGTTTTCCACGTGTGAGGTAATATAAAGATGGGTTACGGAATTGGGCTTTGAGAAATGGCGAAATGTGCTCGACTGTTTAGAAACTTTAAAACTTGCCAATTTCCAAACTTCAAAAAACTGTTTGGAAGACGAGAAAGAACTCGATATGTTTTTCAACACCGCATTAACCGTTTTATTCCTTTCTCAAGTTTTTTTCATGTGTGAGGTAATATAAAGATGGGTTACGGAATTGGGCTTTGAGAAATGGCGAAATGTGCTCGACTGTTTAGAAACTTTAAAACTTGCCAATTTCCAAACTTCAAAAAACTGTTTGGAAGACGAGAAAGAACTCGATATGTTTTTCAACACCGCATTAACCGTTTTATTCCTTTCTCAAGTTTCTTCATGTGTGAGGTAATATAAAGATGGGTTACGGAATTGGGCTTTGAGAAAGGCGCAATGTGTTTTCCACGTGTGAGGTAATATAAAGATGGGTTACGGAATTGGGCTTTGAGAAATGGCGAAATGTGCTCGACTGTTTAGAAACTTTAAAACTTGCCAATTTCCAAACTTCAAAAAACTGTTTGGAAGACGAGAAAGAACTCGATATGTTTTTCAACACCGCATTAACCGTTTTATTCCTTTCTCAAGTTTTTTTCATGTGTGAGGTAATATAAAGATGGGTTACGGAATTGGGCTTTGAGAAATGGCGAAATGTGCTCGACTGTTTAGAAACTTTAAAACTTGCCAATTTCCAAACTTCAAAAAACTGTTTGGAAGACGAGAAAGAACTCGATATGTTTTTCAACACCGCATTAACCGTTTTATTCCTTTCTCAAGTTTCTTCATGTGTGAGGTAATATAAAGATGGGTTACGGAATTGGGCTTTGAGAAAGGCGCAATCTGTTTTCCCTGTGTGAGGTAATATAAAGATGGGTTACGGAATTGGGCTTTGAGAAATGGCGAAATGTGCTCGACTGTTAAGAAACTTTAAAACTTGCCAATTTCCAAACTTCAAAAAACTGTTTGGAAGACGAGAAAGAACTCGATATGTTTTTCAACACCGCATTAACCGTTTTATTCCTTTCTCAAGTTTCTTCATGTGTGAGGTAATATAAAGATGGGTAACGGAATTGGGCTTTGAGAAAGGCGCAATGTGTTTTCCACGTGTGAGGTAATATAAAGATGGGTTACGGAATTGGGCTTTGAGAAATGGCGAAATGTGCTCGACTGTTAAGAAACTTTAAAACTTGCCAATTTCCAAACTTCAAAAAACTGTTTGGAAGACGAGAAAGAACTCGATATGTTTTTCAACACCGCATTAACCGTTTTATTTCTTTCTCAAGTTTTTTCATGTGTGAGGTAATATAAAGATGGGTTACGGAATTGGGCTTTGAGAAAGGCGCAATGTGTTTTCCACGTGTGAGGTAATATAAAGATGGGTTACGGAATTGGGCTTTGAGAAATGGCGAAATGTGCTCGACTGTTTAGAAACTTTAAAACTTGCCAATTTCCAAACTTCCAAAAACTGTTTGGAAGACGAGAAAGAACTCGATATGTTTTTCAACACCGCATTAACCGTTTTATTTGTTTCTCAAGTTTCTTCATGTGTGAGGTAATATAAAGATGGGTTACGGAATTGGGCTTTGAGAAATGGCGCAATGTGCTCGACTGTTTAGAAACTTTAAAACTTGCCAATTTCCAAACTTCAAAAAACTGTTTGGAAGACGAGAAAGAACTCGATATGTTTTTCAACAAGGCATTAACCGTTTTATTCCTTTCTCAAGTTTCTTCATGTGTGAGGTAATATAAAGATGGGTTATGGAATTGGGCTTTGAGAAATGGCGAAATGTGCTCGACTGTTTAGAAACTTTAAAACTTGCCAATTTCCAAACTTCAAAAAACTGTTTGGAAGACGAGAAAGAACTCGATATGTTTTTCAACACCGCATTAACCGTTTTATTCCTTTCTCAAGTTTTTTTCATGTGTGAGGTAATATAAAGATGGGTTACGGAATTGGGCTTTGAGAAAGGCGCAATGTGTTTTCCACGTGTGAGGTAATATAAAGATGGGTTACGGAATTGGGCTTTGAGAAATGGCGAAATGTGCTCGACTGTTTAGAAACTTTAAAACTTGCCAATTTCCAAACTTCCAAAAACTGTTTGGAAGACGAGAAAGAACTCGATATGTTTTTCAACACCGCATTAACCGTTTTATTCCTTTCTCAAGTTTCTTCATGTGTGAGGTAATATAAAGATGGGTTACGGAATTGGGCTTTGAGAAATGGCGAAATGTGCTCGACTGTTTAGAAACTTTAAAACTTGCCAAGTTCCAAACTTCCAAATACTGTTTGGAAGACGAGAAAGAACTCGATATGTTTTTCAACACCGCATTAACCGTTTTATTCCTTTCTCAAGTTTCTTCATGTGTGAGGTAATATAAAGATGGGTTACGGAATTGGGCTTTGAGAAATGGCGCAATGTGCTCGACTGTTTAGAAACTTTAAAACTTGCCAATTTACAAACTTCAAAAAACTGTTTGGAAGACGAGAAAGAACTCGATATGTTTTTCAACACCGCATTAACCGTTTTATTCCTTTCTCAAGTTTCTTCATCTGTGAGGTAATATGAAGATGGGTTACGGAATTGGGCTTTGAGAAATGGCGAAATGTGCTCGACTGTTTAGAAACTTTAAAACTTGCCAATTTCCAAACTTCAAAAAACTGTTTGGAAGACGAGAAAGAACTCGATATGTTTTTCAACACCGCATTAACCGTTTTATTCCTTTCTCAAGTTTTTTTCATGTGTGAGGTAATATAAAGATGGGTTACGGAATTGGGCTTTGAGAAAGGCGCAATGTGTTTTCCACGTGTGAGGTAATATAAAGATGGGTTACGGAATTGGGCTTTGAGAAATGGCGAAATGTGCTCGACTGTTTAGAAACTTTAAAACTTGCCAATTTCCAAACTTCAAAAAACTGTTTGGAAGACGAGAAAGAACTCGATATGTTTTTCAACACCGCATTAACCGTTTTATTCCTTTCTCAAGTTTTTTTCATGTGTGAGGTAATATAAAGATGGGTTACGGAATTGGGATTTGAGAAAGGCGCAATGTGTTTTCCACGTGTGAGGTAATATAAAGTGAGAAGAAATTATTTGGTAACATGTTAAACAAAAATTTGCATGCGTACATCAAATCACGTACATCATCGAGAACGCTTTACAAGTCACTATCTGACTTGGGTGGAAACTACTTATATGGCAACTTACGTAAAGCAGAGGGTGTAGCCAAATATTTCGAAACAGTCTATGAAAAAGATAATGGGCATGCTCCTCCAGTAGTTGAAAAGCTGCAAAGTTGTATTTCAACACCTACTTTCTATCCTTACGAAGTTGAGCAATGTTTGAAGAAATTGAATAACTCATGTTCTACAAGTCTGGACAACATACCACAATTTTTTCTGCAAAAATGCGCTAGAGAGCTCTCTGAGCCATTGTCAATCATTTATAATGTGTCAATATTGGACGGTACTGTTCCTACTATGTGGAAATACTCAATTATTACGCCTGTACCTAAAATTGCATCTCCAACTTTAGTGTCTCACTATCGACCCATTTCTATCAATTGTGGTACTTCAAAAGCAATGGAAAAACTACTGTGCGTGAGAATCAGAAAGTGGATAAACCGGTTCAAGTTGATTCCCCCATCTCAGTATGGTTTTGTGGCTGAGAAAAATTGTGAGATACCACTTTTGGAATTCATGTTTGAACGAAGCAAAGCTCAAGCAAATAAGGGATGGTGTGACACAATTTACACTGATTTGGCTAAAGCTTTTGATAAAGTTTCACACGAAAAATTGCTCTTCAAAATGGAGTGCTTAGGATTCAGAGGTGTTTGGTTGAACTGGATGCGTTCTTTTTTGGTTGAAAGACAGTTCGCTGTTACGTTCGGATCGGAATTGTCATCATTCTATACTGCCAATAGTGGTGTTCCACAGGGATCTGTACTGGGTCCGATTCTTTTCATAATATACCTTTCTGACCTACCCAAAAGCTTGCACCTGCCAAACCATGTGTCCGCTATATACATTTGCTGATGACATAAAATTGTCATGTACTTACACATCTGAGAACGATAGCAGAAATGATCTCATTGTAGCCCTCAAAAGTCTCGAGAAGTTTTGCTTAGACTGGCAACTCACGATTTCTCATTCTAAGTGTTTCATGATGAGTACCTGTCCGAATCCAATTTCCTATACATTTGAGAATGGAGATGTAATTGAAACCACAGAGAAAGCTCGTGATCTTGGAGTCCATTTGGTGACCAATGCTCGTAATTTGTTTGATCTATCTATAGTTATCAGGAAGGCACTAGGTAAAATGTTCACAATATTCAGAATATTGCACCAAAATGATGCAATTTTGTTTGTTAGATGTTTCAAATGCTACGTTTTGCCATACCTTGATTACTGCTCATCTGTCTGGTCTCCTCATAAACTAGGTGATATACGTAATATAGAGAAGGTTCAGCGTATTTTTTCAAGAATTGTGTACGGTAGGTGCAGATTGGCAGACGGTAGGGTAAGTTACAGAGATAGGATCAAGTTTCTTGGTCTTGAAACCCTGTTTGAACGACGTATTAAGCAAGATTTGGTATTGCTTCACAGAATTTTGAAAAAAGAGGTACAGATGGAGGTGAGTAAATATTTTTCGTTCCGTCCTTGTGGTGAGCGTGGCAACACGTATAATCGCAATGGTTTTTCATTTGATATCCCTAGGTACAGTACTATGACCAATGAAAATGCTTTTTTTATTCGGGTTGCTAAGTGGTACCCAAAACTACCACCACATTTAACCTGTCTTAGTACGTCCGATGCCTTCCGCAAACTTATCAGAAAAGAGAATATTCTTGATTTACTTCAACTAGCCTCACCCTTTGAATAATTTGGCAAGAATGATCAATTACAGTTCATGGAATTTCTCTGGCCCCCTCTGGCAACAACATCAGTTGTTGATCACTTGCGTTGGTCTACTGCCATTCTACTGTCGTACGCTCCCCCATGAACGGTCCATGATGCTCCATTCTCACCAGGAATCAAAGATATGATATGGTGATTATGATGTATTGTATTAGTAGTTGTGGCACTCCAAACTATCGAACTATTGCCGCAACCATTTGTAGACTACAGCGCTAAACTACACAAAATTACTTTCTTCATCTCCTATCAGTATCATATCCAGGTTGTACTTATATTGAACGGTCGATTGTCCTATCAGCCTTTTTATCTTCATAGTACTAGCAACAGATTTTGGTGATGGTTTGGTTGGGAATACTAGACGTAGTTTCACATAAATTGAGTGGTTCATGTAACTCACAGTAGTAAGAACGAGTGTTTAGTTTGCCATAATGCTTGTATTCGTGATCGTATCAGTTTATTGTGTCTCTGTACTCTCTCTTCTTCATCATATTTGGAAAATCCTGACTTTCTGATCATCGACCATCGTGCGCTCGTAACTTATTGGGGGAGGTTGGTGGTTGCACCAATCTGCAGCCAGGCTATACCCGGTCGGTTAGTTGCGTTCGTCACTTCAATGCCACCCGTCCACCTCCAGCCTGCTCCAGCTGCCCGGTCCAAAGAGAAGCCTCGCCAACTCTCGTCACCCACGCCTAGCCTTCCCTTTGACAGTTACGGGTTCTTGCACATATCCTCGACAATTTGTTTCCTGCAGTCGCTTATTAATTATTGGAATTGCACATTTTTATTCGTGACTCATAAGTGTTTAGAACTGTCTGTTGATAATATTGTCATGATAATTCCAATTTAAATCCCGGTTTTGATATAGTCCCAACGAAACCTAACGTCACAAAATCATCTCTACAATAGTATAAATAGATAATCCCGAAAGTGTTTCATAATAATTACGTCACTACAAAAACAGGTACAATCACCGTTCAATCGTACTACACTGCAAATTGCATCCATCTATAACTACAAGCGCGTAACAGGGATACCATTCTTCCATCTATGTTTTTTTTCCTTCTTTTATCCAACAATTGGAGTGCCACATTTCAAAATGTGGAAAGTCACATGTTGAATAAATCTATTCTATTCTATTCTATAAAGATGGGTTACGGAATTGGGCTTTGAGAAATGGCGAAATGTGCTCGACTGTTTAGAAACTTTAAAACTTGCCAATTTCCAAACTTCAAAAAACTGTTTGGAAGACGAGAAAGAACTCGATATGTTTTTCAACACCGCATTAACCGTTTTATTCCTTTCTCAAGTTTTTTTCATGTGTGAGGTAATATAAAGATGGGTTACGGAATTGGGATTTGAGAAAGGCGCAATGTGTTTTCCACGTGTGAGGTAATATAAAGATGGGTTACGGAATTGGGCTTTGAGAAATGGCGAAATGTGCTCGACTGTTTAGAAACTTTAAAACTTGCCAATTTCCAAACTTCAAAAAACTGTTTGGAAGACGAGAAAGAACTCGATATGTTCTTCAATACTGCATCGACCGTTTTATTACTTTCTCGTGTTTCTTCATGTGTGAGGTAATATAAAGATGGGTTTCGGAATTGGGCTTTGAGAAATGACGCAATGTGCTCGACTGTTTAAAAACTTTAAAACTTGCCAATTCCCAAACTTCAAAAAACTGTTTGGAAGATGAGAAAGAACTCGATATGTTCTTTAATACTGCATTAACCGTTTTATCCCTTTCTCAAGTTTTTTCGTGTGTGAGGTAATATAAAGATGGGTTACGGAATTGGGCTTTGAGAAATGGCGCAATGTGCTCGACTGTTTAGAAACTTTAAAACTTGCCAATTTCCAAACTTCAAAAAACTGTTTGGAAGATGAGAAAGAACTCTATATGTTCTTTAATACTGCATTAACCGTTTCATTCTTTTCTCAAGTTTTTTCCATGTGTGAGGTAATATAAAGATGGGTTACGGAATTGGGCTTTGAGAAAGGCGCAATGTGTTTTCCACGTGTGAGGTAATATAAAGATGGGTTACGGAATTGGGCTTTGAGAAATGGCGAAATGTGCTCGACTGTTTAGAAACTTTAAAACTTGCCAATTTCCAAACTTCCAAAAACTGTTTGGAAGACGAGAAAGAACTCGATATGTTCTTCAATACTGCATCGACCGTTTTATTACTTTCTCAAGTTTCTTCATGTGTGAGGTAATATAAAGATGGGTTTCGGAATTGGGCTTTGAGAAAAGACGCAATGTGCTCGACTGTTTAAAAACTTTAAAACTTGCCAATTCCCAAACCTCAAAAAACTGTTTGGAAGATGAGAAAGAACTCGATATGTTCTTTAATACTGCATTAACCGTTTTATCCCTTTCTCAAGTTTTTTCGTGTGTGAGGTAATATAAAGATGGGTTACGGAATTGGGCTTTGAGAAATGGCGCAATGTGCTCGACTGTTTAGAAACTCTAAAACTTGCCAATTTCCAAACTTCAAAAAACTGTTTGGAAGATGAGAAAGAACTCTATATGTTCTTTAATACTGTATTAACCGTTCCATTCTTTTCTCAAGTTTTTTCATGTGTGAGGTAATATAAAGATGGGTTTCGGAATTGGGCTGTGGGAAATGGCGCAATGTGCTCGACTGTTTAGAAACTTTAAAACTTGCCAATTTCCAAACTTCCAATAACTGTTTGGAAGACGAGAAAGAACTCGTTATGTTCTTTAATACTGATTCAACCGTTTTGTTACTTTCTCAAGTTTTTTTCATGTGTGAGGTAATCGCGCGCAGGATACTTTGAAAACCTTTTGATACGAAAACCAGGAGCAAACTGACACTCAGAAAAGTAAATTTTGGATTCACCGATTTACCTAATAACGAATAAAATGCTATACCTGATCGTTGTTAGAATTATCAACAGACGCCCGTCGGCTGCGGAAATATTCGTTCCTGTAAAAGTCCCGCATACGCTCAGCTTCAGCCAGAGAAGTACGGAGATTTTGTTCAAGATGCTAGTGTCGCTCGATCTAAATACACTTTATTATGTGTATCGAATTGTAAAAACACTGATCTAAATTGTTTGAAAGTGGGACATTCAATTTCATAACTATTTTTCTACAAAACAGGTACAATCATTGTACAATCTCGTGAGGCATCAATTATTATGAGCGCGTAACAGGGTCACGATACCCTTTTCATCCTCTAAATGCTTCTTCTTTTATTTCTCCGCTCGGAGTGCCACATCCAACAATTTGAAAAGTCACGTGTTGAATCGTGAATATGTCCATTCTAATACAAATCTATTCTATAAAATCTATTATGTAACAAATCTATTCTATTATTCTACATTCTAAGTTACTGTGATTGTGCACTACATGATCTCTGTGTTCTCAGAATCGGAAGCTCGGGAATGAATATAAAACTGATGATTTACCAGTAGTATCTTCTCCTCGAGTTCGGCCGCTGTTTTCAAGTGTGCTCTGTCCGCCTCCAATGAGCTTTTCTCCAATTCCACGAAATCGGCAGATTTGTCCGTTAGACGTTTGCAAACGTCCAAATACTTCTTCTTCAAATTTGCCACCTGAAACAAATACCAATAAGAAATCAGTTTTTTTATTGTCTCACTTTCTCACTCTCTGTTTCTTCTCTTTTATGTTAGATTTACAGATTTGCTCCTATTAAAGGCGTACGAGAAGCACTTTCTCTGAATGTAAAATATGTAATGTTACAGAAGCGCATTCTTTGAATGTAAGAGTATGATAGAATGAATGATATACTCTTTCGATTGTAATTTTTCGCCATCTATAACGGACAGATGGATGAGTGAGATTGAATCTACCAGTGATCTTAATAAACTACATTGATAATATGAAGAACACCCAACTGGCAAAATGTTCCTCAGAAATCGAAAGTTCAGAGTTGCACAAATTTAAACTTCAAAATCATTAAAACGTTATCTGAGTTCTCACAAAATCGTCAAATGTTTCGTTAGAAGGTGGAACGTTCTGTGAAAAGTCTGAATGTTTCTAAACAGGTGAGCACAGTATTCATCAATAGCTTACCTTAGCCTCTGTTGCAGCGTGAGCCTCTTCGAACGCGGCGGTCACGTCAGTCACGGTAGATTTCAGGTTTTTCCAACCTTCCGAATAGCGTTCACCCTCTGTGGACATTTTTTCCGCGTGTGCTGGCAACCGCTTGTGGCAGCTGGAAGATGATGAATGATTGGAAAAACAGAAAAACAGACTATCGTCTTAGACGTGAAAACTGAGAAACCTGTTCACTTCGAATATTCGAGTTTGTTTTCAGGCGAGCGCCAACAGTAGACAAGTTTTCGGAATTTCTATCTATTGGAAAATTCTTAGCTTCCCAAACAGTGTAACCGGCTGTATGTCTTTGTTACCGCATGTTAGCAAAAACATTTTTCATGAAACATACTACTTCTGTGACAGACAGCAATTCGAAAAATTTGTTGGCGTGTTGTAAAAGTTTCAGTGGTTGTTTCAAAAGCTATTTTTGGTGTTGACCTACCTGGTAGTTCCAAAGTATGTTGATTGTTCCGAGTTGTCATTCAGTTTCGCCTGAAAACTTTGCATTATGTTCTATTGGCATTGACTTACTCTCTTTTGTCTATCTGTTGAGAGGGTCTGTGGAAGATAAGATAGGATAGCTGGCTTGGGCCCCAATTTCAGTACTGAATCACTCGATTTTTGTTGAACCAGGCGCCTACACGTAATAACTCAACGTGAGATGTGACTAGACCGCCTTCATTTATTGTGAGCAAACAGAATAAAATATCGAAATTTGTTGTTTTTTCAGGCAAGAGGGGTAGACATTGACGTTTTTGCAAAATTCATGTGAGAACAGAGATTGTCGAAGTTGATTATTGAACTTGTGTTATGCAGTCGCGTAATAAATCCTCTACCTCGCTCCCGAGATCCAAAATGAATACTTTTTGCCCAAACTAAACTGACAAAGATCATCTGGTAATTGACCAAGAGGCGGTCGGTTGGTTCAGGCTCGGTCGGCACATGTCCAAATGGCGGTCGGTGATGATAGTGTAGGTCGGCATGTGTCCAACTGGCGGTCGGTAAGAAAAACCGCAGTTAGACTATTACCTATACTGGTTCATTACCGACCGCCAGCTAAACACATGCCGACCCACACTATCATCACCGGCCGCCAGTTGGACATGTGCCGACCGAGCCTGAACCGACCGACCGCCTCTTGGTCAATTACCGATCATCTTTGTAGTAAGGATCCACTACCACTGGTCAATCAATTGGAAGCAATGGGGTTGACTGGGAGAATCGCATCGGATAAGAGCCCACCGAAAACAAAAGGAGCACGACATCTGTTGTATATGAAGGTTCCTTTTACCCCCCTATGCATCCTTTTACCATGGAGAAACCAGCATACATCGGGGAGGATGCATGCATTAGAATGTCACGCAACCGGTTGTCAATCAGCATGAATTTTTAAGCATCGCATAACCAGACAGGAGATTTCATAACGAGTTGACAACAAAATTGGAAAACATCAATACACATTTGAAAACATTTGTCTTTGAGTGTTGCGGACTGCGATTCTAACAGTCGACGTCAGATGTCGATGTTTCGCAGGTCACAGGAATGATTAAAATATGAGGTATCACTGGGGACGCGTAAAATAAACATTGTATTCGGCTTAAACAAATGTGAGCATAAATAAGAACAGATACTCGCAGAGCAACAATGCATTTCAAACAAAAACAACACAGAATATTTTCGGCACATCCAGTAATAGCAGTTACACAATTCCATGAAATATTAACAGATCTATTCATGAATGCAACCAGATAACTTTGAAAGTTTGAATCGAAGGTCGGTGATAATTGAATGCTAGGATAACTACTCTTTCATTCTCAAACCAATTTTTCGTGGACTTTTCTTATAATTTCCCCATTTCAATTTACGGTTCCATAAAATACAAAATTCGCAGATAGCCATAAAATAAATTTTGCGAAGAGTTCACGTGGTCAACCATCTGACATAAATAAGCAAGAGGAGCTTCCAGCTGACGATCTGTCATTTTGACATGTATTTTTGTTTTCCTACACATATTTCTGAACCGCTAAGTTCAAACGAACTGACATCAGCACCATATTTCGAACTTGAAGAAGTGAAATTTCCACTACAAGTCAATTCATTCTCATTTCTGATTATAATGCAGACAGATTTATTTTCATGAAGTTGCTGGTGAGGTAGCCAAAAAAATAGAATTTCCGTCAAATCAGACTGCAAAACGCGCATCGTATGCATCTCTTCTCAGGCAGGATGCGTTTATTACTCTGAAGTTAAAATCCAAGTTGTTTCACTAGATTCTTTTCACTAGCTTGTTCACTAGTGGATATCAAGCTCGGTTATAAGCTTGTTTTACAAGTTGGGCGCGGGGTTACGGTAGCCGGCCAAACGGGTCAGGGCAGGCTGGCTCTTCCTTAATACCAGCTCATAAACAATATTCGACACAATATTAGATGTTTTTTTGTTTTATGACGTTTATTTTCGGTTTCATTAAACAAAACAATTGAAAATTAGTTTCATTCATGACACAACGCAAAGTTAGAATGAAACAATTATAAAAAATGAAATGAAGGAAAAGATTGTGAAGGAAAAGATTGTGAAGGAAAAGATTGTGTTCAAATGAAGGAAAAGATTGTGTTTACTATATTATGATTCTGAAAAAAAAACTCAACTTTATATAAATTATCGATAAAATCGATGAATTATCGTCAATGCACAAGGATAGTCGAATAATATGCGAACATCATTTAGCCACGCACTTACAACCGAATATCTAACAAAAGGAAGAAATCGAATAACCAAGTAAACAACAGTACAAGAAGATATTAACCACAGTATAATAACTCAATCATCCTTTAAAAGTTGAAATTTCGAAAAATGGAAAAGTCATGTATTTATGTCCGAGTTAGGGGTTTTACACTTTTCATACACAACGTTCAAAAACGCATAAATACTAAGCAAAAATGGAACAAACAAAATTTGGGTTACGGTTCTCGTGAAATGTACAAATCTTTTAGCACAGATTCAGTTGACGTAAATCGGGGGGGGGGGGGGGGGTGTTTGAATAGGATTTCGTAAATTTGTCGACATTCTTGAAATTTCGTGTGTAGGTAAACTCACGTGTTTCTGAGGTAACGGAGCAACACAAGAAGTTGATACTTAGATGAATGATTGTGGTTTTTGAATGTTTACAGAGTCGATTAATCAGCTCAAATCTCCCTATTTAAGAGAAACGGTCCATTAAAATATATCTGAATAAGTGAAACTATGTCTCATTGTGACCAAATTCCCGTCATAGCCTGTTCTCCTACAACAGCAAAATTTTCGAATATGTCCGAAAACGCATACATCAAACACAGCTAAGTAAAATGAATTGTTCGTTATTACCTTCTTTTCGTAGAGCGCTTCAGTTTGTAACACCAGAAAAGCAGTACTTAAACTGGGTATGATCATGTGAAAGCTTTCAGACATAGTTTACTTAACAATACACTGCCTTGACGTTTCCTATCCGCGCGGAAGAGATTGAAAATATTTTGTCAAAAATTTCTCCGAAAACGGATCAAATTTGTATTTTGCAAAGCTGTACATCAATTCAGAGAACTACCAACTCTTGTTCCAATTCCGAAGATTCAAACGGACTGATTCGTAGAATATCATGAATAGACCAAAAGAAGATAGCTACGTTACTCGTTTACAGAATAAAGCTAACAGTCTTCTTAAATTTGCAGTGAACGAACACAACTACTATATGTACGATTCTTATTTTATTTTTATTGTATTTATTCTACACAAAATGTGCAACGGGACAAATTGGCAATCTTTCCCAGGTCTTCCTTAAATGTTTCAATGTCGGAACATGAGATTTTTTTGCGAACGTAGCAGATTTATAGTTTTCGCAACTTGACCCGATCAGTTCGACATTCATTATACCAAAACTTAGAAAACTCCCATCAACCGGCACAGAGTAACGACAAGGCTCTGAGCATTGTGGATTCACCATCTGTATATGATACGATGTCTGGATAAATTGGTATTCATGCAAAAGTGCTGAACTATCATGGAGAGACCTAACCCAAAAATTATGAGAGTTTGCATGATTTCATTGAACCGGGAGTAAATAATGTTTGACGCCACTTTCACACGCTGCTTCGCTATGACGAATTTGATATAACCAGTACCTGCGCGACGTGCTGCGCGGATCTGTTTTCAGCGTAACATGGCCAAATTTAGATTTTAAATCATTTTGGAATACAAATCTAACAAATATGCATCAATCAAATCGAGATCTAATCAGTAATACGGCTAGGCAAAGTCATGACACGACTTCGCAAATCAGTTTCGCCACTTTTAAATGTCATGATACAGGTTTCGAGAAGTTTCAAACCAAACAGTATAACATCTTGATAGCCAGGGAATGCCTTTGCGTATCAGTTCCGCAACGTATAATTGTCAATGACAAGGGATTTATTCAATTTAAAACCTGATTGATAGTTGTTATAAAACGACCAAAACCTTCTGAGCCACATCGGTTACACGTCTTACAATATTTTCATGTCATGATAAACCGGTCCATATATTAATTAGTATAAAAAACGGGTGTAAAGAAAGTAAAGATTAGTTTTGGATTGAAACGTGTACAAGAAATATGAAAGAAGTCCAATAAAAATATTTTGAGGAAAAGGCTAATCTCGCTCGATTAAAAATTTCAGAAAAAAAAATAATACCGAGTTTTTTGTTACGGAAAAGACAACTTCTGACGGCGACTCACAATGATCTAGCTTACACTCTGTTTTTTTTTTCAAGAAAAGCGAGATTAGCCTTTTCCTCAAAATATTTTTATTGGACTTCTTTCATATTTCTTGTACACGTTTCAATCCAAAACTAATCTTTACTTTCTTTACACCCGTTTTTTATACTAATTGAACTCTTTTTCTATCGTTACGAAGTAACGGTCATTTTTGAAAAAATTATATTTTTGAACAATAAGCTAAACAAGGAATGTTATGAGGTTCTATTGGAGTTTTTAACGGCGCCGTTGTTTAGAACGATTGACGTAGTTGTAACCTCGTTCAAGTGAGAGCAACTTTTGTGCTCCAGGCAGGAATCGAACCTTCGTTCGCCGTGCGTGAATAGAGCTTTTATCCAATCCGCCATTCAGACATGTGAATAGGAGTGAAAACCAAACTATACCCGCCTGTCATGAGTTCTTCATTGGAAAACATCTTCCTACTACACGTCAAACTCTTCTTTCATTTTGTTTTTCACGAAACCGGTCTATCCATGATTTTTTGCGAGACCATTTTCGGCCCTCTCACACGTAATATTCAAATTGCAGACATACTTGAAAAATACGTATACCTCAACTTTTTTATATCTTTTCAGCAATGTAAGAATTTTTGGAATAAGTTAATTTTGAGCGAAACTAAGCCGAGATTTGAGGAGGCGAACACTTTTGTCGCCGCCGCCGCCGCCGCCGCCGCCGCCGCCGCCCCGCACGGAAGCCATTTTTGCGAGACGTTGGGCCCTCTACCTCCTCTCAACAAACTGCACTTAGAACGTGAACTTAATGTCTTGTAGACGTGTTGCTCTTTCAGTGATTCATGCAAATATCTAATAAAATGGTCGACGTACTTTGAAGAAAAATGTAATAAACTGTTTAGGAATGTCTGCAGACCTCTGAACAAAAACTAATCTGCGCAGCGCTCCGCGCTGCGCCCGATTGCTAACATGGCGCAGTATAAAACTCAGAACAATATAAACTTTCACAGAACAACTCAAGTCCAACCAGTAAAGACAGCTTCCTAATGTTTTCGACGATTCGTCGTTCAATATTGAGTTCCAGCGAATTTTAGGCAGAAATGTTCAACAACGGAAACATGCCAAACACTAAAGTCAGGTTGTCTCTCATTGGATATAGCGATTCACTCCTATTAAGGTTTTGAGTTGGTCTTTAACCCGATAGGTTCTGGAAAAACGAATGACTTTTACTTATTATCTTACACTATATTCTCAGAAAATTAAACGAAACTAACCAGATAGACCACCTTCAAGATGATCATTCTAACATTTTGATTTAGTGTCTAATCACGGTTGAGCTACATAGTTGCCAACTGCCTAAGCATAGTGTTAATGATTGACACGTAGGGCTGGTGATCACAACTGGGTTCAGTGACCTGATGTTTAAACTCGAAAGTAATACTTTTATCAAACCTCGCTAATGGAAACATTGATGAGTTGTTTGTATTTAATCGTTCTCCTCAGTAGAGAACTTCGACAGTTTCGAAAATTAGTGTAGACACTTAAAGAGACATTCACCCTGTATTTTGTGCGCATCACATCAATGCGCCTCATAGTCAGTTCCATGCATGGTAGATAAATCACGGTGTCCATCTGCGTAAAGAACTGATTTTTATCTTCCAGTCTCATAGAAAAAGCACTAAAATACTTGCTGAGTATATAAACTTTTATGATAAGAAAACCAGCGAAGTACCAGAAAAAGCCAAAACTTCACAGTGATAAAACGCAATTCATCTATTGTTCGTTCAATTGTTGTTGAGTTCTAAGTCGAACCTTCAAAATGCATAGAACTGAGACTGAATAGACCACGGTTCCTCAATTCTCTCTCAAAACACATTGTACTGTAAGTCTTCGCACATCATCAGCACGATCCAAGCTCAAGTCACGTGACAGGAACGTGTGTTTAATACAGAACAATGTAGAGTTCTATAGTATCTGCTCTATAACAACTCTAGTCTCCTCATTTGAGTCATTCATCTCTGATCCACTAATTTTTTTCACTCTTTCCATGCGTAATGTAGATTGTTCCCGGATAGTTTATCTCTAAGTTTCTAGTTGATGCCGATTGTCCGAATAGATGGAGAACTTGTCGAGAATAGTTACCCCTATTTCCATATATATTTGCAGAACGCCAATAAAGCTGGAATAAGTTTTGAACATGTTGGATTTTTCGAAAATATAGATTTATCGCTTTGTTCTCCGAAGACAAAACCTTAAATATGGATTTCTCGTTTTGTTCTCCGATGACGAAACAGGAATAATGGATTTCTCGTTTTGTTCTCCGAAGACAAAACAGGAAATATGGATTTCTCATTTTGTTCTCAGATGACAAAACTGGAAATATGGATTTCTCGTTTTGTTCTCCGATGACAAAACAGGAAATATTATAGATTTCTCGTTTTGTTCTCCGAAGACAAAACAGGAAATATGGATTTCTCATTTTGTTCTCAGATGACAAAACCGGAAATATGGATTTCTCGTTTTGTTCTCCGATGACAAAACAGGAAATATTATAGATTTCTCGTTTTGTTCTCCGAAGACAAAACCGGAAATATGGATTTCTCGTTTTGTTCTCAGATGACAAAACCTTAAATATGGATTTCTCGTTTTGTTCTCAGATGACAAAACCGGAAATATGGATTTCTCGTTTTGTTCTCCGATGACAAAACAGGAAATATTATAGATTTCTCGTTTTGTTCTCCGAAGACAAAACCGGAAATATGGATTTCTCGTTTTGTTCTCAGATGACAAAACCTTAAATATGGATTTCTCGTTTTGTTCTCAGATGACAAAACCGGAAATATATATTTCTCGTTTTGTTCTCCGAAGACATAACCAAAAATATAGATTTCTCGTTCTGTTTTCCGAAGACTAAACCGGAAATATGGATTTCTCGTGTTGTTCTCCGATGACAAAACAGGAAATATGGATTTCTCGTTTTGTTCTCAGATGACAAAACCGGAAATATGGATTTCTCATTTTGTTCTCAGATGACAAAACCGGAAATATGGATTTTGCATTTTGTTCTCCGAAGACAAAACCGGAAATATGGATTTCTCGTTTTGTTCTCAGATGAAAAAACCGGAAATATGGATTTCTCGTTTTGTTCTCAGATGACAAAACCGGAAATATGGATTTCTCGTTTTGTTCTCAGATGACAAAACCGGAAATATGGATTTCTCGTTTTGTTCTCCGATGACAAAACCGGAAATATGGATTTCTCGTTTTGTTCTCAGATGACAAAACCGGACATATGGATTTCTCGTTTTGTTCTCAGATGACAAAACCGGAAATATGGATTTCTCGTTTTGTTCTCAGATGACAAAACCGGAAATATGGATTTCTCGTTTTGTTCTCCGATGACAAAACCGGAAATATGGATTTCTCGTTTTGTTCTCAGATGACAAAACCGGAAATATGGATTTCTCGTTTTGTTCTCAGATGACAAA
Organism: Litoditis marina; assembly: GCA_964036275.1. Classification (NCBI taxonomy): domain Eukaryota; kingdom Metazoa; phylum Nematoda; class Chromadorea; order Rhabditida; family Rhabditidae; genus Litoditis; species Litoditis marina. The sequence continues at coordinate 1,687,449 of OZ038435.1, read as the reverse complement.
ACCGGAAATATGGATTTCTCGTTTTGTTCTCAGATGACAAAACCGGAAATATGGATTTCTCGTTTTGTTCTCAGATGACAAAACCGGAAATATGGATTTCTCATTTTGTTCTCAGATGACAAAACCGGAAATATGGATTTCTCGTTTTGTTCTCCGATGACAAAACCGGAAATATGGATTTCTCGTTTTGTTCTCAGATGACAAAACCGGAAATATGGATTTCTCGTTTTGTTCTCAGATGACAAAACCGGAAATATGGATTTCTCGTTTTGTTCTCAGATGACAAAACCGGAAATATATATTTCTCGTTTTGTTCTCCGAAGACATAACCAAAAATATAGATTTCTCGTTCTGTTTTCCGAAGACTAAACCGGAAATATGGATTTCTCGTGTTGTTCTCCGATGACAAAACAGGAAATATGGATTTCTCGTTTTGTTCTCAGATGACAAAACCGGAAATATGGATTTCTCATTTTGTTCTCAGATGACAAAACCGGAAATATGGATTTTGCATTTTGTTCTCCGAAGACAAAACCGGAAATATGGATTTCTCGTTTTGTTCTCAGATGAAAAAACCGGAAATATGGATTTCTCGTTTTGTTCTCAGATGACAAAACCGGAAATATGGATTTCTCGTTTTGTTCTCAGATGACAAAACCGGAAATATGGATTTCTCGTTTTGTTCTCCGATGACAAAACCGGAAATATGGATTTCTCGTTTTGTTCTCAGATGACAAAACCGGAAATATGGATTTCTCGTTTTGTTCTCAGATGACAAAACCGGAAATATGGATTTCTCGTTTTGTTCTCAGATGACAAAACCGGAAATATGGATTTCTCGTTTTGTTCTCCGATGACAAAACCGGAAATATGGATTTCTCGTTTTGTTCTCAGATGACAAAACCGGAAATATGGATTTCTCGTTTTGTTCTCAGATGACAAAACCGGAAATATGGATTTCTCGTTTTGTTCTCAGATGACAAAACCGGAAATATGGATTTCTCGTTTTGTTCTCCGATGACAAAACCGGAAATATGGATTTCTCGTTTTGTTCTCAGATGACAAAACCGGAAATATGGATTTCTCGTTTTGTTCTCCGATGACAAAACCGGAAATATGGATTTCTCGTTTTGTTCTCCGATGACAAAACAGGAAATATGGATTTTGCATTTTGTTCTCAGATGACAAAACCTTAAATATGGATTTCTCGTTCTGTTCTCAGATGACAAAACCGGAAATATGGATTTCTCTTTTTGTTCTCCGAAGACAAAACCGGAATTATGGATTTCTCGTTTTGTTCTCAGATGACAAACCCGGAAATATGGATTTCTCGTTTTGTTCTACGAAGACAAAACCGGAAATATGGATTTCTCATTTTGTTCTCAGATGACAAAACCGGAAATATGGATTTCTCATTTTCTTCTCCGATGACAAAACAAGAAATAGTATAGATTTCTCGCTTTGTTCTCCGAAGACAAAACCGGAAATATGGATTTCTCGTTTTGTTCTCCGAAGACAAAACCGGAAATATGGATTTCTCATTTTGTTCTCAGATGACAAAACCGGAAATATGGATTTCTCGTTTTTTATAACAGTTACATGGTATGGTAGGATGGTAGCAACTATTATTATTTTCAGTGATATTATCATATTGTTTAAGTTTCATGGAAATTAATGCTGAATTCATATCTTGTTTCAATATGAGAAAGAATGAAAACTTCACTGGTGAACAGCCCAAAAAAGTTTATGGCACTTACGGTATGCTAATATTATGTATAAATTTCATAGACATCATTCTATTCATTAGTATTCTTATTGTAGTGAAGAGTAGATTTTTGTCTGCTCAGTTCGCTCAAAGTATGTGATTGTTTCATGTTTATTTGCATGGTAAGACCTTACAGTCTTTTTAAAATTAACGCTTTACTACGTGTTTGAGCTTTAAAACGACCCAACGTGGAATAGTAAAAATAAAACACTCGAGTGTTAAGCCAAAGTATATTGTTGCATTTAATTCTTCCCTAAATTGTGTTCTCTTTTCTTCTAATTTTTTTGCTGTTGTTTCTTGTGAATAAACGAAGTTTTCATGCCAATGTTTTGTTACGAAGCATGATTATGTTAGTTCTAAGATTAATTTGGTTCTCATTTTGTGAAAATGGGCGGAAACCGTTTGCAAAACAAAGCTAGTTGTCATTGCATTCTTGTTCCGACGGATTTGTTTTTTCGTTGCTCTTAGTGTTGTTAAAACCAAACTTGAAACTGGAAATACTCGACAACTCGAAAGTTTCGTGCATTCGTTCTCTGCAGTTAAAGATTCCAACGTCTCTAAAACAATCAAGCACTACATAGAAATCAACATTACTAAAAACAACCAACTACATTGAGCAATGCCATTGGCTTAGTAATATTTTCAAGCGTGCTCACGCATCTGTTTTTTGTGTGTTTGTTCCTCATATTGAAAATGTATACATTCTCGGCTCTAGAAGCCAAGAAGTTCAATGTATACAACCACTAACACAAATCAAACTATGCAGCCTGTGTTCTACAAGGCTATATAACAAACACAATATGTTTTCAGATTACTTTCTGTTCCAAAAATGTATGTAGTTGTCTAATCGTGCTCGCCGTGGTTGGTATATGTTTTCTCAAATACTGGATGTTCTTTATATTTACTTTCTCTTTATAACGACTCTGTACTAGTTAAATCGTCACCAAAACATAAACGAAAATCTGAAGTTGAGCCTTGCTCAGTTTGATTTTTTAAAGTTGAAGAAGTAACATTCAGTTTACGTGACCATATTTTTTTCTTGTAAAGGGCGTTCAACATAACAATATAACGGTTTAACAGAGTTGAGGCTGAAATCTGCTCCTGTTTAAAAATTGGGCCCATCCTGGATTGAGGATAAGGATCGTCTCAATGCTTTATCGTAAACTCACTCTGGTCACCATATTATTGTTCACTGCAGTCATGCTGCTATTAATAAAAACAAGAAACGGAAGGGAAAAGGTTAGTTTTATTCTATTCGCTTTTCTGCACCTGATCAACTATCGTGTAGGTGATCCCGCCTTGTAGTTTGAACCCATTGCTTTTGGTCGATGTTCGTAAATTGTGGTGTATCATGCATTGTCACACTACAGGCTACAACGATCTCAGAACGTGTTTTGTTGTGTTGCACTATTTTACTGTGAATACTGTAACACTACAACGGTGGGCATGCGAATAGAGTTGTTGCCATCTCAACTTTTTGTACATTTGTGTTCTTGAACTGCTTCGACTAAACGCGATTTTTGTGAAATTAAGAGCATTGTCGGAGGAGATTTGTGACTCTCTATATAACCACGAATTTGTTTCCAGAAGGTCTGTGCTTGGAAAACACTCCCCTTTCCTTCTATTTTACTTGATCTGCACGCACTTGATCAGCTTGACAGTAGCGAGGCTATATGCCTAAGTAAGTTTATCATTCGTAAAAATATTCAGTAAACATTAACAGACATTATTCGAGTACAGTGAGAATAGTTCTGATCAATTACAAATACCATCTCCTTTACATATCTCCTTTCGCCTTTCATCTCCTTTCAGGTAAACCAATTCGTATAGCCGTGCTCACCAGGTTCGCCACCGAAATGAATAAATCAGATTATCCTGACTATGAAATAGTCTTCTACGAGGATGATCCTTCCAAAAACTTTTGGAAAGTTTTCTCCGACCCAGTTCGGTTACTTCCAAAGTGAGGCAGTTTCTTTTTCTCTCTAAACTCAAATATGAAGGTTATGTGAGTGGAGTTGTTTTGATAGAACAGCTCTCTTCAAAATTAACGTAGGTCGAGCGAACCTGTGCGTAATTGTAAAAAAAATCCTCTCGAATTGAAATACGTCAGTTTAGTTCCCCTTATTCACATAAGTGTTTTCTGATTTGTTCACCATGGATCACGTGATGACTATATATTTTACATTATTTAACTTCACTCCAACAGAAGTTTCTATCTTTCATCACAACGGCTCCTACTCCTTCCAGAACTCCTTTGAAGTCTATTGGGCAGTGGACAGTCCCAACAGATATTCCCACCTTCAATGAGTACTGGAAACGCTCTGAATACATTCCATGCCTTGGACTGAACATCAATCGTTCTTCCGAAGCGGCGAACAGATATCTGCCCGTTCCTTTCACTCTCAAGTCAATGGAAAAACTGCAGAACCTACTAGTTTCAATGGGAATGTTCCCCTTTCTAAACTGCGGAACTCTGCTGGGTAATGAATCACAAACAAAGTTTCAACAGAGAGCTCGTCAAATATGGTATACTAATTGCTATAATGACTGTAACGATTTTTACTCAAATTTCCTCCGGAACCGGTTAGTTCGGTGAAAATCGACCCACTTCCGACAGGAAACCGGACTAAACTAGAATAAATGTTACGTAGTCGACCATATTCAGCATTATTTAAACTAGTTTGGTTCCACTTCTGTCAGCCCAAATGTGGTTCGGCTCTGTAAAAACTACCTGATTCGGGAAGAAGTAGTTTGACTTCAGTTCGGAAAAAGTCGGTTCGGGAAGACGTTCACGTGAACTGCCTGCAAAGTTTTCTTAGTTTATAATACAATCAATTCTCATGAGAAACTGATATGAGTTTGTACATGAAGAATTCGTGTTCTGTGAAGTTCATGTTGAAACGAAAAACAAACCACTTGACGAATTCAGATTTACCCAAACTTCCAGGTTGGTATCGTGAATGTGACATCATTCCGCATACAATGGATATCGACTTCGCCGTTCTCATCGAGCAATATAACCCGGCTTTTCTCGATCACTTGAGGAGCGAAAGTCGGACATTTCGTTTGAAACGAGAACTGGGCATGGTTGGTCAATATGACAACAATGTTGAAGCAAAAATGATACCAAATTATAGGTCATCTACGGAAAACAGCGAGATCTCCCCGTCAACATGACAATATGATTTCATACGTGATTGATGAATGGATAGAGGCCAGATATAATTCTTGAAAATCGTACATTCAAAGAGTTTTGTTCAGATTGTTTATAAAACGACTAAAAACAAAAAATAATTTACTATGATTTAGGTAAACGACTCGTACGAACTGAATGTATTCCCTCTCTCCAACACTCGTCCATCAATCGATATTTTCTTCATGTACACGGAGGGAAATGAATCCTGGGTCGGTGGAACGAGCGGAAATGGAGACAAGTTCAAGTTTGTGTATCCCAGGTAATCAATATTATTATTGCCTGCGAAATTCTCCATTTCAACTTAATCTCTTCCCTTCACACATAAAGATGACGAGACAAAAACTCACTTAACCAGTCATTCTCAACTTCCAGTTCGCTTCTTTTTATCAACAGGGAAAACGTAAAATAGTTACAGTAATAATAATAATAATAATATTTATTACACAGAAGTGTAACAACGGAACATAAACTAAGCTCTTTGAATAACCACAGTTGAAAGAAATGAAAAATGGGAGACAGCGGAAAATAAATACTACAATGTCTGAATGCAGTCAACAAATGCAATACTATAAGAAACGCTAGAAGAAAAGAATTTATGAATCTCAGACTGCTCAGGTGCTACGGTCAAACTACGAAAAACTAGCAAGTATTCTACGACAGAATCTCAAAAAGACAAACTGTTTAGGTCGATACCTATCGAGTGGACTTTGATTGCAAAATGATGAAATGCCCATGTTAGTAGTTAATATATACACGCAGTATACTTTTTGTACTTTTACTATCGCGCGGAGCGCGAAGCGCTCTGCGTGAGTTGTCTTTGGTTTGGCCATTGCGGACTCGTTTTTTCCTTATAGTTAAAAAAACGCTTCAAACATACTCTTTTTTAGAAAAATAAAAGAAGAGAGAGCTAGAAAATCACAAAATAAATATTGTGTGGAAAATTTTAGCCAAATCGGATTATTTTAGCCAGAGTTATGGTTTCGTGTCGTTGTTGAAAAGTTCCGCCGTAATGCGTCCCTCCTCCCTCACGGAATTCTGTCTGCATAGTATTGAGAAAACTACTGAAGCGATTTAGCTGCAATTTGAAAAATGAGTTATAATGCAAAAGTTAGCCCGGCGCGCCAAATATGAGATGTATAGCTCCTCATTGGCGCCATGCGCGGGCGCCAATGGGCGCCAAAAACGACTATTGGAAAAACTTCTGAAGCGATTTAGCTGAAATTTGAAACATGAGTTCTTATGCAGAAGTTAGCCCGGCGCGCAGAATATGAGATGTATAGCTCCTCATTGGCGCCGGGCGCGGGCGCCAATAGGCGCCAAAAACGAGACTATTGGAAAAATTACTGAAGCGATTTAGCTGAAATTTGGAACATGAGTTTTAATGCGAAAGTTAGTTCGGCGCGCCAAATATGAGATGTATAGCTCCTCATTGGCGCCGGGCGCGGGCGCCAATAGGCGCCCAAAACCACTATTGGAAAAACTACCGAACCGATTTAGCTGAAATTTGGAACATGAGTTCTAATGCAAAAGTTAGCCCGTCGCGCCGAATATTAGATGAATATATCATCATTGGCGCCCGGTGCTGGCACCAATAGGCGCCAAAAACGGCAAAACACTGTTTATCGTCAACTAAAATGTTGAACATTAATAGAAATTGAATAATTTGGGGGAAAGTGTGACCCTTTTTTTCGTATTTTTCCAAAACTGAAATTTTTCTTCTGGCGCTCGGACCAGGCGCCAAATGACGCCAAAACCCAAACTCACGCGCAAAGGTGGAAAAATATCAGTTGTTGTCAATCAAACTGTTTCAAGTTAACAGATATTGAATATTCCAAAGTGAAATATAGATCCACAAATTCAAAATCTAATTTTATCTTCTGACTCGGAACAGACGCCAAATGGCGCCAAAACAAAAACACACGAAACTGACAATTGAATAGTTTGAATATTGCTCCATTCAGTAATTGACACATGTAGTGTGTACTGGTAGCTGAAAAACCTAAAAAATTCGTTTCGTTCTGGCGCCAGACGCGTGTGCCAATTGGCGCTGGAACGAAAAACAAAAAAGTTTTAACATGAAGGTTTTTGATATGGTATTGGAAATAATGGCTATTTTGAAAGTGAGTTGGTGTCTCTAATAGTGGATTTGTCAATGACGCTAATCCCGTTCGCTTATCGTCGCCAAAAGCGGTGTACATGTCAATCGGAACGTTTAGCGTTTTTGTTCAGTTGTTGATAGTCACAGAGCCGCCAGTAACTTGCGTTATATTACAACACCAGCAATTTTATGGTCTGCATTCGGCTTCGTGCACACACAAAACGGAGATTTCCATGATAATGTAATGAGTTCACAAGATCCACTCTGTGAATAGGCAACATATGAAGTTGTAGGAGTACAACTAGCAAAACAAAGGACAATTAGAAAAAAGTGGGGGAACCAACAAATGTGTGAGTTGTGTTTGGTTCGACCTCGATATCAGCAAAAAGTGAACGATACGAATTGCTGTGATACTGTCGCAGAAGTATTCTGCAAAAATAGAACAATACAAATGTTGCACAATGGTTCACAACGCACGCATGTCGTCAAAGTACACATGAAATTCCCTTCGGCAATTTCTGAAATATCCTGCGGGCTTTGTGAACCATTGTGCAACATTTGTATTGTTCTATTTTCGCAGAATACTTCTGCGACAGTATCACAGCAATTCGTATCGTTCACTTTTTGCTGATATCGAGGTCGAACCAAACACAACTCACATCTCACACATTTGTTGGTTCCCCCACTTTTTACTAATATATAATATTTTACTTTTATACTTTACTTTTTTTCATTTTTTTCCCTTTATATACTCTTTTTTTGAGTAGGGTTTCAATTGCTAGTTCGCTTTGCAGGTACGACGATCATTATTGCGCAGCAGACTTGTTGGGTTACATTTTCTGGGTGACCTGCCGACCAGAACTAATGTTGAAGGTGGGCAGATTTTCAAACTCCATGTAAATTTACTAAGTTCTGCTTGGAAAACAGTTTTAATATTTCTAACGATCGACCGAGTTTGAAATCTAACTAGTGATTTTCACCGATTTCAGTTTTTCTAAAATTAACACTTTTTCTGACCCTTTTCCAACAAAATCGATAAAATTTTCGAAACAAACAAAGATAATCTGCTTGAAAAACGGAACCCTGTGTTTGGTCTGGAAAGCAACGAAATCAAAAGACTGATACAGTGGGTTAGGGCACAGTTTTCGGTAAAGAAGGACGATTCTCAACGCTTCGGTCCTCTGAACTGCAACACATTTCTCAAATGCAGTTTAAAGGACCGATGCGTCAGGATTGGTTCAGATAATCATTCTACTTCAACTCTATATAACTCGTCGCCAACGGAAAGGCGGCAGACTGTATAACTCACTTTCCGCTGTGTTTGCGCACACCTCTTCGACTCGAAAGCTTGTCGGTTACGTGCTCTAATAGCGCAGTGGTTGGCGCCCTGCTAGGAACTTTTTGCTCGCAGGTTCGATTCCGACGAGATACAGGAATTTATAAATTAGGCACCCCTGTATTTCAGTATGAGTACGGCGACCGATGGTTCGAGGATCATCCAACCAATCGCTTCGTCTGGTATGCGTCTGGATCTAACGTCAGGAAGAATGGAAAATTCAGCGCTGACCAGCTCAAAGACGTGCACAAAGTTCATCATCTTTAAGAGAAAAAAATTTATATTCAAGTTACCATTTTCAATATTTACATGTTGCAGTTGATGTTTCACTGATGCTACATTACATATTTCTAGGAATTTACGTGTTGAACTAATAATAATTCTGTTTCATGTTTCACAAATATGTGTTTTTGTAACTGAAGAGGCGACTATGTTGTAGGCTCATGTCGTTCAGACTAAGATTATAGGGGTAGACCATTTCAAACGAGAGAAATGCACAGCGCGTAAATTTTGGACAGAAAATGCCACTGTGCTAAATGGGCTAACCTCCGAAATACACTAGAAGGGAACATAATGGAACCGCTCTTGATATTGAAGTTGAGCAAGCATTCCTAGCTAGTAAATATTCGATAGATTCACAATGTTTCAAGATAGTGAATTAAGGAAAAAATAGGATGGTTCAAACATTTGTCTAGAGATCTCTGGCTTTTTCAAAATGTGTTATATCACAAACTGCTCCTCATTTATATATTTCTATCTCTATTAATTTTGCAGTGGTTTCGAAATAAAAGTTTTGGAATGATATAATTGATGCCATCTGCGTGCCTCTGCTAACACCCGATCAACTCATAACACTGTCTTTTCACCCGATTATCCGTGGTCCACGACTATAAAATTGGATGTGGGTGTCAACCTCACTGTTGTATTACACCTTGTAGTTCAACTCGCACACAGCGAACTCCACAAGGAACCCAGTGTTTTGTTACCCTACCAGGTAACCTTAACCGGGTTACCTGGTTAGGGTGTGTAACTGTCTGCACGGCCCCAAATGGTCGTCTCACTAATTGCTCCGTGCAGACAGTTACAGTTTGTGGTCGTCGGCGTGCAGACACTTACACCAATGTACATATTATAACTAAATGTAATTGAAGTACAGAGGATAGGCACGATTCAATGTAATAATTGTCATCTGCCTAATCATTTGTATCTCATGCGTTTGATAGATTTGCGTAGATGCATTGGTTCCTAGGCGGGTAGTGTCGAGTAGTTTGCTTACTAGTGAACTATTTGGTTTGTGAACCGATGTTTTTTAGTCACTCGGTGAAGTCACTAGGTGCAATTTTAATTTTTCAGTAACTGTGTGTTTCGTTGTTTGTTTCATAACTAAAGAAGTAGGTGACCATTGAGCTGATTCTGATCGAGCTCAATCAGGCTCTAGGTGGCCAACAGAAACTTTCTAGAGATTTATAGTTCTATAATTGTGATTCTTTCCTTTGGAATAGACCGTAGCATTATCGCTCGAAGAAAATAGGGAAAGGTTTACATCTGACGTTCACCATCTTAGTCGATAATTCAGTAGAACTTGTAGTAAAAACCACCACAGTTTAGTGTGAAATTGTGAAAAAAAAATTTGCAACGATTGAATTGTTTTAAACGAGAAATCGCAAAGCAACTCGTGAACTTATATCCTATCTGAAGATCAGAACCTCGCTAGACTACTTTCGACTTTCTACCAATTTCAGTATGGCTGATATTGGAAACCAATGCCCTTTTCCACAATTCTCATGGACCTACGCGTGCTGGACCAGCTTGACATACCGCACGAGTTATGCTATGGTAATATTAAGTTTTTATCATTCGTACGCGAGAGAAACGGAGAAAATGTTAGACATTCAGGTTATAATGTTCATGTGCACCCAACAGACTCTCTCTATACGGTATATGTTACCCTATCGCGCTGTGTTTGCTGTTTTATAACGTTCATTTCCGGTAGGAAGTCGAAAGTTATGGCGTGTACAGAGACCAAACTACAACGAACATTTGTCTCTTTATACCATTAACTTTCAGATACGATTCTCCGTTCTGTGCTGCATACCTGATGGGTTACGTATTCTGGGTAACATGCCGACCGGAATTTATGCTGAAGGTTTGTTTCTTATTCAATTCCAGCTTCTTACGCACAGTTCATGAATTTTACGTCAACTCTACGTGATAACAGATACTTGTAGACCTCGGTTTTCAAATGAATGGTTTTTAAAGAAAACATTAACTTTTTAAAGAGGGGTTCTGGTGAAACTCTACCAATGTATTTGGATTTGTATTTTTGCAACAGTAAAATCCAATAACCGTTATTAATAAAGCAATGTATTTGTGGTAATAATTGAGATTTTCAGTAAGAGTACGGGGACCGCTGGTTTGAGGACCATCCCAGCCATCAATATAACTGGACAACATCTGGATCCAATATTAGAACGAATGGAAACTTCACTGGGGATCAACTTAAGGAAGCTTATAACAGTTACATGGAATGGTAATATTAAGTATACATTTCATTGTTATCATTCTATACATTAGTGTTGTTATTGTAGTGAAGGTAGATTTTGTTCGCTCAGTTCACTCAAATTATGTGATTGTTTATTTGCATGGTGAGACCTTACAGTCTTTTTAAAATTAACGCTTTACTACGTGTTTGAGCTTTAAAACGACCCAAAGTGGAAAAATAACAATAAAACACTCAAGTATTTAGTCGAAGTATATTTTTGCCTTAAATTCATCCTTAAATCGTGCTCTCTTTTCATCTCAGTTTTTGCTGTTATTTCTTGTGAATAAATGAAGGTTCCTAGCCTATGTTTTATTACAAAGCAGGATTAAGCACTTCAATCTAGTTCTAAGATTCATCTGGTTCTCATTTTGTGGAAATTGGCGGAAACCGTTTGCAAAACAAAGTTGGTTCTCATCGCTTTATTGTTCCGAATTATTTGTTTTTTAATGCTCTTAGGGTTGTTAAAACCAAACTTGAAACTCGAAATACTTGAAAACTTGAAAACTTTAAAGTTAAAGTTAAAAATTCCAACGTCTATAATATAATCAGCCACTACAAAGAAATCAACATATTTCCCAAAACTACCAATAAAACTAAGCAGTGAGGCTTAGTGGTGATAGTTTCAAACGTTCTCACTCCTTATCATCTCTTTCGGTGTGTTTGTTCCTCATATTGAAAACGTATACATTCTCGGCTCAAATTGTTTATAGGAGCCAAGTAGTTCAATGTATACAACCACTAACAACAGAGCAAACTATACAGCCAGTGTTCTACAAGGCTACATAACAAACACATTATTTACAAATATTTTTCTGTTCAAAAATTTATGTAGTTATTCAGTTGTGCTCGCCATAGTATATGAGAGAGTTGAATTATTTGTCGATTTAGTTTTTGCTTCTTTTTTTTCATGTGATCCTCAATACTGAATGTGATATATATATCCATTTTCGATCGAACTTTTTGAGAATGGTTTGTTCTAGTTGAATAGTCACCAAAACGGGAACGGAAAATCGTAATTTGAGCCTTGCATTTTGAAAATTCCAAGATGGTACATAATTTTACGTGTCCATGGTTTTCCCTAGTAGAATAACGACATTCAGCAGAACATTAAAACAGTTTAGCAGGAGAGTTTTCAAATATCTTTCTATTCGAAACAATTGCGCCCATCCTGGATTGAGGATAAGGACCGCCTCAATGTTTCATGGTAAACTCCCTCTGGTCACCATATTATTGTTCACTGCAGTCTTGCTGCTATTGATGAAAACAAGACACGTAAGGGAAAAGGTCAGTTTTATTCTATTCTCTTTCTTGCACCTCATAAACTATCGTGTAGGTGATCCCGCCTTGTAGTTTGAACCCATTGCTTTTCGGTCGAAATTCCTAAACTATGGCGTGTATCATGAGGGCCACACTTCAGCGATCTCAACACGTGCTTTGCAGTCTTACAGTATTTTACTGTGAATACTGTAACAGTCTGTACATTTCCTAACCGCTGTGTTCTTCAACTGCTTCGACTGGACGCGATTTTTCTAAATAAAGAGTATTGTCGGAGAAGATTTGTGACTCTCTATATAACCACGAATTTGTTTCCAGAAGGTCTGTGCTTGGAAAACACTCCCCTTTCCCTCTATTTTACTTGATCTGCACGCACTTGATCAGCTTGACAGGAATGAAGACATATGCCTACGTAAGTTTATCATTAGTAAAAATATTCAATAAACATTAAAAGACATTATTCGAGTACAGTGAGAATAGTTCTAATCGTTTACAAACACATCTCCTTTTAGATGAACCAATTCTTGTAGCCATGCTCACCAGGTTCGCCACCGAAATGAATAAATCAGATTATCCTGACTATGAAATAGTCTTCTACGAGGATGATCCTTCCAAAAACTTTTGGAAAGTTTTCTCAGACCCGATTCGGTTACTTCCAAAGTGAGGCAGTTCTGTTTTCTCTTTCAACTCAATGAACGTTGTGAGTGAAGTTGTATTAGTTTTATTCTCTCTAGAACTACGTTTAGCAACCCTATCCGTCCGTCTTTTCATAAAAAAATTACTACAAATTGGAGGAGGTCTGTTTCAGTTTCTCTTATTCATATAAGTGTTTTTCTGATTTATTCAGCATGTATCACATGATGACTATATACTTTAATTTTTTTAATTTCATTACAACTAAAGTTTTTCGTCAGAACGCTACCTACTCCTTCCAGAACTCCTTTGAAGTCTATTGGGCAGTGGACAGTCCCAACAGATATTCCCACCTTTAATGAGTACTGGAAACGCTCTGAATTCATTCCATGCCTTGGACTGAATATTAATCGTTCTTCAGAGGTGGCGAAGAAATATTTGCCCGTTCCTTTCACTTTCAAGTCAATGGAAAAACTGCAGAACCTACTAGTTTCAATGGGAACGTTCCCCTTTCTCAACGGCGGAACTTTGCTGGGTAATAACAGAAACATTTCAACAGAAAGATCGTAAAGTGTTAATAATAATTGCTATAATTCAACGATGTGAACTAACTGCAAATTGCTATAATTACTTCAACATGTGCAAGAAATATCTTTCGGTTCCTTTCACTATGATGTTTATGGAAAATCTGCAGAATCTACTAATAACGAACAAAATTTCAACAGAAAGCAACAGAGCTGCAACATCACAATTTTAGTGTCCCGTTGCATGTCGCCGAGTGTTGAAGGCGCAAACGGGCGACGTGGCAATCCTTCCAACCTCATGAGACATTTTTGTTCGCGATTCAACCCTTATCACATGAACTACCTGCAGTGTTCAGTGTGGTAGCTCTGAAAACAACCGATTCTCATGAGAAACTGATATGACTTTGTTCATGAAGTAATCTCACGAGGTTCAACCACTGATGCAGAACTCGTGTCCTGTGGAGTTAATGTCAAAACGAAAAACAAACCACTTGACGAATTCAGATTTACCCAAATTCCCAGGTTGGTATCGTGAATGTGACATCATTCCGCATACAATGGATATCGACTTTGCCGTTCTCATCGAGCAATATAACCCGGCTTTTCTTGAGCACTTGAGGAGCGAAAATCGGACATTTCGCTTGAAACGAGAACTGGGCATGGTTGGTCAATATGACAACAGTGTTGAAGCAGAAATGATACCAATTTGTAGGTCATTAACCGCATCACACTCAGCGTTGTATAGTCGACACCATTCCTATAGAGACGTACACATACAACTTTTGCAATAACTGTTTCCTGATGCGAAATTAATCTCTGTCAGAAACATCTATGCAATAAGAGAACATAATTATTTGTCAGAATTTTTGACATTTCTCACAACGTTTAAGTAATTTGAACGTACATGAACGTTTTGTATTCCTACTGTTGGAGTCATAGTAGGGTTGAATAAAACTATAATTACCTATAGGAAATCGGCGAGATCTTACGTAAACGAACATCGAAACGTGTTAACATCAATGGTTAATAGATGGATGAAGGCCAAACATACCAATTTAACAACGAACTTTCCTAACTGTTCCATTCAAATGGATTTCTGGAGCGTTTTTCTTGATTTACTCTTTATACAGGTTATTAGAGATGGTAAGAAAGGTCGAGAAATTCCCTTTTATCCAGGTGAACGACTCGTACGAACTGAATGTATTCCCTCTCTCCAAGACTCGTCCATCAATCGATATTTTCTACATGTACACGGAGGGAAACGAATCCTGGGTCGGTGGAATGGACGGGAAAAGAAACAAGTTCAAATTTGTGTACCCTAGGTGAATACTATGTTTATTTACTCTTTACGTTTTCAGTGTTTACTTCGATTTATATTTCACAGATCTCAGATGCCTGAAACAATCACAGGAAACGAGATAAAAATTGCCCAATACAAAAACATTTACCTAGCCATTACAAGTTATCAACTTTTGTAAAGTTGGATTCCAGTTGCCAGTTTTCAGGTACGATCCTTATTGCGCAGCAGACTTGTTGGGGTACATTTTCTGGGTGACCTGCCGACCAGAACTAATGTTGAAGGTAGGAAGCTATTAGACTACAGGTGAATTCACTAAGTTGTGATTGGAAAACGATGTCAACATTTCTAATAATGGCCCTAATTTAATAGGCCAATTCTATATGTAACCGAGTTTT
This sequence comes from Litoditis marina, assembly GCA_964036275.1. NCBI lineage: Eukaryota > Metazoa > Nematoda > Chromadorea > Rhabditida > Rhabditidae > Litoditis > Litoditis marina. Next base: position 1,672,385 of record OZ038435.1, on the reverse strand, counting down.
AAGGTAAGCCAGCCGGTTTTTGGTAACCTTTTTTTCAGGTTACCTCACAGGTAACCGGTAGGTAACCTTAAACTAAAATCCGGTTACCGTACAAGGTACAAACTAACATCAAAAATCACATTTTACATTAGAAAAACAGGGAACCGCTTTTTCATTTTCGGTTACCGACCGGTTACCTACTGAGGTAACCTGGAAAAAGGGTTACCAAAAACCGGTTAGGTTACCTGAAAACCCGGTTACATATAGAACTCACCAAGTAAATATCTACCCAGTGCCCCGCACCGAGCGTGCCCTTGGCATAACATGCGGATGAAAGAAACAGGCACTGCTTGGTGGTTTCTCTTATTTCCTGGTCCTTTTCCCACAAAACCGATAACACTTCTACGACAAACAGAGTTAATAGAAAAATACCAACTCACCTTTGTAGTTTGATCTCAAAACGCCGTAATTCACGAGTTCGGACTGAAAACCGACGAGATTAAACTCCAAACACAGCAGTGTAGGATATAGACCTGCTTTGAAAAGATGACCCTGTATTTCAGTATGAGTACGGAAACCGATGGTTCGAGGACCGACCAACCAATCGATATGTCTGGTATGAGTCTGGATCGAACGTCAGAAAGAATGGAAAATTCACCGCTGACCAGTTCAAGGATGTGTTCAAAGTCCATCATCTTTGAAAAAAAAATTTAGTTTTCCACTTTCAAGTTACCATTTTCATTATTTACATGTTGCAGTTGATGTTTTACTGATGCTACATTACACATTTCTAGGAATTTACGAGTTGAACTAATATTAATTCAATTACAGAATGTTTCACAAATGTGTGTTTTTGTAACTGAAGAGGCTAGAGGATGTTGTTGTCCCATTTCATACAGAATAAGATTGAAATTGGATGTGGGTGTCAACCTCACTGTTGTATTACACCTTGTAGTTCAACTCGCACACAGCCAACTCCACAAGGAGCCCAGTACTTGATTACCCTATCAGGTAACCTTAACCGGGTTACCTGGTTAATCCCTTTGTTAACCCATCATAACCCTCGTTTCAATGTTTTCTGGAAAAACTTGAGGTTCCCAAATGGTTAAAAAAAGGCCAACTAACTGGGTTAATGGATAACTATTAGGGTTAACGAGATACTGGGTTAAATCGAAAATTCGCCCTCGCATACACATCAAAAGTATAAGTTAATGAGAACGTGTCAAGATCGAACTATTTACAATATGCTCCTGTTCTCTCTCTTCGAGCAATAAGTATAGTCTCGGCCTGCGTTACCCTGATCGAGCCCTTCGCCCAGGTTTTCTGAGTTGTGCGCATACGTAGACAGATACATCGAGCATTTTTTTCAGTCTACGACAGATACGTAAAGTTAGCATCCTAATGAGGACATTTTTTCATTGCGTGTTCCTGAGTTCTGCTGTGTTTGAATGTTTCACATGACTGTGCAATTGACTAATAGTATGAAACGAATCCAACTCGACTGTTCGTGTGAGAACCACCACAGAAGCGTGCGAATGAATATTTTCCACAAACTTTTGGGAAGATTTAGGGTCTCTTCATCTTTTTTCAGTCTACGACAGATACATCGAGCAAAGTTTGAGTATTCTTTACGTACAGGACATAAAGCAATGATCAAACTTTGCTATATGTATCCGCTGCCGACATGAAAACATGAATAGACCCTTACCCTCACTTGTCTGAGTTTTGACCCTCACCGGAACAGTTCAGCGCTCCTAAGGCTGAGTCTGAAATTCCTATGAACATTTTTTTCTTTCGAATGCAATGGACTGCAGTGAAATACTATTGTGCATTGGGGCCCATTGACGCCAGTGTGAGGAGGATTGCTGAGATAATATTTGTTTGTCTATGACACAAACGTCATTAAATGATAAGGAGATGACAGATACGTTTTTTGGAAGTTTGCAAAAAGATTGCTTGAAACGAAACAGAAGAGTTCGACTAAAAACTAAAGATTTGGAAAAACTTGGAAGTTGAACATCAAGAACTCGGAAGATACTCGATTCTGCCATTACGATTACCAACTTACAATCTGTATTAAGTTGTGGTCGAATGAGGTTGCGACATTCGGCTTTTTCGGTCTACGAAACATAGTCGGCGGCCAGCAGGACCAGGACTCCAACCTTCAAAAAGTGGGAGTAGAGCAACTTATTTGTATAAGCAACTACTAAACTATCAAACTTCTCCAGACACTTTAACAAAACGGGTTGAAATTCTAGGAAAAGCTAGAGTTATTCTAGTATCAGTACGGCGACCGTTGGTTTGAGAACCAACTTTTGTAAATATGCCTGCTGTAACTTGCTCTATTGTAACTTGTAACTTTAAAACCCTGGAGACGTTCGGAAACAATTGCAAAGTTGTATGAAAATTCGTGATTTGTAGTATGAACAACTGCACGCGAGGTGATACTCTTTGGAATGTTTTCAGTTCAACATGCTTTATATCATGACAATTACAGCCGTGAGATCTCGCCGGGCGCGGTAGCAATCCCTCAAACATCTCATGAGATACCTCATAAGCAATATCTCACAAACTTTTCCATGAGATACTACTGATTGCTATGATTCAGCACTAAAAGTTCACGAGCAGCTCATGAGGTGTTTATGAGATTCTCATGAGGAACTCATATGAGTTTCTCACGAGGTTGGAAGGATTGTTACGCCTCCATGGAATGAATGTAAGCTTTGGTACAAAGAGCTGTGCCGCCAGTGAACTACAATTCTCCTCTTGATTAATGAATTCTCCTACACATGAGGGGGTAAACTAGAGAGTGTTACTTGTGTATGAGCAAAGTTTCCGTGAAACTTTCACTGGAAATATGGTGCATCTGTACTACGTTTAAGTGTTACCGTGCTCTGGCGGTGAAGGGCGCCATACTTTCAATCTCTTGAAGTTTTCCTGGGTTTTCTGAGAACGGTTTCTTTCAAATTCGGGACTGAAATAAACTGCGAAGATATATTGTTGCGCATTTGAGCCAGTTGACGCCGTCGTGGTGCTCCTTCGTTTGATAGTGTGCCGCTGCGTTGACACCAACGTCATGAATTGATAAAAATATGACAGTTCAAGTAAGGAGTCAACGAGTAATGGCGAAAGTATTGTAAGTTCAACGAAAGTATAGAAAGTGAAAGTATTATAGCGAAAAAAACATATTGTTATCAGAAAGACGCAATGGCGACAGTTTATGAGTAATGTAGTATTATATATTCAAGTGAACGACGATTTGAATTGTCGTGGTTGCATGGTGGTGTCTCACGCAATTAATTGATACCGGATAGTCATAACTAGTTTTAGTTCGAGCCGGGTATACTGTATACCATAATATGTACATACTTTCGAATAGACGACTCAGAGGAGACCAGAGAACAGCTTTAAGAAGAGGCGAGCTTTGACGAAATTTTTTACGAGCTTCTGCTAATAAGACTATCATAGCTCATAACGCTATTATAGTAGACATAAATTGAATAGTCATGTTAGCATTTGAGTTGTAACGATAGCATTTTAATGAGGTATCGTGCACTTTGTCATTGCACGTTTCTGAGTTGTGCTGTGTTGAACATGTTTCACGTGACTGTGGAATGGACTAACACTATACTGTGCGATTACAGTATAACCCCAACATTGTCATCTACCTGGTCACAGCGTGATCCAGGTTTCTGTAAGCACGTCAGAGATGTTATTGGGACTATTACGTCACATAAATATCATATTGACGTAACCATGTTAACCATACGTATTGATCCAACGGTTGGAGTTGTCACTGATAACGTTTGTCAACATGAACGGTACTTAGATATCGAACCCCGACAGACTCAGAACGTGACCGGTCAAAATAAATCGAAGAAAAAATAGGTTTTTTTATGAGTATTTGTTTGAAAAATTAACTCTAAGAACTTATGTAGAAGACCAGTTGAGATTGTTGCTATGATCAGTTGTGTTTCAGGATCAATCCCACGATCAAGGCTCGTTCGCTCTACATGCTTTCCAAGAGTACCGATCGAAAACGTGGAGACAAAATAGCTATTAGAATAGTTGTAAATACGTGTTTGTGTAAAATTGTGAAAGAACTGGAGAATAAATTATCTGTTCCTTGAAAAACTCGAACCAGCTACAGAAGTTTTGAGCAGTGAAAGCAGGACAGGTAGATAGAATTTAATGTTATACAACAGAATATTCAATAGAATGGCACACTTTCTTCATACTCCATGGATTCCGAATAATGTGAAAAAAACAATATGCAGAACTTCCCTGGAATACAAAAAAAGTACATACCTCTGCGGTGTTCTCAAATACAACGGAATGTGATCCAAGATGAAGTCCTTTCTGCGGACCATTCCGTCTTTCTAGAACAGTTCCCTGCGGAACTGCTTGTCAGCTTTATCGGGGATGTTGGTCCGCTCGATGGGGATACGGAGGTTGTTAGCTGTTTGTGTCTTTCTGTCCGTAGCCGTAGGCGAAGGCGTCGCAAGACTTCTGTTTCTTGGACCACGATGTCGATCTGACTGCAACAAGGACCAAATTTGTTTTTCCCTGTTTGAGCAGCAATTGAGAGATACAGACTGAATCTTCTCTCGTTTGACCGCGACTAAACATCTCTCGTCTGAACCGCCGAGAGGCTCTCTGATACGGTTGCAGGAAGGTTTGAGACTAGGTTCAGGAACTCCCTTGTGGGTCCGATTTTTCAACTGTAATTTTCATTCTCTCCGTAAGTGTATTTGTTCTATTAGTGTTTTCACTGTAGCGACTTAACCCACACTTATTTATGATTTTCTCCCAGCCTAATTCGAAGTTGAGCAACTTTGAGCTGATCTGTGAGCATTCGAATTCGCGATTGTGTTTCACTTTTTCATTTGAAGGTTGCTCGTTTTTTAGGAAATTACGGTCCGACACTCGCTCACAAGAGAGACAGAAAGAGATGTAAATCTCTGGTCGGCCTGGTACGAGGGTAGAGAACGGCTTTGACCGCCGGCGATATTCTTATCTATGAAGTTTCATGTACGGCTATTCGACCGTGTTCGTGTATAAGTCAATGAATATATAATCTCTGTTACATGTACTTGTGAAGCTTCTGATGTGTTTTCACGTTTCACTTAATTATTCCGTTCCGGTAACAAATTTGCTGCAGGTTTCGCAAAACTCGTGAATACACAACACATCATCCTCAGGATACTCCTCACACTCTGTTAGAAGTTTCAGTTTTCCAACAAATTTAGTGTGTTTTTTTTTTCAAGTTAAAATAGGATTAGGGCTGATGCCTACCAAACGTTGGAGTTAGGTTGAAGTCGGACATAAGGTATGTTTTAATGGTATTCTCATGTGTGAGAAGAGAAGACATGGAAGTAGAGGCCCAGTACCCCCACCCGATACTCGTGGCGAAGACATGTTCCGGTATGCAAAGTAAAGATACCAGATTAACAGTACAATAACACTATTTACAATAAAATACGAGCTTTTTTTTTCTCCCGTATCACTGAGTGTTGTGTGAAGGTGTTGGTGGCGTCAAAAGGGCGCTGGGAGTTGGAGGAAAAGAGGAAATTCCGTAAATGTTTGGAATGATCTAACAACTGATGTAATTTTGAAATCTTTATTGTGTGATATCTTCGATAATGATGATGGAAGTGAAATGTGTGACTAGTTCGCTTGTCAGAAGGCGTACTCCCCAGTATCTTATCAATGCGCACATTCTCTCCTGACACATCACAAGACGTGCACACCAGGTATGATTTTTTACTGCTCAATTTCACAATATAGTTGGATTTCGATTCAAGATGAAACATGACTAATAGACGAGCTTATCTATAGTTGTTTTGGTTCAAACCACATCTCAGTTGCTTATGAAACGTTCTGCTATCCAGCCACATTCAGTACTAAATACTATTGAACATCGCCAACGTAAAGACAGGCAGGTACTATATATCTCACTTTCCGCAGTGTACGCATGCAAGTGCTCGATTCCAAAGCATGGCGGTTATGTGCTCTGATAGCGCAGTGGTTAGCGAGCGCACTGCGACGAAACTTTTGCACGCAGGCTCGATTCCGGCGAGAGACCGAAATTTATAAATTTGGCACCCCCAATAGAAAATATTTGTTAATAAAGTCTTGATCGATATACTGATCAGCGTCAAAACTCACCAAACGTTCATTGTAGATTTGAGTCCGACCAACATGGAGCCGAAACTGTACACATTTTGCACCTCCTATAAATGGGTGCTCGGTAGGCAACAGGGCTCTCATTCAACCTTTTTTGGCATTTAATCAATCGCAGCACATTTACCAGCTACTTTTCTAAAGATCTTCTCTGCACACGAGATCATTTAGATCAGAGAGACGCGGACTGCAGGAAACTAACTGCTGCTGATTAACCTTCACGCTTTCGCGTAATTGTAGTTGGTTAACTGGATAGAACTGGCGAAATTTTCGCTGAGTCGGAATTATGAATTAGAGAACGATTATGTGAACCAATTCTAACGCTTCGGTCCTTTGCAACACATTTTCCAATTACAGTTGAAAGGAGCGATGCGTCGAGATTGGTCCACATAATCGTCCTACTTTAGGCTTTGAAAAAATCAAAATGTTGAAGCCATGGTCACATTTCTATTTCACCTCACACATACAGTCAATATTTGTGTAGAATGCCTGTGTATGTCGAGACTATAAAAGCAGTTATCATTCGTACTAAATATTTATCACATGGTGCGTTTGGGTGTACCTTGCCCTCCATAATTACGAAAGAGAGATAAAAATGACTATTATCTTTGCTGACAGCAGTTAGATGGAAACTGACATTCATTTCTAATCTATTGATTGAAGAAAAAATGGAAAAGAACTTTTTTGATCATAAAAGTAGAAAACAACCATTAATAAGTTATTAGAATCAAACTTAGTTTTCATCAATTCATAATTTTAGAGAAGAAAAGGGAATTGATTCAGCGCGTGTTGAACGCTGCGTGAAAACATTGTTCTTCTCGGTTTTGCACAGAATTAGATTTAGTCTCAACATAATGGGGGAAACTAATGTGTTTGGGAATCAAACCGCGCAGGTAGGTGAAAGTGAGGTGGAGAGGGAAAGTACAAATTGCCCGACACTGACTGATGGTTTTCTGGATACAATTACTGTTGGAATTTTGATGACTGAACATTGGGCACTGACTCATTTGTGGGGGTGCGCATCAAAACTGCCTTCTAGGCCAAACTACAATTGACGCAAACAAACAATGACAAATGCAAAACAAATGAAAAAACAGATAAGGAGAAGGAAAAGTATGGTGGTGTGACCCAACCAGTCCACTTTTATTTTAACACGTTCACTCTTTCACGCGTGTTGCTACACGTGCGCACGTGAAGGAGTGTGTGATGTACGGTTCTTGTCTCCCGCTGTGCAGCTAACACAGTACTGACATTGATGTTGATGAAATCGTTGAATACTGCGCCGAAATCGAGGAAACCCTGTGAAATCAGCAGATCAATAACCATGTTCTGCATGCAACTGTAAAATTTAGAATTCAACCTACCAAGTGTATTCAACTACCAAGTGTCGATTTCATCATATGAGTCAATGGAAGTGACATGAGTACGTCACATGATGAGTGATAACGACTATTCCTCCTTAAAAGGGAGTTGTCACCATGAGAGCACCACAAATAATGTCACAGAACCATAACAAATCATCAATTACCCCATGGCTCGCATGCAATGCAAACGCAGTTACTACTATAACACTAGGATTATTTTGGTTAGAACTACTGTTCGCGAAGTTCTTACCCGATTTTAATTAATATAATTGAAATGCGCGAGCACGAGCATTCACGAGGGACGCGTGAATGCCCCCCCCCCCCCCCCTCCCTCCCTCCCTTGGGATTGTGCCAGATTCCGTGCATACCTTCTCAGAAGATTAGCGCCAACTTTCTGCAATTGGCCAGCTACAAAAACGAGAGAGCATACAGGTCAATGACGCGCAGACAGGGTAAGACAGTCTGCGTCTCTCTGAACTGCACACTCTCTCGTTCAGTCAACAAAAAAGTGGCTGGCCAATTGGCTGGGAATTGTCTGAGTTTCTTTAGCTACATTGACTGTTTCATAGTTTTTGATCATTGTTTTTTTTCTTCATTTTCTTGCAATTTTTCATCTCATCCTCTTTTATTCCAGTGATGCGAAGTTCCTCCGCCACAGCCTCCCCGTCCGCGACGCAACCGCCGCAGGTTCGAATCTCGTCCGCGCCTTTTCCCGCGCAGCCCATTTTCGACTCGACCGTATTTTTGCCGGAAACCAGTCGGCCTCTCATGCTTCCGCCTCAAATGGTCCCCACCTGGTCCACCATTGCCTCCTCCAGCTCCTACACGGCACCTCGACCTCTGCCGACAGATGCAAGATTGACCATGTCGTATCCAGGAAGTTTACAAGGAAACCTGCCAAAGTTCCACATCCCAATGGACACTTCTTTGGGATCGAGGGAATCACTTCATGTTCAAGAAGCCTTGGAAATAATGCTAAGAGAGCGAAGGCAACGCGAGATTCAGATGAGGAATCAGAATAACCTTGACCTGTCGATGGAGGCACAACGTACGAGAACGCCACCCTCTGATGATGAGGTGATTGTTTTTTTCGCAAATTTACTTTTCGAAAATTTTCGAGTCGAGTCGAACTCGAAAATTCGATAACTCGAAAACTCGAAAATTTCCAAAACTCGAAAACGCAAAAACTCGAAACTTTGAACTCGATTAACAACCCTAGTGCACACAAACTCTCACAAAAAATAATAATTCATCAACCCGTATTTGACAGGTCATACAAATGGATAATGAGTGTCGAGTATGTTGATTTACATCTTACTGGTCCAGTTAGGTGTTTAATGTATGACTCACGTTTTTAGAAGAAGCTCAGCAAGTTTGGTTAGTTTTTATTTTATTTCAAGATTTCAGAACTCCGATAATTTCCTGGATAAAAATAGTCGCCGAAGAGAAATGAATCGGATTGCACAGCAGAAAAGTCGACAGCGGAAGGATCAACAGCGAGCAGTAAGTTTTAATTTCAGAACTTCGAGCTTACATGAACTTGTTTAAAGGTTATTTTGGATGATAGTTTGAGAGCTGATTTCGTGGAAACTAGCAGTGGAGTAGGCTACTAATCATATGGGTATTATTCCATCATTGTGGACAGCGTGGGGTGACGGGTGACTCAGGGCGATTGTCGCCAATTTTGTGCGATTGGCCAGCTAACAAAAGCGAGAGAGCATGCAGGTCATGAGGCCGCAGACATCTGCGTCTCTCTGACCTGCACTCTCTCGTCGAGATCGAAACAAAAGTAGCAGGCCAATTGGGCGAGAATTGAATGAGATATTGGTGGTTTTGGTGGGCGGCTATATATGTTCTCGGGCAATTCTCAGCCAATTGGTCAGCCACATAGCGGCTCAAGAGATTGCGCAAGCCAAAGAGACTCAGTTGTCTGCGGCCTCATTGATCTGCATGCTCTCTCGCTTTTGTGGCTGGCTAATCCACAAAAGAAAATTGGCACTAATCGTTCTGAGTTTATCAGCAACTTGAGAGCCAGTTTTTTGAGATCGGCCAGTTACAGAAGCGAGAGAGCGTGGGGGTCAATGACGCGGCGGACAGGCTGAGACAGTCTGCGTTTCTCTGACCTGTACACTCTCTCACCGAGGCCGCTGCAACGGTTTGCTTTATGGCAGAGAAATGTCAGAGGCATTGCGCAGTAAATTTGACGACTTTCTTTTTTTTGGGAAATATACTTATAGATACAAAATCGAATAATGAACAACAATATGAATACCCTTCCAGGAGCTGGATCAAGAAAACAAGAAACTTCGAGACCGAATCATTGCACTCGAAGCAGAGGTCAACGTCTGGAAAACTATGGTGTGTTGTAGAATTACAATGGTCGAAAACAATTCTTTGAACCTTTTTTGATCATGTCGATGAAGTTTTCAACCGATTCTATATTTTCAGGCCAAAAAATCGGAACACGCCATGTTGGATGCAAGAAAACAATTGAAACAACTACAGGACAACGTGGTAAGTTTTGAGGTTTTCTTTAGTTTTAAGATAACTATAATGTTTTACCTTACAGAACGAATGAACTCTTGATCTTTTTAACATGTATAAATTTAACTGAACATGCAGTTTCAATGATTGTACCCCCCCCCCCTTTTCTGAGTTGTCAATTCTCAACCTGAAGTGTTTTGTTCTCAATTTCTGTCTTTCCTCGTTAAAATTCACACGCACTTGAAATTTATATTTCATACTTAGATACTTGCATTACTTACTGTTGTTCAAAAATATTCAACACCAAAATGCTCTTGTAACACTTTGTTTTCAGAACAAGGAAGAAATGGTGAAGCTTGATACCACCAACGAGGCCCAAAAAAGCGCCAAAGTCTTTGTCGCAGAAAGACACGAAATTTCAAAAGAAGATATGTTTTCAAAGAAAGTTACAAAAAAGGCATTCAACACACGAACCACAACTGTTCAATGGTAAATAGTAGCACATGGTTCTTCGAAAACTCGTTTTCCAGGTCTTTTCGTTTCCAACTACCGGCTTGCTAACCAAACTGTATCTAACTGTAACATTGTAAATTGCGCAGAGATCATAATCTACTTGAATGAAACAACTTGAAGTCACGTTCAAACGTGAACTTATTCTAAATTATGTTCATCCAATAAAAACACTTTCTAATTGATTCTAATTTCACAAGAAGAAGACCGCCTGAAAGAGATGCAAATGTTGATGAACGAACTGCAACGACTGCAGGTTATCACCAACCAGCAGGCGGAGAGCATGAAGATGCTACATCAGGTATAGTTTGTTCCACGTATACCGTATAGAATTGCTCTGTGAGAAACGAGCCCTACAGCAACGTGTCCTGAGTTCTCAAACGCCTCCATCCGAGCCTGCGTGTAAAATGTACGTTGTCGAGAAAATTGGGGATTTTTACTTGGCTTCTGAATACCTGTTACAACGAGTGTTTGTGTGTATTTTCGACGTTCATATCAGGAAACATTCATCGCAAAAGTCGAATGTGTACCGTAGTTTTTTACTGGAGATGATTTGAACTATAGCTCAATGATCTACTGTTTTGCCTCCTTGAATATCTTATTTTCCAGGCTCTGATTGATCAAGAACAGCGAATGAAGCATATTCAGAAGCGAGAGAACAAAACCCACGTTCTTTCCATGGACGCCATCAAAACAGAAACTCACGAAGGACGGACAGTAAATCATCACGAAAACGAAACCCGAACGGTTCCTAAGGTATAGATGACCTAGCTCAGTTGTAGTTTGAACTCGATGGCCGTAGTTAACGGAATTTCACCAGAAGGCAGTCAAATCAAACTACGAACATGTTATAGCTCCGGTCAATTCTACTGAGACTTGGCATCGTGCCAAATGCCAATGAATATACCAGTCAATTTTTCACCACTTTGTAGTTTTTCCAAAAACTGAAAAACTCTGTTAGCGGTTGATCGGTTTCATAAGAACACATGAACAAGCATAGTTCTCCAGAATACTCATTCATTCTCTAAGAAATAAGCATCTAAAATTTTGGCACGTTGCCAATGAGTCTCAGTGGGAATGAAACGAACTATAGTAGTACACAGACGATATGGAATAGTTTTACCAGATTTTGGTGCACAATCTTGAATCCGACACCCCCGATTGCAGCAGCAACAGCAAGATATGGACAAGAACTGAGTACATTACTACATTCTAATTGTTTTTGTTCTTAGAACTGTTTCTTACTTTTGGGGTCGGACTCTTCGGTTATTTTCGTGGTATAATTCCGTTTTTTTTTTGGTTTTTCAGACTTTCGTCAATTGATGCTTTTGTATCACTCGATTCAGGAAATGGAACAGATGATTGATTTCTAATACAATTTATTTTCCAGGTCAACATCCATAAGTTGAAAAGTCGGAAAAATGTTCTTTCGAAAAATAGATTAAAAAGAAAGTCTGCCGTTCTACCGAAGGTAGGTAATTGTGTGAACAAAAAGAGGTTTGAATCTGTCACACTCTCTCCTATTCAAATTAAAGAATGACGATTATGTGCTCCAATCTCAAGCTTCAGTCCTTTAAACTGCAATACATTTTTCAATTGCAGTTTGAAGGACTGACGCGCCGAGATTGGAGCACATAATCGTCCTACTTTAAAGTACTGTACAATAGTTTTTTAAACTTTTTTAGATTTTTTAAAGCACGGAGGGATAGTCAAACTCTGATCTCAAACTTTCAATGTATCATAATCCCCTCAGATTATAGCAGATCGATCCGAAAATATTTCCAGTGCTCTTCGAGTTCTTTAGTGATAAGTATAACAAAAATCAATTTTGCTATATAACAGCAACTCATTATTCCAATCAAAGTTGTAAGTATTACCAAAGATTCACTGTATTATTTCTGAGCACAGCAAGGTTTACGAATTTCACCCCATATTGAGCGAAAAATAACTACAAACACAGCTAGATAAGAAAACATCGTACAGGTCTGTTTTGGAAAAAAATGAATCCATATCACGGACACAAACTCCATCGATTACATCAGATCGAGTTTTCCATGTGAAATTTCGATATACATTATCAAAAAATGAGTTAAACCATCCGAAAAGTTTTTCTGACAGCAAATATTATCCTTTTAAATGAATATAACACTAATATGTTCAAACATATATATTTCAGAGCCAGATGCAATCTTTGTTGAAAATGTTGCGAGAACAGGGCACCTCTTCAAGTGGCTAGATACCTCTTCGGCAGGGGACTGTCCGGTCCTGACTGGGAAAATGACACGTTTCCACGTGAAAACGAGAAAAACGTCATGATAGAACGTGGAACGTGAAACGTGAAACGTGAAACGTTCACGCTTAGAGTAGTAGCCGGTTTTCCCTCGTCAGAATCAGTCACGATCACCTGCCGACTCAGCCACAATCAAATCGACATACCTGAAATATATTACAAAATAGAAAATATTACAAAATAAAACATGTCTCGAATAAAAAATATGCATGTTATGGAGGAAACTGATGGTCCACAGGCTACATATGCGTTCGAAATGAGAAAACTATCTAGAAGTCAAAGTGCTGGGCCGAGATCTATAGATCTGTGTAATTCCGATAATTGAAAGGCCACATCTGCGAATGAAGAAACTGGCGTGATGCATCGGAAATGAACTTCGAATCGTCTCTGCTTGCAATTTCCCTTTGATCTTTGCCAGAGGTGTAATTTTCTTTCCTGTCAAAAGTGAAACTATAGAGAGCTACAACATTCGGAAATAAAAAAATCAAAACGTACAACTTGACCCGTGAGTTCAAACTCGAGAATCAGGATTTTGAACTTGGAAACACGAAAAAGAACGAAACTGAAATATTTACGAACCAGAATCAGCTTCGATTTCCCGAAACTCGTTGCGTCTTGTCAAAACAGAAAACAATCGAGCTAAATCCTGCCATAATGGACGGTTTTACTGCTGTACAGACCAGTTTTGCCCCAAATGACAACATTTAGGGGGATAAACCTCTCGTTCTACCTCTTTTAATGCCTGGTCACTCTCACTGACCTCATTGCTCTCTGCCCGTTTCAAACAGTTAATTTCATGTTCATATAGAATTAAGGAACGAGAACTTCTAGAAATCAATTGAAACTGAACAATTTTGATAGTAATTGTGTTATGAAGTGGTACATTTCGCCTCTACTCTAGACGTAATATTTCACGTACAAGTTTCTCTAGCCAACATTAACAGACGCTATTTGTTTGTTTTGTCCAGCTGTAGTTGTAGTTTGATCCTGGTTCGTTATCGGAAAAGATTGGAGAGTATGACATTTTCAACGATCAAACTACATGTTTGCTATATTGTTGTGCTCGTATCACTCAGTTAGTGTTGTGTTTTACAGTGGTTAAAAAGGTTTGAAATCGTCTCAAAGTTTTGCAATAAACTTTCACTTGTTCGATCCTCTTTAAAACTTCCAGTTTCATACTTTGGTGGATTAACCGTTTATGAGATTGAACTCATCGTTATTCTTAGGCCCCCGCTGGGCTTTGGTACCAATCTGCTAGTGCTGATCTTTATTGCGTCACTTCACTTAGTTTTTATGCTAAAACATTTAATGAAGTTTGTTTCCTTTCACTCGACGAATACATTGAACTAAACTCGAAGAATGTGGCACTTCTCATTAGAGAAGAGTCAAGTACACATAAACATCTTCCATTTATCAAAATTCCAAGTGGTCGAGTGTTTGACATTTGGCTGCCGCCGCGGTTTTCTATTTGGCGTAACGCGGGAGCATATAGCGATGACGTTCCTATAATAACCTCTTGCGTTCATCCTATTCCAAACGTTGATGAAGTTCTCATAATTTATATGTATGAGTGAAAACGACTCAAATTTTAAGGGGTCGGCATTTTTCCCACATATAGTACAGTGGGTTTTGGTCATCTTTACAAATCGAAATGATATGTGGTTTCTGCTTCATTCTACTTTCTTTTCTAACTCAAGCGGTAAGAATTTCTCTTGATTCATGAATTGAATTATTATATGAGTCATGTGAATCCGTGAAATTCACCAACCCGTAGTACAAGCAAATTGTATATGAGCTGGTGTTTAGAGTATTGAATCACTTGATTTGGGAGAGTGTCATGTTTCACTGAGAAAGGCTACTATAACGGTCGTATATCCAAGTAAATGAAAATATCTGAAATGTGGTGTGCTACCTGTTTAGGTTGTCATGGACTGAAATCAATTAGATTTATTGGCAATTCAACTCGTGGCTTTCCACATTGTTAGATGTGCTACTCCACTGGGAGAAACGAAAGAAGAAGTAAAATGCCGACAAAAGGGTTGAGTAATTCATGCAATTTGACTAAGGTCCCTGATCTTCCCGTGAGTCCTAGCGAAAGAAGTTCCTAATCTTCCCTTCATTTTTCAGTGTATTCCTTCGTTTGATAACCTGCCACCGCCTGTAATTCACACTGAATGTTTGTCAGGGGGAAGGTTGGTTCCACTTTTGAAGATTGTTTACGCACACCAACTTCTCAGAGTTATTTCGTCAAGCGTTCGAGTTCCTTTCTACGACGTCAACGCTTCTTGAGTACTACCACAAACACACACAAACAAACCAGTCTGCAAGAAAACTTGTTTAGAAGTCCCTGTCACCCCGGGTACCGATGTGGTCCGTATGGCTGTGCCAGAAGGCCCAAAATGCACGGAGTCCGAACGAATACGATGAACAGAGTGAGTGAGAGGTAAAAATCAAATTAATGAAATCCTCAATTGATAAAGACCCGTTTTGAATTTTGAGAAGGACCAGTTCGGATTTAAATTCATCAAGTTTGGCATACGTGTTTTCACTATCATTCATCGCAATCCACCTATATTAACACCGCAAAAACATATGGATAGTTTGTTACTCCTGTAGATTTAGTGATAATGTAACAATTAGACCTGAATAACACCGTACATACCGTAGTTCTAGATTTATACTGTGTAAATCCCCAATCTTGTTGCTTTACAGGGTGCCTTCTCGAAGTTGGCACAGCGACCGAAAAAGCGAGAAACGGTCAGTTTGTTTTGTTGTAGTTCTCTACAAACTGTAGATCTTTTCCAACTCTCAATCTGAAAATACATGTCTTAGGTTTGTTTCAGTCTTCTTTTTCCATATATTTCTTCGGTGAGAGAGCCACATCTAACTTTGTGAAAAGCTCCGTGTTAAAATACGAATGAATCTATTCTATGATTTAAATATAGACTTTAATGAAGGACTATAGTATTGGTCATAAGACAGTTGTGGACACGTTAATTAAAAAGAAGCGGAACTCTTGAGAGCGCTTTGTGCATCTTCGTACTTTTGATCTACACATTAGATCATCTGCTGGCGAAAAGTTAAAGACCGATGTAATATTTCGCTGTCGTTGTTGGTGAAATGGAGACTATCTTTTTCTCTTACCAGGACTATAGGGACACTTGATTAATTGAGCCTTAATTTCTGTGTTGTTCACACAATCGAACATTCACTCTCTCAAAATTTATGATCTCCTTTTTCTTCGAAAAATTCAATGATCGTTTGAGAATTCAATAAAATTTCTCCAGACTGTGGATGAGTTCATGTTCGAATGCTGCATTGATCACCAGTTACCGGACGGATGTCTACAGAAATGCAGTTTCTCCAAGTATAGCAAAGAGGCGGTCAGTTGGAGCTAAACCTTTTGTTGTTGGTTTTTACAGAAAACTCACGTGTTTATACTCAAATAGCCGTTTCTATTACGCTCGCACTGAGAAAAACAATCTAATTCCAAACGATGAACGGTGTAATGTCCAAATTTCAGTTTTGATCTGATGAAAAATAGAGAATCACAAATCTAAATTTCAGATTCTAACTATGGTTCTGCGCCAAGGAAATTGTGTGCTCGAGGCATTACCGGTGGTCAGTTCATTTTACTATGTTTGAACGCATGGTACGTAGGTTGAAGAAGGAAGATTATGTGGACCGATCCCGTGTCAACGGTACTTTAAACTGCAATTGAGAAATGTATTGCAGTTTAAAGGACTGAAGTGTTGGGATTGGACCACATAATCGTCCTTCTTCAACCGCGCACTCCCTCCGAAGTGGGTGTAAAAAGTAAATTTATGATCAACTGGAATCCGGTCGTTAGTTAACTGTAGTCAAAAAAATCGGTTCTCTTGTAAAATCGGCCTTGAAACCTCAGAAGTACCAGGGACGTGATAGGGCAGTTCTCGGGCAATTTTTGTTGAGAAGTTTTTAACAGAATGGACTCTGCGCACTAGAAATATGCTATGTATGTTACGTCACTTTGCTGTGTTTTTCGTTTGGCTCTGTGGCGTATAACAGGTCTAAACCACAACTATGATCATATCCCCTGCAAATATTGCAGCTACACTACTGCGCCTCGCGCTCGAAGGATCATACCTTGTGTTGCAGTCGCGCGGGGGTGCCGCTACTTGGTAACGGCGCATTTTCTCCAAATGGGGTGTAAAGAAAAGTTACAAAGTGCTTACTAGAAATGGTTGACCCGTTCAATGGTTAGCTGTGGTCTACGGAGAACTTTTTTTGTGGAAGTAGCTTGGGAACTTCAGAAGTGCCAGGGACGTGGTAGGGAAGTTCCCGGTCAATGATTTCAGCCCGCGCTAAACCTAACAATTTGACAAGATTGATCAGTGTCTGACTTAGCACAGTCTCTGAGTTTCAGCTGCACTACTGCGCCTCGCGCTCCAAGGACCACACTTTGTGTTGCAGTCGCGCGGGGGTGCCGCCACACTGTCAACTGTTCTGCGGACCACCATTCGACCATGCCAAGGTAGAACAACACCACCTCATCTGCATGGAACATCTGGAGAAGATGAAAGGTAGTTAAAGAAACTAATGAAATAGGTGGTTTCAAGAAACAGTAAACAGGGTGCAAAAATTGTTCATAGTAGTACAGTTAGAAAAACAGTATGAAATAGCGATTCAAACTCGACTTTTCAAATTTATAGACGTGCCGACTAGATGTTTACCATGCCGGATTATAACATCCCCACCTCGTCTGTATGGAACATCTCGAAAAAAAAGATAAGGGTTTGTAATTGATTTTGTGATTTTCTGTTTAGAGTTACATTCTAGCAACCTCATTCCAGCTTGTTTCTACAGTGATATCCAAGGGCTTCTGAACCCGAAGCAAGATAAAACCACCTGGTTGAAGTCGGAGTACAAAAAATAGCTCAGACCCAACACAACGGATGATCTCGATTGCATCCATGGTTATTGTCGATGTAACAAAATGATTCCTTCAACTAACACTTATTTGCATTAATTGAATTTAATCACTGTTTTTATTCACTGTGTTGAACTGATACAAAATTATCGTCAAAACAATCAGTTGTTACCTCTTGCAAATTGAGGAATTGAAATGCAATAAACATTTAAATTTTGGTACTTTTTCGGTTTTCTGAGGTTTTGTGCTGTGAGAGTGTTGTGCATGTCAAAGAGTACTACAGGGTTAACTTAGTTGTGGTTTGATCATGAAACAAATGTTTAAGTTTATAACAGTCAGAAATTTAGTCAGGCTGAATAAATTAATGTTAACGTTGTCGATCACATTTCTGGAAGCCAATGTGCATCACTTCCATAAGATTACTCACTATGCATTTAAAATTTACCTTAAATCTAAAGTCATTCAAGTTGGATAGTAGTGAATTTTGCAAACTTCGTGTTTTGATGATGTAACGAAATGGTTCCTTCAACTAGTGTGCACTTTTCGTCATACGGAAACCCATTTCCTATCACAAGAGGTGGTTGAAATTTTGTTGTCAGAGTTGAAGTTTGCTCTAGAAAACTATCATTGTGAAACGAAGGAGTACTGTAGGAGTCTCAGTAGGAAAGTTGTGGACTACAGTATACCCCGGAGAAACATCCGGTCAATTTGCTCATGGTCAGACTTTAATATTCCGGACTCGTTTTTTTTTTCAAATTGAATGGACTGTAATTGCCATAAATTAAAAAAATCCAGTTAAATATTAGTTAATTTTGCAGACTTCGTTACTGGTGATGTAACGCAATAGTTCCTTCAACTAGTATGCTCTTTATCATCTCTACATAGACTCCTACGTACCAATCAAATAGTTTCCAGGCGGTATTTCGACAGAATTGAAGCCCTGGAAAACTGTTATTGCAAAAACTGAATTAGTACTGTGAGAGTCTCAGTGGGAATGATGTGGTATACCTTGGATAGGCTGGACCGGTTCATTTCCTCATGGTCCAGGTTCGTGGATCTTTTTTTGAAAAATGTTATTGACTGTAATTGCCATAAATAACTTTTGGTTACTGTCGATGTAACAAAATGATTCCTTCAACTAATACTATAGAAAACCCCGGATAAGCCGAACCGGTCCATTTGCTCATGGTCAGACTTCCATATTCCAGACTCGTACATCCTTGAGGATTTGTTTCAAATGCTAGCCCCCTGCGGCACCCGGTTTCCTCATACCAATTGTTGGATATAAATACTCTCCGCGCGGCACGGTTGCAAGCTAGTTGGCCTGTTTCAACTCGCCCACACATCATAACTCACCATATATATTGAAAACTTTCTTCTGAAGTTTCATTTTCCTGCTCTTCTTCCATTTTCGGTGTTTCTTAGTTTCAGAAACATATCCCACATGAAGCTATCGTAACTTGCTACATGATACTACTAAAAGTTTTAAGGTTTTGTACCTTTGTCAGATCACTATAATTTCCCATACTCACTCATGAACTTATAACTTTTTGGAACCTATTCACTAGTTACACTGGTTTCTGTGAAATTCCAATTTTTAGATGCTTCTCCGACTCTGCATATTATCCTGCGTTGTCAAAGTTGCCTTGTCGGTTAGTTTGAATTTCAAACAACACTTTACCTTCAAATGAGCCTCATTCCCCACGCTAGAAAACCACTGCCTCGAGAAAACTTTAAGTGAAATAGACTCTCAGTGGGATAAGTGATTAGCGTCCGCGTTGACGGAACAAAACTCGGTGTTTCGAATCTTAGGAGACTGATAACTTGTGAAAATTTGCTGTAGTTTGATCTCGAAACAATGCCCATGTTCTACCGAAAAGCAACGGGATCATACTTGAAACACAGCGGGGTGGGGCAACATAGACTATAATTTTGCTTTGAAAACGATTTATTTAACAATAGTTGTTTCCAGTGCGTCTCGTCTGGTGTGTGTGGTGGTACCTCCTATTGCGCCCCTCCGGCGCCCGTCCAATGTCAGCCGGCTACCTGCCAACCGGGCTACTCCTGCGGACAGTACGGATGTGCACGGAACAGGGCACGCTCCTCACTCACACAGAAAGTGGTACGAATAGAATTTATTTGAAATACAACTAAACAAGTTCTGTTAAAGAAGCATAAAAGTGATCAAATATCCATTGTAGTTTGCCCTTAATGCTCGCCGTAGTTTACAACTCTTGAACGATGAGCAGCAAGATCAAACTACAAACACAGCTGAATTAAAAACAAGAAATCCAATTTCTTGAAGTATCGAGAGCTCCGGATCGCAGTTCAAACTTTATTCACGCACACTGCATCGTTTCGTGGGCGAGAGTAATACATTGAACCGCGGCAGCAAACACAAGTTTGAGGTCATACTGTCAAATGTTTCATCGATCTAGTGAATATAATTCCAGGACGGTATCTTCATCAGCGATTCCGATTCGGCTGAGAACGAAGTTGGAATAGCCAAGGTGCCAGAAAAAGCCAAGCCGGCGCCAGCGGCACGCAACATTTTCGGAATGAAAAGAACTAAGACCGACCAGGTTGAGGCTCGGATTGAGGTGAGACCAAATCTTCGTTCTAGTTTGATCTCGAGACGCCAACTTCGTTTCAAAACAAACGGGATCAAACTCAAAACACGGTGGGATAGAGTAGCATGCACCGTGTGCTGCTGAAGAGCGAAATGTATGCTTGTTTGTAATGCTAATGTCAATAAGAAGAAGAGAACATAATCTGGTAGAAAAGCGTAAGGAACGTGTTGCGTACCTTTTGTGAAAGTGTATGTTCCAACATTGTTCACTCCAAACTGTTCACAGCCTCACCAAAATTTGGTATCTGTTTGTGTTCTCAGTTAGGAGGAATTGAAGCATTTCTATTTCAGGTGCCAGCCCGCCCAGTAGACCGGCCTGACGTTGACAACGCCACTATTTCGAAACTGACGGTAAGTCGTCAAAATGGAGTAACACGTTGGTGATAGACTCTTTACTAGATTTTAGAAACCTGTAAGGGATGCATTCATAACTTTTCTAATTATTCAAGAGGTTTTCACGCATGGCTCTTTCTCAATTTTCTCAATTCATGACTTGTCTAATCCGCCAAAACATCGCCACTGAAGAAAAAGATCAGTATCACCTCGTGTTTGGTTCAACAAACAAAACATGTATCTGCATTATTCCGAAATTCAAAAACAGTAAAATATCCAGATTAAATTAGAAATGTTGTGTTTCAACCAACTTCTTTTTTGTTTAAGAACCCCAACTTCATATTCCGTCAATGCTGTGAACAACGCGGACTTCCAGACGCCTGTTTGACGAAGTGTCACTACAACACATATACGAAAGATGCGGTGGGTCAAATGTTCAGAATTTCAAATCGATCAGAAATGTGATAAATTGTGTTGCCTTGGCAATACTTTAGAAGCAGTTCAATAAAGTACACGTTTCGTTCACGTAATATCCATATTTCTTAATTATGTTTAGAAATGTGGGAAACAACTGCCTCAGAAGTGTCATTCGATCAAGTTTTCGATATATCTTTGCGACCTTTGCTGAAGGAACTAAAAGTAGTCCTTCATCAAAGCTTGGTTCCGGGCTAACTAGTACAGGTTTACGCTAACTCGGAAAACCAGTTGGTTACAAACGCTAAGACCAGTTCACTAGTTTCCATTCAAATTATCCATAGCAAATCCTTCTCAGAGAAGATTTTCGGCCTCTTTTAAGCGTGACTCGGTCCTTAGTAGGGTATAATAGTCGGCTATTATCCATATATTGAGTACCCTGCGGGGGAGTCGATTGCGTCATAACCTGTTACCCGGGGATCTAGTTCGAGTTGCAACCCCGATATGAACTGCGATGGAAATGCATTAATGGGGCATGAAATCTGATAAACAGAAACAGCTCAACATTTCTAACATGAAATTGTTACCATAAATGTACCTGGGAAGTTTGAAGAAAAATAGATTTATTCGAGTACCCCCTGGCACAGTGAAATCGTTTACAAGTACATACGATGCTCTGATTAACTTCTATAATGCATGGACCTAGTCATTTTCTCAATATTATTCGATAAAAGAAAAAAGTAGAGCAGGCAAAAAGCAAGGAAACCGGTACAAACGGTTATGTTCATTGTGTTTTTACTCTGATCTAAACCATTGTGAACTTCAGAAATGGTCCAAAAGTTCTGCTGTGTTTGAAGATCAAACGACGATGTTTTCACCTAATTTAACCCAGATACAAAAGATCAAACTACGACATAATTTTTATTTTTCACCCCATTTTAGCTGCAATCGATGTACTTCAAGACAGACGGTTGTCCCTTGGAGGCAGCCGCTGACATGCAGTTCTGCGCCGCCCAGGGAAGAGACCACACAGAGGTATGTCTATTGTAGTTTGTGCTTTGGTGATAAGAACAAAGCAAAACTCTGACCAAAAAACTCCCACCAATGTGTCCGCGTATTATTTTACAGTTATTTCTTTGTTGTCTTCGTGTTCTCCTCAACTCGTGTTGTGCAACGGGCAGTTCTACAATCGTGCAAAGTAGATAAGCTTGTATACTGTAGGTTAAATACCTAGCCACCAGTTCACAACTGCTAGCCTTTTCACGTAAACTGATCACCCTTTTCAGTGCTGCATCCGGAACGGAGTTACAACCACCCTGGCTGGCCAGAAGTGTCTCACCTTCTGCGACCAGCGAGTAGATCGGTCAGTAATAGTCAATTCCAGGTTATACGATACAGGAAGAAACTATTTCCAGTGATGTTGAACCAAAGTATAGTTGGTTCAATGAAAAAAGTACTAACTATACTACAACATGTCGAGGTTAAACAACACCGTAACACAGAGAGTACTGATTCAGTACTGTTACCACAAATCTCACTGGTAAATTTGAGTGGTCCAAGTTATCATGTATTTATGCGGGTAAAAATATCTCAGTTGTAGTTTGAACTCGAGAGACGCAACAATTTATGGATTCCGACCCAAACGCAACGGGATCAAACTCGAAAGCTTTCTTCGAGAAGAGCTAAATCTATAACCAGGTTCTTTAAAATGACCCCTTACCCGTACAAAAAATGGTTAACATCATAATGCCAACCCGGTTATTACTCTGTTTCGTAGGAAACAGCATCGTATGTGAAATTTGCCCCAATCACGTATACTATTAGTCAATTGCACAGTCACGTGAAGCATGTTAAACACCGCAGAACTCAGAAACGTGTAATGACAAAGTGCACGATGCTTCATTTGAATGCTAGCCTTACGTGACTATTCGACTACTTCTATTATATGTTGTTTATTCAGAGTAACTAAACTGGACTACTCGTACGTGCCGTGCTACGATCGCTTCGAGCACATGAAGAGATGCTTCTACAACGAAATAAAACAAAAGGCAGAGCAGCAGTTCGGAATTCGCCGACGTTAAGATAAATTCATCTTAAATCGTTTCCCAAGTTTCGACCGAAATCTCACTAAACTTTTGACTGAAGCTCGCCTTCACACTTTTTCTGAAAGTGTTCGTATCGTCCCTTTTCACTAGTTTGAACGTTTGAACTTGCTAATTTGATCTACTGACATTAACTTATCACAGTGTTGGACATTTATTTACTTACAAAGTATTTCTGGAGTTTCTGCTCTATTTAATTTCATCTGCAATACGTTCGTTCTTTCGCTAATTTTCAGCTTGTGAATATGCTAATATTACCATTCTTGGCTATGTCTGTACAAAGAAACTGTTGTATAAACATCACTTCGAGAAGCAACAAAACTTTATTAAAATTTGTACGTTACGAATGTTCTTTATACATTTTTCAGATAACTCTGTGAATATATTTCTTAATGATGTACAGGGGAGATCTAATACTGTTCACAACATCATCTACACGAGTGCGACTAGCAGTTACAAAACAACTTATACACATTTTTACAATGAAACATCTTCAAGGACTAGTAACCTTCAGTTAAAAAAACTAAGTACTTAAAAATATCTAAAAGAGTCTTAAACGGAAATAACCCTTTGAAACCGAAAGAAGGATGGACTAATAAGTTTTACTAACAGGGAGGCTCTATCACAGATATACACCGAAAATTGGCAATTCGTAAATAATATGCAAACTAACCTCGTGCGAAACTCAAGGTTATAATATTTTGTATAAACATCGTTCCATCGTACGCAAATAAAAAGGAAGGTGAGTTGCTCATTTGGAAAATACCGAAAACGTATAAAAAACACCAAAACGTGTTTTACGGAAAAAATATCACTAAATTTGTACAAAACACAGATGCGACGTAATCGGAATCCAAAGAAAGTTCTTGCAATCAAGTTTTATCGTACTAAAACAGACCCCGAAGATCAATTGTCACTGTGCCTTGTACAAGGTTAGTAAAACTACAGACGTGATGACAGTCATGAAAAACTGATGACAAACTCATGACGTCATCATGACGACGGCACCTCCTGCTGCTGGGCACGTGGCCGCGACTGCGTCCTCCAGGGAACGCTGGTCTCGTAGCTGCGCAGCACGACGAACACAAAGTACAGCGTGAGCAGAATCAGAAGCCCAAACGCCGTTCGATCGCACAATTGAGGGAAGTAGTACACGAATGACCAGACCAGCGCACATTGTACTGAAAACATACGAATAATGTTACAATCAGAGTTAGTAGACCGCAATATTCGCAATACATTTAAAATTCTGCGGCCTCTCCACTTTTGTAATTGTAACCGCGACTTCATTGAAACCTAAATAAAACCCAGAAGAAAGATAACTCACTGCCGAATATCCACATCAGATAGTCACCGATGCAGAATGAGGTCTGTGGGCGGGCGGCTGCGTCGGCGGCAGTTCCCACCGGATCGGGGTCCTCGCGGGGAATCCACGGATCTATCACCGTCTCGTACACACTGAAACACACAAATACTAGCAAGAATACAATGTAGACTACAAAAAGTAAAATAATGGTCAAATCACAGTAGAATATCAACCGATAACCGCCTCGTACACACTGAAACAAAAAATACAATTAAACCAGGGGTCGAATCGTCGAATCTTTTGTCTCAAAACGGTCCGATTCTCAAAACTTTTCAAGATGGGCCCCGTGGCGAACCAAATATAAAAATAATTCATCGCTGGTCCATTTAATACAACTTATCTTATCATAGGAATATGAAGAACAAAAAACACTTGGAACTAACTTGAAACGTGAGCTTGAATAGGTAGTGGTAGTAGTTAACTTAGATCAATTTGAGAGGAACATAACTAGATCAGCCAACAAGTACAGAATTATTGTGAAATAAAGAATCATCATTTACCGACCTCCTATACATGCGGGACCCTCTCGAGGTAGACTCC
The DNA here is from genome assembly GCA_964036275.1 of Litoditis marina. NCBI lineage: Eukaryota > Metazoa > Nematoda > Chromadorea > Rhabditida > Rhabditidae > Litoditis > Litoditis marina. The sequence goes on along the minus strand of OZ038435.1, from coordinate 1,647,282 downwards.
GGGTTCGGTCGTATCCAGACAGCGAAGGCGCCCAAAACGTGCTGTATCCATACCCATAGTTGAACGGGTAGCGACGTCACATGAGAAGTGAGTAGGGCGAGTATCACTCGTGCGAACCACACTGAAACGAATCAGCATGTAAGGGTTCTTTTCCGCACAACTTGTGAGGATGCTTTTGCTGAACAGCCACAAAAAATAGAAAACGGCAGACTTTCGGGACAACAGTCTGGTATGAAAGTCTGAATATTGATCTAAAATTATGAAAACTGACGTATTTCAATCAACAACGGGTCCAATATTTAAGACTATTCCTTCGGTACTCGGACTCAATCTACGAACTCTATCACAAGACACGAAAAGTCCAAACTTCTTAGGCAGATACAGATGCAGTGGTCGTCCGTAAGCGAAAATTAGAATAGAAAATTGTATTTATTCGACCAAAGATCCAAAAGAAATGAACGAGTCCTCAGAATACAGCTTGATATATACAATATTGAACAGAATCTACTTCAACTAAACTGAAATGGTTACTCACAGTCAGTTCGGTCCACGGCCTCAGTTTGATCCCCGCCGGTTGGTGCCGTCGCCGTAGGAGCCGCGGTTCCGCCGTTGGCAGCCGTACGGGCGATGTTAGGGTCAGCGGTGACGGCAGATGACGAATTCTGAAATACAAATACCATTTAGATTAGAAATACTCGTGATTATATGAAAACACCATAGTTTTGTCGTCACTCTCCAATCACTTTTGAAGAATGTTGTCCTTCATGCCTAAACCAATGTGATTGTCTGACTAAAATTAATCGTAAGCCTGATCAGTCGTTAAACTTCATATAATGCTTGCTAATCAGCAGAGGTAGCCAAACGAGAAAGAAAACTAAATCAATAGAACCCACCCTCGGTTGAGCGTAGGGCGTGTTACTGATATGACAGTGAACAACGCAGCCTTCCTGAAGACCGTACGACTCCAGTGTGCGAGAGTCATCCCTCAACAACTGACCTAAAATTTGAAATGTTATCGTACAGACTTCTGGGTTGACATGGAAAAATAGGCCGTTGTTCAATAAAACCACATTATTTGACATTCAAAACACCGAACAGTTATAGAAAAGCTCGTTTACGATAATTGTGTTTATAATTTATATATCAAACCAACACCGAAATAAAGAGAACATTAACTGCATACCTTGAAATATCAATCGAACCACTTTTCCTTCCGATACGGCCATAGGAAAGTTGACACTGCAAACGGAAATCATTAATTTACATCAACGACTACATCCTTCATGCCGGCAATACTACACGCGCAAACTTGTGCTTCAAAGACCAAAATAAATTTCCGAATTCATGGACTTCAACCAGATTCCAGACTTGTATCGTGAAACATGAACATTTTAAATATAAACCACCTACCTCCTAAATTGAGCCACAGTGCACGTGGGTTCCGCTCGCGTCTGCCTCTGAGTATCATCTAGAAACTTCAGTCGAATCGATATTCCACTATCGACTTCCGTCACCGAATCAACATCCATCATCTCTGAAAAGAAACAACTGGAAACACACAGATACAATATTTGTTCACCTCACTTCACGTTTGCAACTGGAACGAAAGAACTAATTTTGAATAGAACTATAGTCTCAGAAAAATTGTTGTTCACCTCACTTCATCAATAAACTGAACAATTTCCATTTCTCACACCATAAGGAGTATTTTCAATACCCAAAGTCCCAGAGCATTACTGTAACAACTAAAAGTTTTGTACTCTTACTGTAGGAGTCTCCGCAGGAATGAAAACTACTATACCTGTCTCCTCAGCCTTCTCCTCCTTTTCATCTGCATCTATCATAGTGTCGTTCTCGGTGGTGTCCATGGGTTCCACCGTTCTCTCCACCTGTTCCCTGACCTCAGTTGAGAGAGAGACCTCCGTCTCCGACTGTTGGGGGGCCACCTGGAATAGTCATTGATAGAAATCAATCGATAATCAGAATATAACACTCATACACCAGCCAGTTTTAGAGTTATTTATCTAGGTATTTTTCTAGGTAGGCCTGATAAATTATGATTGATTTGCAAATCGCAATCGAATGTTGGGGGGGGGGGGGGGGGGCTAGTCAGTTAACGAAATCAATAATTACAAATTACAATATGTCATTTTGTTACATGTAGAATCGTGCTTGATAAATAATCCAAAGGTTATTTTGTTGAATTATCCGTCCCAAAAGAGGGACCAAGATCAACTTACAAGAGGCTGTTACAGTTACTACACAGATTTGTGACATGATCACCATCTCGTAACGAAGCGACGTGAATCAATGAATATATGAAAAATATGACTTTTGTAGAAAGAAAGCCGGTAGCCCGTTTCTTAATTGATTTTGGCTATTCAGTATTTGGGCGAGATTTGAGTTATGATCTGGAAACGTGGAAACTCGACCCGTCAAAAGCAAAACGTACCATGGCCGTGGTTTCCGTCTGTGTGCTGCTGACCGCACTGTTCCTTCGCCCACTCTGCGACCCGACCGAGGTGGACGACAGCAGAACCGATGTGGGGAATCGGAAAGCGGGCAGCTGAAACGGCAAATCTCCAATCACACCCCAAGTAAAGTTGTTCGAATAATCAGAATAAATTGACTATATTTTCGCCGAAAAAAAGACAATTTGTCAATTTTTTTAATGCAAAATATTTGATATTCATGTGTTTCAATCTAAAAACGGACTGGTTTTCGACGAACAGTCGGACTTTACTGGCGTATGTCATCAATCAACTCTTGCTCTGATGAGTAGGTCCCACACTATTTTAATGTAGATAAATAAATGAACAGCTACTCTCATTTTTCTCCTAATTTATCTAATTAGGGTGCCATATCTGATCGTGTGCCACAACAAATTCGTATACTAGTTATGCGGAAACTGCCTATTCAGTGTACCGAGATATGTTCAGTTGTTTTGAAATACTTCAAATTCAATAATTAGCTTATTTTTCATTGAGCAACAACATTTAGATTAGCCATCTTAACAGCACTTGTGAAAATATTGACTAAACCATCAACCGTAGCAACGACCACTTATGTATATAAATTGATAAATTATGGACATGGTTGAACTCCAGCTGTTGTGCGCTCATCCGTAAACAGTAAACCTGCGGTCAGCCCATTCGACCCATCCTATTTTAAAGAGCGAGAATAAAACAAAAACGACGACTTTGTTGGTTGCTCCATAGAATCACCTTTTTTATCAAAATCGTTATTTCGAACCACACAGACGTATACAATCCTAGACGACGTCTGAATTTTGTACACCCAAAATTCATGAAAAGCTACAAAAATTCAGATAGTCACCCAAAAATTCCCCGAAATTGGGTTATTATAGTGAGTGCCAAATTTATAAATTTGTCGCACTCGCCGGAATCGAACCTGCGAGCAAAAGTTTCGTAGCAGGGGGCTAACCACTGCGCTATTAGAGCACATAAATGGAAAGCTTTGGAAACGAAGACATGTGTGCGCACACAGCGGAAAGTGAGATATACAGTACCCTCCCGCCTTTCTGTTGGCGACGACTATATCTGGATTTTGAACAAAAAAATATAATTTTGATCACCCAAACAATAGATAGTTGCACCATTTTTCGTTCTGTCACCCAGAATTTAGAGAGTCGTCCAATAATTGTAAACGTCTGGAACCACACCAATGTTCAAAATAGTCGCTTATTACTGGTTAAAACCACATGTTTTATGGTTTGGTCATCCAAATAGAATATCGAACTTTCAATACATTTTTGGGTACCACAAAGTCGCCTCACGTTTGAAGAAAGATAGTAAACTCACGTGAACAACACCGCTCCTTCGGTTCGGCATGAGAAAGTTGACATTCAGCTGCGGAAGAGTCACATCCACCACCTCATCTCGAGCTGTGAAACGGTACTCGCCACGTTCGCCAATAGCCCGCACCCTCAAAACAAATTGAATAGTATCCTATCCAATCTAAATCTAGTCAAAAAATGAACAATCTTTTCAACAAACTCTGCAACGAAATAGGCTTTTCGGCAATGACGTTTGACGTACGCCAATCTAAGTGATGTGTGCCACCCGAACGAAATTGAGCCCAAAATCGAATATAAAACAATAGTTTTCACTCAACACTTCCTTCGACGAAATCCTTACAGATTCGTTAAGTTTTAGTCCTGTATATTCATACATCATCATATATTATTGAGGCGCGAACCCATACCCCAGTAAACTTGTTTGAAACTTCTCCAAAAACGAGCGAAGTCATAAATTTTCACGTATTTACATAAATAAAAAACTCCTTTTTATCGAATAGGAAAACCTTAATGGTGTATGCGCGAGCTACGCAAGACTCACGATCTTCCCAGCACGGAAATAGCAGCGGCTGCGGCCAGCTGGCTGTCCCGCGTGGCGTCCGGCAAGCGGCCGATGTCGTCCTGCGGGATCTCGATCTCCCACAACGTCAGACGGTGCTGCTGATTACTCCTGCACAAGAAAATACCGTCGTAAACAGATGCAGTTCAGAAATGTAATACTCCCAAGCATACGTAGATCAAAGATTTTGATTACTCCGGCACCATGAAATACACCCCTTGATAAATGAAACATAAGCTCTCTTCAGCAAACAAGTCGATACGTTTTTATTATTCATAATTCAAGAAATGAATACTAACTATGGAGCAACGAGCAAGGCTAACTACGGATAAGGAACACATGTTCCGTGAAAACAATCCAACAAGTTTATTATTATTGGTTTTCCAAAAAGAAGTAAGTACTCACGGTATCTCCCTGGCCTGGCTGGTGGTGACTGTGGAGGGCGACTGAATGACGACATTCGTGTCGCTGACCGCCAGCCATTGCCCGTCATCTGACTGCCGATTCCGTACTCTATCTATAAACACAAACATCATGGTAGGTTTTTTGGGGTAAAGGAGAAACGTGAAACGTACCACTTTTTTATTGTTTTTCTCAAGTTTATACCACATAGCTGAGCTTTTTTAATTAGTTCTGACAGCGCTAACATGTAAGTACTACTTATGTTGTTAAGTCGAGCTCAGAGTTGTTTTTCTATTCCTACAAGTCGAGTTCTTTCGAGGACCTCCAACTTCCGTCAGAAAAAAATATAATTGTTTTGTTAGAGTTCATATTAATTTTCGGGAAAAAAGTGATACGTACTTCGCATGTGCTCGAGTAGGCCTGTATAGGAATCTCTCGGAGGACGGTGATTTGCTCCGACGTGTAGTAACTGAAAATAAGAAACTGAGAAGAAATAATGAATATGAATGTTACTTGGTTCAACTTCACAAAACAAATCCATGTTCCATAAATCTCCGACAAGTTCCATATTTTGAATGAAAATAGATAGGAGTAGCCGTAAAATAAGGGAAACAAGAGAAACTCCAGAATCAAACATTTCCGATTATTTTCTGATTAATGTAAGATATAGACCTATCCAAAACAAGGTTGCCCATAAGCGTTGGCTGACGGATGTTCGCAAAGTTATTACTTATTACTGCACGATACCATAAACGTGAAGTTTGAAACCAAGTATAACAATACAAGAAACAAGAGTAGTTTGTCATACTAACCTCGACTATCCTCCTATTGGTGAGAGTGTGCATTTCCACGAGGAACAACTCGTAGTCTAATGGACGTCTCCCCGTTGATTTCCACGTTAAAAGTAGTATGGAAAAAAGGAAAATGATCGAAAAACCAACGATTGCCCCATATACAATCTGAAAAAGGAGTACTTGTATTGAGGATGAGGTCCGTCTTCGAAGTTTTCGTGGTGGGAAACTGTATCTCACTGCAATTTTTAGTGATTAGACTATTTCGCTGCGTATCGCGCAGACTTTCTCACGTATTATAAGCGGAGCGTTTAAAAGCGAAGACGCGATTTTTAGTTATTTGGTAAAGCTGTATCTGTTGCGAATAGGAATTATTCGCAATTACTGTATGTCGTTTACGCTCGTGTACGCTGTTTACAGCGAAGCGCGCAGCTTGCAATTTCCCTATCACGCCCCGCCCACTCGCTCCGTTTAGTCATCACTCTTGCATGATGCAAGGACCGGAGGATGTCGATCGTATCCAAAACCGTAAAACGTACAATACATATGAAATCATAGAATAAACCCGTAGCGCTCTAATCGTACTAAATCGCGTAATTCTCTGTTATCAGTTATTCGTATTGAGATCGTAATGGACGGGTGGCAGTCTAATCGTATTTTAAGTTCATATATTGCGGGTTGATTTGAGTCCCAACATTCTCAGCGTTTACCTCCCATCTTCGGGTATTCTAATTCCTTTGAGTCTTTCTCATTCCTCTCCCCATTGCATATATCTTTCTTACGTTGTTATGTGTTTGCCTTAAACGGATAAACCAATATATAATTACTTGTTCGTGTTTGAGAATTCTGCTGTGTTAAGCAACAATGTTTCTCTCTCTGAATTAATCGTGTCGTAACATCATATTATGCTTACGGAGTCGTGGAACAGGGTCGGAACACAACATTGATTGAAAGGTTATTTTATCTATAACACTCCGCGTGGCAGTAACTCGTAGACCTAGAATAGGCAATATTATCACCTTTGCGACATGGTGCATCGGCCGTACGGCCCAGCCGCATCGTGTTATCTTGCGTCAACCGTTACGGAATTTTGTAAATCGTATAACCCTCATGAGAAACCGTGTTCCAAGCGTTTTATCTTAGCGAACTTGCTGCGATCGGTAAGGCCATTACAGAGAATGGTGTCCGGGATTGGTACTCGGCAAAAATCGTGATATCATGTAATTATTAACGTATTAACATTGGGGACTCCCAGGAATTTAACTACATCGTAGCAACATCTGCTTTACCGTTAGTTTCATTCCCTTAAGGAACGAGGTTGATCGCTCGTCAGACCCGTGTCATTACGTTTTCTCCCAGCAGACGGGACCCACGTAGCCAGGAGGCGCGGTCTGCTATGCAGCGGGGTACTTGTATAAAGGCGGGGAAGGGCGCTCGCACTAAAAGAAAATCAGTCCTTTACGGATCAGGCAATAGAGTCTCAGCACGTGAGCCTTCCAACAGCCCCCGATGGGTCCGTAATAGTAGCAGCAAATAGCGAAGATAATCGTGACCGTCGATTTTCTCACGTACAAAGGCGACACAGTATTATTTCATTGTATGCACACTCGTTAATTATTCATCGTTCCGTACTAAACGTATTTTAAGACCTCCGTCCACGTAAAAAAAAAATCGTTTCTCAAATAGTCAATCCATCTACATCTCGTAAATACCTTAATTAACGTCACCGTTGTATACACAACACGTTTGGATCGTACGTCTGTTCATACCTATGTCTCGACAGCTAAACCGTAACTGATTAAACGTAGAAGATTCAGAATGAGCGCGAGGATTTCCGGAACTTATTTTATTGTACGATCATTATTGAATCGTAACGTAGTCATCCTCCCATGTTTATCTTATGAATCAACTGTTCTAGAAAAGTCATATCAATGACGTATTCGTGTTCTCACCTTCTAGAGAGGAACCAGTACCTCGTATTGAACGTCACCAACCGACTAATTCGTACAATGAAGGAACATTTATTTCTGTGAGAACAACTTTGTCGCCAATCATCGCACGAGGCGAGCCGCCAGCCTACTCCCAGGACGAAGAATGTGAACAAAATGTCGTTTCGCCAAAACCGCAAGTCACCAATGAAGGAACAAAAGCAAGCGGAACTTCAGTGAAATCAGTACAGGTATTATGTTTTAATTATGCCTTCTCATATTTTGTTCGCATTTCTTATCTGTACTCCTAAATCGTAGCCTAATCTTTTTCATTCGTAAATTTGAGACCACCAAATTCAACCATTTGTGTTTACCGTAAAGGCGAACCACATCGTGTAATAATCATCTATTCATCTTGATCTAGTAAAAGGAACATGATCAGAGGAAAAAAGTTCTTCTCGGGTCGTAGTAAACTTCAACAAACTCGGCAATATAGGACAACCATTATCTTATTCACAACTGAGCTGGAAACTCGTAGTTTATACGTAGTGATCGACATTTCCTTCAAAATAAATCTCGTTATCCGCTCAATGCATCTACTGGCGACATCGAGAATCGTAGATGCCGATTACAGGATGATTAATTAATTTGATCATATGATGCAACGTAATTATCGTTTTACCTAACAGTCACAACTATGTGATGTCCTTTTTAATCTCACTTCTATCAAACTGAGACGATTCAGTTATGATAGTATACTCGTACTTATTCCGTTCATATAGTATTCGTAACAGCTATCCGTATCATTCGCTCATTTTAGAAGTTGTAAATCGTAAAAACAACTTATTTACAACCGCCACTATCTTATTATTCTCAGTCGTCAATATCTTAACGTCACTATTTTCCGGTCCCGTGATCTCAATAGTTCCAACGTGGTCCATCACGTAAGATTTCATACAAACCATGCATAATTCACGAAACTGGTCCTCAGTTGACTCAACACTGTTTCATGCAGATCATACTTACAATCGTGACTATTCATTAGATATTAGCGAACAAATCGGAAGGTCCGCTAGATGTAAATTCTAAGTCAAATCATGAAACAAAACGTACCGACTTGTATAATGCGTTCAACACGAACATGCTCGTAAAAGCTTTAGAATCACGTTCAAGAACTGAAAACGTTTGAATATCGTACTGAATACCAGAAAGCTAACGTAACAAGAAGTCCCAAGTTCCATGAAAATCCGCCGTCGCTTACTATGTACCGAACTTCGACAAAAGCGTTGCGGCCAATGTACCACCCATAGCGGAACCAACCGCCGCTCGGGCATATGGTCAACTACAAGGACAAGTGGCATAAGCTGAAGCAAGAAGGGATCAGTCAACGCACCACATTACAAGGAGCGGCCAGAAAATGATTGAATGGAGGTATGCTTACTATTTTGTCGTTGTCCCTAACTCGTATCATATCGAAGCCGCTGAAACTTTTGCTTAATCGTATGTATTCATAATGTACCGTTTCAATTCGTAAAAATGCAAGCGATTCTACCTTAATAAGTTTCATTCGTTTATTAACGTTTTTGAACGATACGTATCGTATCAATCGGAATATGATCCGGAAATCATCATTTCAATGTCAAACGTATTTACTAGTTACTACCAGTAGATATTGATTGACCACCATTAGAGAGAGAGCGTAGCGAAACGTTAGAAAACTTTTATTTTCAAAATCATCTAAACTCGCCAAGGGAAGATCCATTAGTAACCATCTTTGATCTACCTACATGACCGTTATTCCCATGAGAGAATGAATCTTAGTAAAACCGTTCAACCATACCGTATCAACTTCTGCATCGACCATTGAGTATACCGATTTTTAATACATGCCAAAAATCAGCTCAAATTCGTAACTAATTCACTTCTTTCTAACAGCTTCTGACTTCAGCTTCTGACTGAAAGGTTCTGACAGCAATTATCGTTGATTTATTCAATCACAAAACACTATAATTCGTAGAAATCGCATCGAAATCCGTATTCGTACCACATCGTATTCCAATTTCAGGCATATCGTAACGATCTTACGTAAATCTATGCGTTTCATACGTATTAGGTTACTACGCTTCCTTACGATCTTACGAACGAGCTCAATTACGCATGATGCGAACCACACGCAATTCACGAGAAATGGAGTACTATTTGTCGTACACATCCTTCACCTGAAATAGTGAAACGATGAACGTGTTCCTGGAGTTGAGTAGTAGTTCGTAAAGTATTAACGTAAAATTCTCAGTAATATCAACTTCTATCAGTGTCACAAAGTCGTGAATGAACTATTCGTATAGATCGTGATATGTAACCAACGTTTTCAAAAGTATTCTTACATAGGCTTACAGTAACGTATTCCCCATAATTGAATCGCACCAGTCAACTAGAATTTCGTATAAATCCGTGCAAGCGCTTAGAAATCGTATCAACTTTGACCGAGAAGCTAGTGTTTTCGAGTGAGCACGTACAGCAGCTAGCAGCTATGAAGAAATGGTGGACAGAACAGCCGTGAATTTCAACGAAGACAGCAATCTGAACGGGACTCCGTCAGGAGATGTATGAATGCAGAAAAGAAGAAAGAAACTGCGGCATGTGATGTTTTCTTTTCATTTTCTGTACTTTTATTCCTATCCTTTGTCACTTTTAAGCTTTGTTTGTACATTTAACTGATATGTCTAGCTACCCAATTTGAAAGTTAGAGCGCATAACCGTACAAAAACATTACCAGCTTACATCAACGTTTCGTAACACACAATCGTAAAAGGCGGCAATAGGGTCAAACGTATATAACGTTCTTTTGAGATGCTTCCCACGATTTCATCGCGGAGGTCTGTCTACGGACAGACTCATTACTTCTCAAATGTCCCCCCCCCCTCCGCCGAGGTTTTCACTTTTTCGGTGGGGGAGTGTTGCGAATAGGAATTATTCGCAATTACTGTATGTCGTTTACGCTCGTGTACGCTGTTTACAGCGAAGCGCGCAGCTTGCAATTTCCCTATCACGCCCCGCCCACTCGCTCCGTTTAGTCATCACTCTTGCATGATGCAAGGACCGGAGGATGTCGATCGTATCCAAAACCGTAAAACGTACAATACATATGAAATCATAGAATAAACCCGTAGCGCTCTAATCGTACTAAATCGCGTAATTCTCTGTTATCAGTTATTCGTATTGAGATCGTAATGGACGGGTGGCAGTCTAATCGTATTTTAAGTTCATATATTGCGGGTTGATTTGAGTCCCAACATTCTCAGCGTTTACCTCCCATCTTCGGGTATTCTAATTCCTTTGAGTCTTTCTCATTCCTCTCCCCATTGCATATATCTTTCTTACGTTGTTATGTGTTTGCCTTAAACGGATAAACCAATATATAATTACTTGTTCGTGTTTGAGAATTCTGCTGTGTTAAGCAACAATGTTTCTCTCTCTGAATTAATCGTGTCGTAACATCATATTATGCTTACGGAGTCGTGGAACAGGGTCGGAACACAACATTGATTGAAAGGTTATTTTATCTATAACACTCCGCGTGGCAGTAACTCGTAGACCTAGAATAGGCAATATTATCACCTTTGCGACAGTATCTGAGAACACAACGGGTAAATGGCATACGTGCTGTCTATACAGCTGCACATATTTCAACGTAACTTGTTCATTTTCGCCACATTTTTAAGAAAAATGAGACGAAAATAAAAAAAATGTATTTGATAATTCCATTAGGCTAGAATTGAACACTTTTCCAGCTCACTATAAAATCTGGAAAAGAGCTCGAGGGCAAGTTTAAGAACGATATTGGAGCGATATGTCTTTTAGGTTTACATACCTCTGTTCCAAATCCTTCCACCTCCATGTCGATGAAATCGAGCAATCCGGCCATTTTAATATTATTCAACGTGAGAAATGCCTGTAAAATTGACAACTAAAATATTGTAAAAAGCATCACATTTAAATAAAGACAATGAAAATCAGAAGATATATACTGAGGACCGCGACCTCAACTAGTTAACGCTTTATATTCAATCTTCATGGACATTTCATTATTAAATAAAAAGTGAGGCGAGACCATAACGTAACCACATTAACAACAACATGAGACTGGAACATAGTTAAATAATGATTAAACAATGAACAAGGTTGAAAGTTCAAATCCCGAGGAAACACCAAGTTTTATGTCATATAAAAAGACAAAAACTCTTAAGACTGACACTTATATAGACATAATAGATAATTGATCGGAGAAAAACGGTGTATTTCAAGACGACCTTCACAAATTGACACTATTAACCCTTCCAGGTCTAACGTCGATCTCTATCTCCTCTGACCGGGCTCATTTGGCGTCTTTCACGATCGCGATCAAAGTTGTTGAAGCTTAAAACAATAGTGCTTAAAACACTCATGAAAAAGAAAAAAATTCACGTTGCGTAAAAAACAATGGTGCAGCCGGCCACAGGTTTTTCGGCCACAGGTTTGCCGAGAATGTCTGAGACAGGGTTAACCAAACGTTCGAAAAACAAGCTCCATTCTTGTCAATATTGGGATAAACTCATAAACTGCCTATTTCTGATTGAAAATCGGAATCTTTGCCGTACAATATGTGTATGAATTAAGGTGAGGGGTTAAAGTTAAACCATGGAAAAACAACCAACCGTCTCGGTCCTCCCATTCCACCAGGATGCATTCCCGGACCGGGCATGGTTATAGCGACATCAATGAAGTCACCAATCTCGAACTTGCACATTTGCAGCTAAAAAAAGAAAGGTGAAACGAAAATTATGACAGTGACCATATCATACTAGATGTGATCCAAAAAAGCTCGAAAACTCCCATCACTAGTCATCTCCGGTCATGTTCAAATATTTATGAAACTCGAAACTAAATTATTTCGTCAAACTCATGGAATATTGACTATTTTTGAGTCGGAATCAATAATTTTCACGTGTTTTTTTTTCAAGCGAAAAACGGGTTCCTACATGTACAGTAGACACCCTTCACTAAATGTGACGTGTCACTACAGTTTCGATGAAGTAAGTAAATAGTACACCATGCGATTTTTGGTTTATGCACGATACAACCTATTTTAATGAACGAACGAAACTAACCGTTTTCCCATCATCTACTCCTCTTTGTCCGTTCATCGTGTTTCCAATATCACGGATCACATAGCGAGCACCGTTCCTGTCGGGGGAAACTGTAAAAGTGATGTCTAGGTGAAAACAGATTCGTTATATAAATATAGTTTTAAAGTTCTAAAAACTGATAACTGGACACGATAAAACTAGCTTGAATATGAAGAGGAACTAATTACCGCTAAAATCTGGAAACCATCTGTGAATTGACTCAAGGGCGGGTAGTAGGGTTGTTAATCGAGTTGAAAATTTCGAGTTTTTCGAGTTTTCAAAAATTCGAGTTTTTCGAGTTTTCGAAAATTCGAGTTTTTCGAGTTTCCGATATTTCGAGTTTTTCGAGTCCTGAAAATTTTCGAGTTTCAATCTCGAAAAATTCGAGTTTTTCGAGTTCGAGTTCATTTTTTAACAACCCTAGCGGGTAGCTAGATGTTAACTAGTGTAAACAATAAAAAAAGACAACTTTTGATTATTAAAAAGGCTTATAATTACATTAATATATTTCTTATTCCGCAACTCGCAGAAAAGTTGTGTAAATAACTCAGAGAGGACTCAGAATATAACTGACCGACAGCAAAATCGAATGTTGTTCCACGACGGCGTGCATCAGGATTGACCTCCTTGATGAGAGAAGTCAGCTCCCGGAGCGTACAATCTAACCTGTAATTGTAGTATTATAGGTAAAATAGTTAATTCGGTGCGCCACTAAACTGAACGGACGTATCCTCAACATGGGCCCTGCAAGTGATAAATTCACCCGTTTATGGTTTATAGCCGTAATCGCGTTTTCTCACCTAACGTTCAATCTTATACCCGAACAATATTCGAATTCGAATGACAAAACAACCAGAAACATATAATTTGGACCATCAACTGTGTCGAAAACGAATCTAGTATCTCAAAAGAGTTTGTTTGCGTTCAATAAACATACTACTTACTCAACCAACCGTTTAATGGAATTGTGAATACTATATAAATTGATAACTAACCAGGTGTACATCTGAAGTTCGTTTGCGGGAACCATTCCGCGATAATAGTCCTGCATGGGATTATGTCGGCCATTCGCACAGAAAACGCGGAGAAGGAGAGGACAAATCTGAAAAGTTTGAGTAGTTACTCAATTCATGAATACAAAGTTATAATTTTATACCACGACTATACGTCATTCAGAAGCGAAAACGGTGTGAAGAATATTGGTTTTAGAACGGTACCCGCCAGATCTTACCCAGCACAACAACAGTGAATCGCTGTTTCACGAGAGCTGTTCAAATTTGAAATTGCAGTCATCTAACTTGTGAATGGAGATATAGAACTAAACTTCAGACAACCTATGAAACAACTACGCCAAGAGTAAAAGTAGGCCATTAAACGTATAAACCATGGAATGCTGATTGCACGACATCGCCCTGCGACAACTCCACCTTCTCGTTTTACTGATTTCACATGTATAAACGATTTCAGAAGCAATATTCAGTGTCATTAAGTAGAGAAACAATAATTTATCTGAACATACGCCTTGAAAACCGTAAAAGAGCATTCGTAAACCGAAATACTCACCTTCTCTCTGTCGATTGGCTTCTCAGTATTCACCGTCACCTGTGAAATCACATTCACGCTCATCCTATAAATCATGTTCGAAAACAGCTCTGTGCACAACTATAGCAACAACAATTGTAACGCAATTAATAAATATAAATAAAATAAACAATTGATATAGTTTTAATCGAATTTATTGAAAAACAACACATTACCGTAACCCGCACACGAGATTAGCTTTGGCGCAACATTTTCACAGCCCAGCGCGTTTACTAATCAAACGCTCCCTGTTTTTTTACGGTTCGATTTTAAATCTGGAAATTAATATTTTTCTTTTAATCGATGGTCACAATCTCTAATTTGATTTCAATTTTGTTGTTTTATCATCAGGTGTATTACAGCTATCGTGCTCTACTGGAAATGGCAGCCGCCTCCTGTTTCATGATCTTCGGAAAAGATGTTAGTCTTCTAGAATTTTTAAATTAAAAACGAACATCAAGTCGTTAAATGCAACAGGATCGTATTCAGTGCAGTAGCCAACCTATTAAGTGAACTGAGCATTATCGTCTTTTTTCAGAAACAAAATAGGAGGATTCTTATTTCCCAAGTTCTTGCTTGTCATCATACTTCACTTTTTTTCCGGACACAGATTCATGTAATGCTGATAAAATGCATGAGTTATTGATAAGTTCCACGGGTATTTCAAGTATTTTCTCACTGGCTTTCTTCATTTCAGAATACGCGGTTGTTCAGTTCAATCAGCCCTCGAGCTCTCAAGAATGCGTACGATATCGAGTTGTTCGTCTATTGTTCACTAGACATAGTCGATGAGAAGTCGGCAAAGTCTGGCGAGATGTATCTTGGTCATCTTTATAGTGATCAAAAGTACAAGGTACGACCATTTCATGTTCTATTTCAATGCACATAGCACATCCGATCCACATACTACATACACCACTTGCGCTCTAGCTCAACGACTGCAAATTCCTTCGTTATCGGTTAACACAGTTAAGCTGATTCCTTTCCTAACGGATTGTAGTTCAGCTTTATAGCTCTATCGGTTGAGCAGAACTATTGTTCAGTGGTTAGGTTTGTTCTTGTTGTTTGTATATTATAGCTCAAATATCTGTTAAACCATAGTCTTGTTGATTACCACGTGGACTCATACCGTATGCAGCTGAAACTTCTACTCAGCTCAGAACTCAGAAACTCGGTACTCAGAAAGTACCGATTTTTTTGGAAAATATCAGACTTCAAGTATCTTTTACGGTCCCTCTGTACATTGTTCATTGAAAAAACTTCGAAATGATCAGATACATACTGTACGATCCCACGTAGAAGTGAAGAAGACTATACCTGTAATATATAGTCTGCCATGGAGTTTCGACGCATATCCATCGTTAACTCGATAACCGTTTAATAGTGAGACAAAGAGAGGTGGTCTCATTATACTTGAATTTGTTATACTCGTTTTGTTTGGTAGTTTTTTTTCTTCACAAAATGTCTATGCTTACAGTCATTCGGTTTCATTACGAACACTGGAGTTCGGATGGTCTTGGTGCTGGAGCTGAACAACATGAATCTCAAGGATCAAGAGGTTCGAGGGATTTTCAAGCGATTCCACGCACAATACTGCAACGCCATTTCGAATCCGTTCTACAGTTTAGGAACCGAGCTGAAGTCAAAGTAAGTTTTTATGTGAATCACATTGTCTATTGTATCTGACTATGTTTTGATATTGTTTCTGCCAACAAGCTATTTTCTGATACAGAATGCAGTTAGATCAAGAGCTTCAACCTTGATTTTATAATTTTTCACATTGTACAGTAAAACGGTAAAACCGGCTTGTCCAACTGCTTTTCGTTCAAAATTCAATGAAAAAAAACTGAGACCGAACTTTTATGTTCAAAAAGAACCTTGTCCATCAAACATCTGAGATCTAGGACTAGGATGTAGGATTCCGCGACAACTCGTCCCCGCGCGTCGCCTGTGCGACAACTCGTCCCTCAACATGCGACAACTCGTCCCCAATGTTTTATCCCCAAACTGGCTGAAAACTGGGTTTCGAAGTGAAATTATTTGTTGTAAAGTTTCATGCTTATTATAGAATACAAATTAACTATGAATATATTCAAAAAATTGGTCCATTCATCATATATTCGAGAGAAAACAAGCCATTTACGATAAATTTGATAGTTATAGAAAAGTATGGCCTATCTTTGTTATTTCCAATTGTTTTCTATTTCTGAAGTTACATACAGTCTCTCCTATGAAATATAACTTAGTCACCACCTTTATTTGTAAGTTTTAAGCCAATTTTAGCAGTTTTTAGGCCGGGGACGAGTTGTCGCACGCAACGCGGGGACGAGTTGTCCGTAAACGAGGATGCAGACTTCATATTTGTGGTAGCTAGCTGGTCGATTAGACAGGTTTGCATACCGGTTTGATCTTTTTCTAGTATATTCACAAATTCCAGGCACCTTGACACCGTGGCTACTCAGATCTTTGCTGTCGAATGATTTCCCTGTTTTTTTTCTGTGGTATATTTATTTGTACAGAGTCTCTATAAATATTGCTTTTCTTCTGTACAAAAGTTGTCTGAATCGGTTATTGTTTCCGTTCGTTCATTCCTGCTTATTCTTTCCATTCATATGCAAACAAACCTTTCTTCCACGCTGGTTTGATTTGTTAGGGGTTCGCTGCCGTAGTCAGCTAGGTTTGTAGTTTGATCCCGTTGTTTTTCGGTCGGAATACGTGCATTACTACTTGTATCTAGATCAAACTACAGTGAAGATTTGGTCTTTCCTTTTTTAATAACTATGTTCCCTTTTGTATTTGTGTTTTTTATTCAAAAGGTTCAGATGGAGGAAGGGTTCAGTGGAGTGGTACGCTTATCGAATATCAGCGATTTCATCGCACCGAATCTGGTTAGTTCAGCTATGGTTTTGCAGACCTCACCGTCTTTTTATTTATACGGGAACTCCTATACAGAATAACTGTCGCTAGCTACGATTGGCTACAAAAGCGAGAAAGCATGGAAGTCAGTGAGGTCGCAGAGATCTGCGTCTCTCCGATCTGCACGCTCTCTTGTCGAAACAGCTAGAAAAGTGATTGGCCAATTGGCTGGGAATTGTCTGAGTACACAAGTTTACAACTTTGCGTGTTTTCCAATTCGTCAATGTTTCCGGAGATCTTCAGAAGTGTCTCTCCTACTCTGGACTTCCGAACAGTAATATATTTCTATCAGAGTTTTAGATTGTTTACTTTAGTAGTCTACGTGGGGATGAGAATAACTATATCAGCGAATGTTACATTGAACTTCAATTTCAGAATTGCATAATTCCACTTGAAAAGACAATTGTCAAAGAAGAGCCTCTGGTGGCTATCAGGAACAAGGAATGCGACGAAAAACCGAAAGAGAAAAAGGTGAGCAGCTCTCAAAGTGGACGTGTTATAATCGACATCATAGCTATGCGTGGGCCCTGGTTTTGTTTTGGGGCCGAAAAAGCCTGTTTTTTTTTCTTCTAAAAGAGTTCATGGAACTAACAACTACTACGAACATAGTCTTTGAACCTATCCGAATAGGCAGAAAAATTTGAGAAAACCGGCTCCTTTTTGCTCCGAAAACGAGAGAATTTGTCTATTTCTGACGCACATTCTTTAATTTGCACATGTTTCAATTTCAATTCAAAAACGGACTCTTTTTTGTCGAATAGTCGGATCTTAAGGGTATATCCCTACGAAAATATGTTGAACCTTTGAAATCCTCAAGCACCGAGACACCTATACCATCATCCGTTATCGAAACACTGGATATTTCTGGAGTTTCCAACTAAAGCAAATGGCTTTTCAGGCAGTGATAAAAGTGACGCTGAACGACTGTCTGGCCTGCAACGGATGTATCACAAGTGCCGAAACTGTACTCGTTGAGGAACAGTCGCTGACCAGGTTCGTTGTTAGTTTTACAATACAATAGTTTTTATACGAGATCAGAATCGGTACAATTCGCCGCAACGTTCCCTGGCGGTCGTCACCCAATTTCTTCCAACAGCTTCTCCATCAGTTAAAGAAGGTAGGACACCAATAAAGAAATTTACATGATTCTGATCAATTTCAGGTATTGAGAAAAACATTTTATATGAAAATGGGGAAAATTTAGTGATTTACAAAAAAAATACAGTTTTATTAAAGTGGAACAATGCATTTCTGTCGAGGTTAGAAATTAGCAGAGCGCTTATAATTATCATTATAGGTTAGCCTAGTGCGCTGTGCGACGAGACATAACGCAAATGAGGAAAAGTTAGACAGCTGTACAAAATGTCCCTGGGACAGGACTTGATTCCCCACGGGTCAGAACTCGATCTCTCCATATTGGTTTCTGGCGTCCTTCAAACGATAGGAAACAGTGTTTCCCGGTTTCTCCCAATGTTCAACGAGACCTTCATTATACTTTTCTCGATTCACACAAAAATCAATGATTCAGGGGAGAAATTTCTTGTTCTCTTATAGCGCCATCTGTTTTTGATTTTGATTTCCACAAATAAAAGATTCAGAATTCTCAAGTTTGCATTAAAACAACGTTGGTACGCGATCAATCGTTTCATTCAGATTACTCGAAGGGATTGCCCAACATCAATTGTCTGTGGTGACCATATCCCCACAGACTGTTTGTTCAATAGCCGTCAAGAGAAATATATCCAGTTCAGAGGCGGCCCGGCTCATTTCAGCCTACTTTCTGGGTAAAGGTTAGTTAGACGCTATATAGCTTTAGGAAAATTTGGTATATGTATATCAATGAAACTCATGGAATGTGCAACGGACAAGTTCTTGAGCTTGACGTTCCGAAATTCCGTCAGAGTTCATTGTTTTTCTCGAAATGTGGCTTCCCAGCGGCCAATTTCTCGGTTTAGCAGTTTCACGGTCTCAGTTGTTTGGATACTCAGTCTTTCCTATTTAATTGAACATATACTACTCGTAACGAAGCGACGTGAATAGATAAATATGAAATATGAATACTCACGTTCTCTTTACCTATTTTAGGTGTTCACTACGTCTTGGATTCATCATTTGGTCGATTGTTCAGTTTAGAAGCAGCTTTCGAGGAGTTCAAGTCTAGGTACGATTCGCTCATTTTAGTGTATATATCTACTGTTCTACAGTTTTATATGCATTCTCTTCAATATCTGCTTCGAAACCATAATCATCTAATTTAATAAAAGTGGTAGCCTTCTCCAGAAGTCCCTCATAGTTCTGACTGATTCTGGGTACGATATTTCATGTTCTGACCATTCATTTTATCATGCAAGGAGAATACTACCATAACTAAACAAATGACGAGTAGGTTTTCTTTCCATAAATACTTATAATGTTGCAGTTTCACTTCCATTTTGTTTTGCAGTTCGGCGCGTCCTCTCCTGGTTTCCGCTTGTCCCGGCTTTGTCTGTTACGCTGAGAAAACGCATGGAAAGTTGTTAATTCCACTGTTGAGTAAGATACGGTAAGTATACAACTGTTTGAGCTCATCAGATGTTTAGCGTAAAACCAAGAAAGTACAGTTTGTAAGCAAGGCGTTTTCGGGGTTTATGGGTTTGAACACTGGAATTGTGTTTGTGGCAAAGTTTAGGTATGAGGAAAGTGTTCGTTGTAGTTTGATCGCGATTCACGAATTTTGACCGAGAAAGCAATGGGTTCAAACTACAAACACATGTGGATAGGGTACAATAAACCGTGCTTGCTTTGGAATGAGCGAACCCTATAAGAAGAGAGGTTCTCAGATCAGAGCCTGAGCAAGGGATGATTTGAAACCATACCCCAGTTCGAATGCTCAGGAAAATAATCGAAAAACGGACTACTTTTTCGGCGAAAACGTGCAAATTTGTTTATTTTCGATGCAAAATAATATGTTTTTATGTGTTTAAGACTGCGAACTATTCCTTGTCGAACAGGGAAACCTTACTGGTTGGTGTATGTTCGGAACTGTTCCGTTCCGGCTGAGTTTATTCTGTTCAGGTCTCCGCAAGCAGTGCAGGGTGCCTTGGTCAAGGACTATTTGGCCCGAAAGTTCAATATTCAGCCCGGTTCCGTCTATCATGCCAGCGTCATGCCGTGTTTTGACAAAAAGCTCGAGGCTTCCCGCCCGGATTTTCTGGTTCAAGGCACCGAAGTAAGGGAGACGGATTGTGTAATCAGTTCGGGTGGGTTGTTGTTTTCTTTTTTTGGATTTGTGTTGAGCTCGTAGTGTTGAGTGAGCGAAAAGTCTATTCAATCGCGATATGAAACTGGACAGTTTGTTTTGTGTTTGCAGTTCTCACTCTTCAAAGTGGCCATTCTCTCGAATCCGTAGGAAAGCGAAAACGAGTTACCCTGAAATCTGGATACTCCAAACGTGAAAAGAAGATAGTAGAATGTGAATAACTGCAAAAACGAACGAATTCCTTCCAGTGAACACATTGAAACTAATATAGTAATTGGGCATGTATAGGGTGTAGTCAACCATTTGTTGTAGTTTGATCTCGATATACGTCATAACGTGTCGAACGGAAATCAACGAGATCAAACTACAAGCACAAAGATGTTGAGATAAATACACCGTATAGGCCTGCTTTCGAACCCCATATCCAGAAATTCTGAGTTCCAGTTTTTCTGACACTACCAGCTATAGTCTATTTAGTTCCGAACTGGACTCCGTTTACTGTATGAAATCGGGGGCGGAGCTTATGACTTGGCCACCATTCAAACATTCTGGGCCATGGTTCTCTGTTTTCAAAATAACAGCATCTAGAGGGATCGAACCTACGAATATGGAGAGCCACCTGGCCGAAACCAGCGCCTTAGACCACTCGGCCATTTGGACCAGTTAGAAGCGCGGCGAAGGAATGGCCCATATACGGCGATCACGAAAATTCCAGTGTGTCCAAAAAATTTCCGAATTTCTCAATGAAAACTCAAGTGAACTTGACATTTGTGATTAGCAAAGAATATAATCTCTCATACAATCATTTCAGAAGGGGAAAAGATATCAAAACTAAGGAATAAATGTATGCGTAGGTTAAACTTTTATTTGGCTGTTGGAAAGATTATTGATTGTGGCCTGATCTGGCAAAATGCCCGGCCGGCGCCCTGCACACGCAACGCGAAAGGTGTCAGGGATGCAACATTTTGGCTGGAGTCCAGTTCGGAACTGAACAGACTATATCATCATGTGTTTCGCGATTGAATCTGACCAGATTATTTTCAGCTGAACTAGACGCCGCTCTCGATGAGAATTGCTGTTCGCAGGCTACTTGTAGTAGTCCGGGATGGCTGGGCGATTTCGGGAGAGGTCAGTTTGTAATTTGTTTCAGGCCAGTTGTCTATCTATCCGGTTTTTAGGTAACATAACCTATTTGGTAACTCGGTTTTCAGGCTATGTCAGTAAAACTCGGTTAGTATAGATTATATAATTCACCCGTGTATCATGTTATTTCAAACAAGCCGCTTCAAAGTCATCGAAACAATGTCTGTTCGGTGGAAATATTAGACTTTTCATATAGGTAGTGACCGAATGTTTGTTGTAGATTGATCTCGAAAATTTTGACCGAAAAGTAACGGAATCAACCTACGAACACAGTGGGTTGCATACACAGGCTTGCTGTTGATTGAGCGAACCCTACAAAGAAGTGCTACTGTTATTCCGATTACATTTTTTTAGGATTTGTTATCGGGAACGATGGGGGTTCATCAGGAGGATTTGCCGAACATGTCACAAGACGATTTATAGCGGCGTTTGGCGGCGAGCCAAAGTTGTCAAAAGTGTGAGTTCAGTCTCGGACAATTTTCGGGAGTAGTTTACATTTGCCCCCCACCCTGGTCGAAAATTGGTTGAAAAGAGCCCGTACTACAATCGCCCCCCACCTTTGGGGGGCGATTATGCACCATGCTTATTTACTGCAGGCTTGGGTTGAGTGGGGGGCGATTGTTCATCAGTTCCGGGTATGTACTATCACCCCCCATTTTGTATTGTGGGGGGTGATTGTTCATTGTCGAAGATGTACAATGTCCCCCCACCCATTTACCAATTACCCCCCACCTTCGCGCGACTTTTCTAGGATTTCAATTAGGTGGGGGGTAATAGTACCACGAGGGGGGTGATTGTTGGGTGGGGGGCGATTGTACATTTTCCCCCAATTTTCTGCCTATTCGCAAGCCACTTTTGTAGCTTAACGAGAGAATCATCAAAAGAGTGTGAATGACACCGATTACCAGCATATCTATCTCTGTAGTTCTGCTTTATGTTTCTCTCGTTCGTTTGACACTTGTCCTCTGAAACGAGATGAGCAGCAAAAAATCTAATTCGCCACAAACTGATGTTCATGTACCAAACACTACTCCAGGCAGCAGCTCTGGCCGACACCGAGATTGATTTCTTCAAGAATAGTTAGAATAGACAAAACTTGTAGTTTAATGTGAGGACATAGTTGGTATTTACAGTACGAAAAACGTGGACCAAATCGAGGTGTTCGTTGAGAATGAGGTCAAATTGCGGGTGGCACGAGTGTACGGTTTCCGCAATATCCAGAACATGGTTAGGAAGCTGAAGACGGGAAAATGCAACTACGACTATGTGGAGGTTATGGCCTGTCCCGGTGGTGAGTTTTCTGTTTCTAGTATACAAAATATGAATTCTGACCGAAGAGTCATATAACAACTGTATTTTGATCTGACAGTCATATAAAATTTGTAGTTTGATCTGGCAGTCATATAAAATTTGCAGTTTAACCTGACAGCCATATAAAATGTGTAGTTTAATCTGACAGCCATATAAGATTTGTAGTTTAATCTGACAGCCATATAAAAATGGTAGTTTGATCTGACAGGCACATAAAAATTTGTATTCTGATCTGACAGCCATTTAAAATTTGTAGTTTGATCTATAAGCAATGCTTATATCTGACAGCCATGCTCATTAAGCATGAACATTACCTGTTTATTATAACTAAAAGGCTGGTAATCAAACATAAACACAGGTCAACAATCGCTTCTGCCAGCCTTCGCCTGGCCGCATCTTATACCTTTCAATTTTGCTCTACTTTATGAGAGGTGGTTCAACTTTTGTAGGTATAAAAGGAATGTTGGCCTAGTCTAGGGATGACGACACACAAAGCCTTCTCTCATTGCGAGAAGTTGAAAAGTAGTTTTTTATTTAATTAAAAGTTTGATATTTCGTTTGTTCGAGTTGGTTATCGATTTAGCAGTATTGATCCCTTCAGGATGTGCTAACGGTGGTGGTCAGTTGAGAGCGGAAACGAAGGTCGAGCGGGACCGACTTCTCGAGCAGGTAGAACAGACCTACAATCAACTGGACGGAAATTCTACCAACGAGTTTAGGTGGGTGTCAGCTTCAATCTGCAGCCAAGGAAGTTTTTATTTACAGCTGTGAATAGATGTAATTACTACCAGCCGTTGCGATCAGCTGGTAATCAAATCAATGTGAGAGATTGAGACATAGTACAGATATTCCCCCCTTTCCCTAAATTGACAATTTACACGTTTATTTCATTTCATGTCCATTTTTTAGTTCGGTGGTCGAGGAGTGGTCAAGCTTGAACCCGAATTTTCGACAATTGATCTACACCGACTATCATGCTGTGGAGACGAACATTGGCCAAACGCTACAGTGGTGATATACTGTTTGTTATAATCAAAGAGATCAAAGAGTAAATATTTATCAAAAAACATTAAAATTCTGTGACCGAACCAATCAAGCAAGACCATAGCTGTGAAAAGGCAAAAAGGAAAACGGGGGAACGAACGAGACACTAAAACAGTGAATATAAATACAATTCAGAGAAAATTTCAACACCCACACGTGGGTAAGTAAAGGTGTGTACCCGAAAAATAACTGTGTATAAAGACTATAGATCGAACCGACGAAAGTGCGATCATCATAATCGAATACCATTGCGGCATGGCATGACGGGAATATAAATTAGGGGAATTTTATAGGAAATCTCAAGAATAATCCATATTGCACTCACGAATAGGAAACAATCTCAATAAATCAATCCTGTTCTAGCGATCATAGACTCTGGTGTGCACAACGAAAAACTCACGGGTTTTCAAAAAACACAGAAATGCAACTAGTACACGAGTAGACGGGTAAAACACAGACATCTGGCAATATCATAGCAAATCGGCGACAATACTCATATGAACCTAAAATGACCACCTACTCTAAAAATGGCTGATAACCCGCTGGACCAGCCACGTGACTGGCGCTATCATTATTGATTGGATACATCTAATCAAATCATGGAAGAGGTTCCACGTAGTTCGACGGAATCAGTCCCGTTTTTCCGTTCAAAGTACCGATCAACCAGCCGGGCTCCTTCGACTCGTACACTGAAATAGAACGGAAACTTGAAAGATCCAATATGATGTAAAGGGATTGAGGTAGAAATATTGTGGCCAAATTTCGAACAATAGTAAATCGGTTAGCAAGTCGGTTAGCCTTGGGTGGTTAGCAGCTATACATACTTCGATCCTATAGGAGTCGCTCTTGGAAAGATAGGCATATACGACACACGTGCACGTGACCCGCCTCGCTTTGTGCTGGTACTTTGGTCCCATTCTTACCACTCGAACATTTCTCATGTGTCAGACTACCACTCAGATACTGTCACTCTCTATACGTCGTAACTTCGTATGCTTACAGTGCCACCACAGCAAATGCCGCCTCAGTAGGTAACCGGTTGGTAACTTAAAATGAAAACCCATTTACCTGTTTTTGTAACACAACATGTGGTTTTTATCATCCGTTTGTACTGTAACCGAAATCAAGTTTCAGGCTCTTAGGTAACCCAAAAAACTAGGTTATCAACAGACCCGGTTAGATATGAAAAAAAACTGAACCAACCGTTGGTAATGATCTGGCCGGGCTGAAAGCACAGTTCCGACTCGTGGTCCGGGGTACAGGCGTACAGGGTCTTGACTCGACGACTGAAAAATAACGGTCTTAACAAATACTTCTTAATTACATCAAGTTCTCATAGGTCAGTTGGTTTAATAACTCGCTAGTCAATCACACTACAAATATGCACTCGATCACGCTACCTCTAATTACCTCAATCGGTATTAAGGGTAGTTGTAGTTTTCCTCTAGTTTATCCACCAATAACATGGGTCGTGTAATAATTGATACGAGCCAGAATACTGCGATACGCATACTACGGTCTCCAGTAATACGCTAAGTCAGAAAACGTGAGTGATCAGTCGATGCCCGTGTTTTACAACACTCTGTCCTGTTTTACATATTGAGAAAATGCATAAATCGGTCAGACGCGCAATCAATAATTCGCTCGGATCCATAACATATTCGCTACATTGAACCAGAAGGACATAGGATAGGCATGCACGAGGGTGGAAAGGGAATACATGCATGTTATAACAGAAAGACACTTCTAACAGTACTTACAAGGTCGAATCTTGTTGCAAACATATCTGACTAAAAGATTCAGACATACACAAAGTGAATAGCCCTCCAATGAACAAGGTTGTATGCAAAACTATTTATACCCTACATTATAAAATTAATATCAAATTGAACAAAATTGCTGCTAAAACCACCTGCAGAATCGCTACAATTCGGTAAGAGGGAGAGGGGAAATACTAATAGGAAAGAGACCAATCTATTGCAATCCATGCGGGGTGTCACACGCGTTGTTGTCCACGTACCTGGGCTGCAGTGACACAACGGGATTATGGTACGACGAGTACATGGGGGCCGCGCGGTGCGGCGACGTGTCACTCGCCGCTGCGCCATCCAACGACGCCGGCTCCACGACACGCATCGCGGCCACGCCCATCGGCACCGCCTGCACGCGGTGCACGCTGAAACTGCACGACCGACGGTACGGGAAATAAGGAGGAGGAGAGAATAGGTAATGCAAGCAAAGAGTGTGCAAGCACGTGCCCACGTGACACATTCACATGTGGAACATGTGAGCAGCACACGTGCGGCCGCGTGAAACAAGAGTACATGCGCACGTGAGACAACATTGATGTCGGTTTTAGAGATGAAACGCCGAAAAGAATGTACCAGAACCAACTTGAACCGTAAAGAGGAATGCATTATCAACTTTTACGCAACATGCGAGAACCGCTAAGATGCACCGATATGTCGCAGTAACCTGTCGCATGAGTAAATTATCATTGTAAGTTATAACATTCTGAGTATTTAGTTGCATTCGACAAAATGGGTTCACGTGTGAAAAGCGAAATGAAGCACAAAAGCAGACAGACGCTTATACACAATGAAGACAGAAACATGGCAGACATTCCCATGCGCACAATCGTGGAAATAGAAATCATAAACGAAACAACAGTCAGAGACAAACGTTAGTGAAAACACAGGACAATGAAAACAGAACCGAAAGCAACACCCTCAAACCTCGAGAAAAACAAATTGTTCATGTTGTCTGAACAGATTGTTTCATTCTATTTCTTGTTAAATATTTTATCAGGACCATTCAACCCAACCCTTGTCATGACGTACAGAGGACGAAACAAACAAAAGTTGTCGAACAGAAATATGAAAGATCCACGTTTCGTACTATTTTTGCCAGTTTCTTTTATCACTCACTATCGCTTCTTACATTTTCAATCGTGAAGTAGGGTTTGGTACACTCAGAAACAGTGAAACACAGCATGCAGGCACAGTAAACACGCGCTGTAGCGATTGTTGATCCGATTGTTGATTCATTGTTGACAAACAACTTGTGATGAGAAACGTAGTTGAATACGCCTATGTAAATCAAGTGTGACGTCATTTTCATTCAGCTACCGGTGGCCAGCTCAAGCGGTGCAGGTCAAAAACTGTTCACGTTACAACCATGGACTAAGCCCATTACGCCAGCGGCACACACTACGGAATATGATATTCACACCCATCGTTAACTTACTCAATGCTGCACAGAATGTTTGCTCCGGAATTCCGTTTTTTCAACTTGGATTCAATGCTATAAAACACAGAGTGTGAGCACAACTTAGCCGGATCGTGTCACCCTCAACCGAAACATTTGCAAAACTTAAAATAAAAACGAAACACGGAGGTGCCGTTAGTTTCAGCAGTGTCAATATCAGAAATGTAACCGACTATGAAATCTAACCACATTTTCCTCCGTCGTCATTAGATTAGTTAAATTTCCATGCCGGTTACATTTCCTGCCGCGGTTACGTATCTAAAAATAAATGACTCACCTCTCACACGCCAAAGGATTGTAGGAAGGCGCATAGGAGGTGCTCATCTTGGCTGAAAACAACATCTGATTAACAACTCAATTGACGCTGCAAGTTTTTGAAACGGTTAACTTCGTCAGAAACGGACAAAAACCGCTTCTTTTCTGCCAAAATTAAACTGTCATGGAATATTTATTCCGAAAACATTCTCATTTACTAAGAATATCATATTTATAGTAACCGTTGTCAATCTCATACAGTAACGGCTACCTGTCTCTAGAGAACGCGACCGGGAATTGAGCATCCTAGTTTATTTATTTATTTATATAACAATTTCATTCATATATAACTTTTTTCATTTTGGTTAGTATGTTTATTTAACATCCAAAATTCAGTATAAGTTCTCACATCTAGGCTCGGCGATGCTCGTCTTGGCCATGCGCGGGCTCTCTCCGGAGCCGTGACTGTTGCACGAGTTCAGCGAGTCCGAGCTGTCATCTCGCGCGCGCGACAACGCGCGCTGCATCGCGTGCGGCGGAGTCGTCGGCGTAGTGGCTCCCGAGGTGCTCGCCGTTCCATACACTGGCACCAACTTCTTCGTGACAGCCGCTGTAAAGAGCCTATTCAGTATACTAGCCACTGATAGTGAGGTGGATTTGTTTGGGATCAAGTGAGTCATTCACGAATAAAAGGGAACTGAATAAAACAAAGGAACAATTTTATGTAATCTACCGGGAAGATTGGCAATTTAAATTATATATGAAACCACGTTCATCAACTCTTTCAGAATTTTCTCTTTTGACCATATTGCACGATTCAAACTCTCGTTCCGTTATTATACACCGTTTAATCATTATCTGATTTGATCTCAGTTCAACTGAATACTATTTCGAACCCACCTTCCGTAGGGGCGGGAACCGCATCATAGATGTGAGCGGTGGCCGCTGCCGATGAGGTGGGCAGCATGGCCTGCTTCGGTCGAACCTTGAAATGAGAAAATCAATATCAATATGAGCCCTGAACATGATACATGAAACTTTAAACGCCAAACCGATCGTGCCGACTGAAAATAGATAGTAGTTATGGCTCATGCACGACCGTACCTTTCCGCGAAAAGTTTCAATATGCTCGATTCCTTTAGCAATGGTTTTTTGAGTGATAGTTTGGAAATTTCAAATCTGTCTGAAATCTACAGTTATATCTAATGTGTGCTATATTTCGACAGGCCACGTCTCCTTGCGTAGAAATCGACAAAAACGAAAGACCGTGCGATAGATCAACGAGACCACTCGGTTGATAACAGTATACGCAATTATCAACCCTTCGCTGAAGTTTGTTCTCGACACACGCCATAAGTCACAAATTTCGACCGAAAACAACGCGATCAAACTACAAACTATACCTTGATTGCCGGTGACGCGGTGACGATTGCGCGCGGCCGAATCGAGAGACTCGCCGCAGCCGATCTTCCATTCTCGCCCACGTGACCCATGGCGGAAGCGCTAAACAGAATTCAAAATTTCCAAAAAAAAAAAAACTCAATTTTCTGATCCCCAATTTTTTACAAGTGTATCAAATCCAAAGCTACGAATTAAAATGAATCAATATGAATCAAAGAATTAAACTATGAACAAATCAATTCCTTATGTATAAATAAAATAAATGTCAGGTTATTCCTGTTATGCTCCGCTTTGAGAATACGACTACAGCGTTTGAAAATCATTACCTGCTGCCAACCGGCTGACTCTTCTCGTGTACCACCGCGCGATGGTCGGGCTTCGGGGGACACGGCTGTCCAATCGTCTTCGGCGGCTCCGTGTTGAAGATCTGAAGGGACCGGATAATCAAATAAGAGTTGAAGTTATGATTTAATATAGTTACAGTGTAAAATAATAGTTAGGATTAAAAATAAATATATAGTACGTTTCGCAACTACCTCATTCAAAACTCTCTCCCAGATTTTCATATTTACCCCACCCACCACTTTCTGCCCAAATTTTAACCGCACTGAAGTTTTTCATCACCATCACTTTCAATCACACCAATACCACTTCCATCAGCTAGAATACGTCAGAAAACACAGGTCTTTTCTCTACCACATGCAGTCCACGTGAAACCCCATACAGAAACCCTGAGACGTACCTGTTCACAGTTGGCGATCAGAACCTCCACGACAACATTGCAGAACTTGATGTCCATGATAGCTGCCATAGTTTCCTCTTTTGGTCGAAGGAGGGTCGGCCCGAAACAGACGCCCAGATTGCCGACCGTCATCAGATTCTCAATGCACAAATCGGCCACGCTGCAAAGAGAAACAAGTCTTTCGGTGGCAGTATCCAGGATAATTAACACAACTCGCGCTCTCCTCACTATCGCCTTGTCTTTGTGTTATCTCTTTACGCCGCGCCAAGCTCCAGCGAGATTTGGTGAAATATGGTTACTTTGCGCAAAATACTTAGTTTGTCAAAAAAACCGTAAATTATTCGAAGTAGTGGAATTGATTTTCAATCGCTCTGCAAACTTCTTTCCGCGACAAAATGTCCCAGAACAGTCTGTTTCTAAGGGAACTCGTTTAAACTCACCGTTTCAAGTGTCTGATAACAATGGTGAGCATCTTCATGTGGGTGGCCGGCAGCTGGTACACGTAGTAGTGGATGTGGTCCACCCGCGTCGTCAGATTATCCATCTTGGCCGCATTGATGAACAAACTGTGCAGGTCAAACGTCATCAGAGGCTCGGGCAGATTTCTGAAATGACCACCAATCATGGTACGTATGCTAGATCATCATGTCACCGTTATCCCATCCTGCGTCTCTCGTTTCGCGCACTATTTCGCGACACTACAACCCACGTAAAAGGTGGGAAATATCGTGAATTGAATACGGCCTCAGATACTCATACTGAGGCAATCGTGACCTGAACGTATTTCACTCGAACAACGCCGTAACATAGCTCGAGGTACCTGAGTTTATTCCCGACTCCGGCCCACTGGTGTTTTATCTCATAAATTCAGTACTCAATTTCTATATTTCGTTGAACTACCAACAATAAACCATCCTCTATGTACACGTTAAGTCTTCTACATGCAAATGTACCGAACTCTGTACTTTCACTTTTTCGTCTGTACACCCCCTAAACTTTCACAAACAAATAAGTGATGGATGGAAGGACCAAAACAAGACCATCAAAAATCTCATTTGAGCTGGCCGCGGGGCGCAAATAAATAAAGTCATATACGTCAATGAGATCCAATAACGAGGGGTTGATGAATTCTAACCGCCAGCATCTCCTTATCTCTCTCTCTCTCTCTCTCTCTCTCTCTCTCTATCTCTCTCTCTCTCTCTCTCTATCTCTCTCTCTCCCTCTCCCTACCTCCCTCCCTCCCTCCCTCTCTCCGTAGCCCTCATTGGCTCCGTCACTCATTTTATGAATCAGTCAGCAGATCAAATTAAACAGCAATCGCAATACACAATAAATGCGCATGACGACAAGTAGTTATGATGAAATGACCAAAAAAGACGTCATCAAAACATTATTACATTCGAGCACCGGAAGTGATTTTTCTCACGTACTGAGGATTTTAGAAGAATTTTTCATTTTACATTTGGTACTAACACTAGACTCTTCATAACATCGATATTTGTGCTAAAACCCAAAATACTTGATATTTCATCTTCCAATAGTCCACTATAGCTATAATTACCGCTGAAGCTCAAAGCAAATACCCGGGATTAAATTTAACGTTTTCTGTCTAGCCTACTACGGCAGCTGAACGAACTGATATTAGTAATATCATTTCAGTTCAATATAATTAGTGTGCACACAGAACAAACCATCGCTGTTAGCTTTTCTGCAGGGTTGGAATGTCAACATTGTGCTTCCTAATTTGGCATTTGAACCATTTGACTACGTTCGTGGAAAACTAGCAACTTTGATCCTTTTCAATAGATATATTTCGAGGTCAGTCTTAAACTATAGCTGATCTCTACATTTAAAGCAGGACGATAATGTGGACGAATCCCGTGTCAACGGTCCTTTAAACTGCAATTGAAGAATGTATTGCAGTTTAAAGGACTGAACCGTTGGGATTGCACCAGATAATCGTCCTTCTTCAAGATCAGTATAAAGCCGCTTTCTCAACTTGGAACTTGGAAACGGACCGCAAAAACGTCTTGACAGCACTGCTGATGGTCTTCGTCTCCCACTCCGTCTCATCCTGCACATTCAACTTTTCGGACGTCTGTTTCCGCTTGTCCAGACCCAGTTGCATCAGTTTCTGAACCTTGGACGTAACTCCACAGTTACGGTACAGACCCTGTTCGCGAATACCTGGAACACGTTGAAAATGATTTTATGGTCGAGCATACGAAAAATCAAAATATTCAGGTGAACACCACTGAAATTCAACAAAAAAAACCGTTGAAGTAGTTTGGCGAAAAGAATCGAGAACAGACGAAATAGTGGTCCTCTACCCCGACTCGGAAACTTGATTTTTGCCAGAACTCGAAGACTCAAATTTCTGAACTCGATTAACATCCCTAGTTTCCAGGTGAAAATGATTTTATGGTCGAGCATACGAAAAATCAAAATATTCAGGTGAACATATGTAAAATACCTTCACATCAGTTCGAGAAATGTGAGCGTGAGCAAATCCAAAAAGTGAGTATGTGTCACTAAAAATGCCGTGTTTCTGTCACCACTCATAGTTTCTCAGACGTATGTAGCCCCAAAAGTGATCATTCGTCGATCGAAATCTGGCAAAAGTCGCAAAAGTGAGCATCAGGCAGTATCGAAATTGGAGGGTATTTTACGTCTGCAGGTAATATTCCCTCCGAAAACTATAAAAATCAGAAGTTGTTGTGGTAATAATCGAATTACCTCTTTCCTCCAGAGCCGCTATGCACGAATTCACGAAATCGAAGCCGGTGTCATCCAATTGAGCTGAAAAATGAATGATTTAGCATAAAGTCACTATAACTCTCTCTCACACCCTCTTCGCATTACAGCTCTCTCTCTCTATATATCTATTTGTCTCTCTCTCTCTCTTTCTCTCTCAATCTCTCCGTCACATTCATACCATGACAGCCCTCGATAACAAATGCTGGCAGGAACGCGGAGCCCTTGTGGAATCTGCGCAGCCCGTGCGCAATGTTGTAAGAGCCGGGCGCGTTGTGCGCATCACTCCACGACGAGCTGCGGCCCTTCAGCAGTAATGGCGAGATGCCCACAGATTGCATGATCTATTACAAGTACAAATGAGCACTGATGTGGTAGGTAAAATAGGAAAGCAGAGAGGGCGAAACAGAATGATAGTGACGACAACACCTTGACTATGGTGAAAGACATAAATACGCGTATACTTCCCAGATAAACAAGGTATACCAGAGAAAGGTTGTACGGTTTGCAGTATTTTTACGTCCAAGAAGTGGAGTTAATTCATTGATTCTTACATGTGCTCAAACTCCAGTGCCAAAATTAGCTTCGCCCTGAACCGCATTCGACCGAAACGGTGCGGGATCAAACCACAAACACAACGGAATAGGACAGCATACACCGTATAGGTCTACTTCGAATGGAAGTAACCCTATATGAGGATTGCCCATGTATTAGGACGTAGTACCGAATGAGTGACTATTAAAGGGGGAAAGATGAGTTCAAAGGAGGGGAAGGACCGATGCGCCGCCCAGATAAGAAGCCGGCAGGGTGTCGAATTGGGGGAAACTCTTGGCGGAGGAGCTGGGCGGAAATCGCGCCCAGCACTATGCGAGATTGCCTCCCTTCCTTCCCTCGCTGGTCGTCTCTACCCGAATAATGAGAAAGAATAGATCAAATGAGAGGGTAGGCAGATGAAGATTGACCACAAACACCAGAAAGGTGAGACTATTTTACAAAAGGAGCCAGTTTTCCTACGTAAATGCATAAAACTTAATGAATTCCAATCACAAATAGGCAAATCTTTCAATCTCGACCAAAAACGAGCCGGTGCGCTGAATTTTCTGACTCCTGGGACAATTGTGCACAGGAATAGTCCGAGGCGGTGCGATGTTTACAGTTGCCATCAGTACACGGGGGAACGTGAAAAATACATGGAAATTAGCAAATATTCACGCGTTCACCTAACACTGAAGAACAATTATATATGTAAAATCTCTTGAATGGGGCGAATGAACAAAAATGTGAATGAACCAATGAACGCAATCAAATTCAACGAGTGCCTAGTTGCTGCCAATAGAGAATGTGGTGTCAGCAGCGGCATGGCCGTTCGACCAAAAAAAGAAGAGAAGACGAGTCTACTATGTTTGCCACAATTAAAGCCCACCACCCTATGCACTCCTATAGGGAAAGGAAGAGATGTATAAAGTTAGCTGCATGAAAACGGCGCTGCACGAGAAAAATGGGCAAGAGAAGAAAAAACGTTCTCTCTTCTCAAAGCAACTCTATACGTGTAGTGTATTACCCCTTATCAGATTTCGCTGTGTTTGTAGTTTGACCTCAGGCTCCGTTCAAATTCGTAAACTACGAGTATCAAGATCAAATCACAAGGGAGATCTGCTAATTCCTTATACAAGTCAAAGCCATGCAGTCAAAGCCACACAACTAACGTCGACCATGCTCTGTATTTTACGAAAACTGGCGTTCAGTCGGAACAGTCCAAGAGCACAAAGATCCGAAAAAGTATGGAAATATTCGTCGAGACGGCATAAAACAGATTTGCATTCCCGCCATGCTGTACTGACATCAATATACAGTAAAACAACCAATCATGTTCTGAGAACCAGCTAGAACATTCAGCTCAACCGGGAGCCAGGCACATGGATGAATGTATGCTGCCCCGTCTGGTTACAACAGTTGGTCTCTCTCGGAGAAGAAGTGAACTGATTTCCAACTTGATGGGGCCAGCAGCCAGATGTGCTCATTCCACCCGTCCATCCGGCTGCCTTCTAGACAAGCTGGCGGAAACGAATTGGAAAAAAGAATGTTCCGAGGGAAAGAAAGTAACTTCGCAATAGCCAATGCTTTGCCTAACCGGCTTTTTTGGTAACCTAACCGGTGTTTGGTAACCCTTTTTCGGATTTCCTGAGTAGGTAACCGGTTGGTAACCTACGTTAACGTTCACTTGAAAGACCAGATGCGACAACGTGCCGATCTGATTTTCTCTTTCACGAAACTCAAACAAACCAAATTTATATCATTTTGTGACAGATATGGAGAGTACAAACTACACTTTCAAACGAACACTTTCCTGGATTCAGAAAATAAAATCTTGCGTGGCAAGGCAGTTCACCTGAGTCATCGAAAGAATACAATGCAGCGCGAGAAATTGTTATAAACACCTCATTAGCCCGCCTTCAAACCAGAATATTAACTATTCGCCATCTAGAGGCATCGTTCCAGGAAAACCAGGGAAAAATGAGCCACTATTTTCAGTCGTTTGTGTTAAACGCATTCGACCACCCTCGTGTGCATACAAGGCACGAACAGGGAAATTTTCTGTCGATGCGTCTGACAAGATCATAATTTGAGTTTTTCGATCGAAACTACACAGAATTACGTCAAACTGAGACTGAAAAGAGACTGAAAACGTCAAACTGAAATTGAGCTGGTGAAGTTTGAATCAAACGAAACAAGATGAATCGGAACAAGATAAAACAAGAAGTGATCGGCCTGCCGGTCGAGCTGGTCGGTTGCCTATAAGCATTTAGAGCTGGTAATAAGTCCCGGGCCACGCCCCTCCAGAACAAAATGGAACAGAAGCGGGCCGGATGCAGCTCAATTGCGGGTTGAATGTCGAGCGAGAGAGCACGAGAATAGGATAGAGTGCGAGGCAGAAAAGGAGAAGATAGTAGAGGCAGCTCAATTGTGGGTTTATTGCCGGCCGAGAGAAGGATGGGGTATGAGAGGGTGCGAGAGAAAGATATTGAGCTGAATAGATGGATGAGCTGGGTGGCGTGAAGAAACATGATGTCATTTACTGCGAAAAGTGGAAACTTGAAAGAACAATAAAGAGAAGGACAGCAACGCAATCTCCGAAAGGAACATAGAGAGAGAACGAGATGGGACATAACAACGGGTGAAGTGAAACGTCGTGAGAACACGGAAAATATAGAGAGGGACAGAGGAAGAGAAAAACAGGAAGAATTCTAGTGATTTTTCAAAATTAACCATTCGCAGCTCAATTAGACGATACCAACTTCGATTTCACGAATTCTGAGGAGTCTGAGACTGTGACCTTGAACAAGGTAGAAACCTATCGACAAGGAGGTGAGAGAGTGTTAGAGAAAAAGGGGAATCTGAGCTAAAGAGCTAGCGGGCCAGATGAAAACATGATGTCATCCTCTATTCATGCCCCTTGGTGCGCTCCGTTGGGCACACCGCGGCGCCCTAATACAATCAAAGCAAGAAATGTGCGACATTAGGTATGGTAACGTGTTATATTATTCTCAAGAAGAGAGAAGGCTCCTGTGCATCTGTGAATAAGGGGAAAAGACTATTGGTTTCCAACACAAGCTGTAGAGATAATCGTTGAACAGAATCTTCTATACAACCATGGAACTCCAACGTAAAGATCTTGTTATGCTGTTTTTGTTCAAACTCTTCTTGTTTTTACTTGTTACCTTTGACCTTTCCATTGAGACAAATTCTTCTGCTCGAGAAAACTTCAAATCTCGAAAATTTGCTTCTAAACTACAAATGCACACCGCAAACTAAGTATATCAAAAAGGTATCATTGTTCAACCCTCATTGACATGGAAAAAAAACGTCCGTGATCCGTAAAACAGCAAGACCAATTACAACTCCGAACTGCATCATAGACGAAAATCTCTGGAGGAATTGGATTAGCGTAACAGCTCAGAGGGTCCTCTTGGGCTTAGATTCGATCCAATTACGCAATTGAATAATCATCGAAATGACATCAACTAATTGGAGTAAATTACATACAATAATGTGTCCTTTGCAACGAGAAAAAGCTTTATCACGAGGTTGAATTATCGTCAGCTTAACACTCATTCACCTTGCATGACAGGGTTTGAAAATACTAGCATTAATCTACTACAAGTTAGAAGAAAACCAAAAACTCGAATAGTCTAGATGTTGGCTGATTAGCGTGGTGTCTCCAAGAGCACATAAAATTAGCATCGATCGCTTGCTTACATCAAACCTCTATTCGGGATGAATAGGAAACTTTGAATAACCGAGAATTATGTATTAAAACTTTGAATAACCAAGAATGAAAAAAACTCGATTGGAGTAGGCTTTTGCCAGCAAAAAACCAACAAATATGTTAGCAAGGTGATGAACGAGTATGCGGGGTATCCATCCTGTCAGTCGGGCAAATTGACAAATTGTCTTCTGGGAGAAATATGAACAGACAACAGAAAGTATAAAACTTTTCTTCGGAAAGGCTCATCGACCAATGCTCCTAACGAAGAAAAAACAACAATTCGTCATTTCAACTCGATTAGCTTGAAACTGTTAATGATGATCCATTCATGATAAAGGTACAATCTCAATAATCAAAACCTTCCTTCGTACACAAGACTGCTACAGTTACGGATCTCAAAGGATACTGTAGCAAAGAAATTACGTGTGCCACCCACGTCCCGAAACTTAAAGTAATAAATTTCCTGAATTCTCGGTTGAGTTCATAAACTTGATTCAGTACAGTCTCGGTATACCTATACAGAACTCGCAACCTACTGGGTTTGATCAAATAACACGTAAAATCCACGTAAAACGACGTTCAGATAATATTCCGCGACGTGCAATGAGACGTGCGTGATATAGAAGCCATCCAATTCAGCTAGCCGGCCAAGAAAATGGGCGATCTAACAGCAACTGCTGCCTATTTCATCTCCCATTTGCATAGCAATGAGGGCCCCGGCCAAATGAGAGACGAAAAACAGACTGGCCACCTAGTAAACACCTACTATTGTCTGGCCAGACACTACAAGTCACCGACTTGTGAGAGATCGAAGGGAAAAACGCCGAGCTGACGTAGTTTTCAATGTGTACAGCGTGAAACCACTCAGTATTTACTCAGTATTTCACTTTGTCACATGTAAACATATCCAAGATAGTTCGCCCGTATTCGAATACTTCATGAGAAACCAGCCGTGCGATTCAAACAACTGATCGTGCATCAACTCATTAATTATCCTGATGAAGGTCGTCGGTTCATGATATCATTCGGGTTCTGCCTCGTGTGAGACATGAATGCAAGGACTCATTAGGGTATTGCGAGATAGAGAGACCGAGAGCAGAGTTAGACGAAAAGAGACACGTCATTAACTTCCAGCCAACTGCACAGTCAGAAGCACATGAGTTAATCATAAATTAGCACGATATGAGGTCATTCATGCGTGATATTTTCTAAACAACTAATCATCTTTGCACCCTACGTAGAGGAGTTGATCCCTGGATCAACGTTGCATTGCGAAGCAAAGTTTACCTATTTTGGGAAACAAAATGCACCAAACGTTTCCTGATGATAAAAGTCGAGGAGAGAAACAAAAATTGAGAAATCTATACCATACAGCTGTTATAGTTCATTATACAAGTTAATTTCCATCTTATCCTTTTGCTCTGCTGAGTTTCTATTCGAGAAAAAAAAACGTACTAATAAGGAAATTGAGTTAACAATCAACAAACGTTGATGAGTTCAAATGTTCAAGTAGAACTGAGGGCAGCCTTCTATTTTTGGCCCATCTTTATATGCAAATAGCGTTATTTGCCCACCGTTCAAAAGACCACACAACAGCTTTCCAGGAAGGTAAAGAAAATGTTTTTGTTTGTACTGGATTAGTAGACGATACGCAGCGGATACAATCGGTTCCGCAAAGTAGTCCTATTTTGGTTACTAGCCTCTTTTAAGGTTACTAACCACCTTCACGGTTAGTCGGTTAGTAACCAATTTCCCGGTTAGTCGGTTAGTAACGAATGTTGAGGTTAGTAACCACTCACACGGTTAGCTAACGAAAAGGTTACAATTTGGTTAATTTCTGAAGTGCCCCGGTTAGTCATCCAAGGTGGTTAGCTAACCGCACGGTCAAGTTAGTCAGTAACCCGGTTAGTTGCAGTATTCACCTCATGTTATCAAGTTCTAGGAGCCACTACTGGCTGGTGGTCAGTTGTGATGCTAACCTTACGTTACGCAAGCAAATCAGATTTCGACTTCAGAGGTGAAAACAGGAAAGAGTTTGTTAGAAAGAATGCGGGCGGCAGCAAACTTCCGTAATCTCCCAAAATGGCACCAATGCCTCTGCTGGTGCTGGGGCGGCAAATCCAATTGTCACTTTCGTTTAGACGCGTGTTAGATGAATAAACGCGAAAAAGCTGAAGAACACGGAGCAAAAACCCCTAATTCAATTATGAACCTGGGTTACCAGTCTCTTCTCAGTACCCTAGAAAAGCTGCAACAGATGACACCATACAACAACTGGATCCTTCATACATTCATTGAAGTGTTGCCTGCTGCACTCGGAACTGATTGAAAATTCCAACAAGAAGGTTTTTATACTACAAAACCTACAAAATTGTGTCAGAACAACTTGTGTAGCTTTCTGACGTGATTCCAACTATAGCCGACTACAAAACAACGACAAACAAAGCGTGTCGGGACGCAAAAGTTGTATGAGGCTGTCAAGTATGAGAAGGGGACATATGATACATGATTAATGACCGCCACCACGAGATATATGGGGGCCAAATTCGAGTGACAGAACACAGATAGTGATTCTGGGATTCATAAAAGAAGTGTCTCGAAGCGGAATCGAACCAACGTCTGAAGATATGAAACGACTACGCCAACCATTACATCAAACAGTTAAGAACTAAACTAATTTTCCGACACATCCAAGATAACCGTAGAAATAAGTACACTCATCATATCTACGTGAGAAATACTCTAAACTATCCTCTCTAGAGTGAATGAAGAGATCAGAGGTCTAGTTGAATTGTACAAACTTCTTGATCACCCAACTTCAATCCAAAACAAGCAATGTTCCACAAAACTACAACTACACCCCCTGTACAACACGGCATTTTAGTGAAAAGCAACGATAGCAGGATCTTGCAAGAGTAATTTCTGACAAACGTGCTAAAACGGAAAGCTGGCAGCTGCTTAGTTCATGATGTATGTGGGTAAAACTACTTCCAAGTAAAGCCATACGGGTCCAATTCTTTGACACTACACGACACTCACGAACCTAGGAAACAGGGCAGCCCAAAATGGATACTCCATACTTCACCAAGGCACGTAATACTTCAAATTTTAATGAGAACAACTCGAAGATTCAGCTCAACCGGTGAAACCATAACGATCCCAACTGTTGGTAGATCAAACTCTCAAAGAATATGTTGAGGAAACTTTTCAGAATGAAGTCGACCACCCATGCGAAAAAGAACTTCAAGTAAAAGCTCCTGTCTTCCGACCTCGAATCATAATGACTGACACTGAACCCACAAATATAGGAACGGGGATTATAGTGTCTAGCCAAGAAGGCACAAAATTTCCAAAAACTGATCCATGCATGCTTTTCGAGATGTCCTTTCTCTGTTTACAGTGCAAGCGAAG
This sequence comes from Litoditis marina, assembly GCA_964036275.1. Taxonomy (NCBI): domain Eukaryota; kingdom Metazoa; phylum Nematoda; class Chromadorea; order Rhabditida; family Rhabditidae; genus Litoditis; species Litoditis marina. The sequence continues at coordinate 1,607,290 of OZ038435.1, read as the reverse complement.
TCTTATTTGAGAGTGTCCAAAAGAGGATGAAAGCGATTTCTGCTTTTCCTACAAACAAGTTGACTAATGCACCTTAATGACTGTCGAGACCAATTAGGCAGAAGTGGCACCAACTTCCGTGAAGTTGTCCATTTCGATGACAGGTTGATAGAAGGATGGCCAGAAATCACACAACTGATTTATGCAAAACACTGAGCACGTTCATGGAAGAAGTTGGGTTAGTAACTTCGCTTCTGCGAGAATAACACATTTGACAATGTCAGAAAGTTCTCAGCTCTGATACAGAAAATAGTCATCGCTAGTTGAGAAAACTATCCTAAAGGCATGTCAACCATTGTCTCGTGAATATATATTGTGTGTGAATTGAATGAAAAATAGCTGTTAGTTGACACGTAGCATCGATACATGCCGAATCTCTGATCAATGGAGTGTATATGTATGTATTTGTGATGACTGCTTCCATTGTTATGTCGAAGTGACGAGCTGGTCGGCGACATGATATAAAAACACCAAACTCCCATTGGACTTGGGAGTTCATGGTGTCAGCATGTTGTGAGCAAACATGACTATCAGCACTCGCCCTCTTCTTCTCTATATCTTCCTCTCTTTCTCTGTATATCTTCCTCTCTTTCTCTGTATATCTCTCTCTTTCTCTGTATATCTCTCTCTTTCTCTGTATATCTCTCTCCCCCTCTTTCTCCATATATCTCTCTCCCCTCTTTCTCCATATATCTCTCTCCCCTCTTTCTCTATATATCTCTCTCCCTCTTTTTCTCTCGAACTTACTAGCAAGGCCGCTGCAAGAGGGACCAGATCCAGGTGAGTAGTCCTATAAAATTATACGTTTTCATTCATGAAACATAAAACGAAGGTGTACTAGCAAATAAAAACCATACAAACGTAAGACAACGTTTAATTATTGAGTATAGACAGTAGAGAAAAGACCGAAAAACACTATAATGTTCTTATTATTACTGTACAACTCTTACTGTACTGTCTGCGGTAAAACGCTACTGACCCTAAACGAAAAACTCAGTCTTAACGAAACCTTTTTCAATACACATTTTATTTCCTTTTCAGAATACGTTTTCTTTTGTTGCACTACTTTTTCACTTCGCCAATCAAAACCAGATTAGGTTATCAATAATTGCGGTGGGTTATGGCCAAAAAACTAAACCTAGAGTTTTCAGAAACAAATCACCCGTGAGAAAAGTGAGATGTCACCTACCGTCTGTTTTCCGTCCATTGCATCCAGCCATTGACGACGATCCTCTTCTGAAAGTGCCTGCAGCGTCAGCATCTCAGGTCGCTCGTCGCCCATCACGTCGAAACAGAATCTGAATCACGTTGGCATGCAGAGACAAAAAGATTTGGAGATCGGTCATGTAACACCACTATGTAAAATTGTGCTATGACGAATAAAACTGAAACTTGGCTATCACGAAAATTTCACACCTGTCGTACGTTTCACAGTTTTAAAATGTACAGTCATCGTTGCAAACAAACGCTTACATATCAACTTAGCTGTAAACCTTTTTCTCTCACATAGACAAAACCCCCACAAAAAGTTGTCATAAAGTTGGTGACAGCTTACCAAAATAACTGCACAAACTTAATTAACTACCAAGCACTACTTCCTATATAAGTTACCTAGTAAAAACAGTAAGAGGTGAACAAACTATTCCCAGAATAAGGCCTTGCTCACCTCTTGTCAATGCTGTCCGAAGAGCGTCGAATGCATTCCTTCAACTTGAAGGCAACCGACTGCCCCAGGGCGCCCTTCATGTCCTGCAAGAATGCAAAGTACCCCCAACAGAAGGAAACGACTACTTCAACACAACCAACAAAGAAAGAACAAAGAAACACATTTGCAGTTGGGAATAGAAAATTTGAATACGATTGATACACAGAGATATTATAGGTAGAGCTAGTCACAAAAATTTCTTTCCAGCCCCAACACGATTTAAGGATGAACCTTTCTCACTTTTGTTTTCAAAAACCTGATGGAAGTAATGCAACTCTTTTAATAAGTAAACTAACTCGTTTCCATTTTCCGATGAAATCCACTAGTTGCTCGTTTACAAACCCCCATGTTCGAAAAGACGTACTAATCGAGAAAATACAAATGACGTACCGTTTTAACCGTACTATTTGCCAGGATCATGGTGAATATCCGAGTCTCCTTCTGGTAGATACAGTAGTATTTGGTCCATTTTCCCAGCACATCCCGTCCTATTGTCTCTGAAATGAGGGGAGAATAAGCTAAACATGATTTTCATTGAAAAAAAAACAGTAAAACAAAAATATACATGCGTAGTTCTCCACTCTGTTAGTGTCATAAGGTGAAAAAAATACGTGGCAATTTGAACTGCATCACATTTCTATTGTGGTCAAAAACAACTTCTAACCATATCTCTAGTCCGTACGCGCTTGTCAAATCGTTTCAAGTTTCAAAATGCGAGACAGTTTTCCACGCAACACAATCTAAGGACATTCAGATAAAGTAAAAGAGCGTCATTGCGGAAATCGCAATTTTCGAAACAACAAAAAAAGAAAGAAATGACTGCTGGTCAAACTTACTGGGAATCTTGCTCTTCTCCTGCATATACAGATATCCCTGTTTGATATTCGGGGCGGCACCGTCCACCTTTGGAGCGGCACCCACGCTATTCTGACCCTGAAGACGAAGAGGTCACTCTATTCAAATTTTATTCGAGTAAACTTAACTTTGTTAATAAAAATGAATGACTGCCTAGTCAACAAGTTTTGTTCAGAAATATTGCTTCATAGAGACTGTAGTTGACAGCTTATTGCTCAAAGAACAACACCTCTAGGCAGTTTTGATCTGCCGACGAGTCTAGCTGAAACCGCTTGAATGCCGGAAAATATGTATAGAGAGATTGTGTCACATATTCTAGAAGAAGTGAAGGAACTTACAGAAAAACGGCGTGAATCGAACCCTACTTCTACGTGTGTGCGTTGAAACCATGAAAAAAAATTGTGAAAAACGTACCGTAGTGGTTCTGGTGTGCGTCTTGAGCATCTTATCCTTCAGGCCCTCCGCTTCTGTTATCGTCGCGTTATAACTTTCTTTTGTCTGAAAAACAAGAAGTTCGAATTTCGAATGTCATAAATCTATTATTAACTTCTTCGACGCAGACGCCAGAATCTTGACTGGAACTCCTATAATCACCGTAAACATTTACCAGAAATCCATTTATTTTCTCGAAATTCTCAAAAATGTGCCATTAAATTATGACAATGCGACTACTACAAGAGATAGTGGTACCACAAAAGTTAAGTGAAACCAACCTTTTGGACTCGGACTTGTACTCCATCCAGATACGGCTTGAAGTCTTCCGCCATGACATGTCCTAAAAATTGATAATTTAGTAATAATTTTTAGTCCTTCAACTCAGTAGACACGTTTATTACTTCAAATTCCGAATCATTTCAAAAAGCCTCCAAGTAATTTCGGTTAGTCATGCAGCGTGTCGTATTTGGTGGTGAAACGACAAGATTCCCAACGTTGTGAGAAAATTCTCCTTTTTGAAGTTCAATATCACTCACCGACGTGGTAGAAGGTGAGCCAAGAGTAGAGAAAGGAACTCAACGTCTCCACAAATTCAAACTTCATTCGTTCCTGAAAGCAAACAATGGTGTATTTCTAGCCAAATGTTCAATAATGTAAAAGTAAAAGTGATGAGACAGAGACACATGAATATTCGAGACATGCAATGGAGTTAGCCGATCACTTGGCTATCGTACTACTTCTAGCATAGATAAAACTATGAATTAAGATGACTCTCACCATTTGGGTAGCGTGATATGAGAAAATAACGGAAAGAAGAGGAAGAGATAAAAAGAGAGAGAGAGAGAGAGAGAGAGAGAGAAAGAGTGAGAAAAAGAGAAACTAACCTGAACCGATTGTATTTCCGCTACGTACTGTAATGAGGCCTTACAGAAATTGTGCTGGTGCATGTCCAGTTGCGCATCTGCCTCTTTGAAATCATTCTTCCGGATCTAAACAAAACAAAATTCTTGACAAAACGGCTGAAAACACGTCAATACTACATAAGAACCAGATAACACAGCAAAAATCAGATCTATAGTGATGAGTACTTCTACGTGCAAAGTGTATTTCGCACATTACAGAATAGCTACATCAGTTGTCCCCAGAAATTTATTAACAATCAGGTGTTCTATCTGGATGACGTAACTACAAAACTGGGTAGGAGGATCAGTTTTCACCAGTTAAAATAAACTCTTGTTGAAACTACGATAGTGCAAATTTCTATTTCAAAGAAAAACGAGTGATTTAATGAACCATCCAACAAAGTCCCCCTAAGTTCGGAAACTGGTAAACCATTCAATTGACACAATTCTACTACATAACGTACCGTAAGATGGAGGTTTTTCTCTAGACTCTGATAGAATTTGGCGCTCTCCTTCTCGTACTTCCGCTTCCCCTCGTGTAATGTTCGCCCGATAGCCTCTGTCCGAAACCTGAAACAACGTCACATGTCACCAAAGCTCGAACTAATCTAACACGAACACACTGATAAAGTAAGGTGTATTCTTAAAATAGAAGCCGCAATAAGGCGAATTTTCCCGATTTTATCAATGAAGTGGCCCATTTTTAAAATTTTGCGATTCGGACAGCATACACCGCCAAGGGTCTCTCAATCTTTCTGAAAGCTCGCGATACCCACTTGTTTTCAAATAGTGACCTTCCAAAATAGTTCAAAACAGCGCACTTCATCAATTTTCAGTTTGAAATTCATCAGTTTTGTATGAAATTAGCTGGTTTTCAACTCGCGACCCCCTACTTTTCGTCAAAATTAGTTCGCAACTCCCCATCTCATAAGAGGCCTTGGCGATGTATGTCGGACAGATTTACTGGTGTGAACACGAATGTATCAATCAAGTTCACATTTTGAAATAACAGAAAGGTCAATAACTAAAATGATAACGACGTAACAAGATCATAACAGTTCAAAAACTAAAAAAAACAACGTCAATGTTAGAGCAACAGATGCCTATCTGTTGTTGTCCAAATAAAACAATCAATAAAAACCAGATCGATCGATACGCACCTTTTCAACGGCTCCAAATAATGGGTCTCGGCCTCCTGGAGAATCTTCGTCCGCTCGTCCTCCACCGAGATGATGTGCTTGCCGAACTCTTTCAGACAGGTGGCTGGAAAATTACGATTGACTCATTTTAACCAACATTAATGACATTTGTCACAGTGCAGCAAAGCTATAAACAACCATAACTTACCTGAGTCGGCAACCGATTACCCTTCAATTTAACGCATTTAGACCATCAATTTTTTCAACGGTAAATGGGGTTTAGGTTGCTTCCCGGTTACTTCCTACTCAGGTAACCTGGAAAAAAGGTTGCCAAACACCGGTTAGGTTACCTAAAAACCCGTTCGGTTAGTTGTAGAATTGGCCGTTGAATACAAAACTCACATATAACACGCTCGTCGTCCGTCTGATTCGTGCCAACCGTCTCGATTTTGAACTCGATCAGCGACTTGGAGAACGCGCGCTGGGCCAATGACAGTTCTGCAAAACCGAAATATAGGAAATGACAAACACACACCAGACTCCTCACTGTTTGAGAAAAAAGAGTCAGTGTTTAGATTGAAACCTGGAAAAATCAATGATTTTATATCAGAAATAGACAACTTTTATAGTTTTCGGCGAAAAGTTCCGTTTCTCGATTTTCTGTGGCTACTCGGCACCTTTACTAGAATATGATGACAAAATCTCAGTTGTAGTTTGATCTCGGTACAGGCCATAGTTTTCGTATTTTGATCGAAAAGCCACAGGATCAACGTACAAACACACCGGGATCGGGCAACACACTGTATGGTTTTTTTGGAAAAGAGCTAACCCTATAGATGGAAAAATCTCGAGAAACAAAGTTCATTTTCACCAAGAGCTCCAGCTAGATTAACCTATACCACGATTTTTTGAACAGCTCTCAACTCTTTCAACAATCCCAATGTCAATTCTCAGATTCAAACGACTATCCAATTATACTTTGATAATGATGCTAAAAGAAGGGAGATTATGTGGTCCAGTCCAATCGCAACGGTTCAGTCCTTTAAACTGCAAAACATTTTCAATTGCAATTTAAAGGACCGTCATCGTTGACACGAGATTGGTCCACATAAGCGTCCCCCCCCCCCCCCCCCCTTCAATTCCCTATTCATATCACCGAAGCGACTGACAAATTATACTTTGATCCATGATATTTTAACCCCCCCCCCTTTACAAGTTCCCTTTCGCGATCAACTAGTCAGTATCTGTCAACTAGTCCCAATTCACTAGTATCTTCCCAACATAGCATAACTCAATCCTCGCGCGGCACACGTCACTTTCGGCGCCGAATTAGCCGCCAAAAAAGAACAAACTCGATTATAGGGTGAGAATAGCGCATTCCTTCCTCCTCGTTCTCTCCCCCCCCCCTCTCCCTCTTTCTGTCTATCTCTCTCTTCTCTTTCCCTGTCTGTATCTTCCTTCGTCTCAAACTCTCAGAGCTCCAGCACAAAATACGCAGTTTCGTACACCTAGTTACATTCAGTTTTATCAATCAACGCACCAAGCGCTAATTGGTCACGTGTAGCGAGCCCAAACTAAAATGGAGGTGGGAAAACGTGGGCGGCTGGCAATGAAATTATGAAGTTGGACAAATGAGTGAGGAGCCAGCCTAACAGCGCCACCTCAGACTAAGGGTGCACGGAACAGTCACCCGAACAGTTTATAAAAATCAACAGTTCCGCACTTTATGATGGCATATTCAGGAACTCTGATGTATTTTTCACGTCCCACGTGGCCAAACATTTGACTAGCAGTATACAACCCGCTGACGACATGCCGGCATCATGGCGGAAGGAAGTCACAAACATCCGCCCAAAAGAGGCCAAATGACGTCATCGGTATCAACTCCGACACGACATATACATCAGTCAAACACTTGTAAAGTTTGCCAAATAGCCACAAAAAATTAAGGATTGCCCATTTTTGATGCAAACTCATGAGGTTTCAACAAGAGGTCGTGCAGAAAACACATCTCCAATTAGCTGCAATTTCGGATATTCTAATACTACTATGCGGTCTAACTCCCTTAACACATAATTAACGTGTCAATATTCCACATTTCTGAACGTAAATTAAAGAGCATAGTGATTAACATCCCTGATATGATTTCGTTGATAGAGACCTCCTTATGAAAATTCCAGAAACCTAAACCAAATCTATTTTCCCAATTTCGCGTTCTCTGCTGATCTGCTGGCCAAATCTACGTGCAGAACTGCGGAGAAAACACGCGCCTAAATCAAATTTGTGCCAGATTTTGGGCGTGTTTAGCAGATCTTCGCCTCTTTTCAGTTAAGTATGACATCATAAAATGAAACTCTATCTATCTGGATAGAAACGGCTTGTATTCATGGAGAAAAACGACAAAAACAAACAATCAGGGAAGCTAGACAATCAGAGACCATTGGGTGTCAATAATATATTTTTGCAGCCAGCCCACTCTCAGAACAAATATATACTTGAAAATTCTATCTGTTAGAGTGCTTTGCAGTCATATCCCAGTTAAGCTGCCCGAAAAAATCGAAAGCATAAATCAATACGCATGTTTTGAACGCCTCAACCAATTTGAAAATGGTCAGCTATAGCAGTGGCCGTACAGAAGAGTGAAATTGAAAACCGCCAAAGAGCAAAACGGAACTACAACCCCAGCGACGGGCTACGACCCGACTACATGTTTCTATGCAAATACACCGGCAAAAATACAACCGAGCCGGAAAAAAACCAGTCAGAAGTGTACTGCACGTACAGACCGGAGAAGTTTGTGCATTGAGAAGTAGGAAAAACATTGGCTCAGGAGTTATTGACACCGGAGAGGTTAAGGAAAACAACTTCTGAAACCGCACTAACCTCTCTCACTCTGCCCCTCTTTCTCTCTCTCTCTCTCTCTCTGTCTTTATCATTCTCTTCCCTTCTCTCTCTGCCTTTATCGCTCTTCCACCCCCCCCCCCCCTCTCAAATCACGCCGACAGTGGTCAAATTTCTTTTTCATCCCTAATTTCATCCCTAATTAGCAACCAATCTAACACTATGTGTGAATTATCGACAAACATCACGAAAATCGATCATAAACTCACTTTTGGTGCAATTGATCAGCTCTCGGCACTGCGTTTCAATGTTCTTCATGCTCTTGTACGCATCTTCGAGCGCGTTTTCGTGCTCGTGCAAATTCTGTCGAAACCACGGACTGTCCGAAATACAGTCCGAGAACTCCAACGGCTTCAATACCATCGTCTGAGGGGGGGGGGGGGGGGGGGCAGCACAGAGATCAGAGGTCAAAGTTCAGAGAAGAATAAATTAGGAATAAATAGGGAGAGAGATCACCGGCCAGTTATCTGATGAGAACCCACAATGCTGACACCTGGAACATTGAGAATTCAAATGATTGATTGGCGGGAACCAGAAACGAAATGTGAAACATGTTACATGAGTGGGTAGATTCAATTACACAAATAAATATGGTACATTGGGAAGCAAAACAACATATTATCTCCAAAAAGGGGGTGAAATAGGTAAATTTCAAAAATTTTAATCAATAATCATCAAATTATAGTTGTAACCTTTTTGTAATTAGCAACCGGTCAGAGTACATTCAGGCAGGAGGCGCCATTTTGAAAGTAGAAAGAGATGCGAGAAGATAGATATCAAGGAATGTGAACAAACAGTAAACATAATTGACAGCCGGCGACAACGAAGAAACGAAGAATTCAATATATTGTATGAAAAACTGTAGATTCTTTCAATTAATAAGAATCACAGTTCTGATGTAATATAGTTACGGTATAAAATAGTAGTTAAGAGAAAGAAAAATGAATCAATAATAGTTTCGATGATGGGGACCATGTTCTGCACAAAAGTGCAGAACAATTAATTAATTTTTTTAAAAGTACCTAGGACAGTTGTCGTAGATATAAGTTGAAAACTTCAGATAGTTGTATACTAGCTAACGAAAATACATTTTAAAATTGTAAATATATGATTTAGCGACAGCCTCAACCCTTGAATACCAGTTCTAAGGTGTTTGAGATAAAACTGCCTTAGTTGAAAACTCCCAGTTTGCAGAGAATTATCTTATCTTTAAGGTCATAAATAATCCCCAAATTTGCAATTTTCGTACAGGAAACTGTCAACTACATGACGCAAGCAGGTATTAAACCCCGGAACGAAATCGGACCTTCTACGTAAAGTTTTTTTCCGCAATGATCAGCACAACAAACACAACGAGAATAAAGAGAAGAGAGAGAGAGAGAGAGAGAGAGAGAGAGAGAGAGAGAGAGAGAGAGAGAGAGAAAGAGAGATAATGAACTAAACACAATGCAGTATGCAGCGAAGAAACGTTACGAAAAAACAAGTGGACATCTGAATATCAGCTGAATTTCGCTAAATGTAAGGTCAAAACGAATAAATCACAAATCTCGTACCATACATCATAATGTACAACTTTCTTCACGTTCACGACAAGTTCACGCAAAGGTCGCAAAGCACTTAACACCCGAAGTGACATAATTATTTCAGAAAACTATAAGATCAAAAAGCAACTCCAGCGTGTTTGACTTCATTTCGGACATGTTGCCGGCCACAGGGATACTTTCAATTGTCTAAATAAACACATATTCCGCGATCAATGGCGGCTAACCCCCCGCTCTCTAGTCTACTACTATCCCTATACACAGGCGACCGAATGGAGAACAGAAACATGTACCAGCGCCCCTAAATACTTTTTCTCTGTAGTCTGACAATCAACGATCAAAGTTTGATCTAGGTATCTTCCGCCAACAAAAAAAGTTTGAAGAGGCCCTATAGATGGAAGTAAAGCGTCACTAGGTGTGCCTGTTTTACAAGGCAGAACTCTTCTTTTCCGTTAAAATACATCCAATTTCCAAATTATTCATAGAAAATTGTCAAATCTTTTCAATTTGTGAAGCCAAGTAGCTTATTTCTTGATATTTTGTGACTATTCACTATTCATATTCAGCCGAGTTTGCCTAAAAGCATGAACAGACAAAACACTGACCGTTTCATCTAACAACGTAAACAAGCAAAAGTAAAGTGCCTAAAAATCTTTTTCGACCCGTCGTCATAAAGTGACAACTACAGATAGTGCCATTAAACCATTAAGTAGTGTTCAATTCGACAGATAAGAGAAACGAATGCCGGAACAACGTCAGCTGTGTAGTAGAAGTATCAATGAAACGTAATAATAGTATGAAGTTCATTGCGCATAGTTACATAACAAAAACTAGGCAAAACTAACTAGTTAAGCTATTACAGATTCTAATGCAAAACGTATCCCAAAGGATTGTATGTTAAATGTACAAGAACAATCCACTTACAAGGTTACAAGGTAGCGTAGCGTTGACTTCTATCGAATAAATACAAACTAAATCAAAATTGTGACTTGCGAAATTTTCACAAAATCGTGAATTTCTGTAACAGAATACTTCAAAATGGCTATTTTCGATGCAAAATCAATATTTTTTACGTGTTTCAATATGAACGGACTACTTTTGTCGACTAGTCGGACCTCTGCTTACTAGTGTATGACACAATCTCAAAGATGGTCAAACTTCTTCCCAGCTGAACACGCTGCACCGATTTCAATAAGTGGGGGGGGGGGGGGGGGGGGCGCCAGTACAATTATGGGATAATTAGTGGTTGAGAGGGGAAAACAGGGAGAAGAGAAGGAGAAAGAAGAAAGAAAGAACACAGGCAAACCTAACGAGGATCGAATGAGAATTCAAGCTCTAACTTAACACAGTTATAGTTACAGTGTAAAACAATAGTTGAGAGTTGACTGTTGAGAGAAAGAGGAATAAAATGGTATTACCAGCGCGTTGTGCTTTTTTTAACAAAAATAACACGCGTTTTCGTTCAAAATAGGATTCTGAGGAGCCTGTTTATCAAATATCACTACCAGTCGTTAGCACGTTTTACGCTGTATCTAAATACCGCAACCCCTATTCAAAACATGCTTATCGACTGAAATTCAGTCTAGGCAATTAACAGAAACTGAAATAGAGACAGATAGACAACTGATGAACTTGCAACCCCGCTAAATAAACAAATGGCGGAACCATAAATGAATCATGTCATGATCATGCACGTAAGCATGCTCGAAAGCACAACAAAATTGTAATGACACAAGCATAAAGAATTTCGGTATTATGAAACATACTCACAACAATAGCAGGATGGGAAATCGCTTATTCATGCCTTGTGAGTTGTGAGATAAACAATGCTCAAGTAGGCCGGGATTTTTTTTCAATCCCAAAGAAAACCTTGATAGAAAGATGAGTTACTTCGAGCCGGAATGAATAAGAATCAGTGAAATTTTGATCTACCGGAGCTTCTGCTGGCTCATAACACAACCAATTCAAGTTTTTCACCGTATTTGAGGTTTGAGGTTAACAAGACAAAATTCCAAAGATATAGTATATGGCCATAGATTTTTTAGTGGCCAGAACAGTCGAGAACAATTTGTCGTCTCCCGATGTCTAGTAATAATCAATAACGGATGCGGTTCCTGTGTGACTGACCAGAGAGATTCGCTTACAAGATTAATTGGGATCGTCCCCGAGAATTAGCACATAAGTAGTAAAGAGAGAAAATGAGAGTAAGTTCTATTTTAAATAGATGAAAGTTATAACATTATATAAATGATGATGTATTAAAGGATTAACAAAAAAATAATTGATTAATTTCCGAGTATTCGTAATATTAATTTGTAATATTTGTTAAGTACATTATTGACAGTCGACAAAGGGTTAGGCCGTGCCTGTGCTATCTTTTCGATGTTTCGCATAGGAGGAATGATTCATGGATAGGCCACATCATCAAAGAATATATATTGACTGACTGCTAGAGAGGAGACGAAAAAGACACAAGAGAGAAAGAGAGAGAGATAGAGGGAGGGAGGAGAGAGAAGAGAAAAAGAAAGAGAAGAGAGAGAGCAGTTTTCCTTTGCTTTGCAAATAACACTTCTCAAAAGAAAGAACAGTAAAATGTTAGATGTAACAGTTACAAACCACGGTCTTATACATTGAATAATTGGAAAAAGCTCATATAATTACTTTAATGTAACGGGGTTGAAAAATGAAAACGGTGACGCGACAGTGGAGTGCTACCAACCAAACTACGAAGCGCAAAAATCAAAGCATCATAGCAGTCATATTATAAGTATCGCAGAGAATTTGTTTGGCAGTTTCAAAATACAGAAAAGAAAACTTTTGTGAACTATGCGACCAAATTATAAATCGCTCAATTGTTGCGAATCGATCACATTCACATAGAAAAAAGTGGCACAAACGCCAGCTGTTTTTGAAGTCGTTGTAAATCAACCGGTCAACAATTTCATATACCACACACCTATTCATTGAAATGCACTAACTCGAGTTCTAAGCTTTGCTCTAACGACTGATTACTTTTCATTCAAAAAATAGAAGTATTTCGGAATACCCAGTTTCTAACAGAGCTCTAAAGGCTCTCGGTTACAGGTACAATTTAGTAGTAGTTAGTAGCGATTTCACAGATTCGTGAATCACAGAATTAATAGACATCATCAAAGTATGTAAGTATGTATGTGTTATGTAAGCGAGTGTGCGTCAGTGAAACAGCAAAAGATCAATACTTTTTCTCATCCCGCCATAGCATAATAGACACCACCACGAAATTCAACCAGCGACCATTAACCAATGTCAAGGCGAGGGCTCGCGCATCTCACTCGCCTTCCCTCAAAACACAATACAACGGTTTCCATTCTTAAATCCGGTCAGTAGCACAAAAACTCAGAATCAGAAACGAATACTTTTAGATGTATCCTTACTTTGAATCGAGTTCTGAAAACTCTGAATTAGACAAAACATCATTGAAGCCTATAAAATTCGATTTTCAGAAGACTCAGATCAAAGTCAATGTCAAATGTCAATGTCTATGTCAAAAAAGAGTATGTTCACGAAAAATTAGAGAAGGTAGTTGGCATCAATTTTCAGAAACATCTAGGGCATAGCCATAGAACAGTCATATAAAAATTCAATTCAACAGATAGCTGAATGCACCCACTTTTAAATATTCTCGAGCTTACTCGCAGTCCCAGATTCGTAGAAATCAACAATCAAACCATCAATCGAATAAAACTGATTAGATAAAAATACTCAACGAAATGATAAAACCCAAGAAATCGTATGAGAATATGCGCGCTGAGGAAGCTATCATGCAGTCCATTTTTTTCAAAACAAATGATTCAAATCAAAAGATGAGGGTCAAAGAGGTCATTCAATGGTCCATACCATAACTTATCATTCGCAGAATGAAAACTAAACTAAAACATGAAACAGTATTCAATCATCAGGAGAAAAAGTATATTATGCAACTTTTTCAATTGGTAGAACTTAAATAAAATATGTTTATTTGGCATCGTTCCAGAAACTTGGATGGAAGTCAGCTGGTACCACCCGGTTAGCCCAATCTCCGTTCGGATTTCCGCTATTTCTTGCGGTGTCCTTGGTAGGAGATAGATAGATATTTATCCCCCTATCCCCCACCCCGTGTCATATATGCAAATGAGCCGATAACATAGCGAGATACACTAAACAAATTAACCTATTTCATCAAATTACGAAGTGATAGCAGGGAAATATCCAGTTGGTGGGGATAAATATAACAGAAAACAAGGTATAGCTCGAGTTTCAAAGAATAATTTTTTCGAAAGGTTATTTGACGAATTTTGCTGTTACAAAATAGCCAACAAGCCAACAATAATAATAATCACAGGCAACGATAGCTTCGGTCACTGTTTCAATGGTTACTTTTTCCATTTTGATACCCGCTTTTGTAACATAACCAGTCTACTTGGGTAACTCTGACAAAATGCCTGACTAACAAGCTATATCCCCCCCCCCACAAGTAAGGGAGAAGCCGGCACTACGTCATCATCGTCATGTGATATGTGCATACTTGTCGAAATTGGTCATTAGAGGGGGTTCGACTGTTCGACTCATTTACTTAGGCGACTCGCCACGAGAAACCACTTGAGTTCCGTTAATGAACCACCGCCGTAGCCCGCAACCAGTCTGAGATATGCAAAACACTACTCATACATTGAGTTATGACGAGATATTGAAATTGTTCAAAAGTGCAAATTAAAATAAACTAAATCAATATAAATTTGTCAGTTATGTTCCATACTTTGAAATCACATGTGAAATCATATGTACAAGCCTTAACTAACCATTATGAGAACTGTAACACTGTCAAATTACTTTCGGCAATTATAGTTTACGTTACGTTGCTGTGGTAAACTTAATGAATAGTTGAAGTGAAGAAGAACCATCAGAATCATACACCAGTAAAGTTGTCCAAATAGTCAGAAAAACTCGAAAAACAAACTACTTTTTCGCCGAAAAGAAGAAAATAGGTCTACTTTTGATAAAAAATCATGAATTTTCTTGTGTTCACATCTGAAAATGGACTACTTTTTGTGGCTTACTCGGACCTTACTGGTGTTCGATCAGAATTGATATAACCGTCTAAAACTTACCAGTTTGGTTAACATGACCGCGTTGGCTACGAACTCTATGAAAAACCCAAAAAAGGCACATTCTCACGCTGAATCAGCAGACCACATAACGTGAATAGCAAGTGATAATAACGATGATTACACTGGTGAACGGCGGAAAACCACTGCGATTTGCAATGTGAGGCGGGAAACGGGGAGAGACACCGAACACTGGTGTAAATAAACAGCGGAAAAAAGGTAGAGGAAGAAAGAGGGGTGGAGAGAAGAATAAGAAAGAGAGAAAGAGAGGTTGTTAGTAGATATAGAAAAAAATAGAGAGCAAGGACCCCTGAGAGAAGCAGAGATTTGGGCATTCGGGTAAGAAAACGGACTATAAATTTGCCTGGTCATGTGCGGTTGCGCATTTTCCCAACATCAAAGAGCAGCCATTATTGCATCCTATCGTGTAAATCCCATAAGCCATAAGCTATGCGGATATGGTGCTTGAGCTAATCTTAAACCCGCACTGATCCACGAATTAGGAGAATTAGAGAGAAACAGTGTTGTACTGCGATATCCTACGGGAATGTGGTGCTCATACAATTAGAATTTGGCCTACGCCAAAAGGACATGGATAAACTGCCCAAAATATGAGAACTGTCAGCTAAAAGTGTTAAACAGACTGAATTTGCAGTAATTTAATATGGGAACTAAATTATTTTTCATAAATGTTATAGATATGCTTTACCAGACACTAATTCACTGTATTGCACAAATTGCGACGACGCTTGTTATGAGAACATGATATATGGCACCAAATCAAAGGTCACCGCTCCGCAAAAAAACGCGTATCGCGCGCGCAATTGCTATTTGGCGGTCAGAAAGCAAATAAAAGCGAGTACTGAGAACAAGCGTCGTTGAAACTCTAACAATGACTTTTTCGTGTTTCTTACATAGTCTCTCGCAGAGGCAATAACAAAGTTGCTTCAGCTTTCTTGGCCAAATGCCAGATCTCAGTGAATCGTGAATATCTCTTTTGACAAAACGTGAAATGTTCCGATGTTCTGGGTGACCCTATTATATGAATCTCAGACACACGTGAGCACACGTTATACAATGAAAATGGATAACGTCTGAGATGTAAGGCGAGACGCAGAGTATCCCCAGTCACATGGAAACAACCAAAAACGTGATCGATGCAAGTACTAGTAAGAGGCACGAAGGGACCATAAGTCCCAAGTTAACCACATTCAAAAATAAGTAAGCATAGAGAATCTTCAGCCACATAGAATCAATCAAATACGTCACCGACCCAAGTAGGAGGCACAAAGGGACCAGAAGTCCCAGAAGTTGACCGCACATGAAAGCGGGGGTCCTGCAGGGATCGATTTGCTGCCGCACAGGCACAGCCATGGGGGCCAAGGAACGCCGAGAAGAAAACGGGGGCAGCTCCGCCAAAAACAGCGGCGGAGCGCGCGGCTTTTGCCGGCCACCAGCCAATATGGGCATCTAGCCCAGAGGGAGGCAGAGCGAGAGAGGACACGACCGAGGGGGAAGACTACTGCATCGATTCCACGGAAACGAGGGGGGAGATACCACTGGGACCAGCCGGACACTGAGAGGGGGGAGGGATGAGAGAGAGAAAGAGAGAGAGCAACACTGCAACAGTGACCCGGCCACATTCCAAAACTTCTAGGAGCCTTTCTTGATAATGTGATATCTGTCGACATTTATACTCAAACATGACAGTTTCTCTATACAGTCTGAACAGGGTTGGAATGTAGGGTAGAAAATTATATGCCCAGCAGAGTTAAAGTGAACTGTTAAAGATTTTGGGAAGACGTGCACCTCCCGACCGAACATAGGAATTGTTCCTGCGAGCCGGGGTCCAACAAGATGGTGGCTAATTTGGGACACCGCCGCGATCGGGCCATCGGGCAGTTTCGTTCCTTCATCATTGTTTCTGATAATGAACAAATCCGTAGGAAAACGCGACTGTGAGTGACAGGTGTGAATGATTTCAGTGGTATGTATTGGTTTGGTATGCTTTCATGGTTTTCTGTATTATCAGTGAACTATTATTATTATTAGTAAGATATTATTATAAAGTTGTGGATTGTATGTAGAAGTGGAGAGTGAATATGTGTCAGATTGACATGTTCTTCACGAGTAGGCGGAGAGAGGAGGCATGTGATGATGAAGCTGGCTGCAGCGTGTATCGCATCGGCAAATCTCGCGCACGCATCTCTCATGGCAGAAAGTATGCACGATGGGTAGAGATAGAGGAAGAACGGATGGGGGGGGGGGCAGAGAGAGAGAAAGATATGGGGGGGGGGCAACTTTCGGTTCCAGGTACTCCTCAATCCCAAGCCGGAAGGAGGAGAAAAGAAAGAAAGATGAAGGTGGAAGTGAGAGAGAAAGAGAAAAAAAAAGAAAAGAAAAAGAGAGAGCGAAGGAAAGGATGTCGAGAGAGTTAAAGTGCGCCCATCACGAAACCCGTGCTCCCAGGGGGACAAATGTATCTCAGAATCATCTGCAGCTTGCTTCCAGCAGTCATAAATGAACATAAGCTTGACAGGGGATAAAGATGTTTTCAAATGTTTGCTGAACAAGAAAGCTCTGAACTTCAACGGATCGTACAACAGCAGCGATCATTTCTAGAAAACGAACTCCAAACAAACATCCAACTCTACACAAGTAACCCGTTAGGCAGTCTAACCTTTTTGGTAACCGTTCTCCCGGTTGCCTGAGGTAGCCTGGAAGTAACCTGATTTGTTGAAAACATGCATATCGATCGTTCACATGAACAATAAGCGTGTTTTCAACGAAAGTTCAACAATATCTCTACAATACCAAATATTCCTTGTAGTTTGATCTCGAGTCGTAATTCTCGATCTCTACCGAACAGCAATGGGATCATACTACAAACACAGCAGGAGACACACACCTTGTGGGCCTTCTTTGCAAACAGCAAACTCTACAAGTATAAAAGGGCTTGAAACATGTTTACGGTCAAATAAACACAAGAACGTTCGAAGCCAAAACAAAACGTTGAGAGCCATCACATGAGTGCCCTCAATACGAATGAAAACTATCCAATTTCACATATGCAGACAACTGTCTACTAAGAGAGTGAGAGGGAGGGAGAGAGTGAGAGAGGGCATATTAGTTCTCAACTACTTATAGGGCCAGCCAAGAAAATACGTTAAATCATTACAATTTTTAGCAAACCCTTTTAGCAAACACGAATACTTGATAAGTTCTCATTTTTGAATAATTCAGCATGTTTTGTTTAGCGGTAGAGACCGAATTATACACCAATCCAATTGCTTTCTCCTTTCTGAAAATGAACCTGTTTTTTGATAGATATACCCCGCGCCCGGTCTACGAAGAGAGAAATACCGTAGGTTATAGTCCTTTAACAACAGCACAAGAAAGGAAGAGTGGAAGAAACGTAGATACTTCAGCATGAAACCCCTAAAACAGAATAGTATTCATATAAACTCACCGTTTTAATACCTGCCAAACTAACCGAACCAGTAAGACAAAGGTAAGTCATGAAGACAGACTTATGAAGGAGAATAAAAGACGTAAACATCCATAACCTTTTATATCTCGACCAGTATTAACAATATCACAGTGTAAAAGACCAGAAAATCGACAGAATATCTGCACACAGAAAAAACACATTAGCGAAACATAGCATTCCACAGGAAAATACCAGACAAAATGTTAATTGCACTTGGAAAAAGCTACGCCGAAAACCAGATGAATTAATACCCTCAAAGTAAGGCATAAGTTATAATTATAAAGAACAACCGGCAAGAGTTAGCAAATAATAAAAGCTGCCAGCTAGGCATTTGAGTAATCAAACCAATAACATTTGAATGTCTATAAATTAGTGTTCCTCCTGTTACATGAAAAGAATTGACAGAAGCAATTTAGGATCTAAAACTTAACAAAAAATCTACTCAGCGCGGAAAATAATAACTCAAACTTATCAAAATCTGACTAAACAACAAAATTACCGACCAATCTTAGACGTCAACAGTCTAGGGCCCAAAACCAACAAAACAAAATCCCAAAAGCTCCTAGCATGGCCACTATATAATGCCAAACTTGTCCACTTACAATCTCCGGAAATACACAATATCAAACATTTTTCATCTTTTCATTCGGATTAAGAAATTTCATGATATTCACTTGAATGGGTTATTTCTTAATGATACCATGTCAACTTTTTATGAAATCTAAATCCATGACTATAAGTACCAAAACTATCTGTAAGTACCACGAATAGAGTTCGCTCTTCCCAAACCAAGCGTATACATATTGCCCCATCCCGCTGTGTATGTAGTTTGATCCCGTTGCTTTTTCTTGAAAATCGTAAATAAGGTCGAGTCTCGAGATCAAACTACAACAAATATTCGGTCACTCTTTACGAGAAAGGACACCCCCCAGCTAAGTTACAATAGTAGCCATCCAACGACTGGCAGCAGTACATTGTCGACATTCTTGACGAAGGCCTCTAGTGCTGCCAGCAGTACTGCCACAATGATACAGTACAAGACCGAGGGGACGGGCGCGGCGCAGAACGGGCGAGCTGCCAACAGAAACACCGCCACCCCTACGGCCATGGCTGCACTGCCCTCCACTGTCTTGTTCTTGCTGAAGGAAACTAGATTAGACACAAAAAGAGGTAAAGAAGTCAACAAACGAACACATAACCGAAGTTTTTCTCTCTCTCTAAAATCTATAGTGAAGACCGAAAGGCGTTCAGCAATCGGGCCCCGGTGTTTGAACACTACAAAGTTCCAAACTCCAATTGACGCGTTGCATCTCGCGCAAAATAGTGTGTAGGAGTGAGAGTACGATCGCGATCGCGAATCGCGAAATCTACTTCTACAGTATTATCTCATACGTCGTTGCGACAGGTCATATGTCATTGCGTAAAACAAAAATCAACGAGAGCAGAACACCGTATTCACCTCTGAATGTGAGTAAGCTATTCCAAATTCCGAATGAAGGAACCTTTTTTCGTTTGGATTGGGGAAAGTTCGTAATGCTGCATCATAAATATGCAAATATGTTCGATTTTCACAAAAAAATAAGCCTTTTTCAGCTATTCGGTTTATCAGACACCTTGACTGGAACTGGAGTATGGTTGTGGCTGTGCCATAATACAGAAGGATTATTAATAAAAAACTATACCAACAAGAGAGTAACTATTAACTAACCCCGGCCATTTGTGCTTTCCCATGGTAGAACCGACGATGGCGGCCAAGCTATCTCCAACTCCAACCGCCGCTACCCCTGGAAAACACAATACTGAGTATAACTGAACAAAAGCAATCATACCTCACAAAAATTGTCCAAAGAGCTAGAAAATATCGGAAAACGCGCTACTTTTTCACCGAAAACAGAAGATCAGTCTACTTTTTATGCAAAATGATTAGTTTTCATGTGGTTACATCTGAAAACAAACTTATTTTCGTCGAATAGTCGGACCTTACGGGTGTATGAGCATTGAGCAATGATCACAACGTTAAAGCTTTCGTTTCCTTATTACACATCTACAATGTGTAATAAATATTTGATTTGATTCGAACGTTTTCACAGCAAGAGGAGCTGGGCAAGGATCGTACATGGTCCCGCTGAACTGGTAGAAAAAGAAAAGGAACACCACTCTTGGTTCAAGGAAGGGGAAAAATTTGAAAATCACACCCTACCATGATGATCAACATTTATTTTGTTCGCAAACTTCTACTTTTAAAGTCAAAAGCTGAATAAAAGCCTTCATCTATGAAAAACGAGTCTTTCAGACGTCACATACACTATTTATTTCAACTACAACTTTTACTTTGTGTTTCGATTCGAACTAACCGGCGACATGATAAAGGTGGGAACTAGCATCATTGGGTGACAAGAAGAGCGGAAGGAAAATTCCGAGCAGCAGATAGATGGGAGTGAATAGAATACTAGAATCCTGCCCGTCTTTGAACACCAACAGGTAGTTGTTGAGCACTTCACCCCAGGGAGGCACCGAATGGTAGCGGATCACCTGAATAGGGTTGATCTCAAAGAGAAACAAGTTTCGTTCAACAGATACGCCCCATTACGCGAATATTCACTTAAACGACCGAGCTCAGCCAAGCTATGAAAACGAGAGCTCAACAGCTGAAAGCGAATTGTCATTCCAAACGAGTCAGTGCTGTGTCGTATATATAGATTATATAGGGTTGACATTTCAAAACACGGCGTTACACGTTACTGTATACTGTGGCAAGGACACGATCTTTGATTTCCTTTCTTCAAAATTATCCGAGAAAAAAAAACAACCACAAAAACCATTTACCTCGATTATAGCGAAGATGCACAAAGAGAGATAACCACTGAGCCATATGAAATCTCGGTCGAGAAATAGTCCAGCCAAATAGATGCAGGACACTGTCAGATGGAAGAACTTCCTGAACAACACATAAAGTTTAGGTTTGACTACTAAACTTTAAAATACGTTCTTCTTACTTGTTCACCACAAATAGCTCAACTCTCTTGATAATTTGAGAGAGCGAAAAATGAGCCGGATTTTTGTATTTTGTGATATCGCTATTAAAGGAAAAACAAATTGGTCGAACACAACTTTTTCAGGCCATATGTTCCTTTTAAGTAATTATATGAGCAGAGCAGAACAAATCGAAACTAGCTATAACCAACTTACCGATGAATCGTCGAGCTTTGTCCCTGCATACTCACAATAACCCCAAATGCAACCGAAGCCAACACATTCACAGCTAGGAAAGCGAGAAGACAGTTCCTAGAACTAACTGAATATAAATAAAAATCCCTCAAACAAAAATTCCAAAGAAATCAGAAGCTACAACAAAAAAGTCATGGAAAATGTTTAACTATCATTGTGCCGCAAGCCACGGCTAGATCAGCGTGTATTGCCTGCATTTCTGATACTAATTTTAAATAACACCAACAACCCCTCTTTTTCGTCAATGCGTATATCTCAGATTTCCTAGCGATATTCACATATGACATATCTAGACACATTGACACAGAAAAAGTTGCACATCTGGTGAACTGCAGTTTTTCACCCGGTTGTGTCAACCACCATCAAAGCCAAGTTACCTACCTTTTGTTCGTATTGAATACTAACAAAAACCATACATATGACGATATTATGTACTACGCACACATACTCCAGTGTGGTTCAAATGACCAGAATTTTAAAAAAAAACTAGCTCAATTTTTGCTGAAATCTAGATGTGCTGTTTTCGGATGCAAAATAGTACATCATATATTTCAACTTATTCAATCGAGAAACGGTTTCCTCCTTTGAGTAAAATGATACCTCCTAGGTGTGTATGTGCAAATCTCCTCACCTTTTTATGGTAGATTCAAAAACTATGCTCATCAGAAACAAGGGCATCTCTAGTACCGGAAGGTTCATGATGAAGGCATACACTCCAATCGCTATTAACACACAGGAGACGAGTACGCCTGGAATTATTGTTTTTACAGCAAAAAAACTTTCCTTCAATTCACGTGACCACGAAACCTTAAAACACTTTCATCTAGGTTGAAGCAAGAAACGCACCGCAGCCGGAAGTTTTGTCAACGTTCGTGTATACAGCATAAGATGATCGGGTAAACCGGTAAACTATACCATAAAAAATGAGGATTTCGGCAATACTTCTTTCCATAACTAACACTAATGGAGTAATCGAGGAGCTTTCAAACTCACAGTTCGCTTCGCAATTGATTTACCAATCTAGATTTCAAAAACCATTTTGATAAGGAATGACGTGGTGCACTTTGGAAAAACTTGAACGTGCTCCACTTCCCAAGCTATACCAAATGAACACTGATGTACAAAAAGGTGACGACTTACCATTTATCAAAATAGGTTTCTGCCGCATCGCTGCTGATCCAATTATTATGCAAGCCGTGAAGAACAGACCAACTTCCGCGAGAGGTCCATAGCTCGCCATCTTGTTACTACAACAACAAAACTAGGAAGAACCTGAAACTAAATTAATCTAAGAAATAATGGGACCATTATATCGGAAAAGAGAAGATATCAAATATAATCAGATAAAGATAAACCAAAACAGCATAACAATATCGATAGGAGGTTGCAGAATGACAAACGGTGAAGGTGACCACCCTACCAACGAACTAGGCATGTTATGTTATGACTCAATGATATATATTTGAAATTGGAAGGAAAAAGACAGACACGAAGCTAAGGAAGGAGAAAGTATGAAAAAAAAAAGGAAACAGAGAACAATTGATCGGAACAGCACTTTTCGACACATATTTACAACGACCTCAAATCCAGTGAAATAGACAGCTTCAACAAGAAGACATCACAGGCCTAATAAACACTTTTAAAATTATATCATAATTTTTGAATTTGAATAAAAAAAAATCACCGTTGTCTGAACGAAAATGAGTACGCGATAAACTGCACGCAAGTTTGCGTACAGCTGCACACGAAAAGACAGAGTTACCGTACCTAACGAGTGAAGTTGGTCCTCCCTCTAGTTTAAAACATTTCTAGGTGTTTTCTTTGATCATTCATTACTCTCTAATGTCTGACTCTCTCAGAGCTATTAGTGGAGTTCAAGCTTAGTTTTGGATACCTACAGAGACTTACGACAATCGTGGATTTTTATTGCTGGTTTGTTAATCTAATAAAATAGTTTTGATTTGAATACATGAATAGAAAATAAACTTCGTAAACCGCTAGCTCCTGAACAGTCAGCTCACATCAGCTATGTGGAGGACTGTGTGTTTCCCTAACCGATTTAGCTCAGAATCACATGGATTTGAAGTCAATTTGCCTTTCTCTTGTGGATGAGTCGTAAGTTGAAGGGTCAAGCATACTTAATTTCAATCGTCTGAGGATACTTGCAGTACACCAACGAAGTTTGTAAGGAATGTTACTTGAAAATTAAGTTTTTTCGTGCCTCGATACAAAAGTAGATGATATGATTTTGGATTCATCAAAAAAATGTATTTCAACCCTTTCTTGCACACAAAAACAACCGTGAATAATATGTTTATCTATAAGTCAATTTGACATCAATCACAATTCGAAAGCAGCTAAGTAATTATATTTAAAACAGTTTCAGATCATACAATGTCATCACAACTGTAAAACTATGAAGAATTTTATGAAATAATAATATGATTGAATAGATTTTGTATTTAGTGTTCTAGGAAGCTTACGGATCAGGGATAGCATTAAGTGAGTTAATTAGCTGAAAGAAAGTTAGTTCATTGTACAATATGTCAGAAAGCTCAAAATTGATATGTTCCATAGATTGGGCAACTTCTATACCTAGAAACTGGGTTACTGTATCGGATACGAGGGAGCCCAATTGAGAGCGGACGAGTTGTTTTGGGACGATGGGGAATAGGGAGAACGTACATCGCAGCACCACATCAAGCACTCTGGAAAAGAAACGTATAAATATGAGCTGGTGAATTGTCAGTTTAGATATTTATATAAACTTCTGTAACATTAAGTAACCGAATGAAATACTTCATTTTAAATTAGAATGTTCCCTGTTTTAAGTAATATCTAGTTTGTTTTGCGGTGCAAATCGGTTCTTTCCACCGTAAAGATATACCGGCATTCTACCAGTGTCTAAACTGTAGGCTAGAAGTTCCTATGTCTCCATTCACTGAACAGTTGTTTGAACAGAAAACAGGTGAACCATATTTCTACGAGCCTTTTCAAAGGAGATAGAACTACAACGCAGATTTTGTCACTTCATACTGACACATACCCTGACATACACATAACACGTTAAAGAAGGAACAAAAAGTAGAAACTGTTTGTTTTTCCCTCAGGTTCGTGCACAATCTACATGACTCTATCACCACAAAGTACACAAAATGTAATCATACATTTGCACGCTAATCTATATAGCCTTTGTTCTTTTCAAAGCGAGCCAATACGGTGTATGTAGCTGTGCTTGTAGTTTGAACTATTTGTTTCTCCGGTCGATGCTCGAGAAGTATGTCGAGTATCAAGTTCAAACTACAACTGAGCCATGATCATCCACTAATGGGCACATCAACGATATTTCTCACGTTTGTTCACGTTTCACGTGACAATCCAATTACTTTTATGGGGTTAGTTTTTTTCCAACGAAAGACTACATGGTGTATACTGCCGCTGTGTTTGTAGTTTGATCCCATTGCTTTCCGGTCAGAATCGTTAATTATGGCGTGTACCGAGATCAAACAAGAACAAAGGTTTGGCCACTTCCTATAGTTTTGATCCCATTGCCAAATCACCTATGAATCCCCTACAGGACACATCAAATTAAATATCCACTTACATTTCCTAACAACAATTGAGTGGGATCATCCTATAGAAAGAATCTCCCCTCACCCGCAGCCCTTTTGACCCCTGCCTTTCTTTCGAGCGTAATATCATCGTTGGTGACTTCTGTCTAGCAACTGTTTTATTGTAATCGGTCATCGTAAAGAGTGTCCCGCGTTTCTACAACAGTTGTGCCCGGCCGCTGGCCCCTATATCGCCGCCGCGGTGACCTGGCCGACCGAAATACGATAGCCACCAGGGTTACGGTAGCAGCGGAGCACCTTTATCACGTCGTAATATTGTTTAGGCCGTGACATAGTATCTGCTTGTCGCGCCTAATTTCTGAGAACTTTTAGTGGGACAGTTTGATGACAAATTAGATATGAATTGTCTGTGTTTCCTGCGTTCAAGAATCTGTTTTTATAAGACTCGCTCATAGCCAGAAATCTTCATCGTATAGGGGTCGCGCTACTCAGGAAAGACTAGAACGGTACATGTTGGTCTGATAGCTGTGGATTGAACCCCTGCTGTTCACAAGAACAATGATGTGGTGACAGACCAAACTACAACTACATCATGGTAACATCGCATACGAGATATGCATCAACCGAGAAGAACAGAGTCACCATGAAGACCACACCGACACATAAAAAAGGATTTTCACCATTTGAAGACCTACGTCACACTTCTACACACCGGACAACTAATTATTGACAATTCAATCCCTAACGTGCAACAACGTAATGAAGATTAAAACAGATATATTTGAGAGAAAGGGAGAGAGAAAAAAAAATCGTCATTTTCATAGTTCTACTGTGATTGTAGTTTGATCATCTTGCATTTTGCGTTATACACTATATTATATTGTGTTTGAAAGATCAAACTACAATTCATCTACCCTTCAACCACCTTTCCACGGTGCTCTCGTCTATGGACGGCTCCAGACGCAGTTCGCAGTCGACGTCGCGCATGATTCGGGCGATTATCGATTGCATGTCGTCGGTCGGCGGCACCGGCGCCGCGTCGTCCACGATTTCGCGCACCTTGTCCAGGGTCCGCTGCTTTTTCAGCCGTCCGCGGTCAGACTTGATCTCGTCGCGGAGCAGTTTACAGGCCTAAACTGACTGTTACGTGGATATCACGTGGAAAATCGGGACAGTTTTTCAACACTGGGTAGAGGACAACGTTCTATACGAGAAGTCAATTGAATATTCACGTAAAGTCAGCATTCCAATGAGGAATCATGCACTTTGTCCTTGCACGTTTTCGAATTCTGCTGTGTTTAACATGTTTCACGGGACTGAGCATTTGACTAACAGTATACTGATTATTGATCCTGTTCTCATTACTTTCATACTGTTTCTGTACACCTTCTAACCTTGGCCATAACTACCAATCGTCACAACTTTCAGTTTTTAAGCCACACCCCATGATCATAGTCTACAGAAAAACCGAATCCGAACTGTATCCCAATCAACTTTTAGAGGAGTACGAATTATTGGTTACCATGTCAAGAAACACAGCGGTGACATCGGTACACCGTAACTTCTATCATATTTATA
This sequence comes from Litoditis marina, assembly GCA_964036275.1. Classification (NCBI taxonomy): domain Eukaryota; kingdom Metazoa; phylum Nematoda; class Chromadorea; order Rhabditida; family Rhabditidae; genus Litoditis; species Litoditis marina. The sequence continues at coordinate 1,580,782 of OZ038435.1, read as the reverse complement.
GGCCATTCACTAGAAACATCCCCCGTATTACCTGGCTAATTGAGCAACAGAGTGTGGCCGGGCAATATAGATAGAGACACAGTGATATCCTAGAACTACCGTAATCCTAGTTCTATCCAGTGGTCATTCTCTATGAATGTCCCCCTATTACCTGCCATATTAAGCAACAGAGTATGGCCGGGGGCAATATACCTCTAGACGCGCTAATCTATATATCCGTCCGAGATTTGAATACAGTAATAACCTGGGAGTACCGTAACACCAAGCATAGAACTGTAATAGCTACAACACAGCCATATGCTACAGCTACCGTAACCTCAGTTGCATCCAATGGTCATTTTCTATGAATGTCCCCCTATTACCTGCCATATTAAGCAACAGAGTGTGGCCATGCAATATACCTCTAGACGCGCTAATCTATATATCCGCCGGAGGGAAATCGCCTTTTCCGAGCCACATAGCAACGGAGGAGACAGATCAATTCCCGCGTCCCGGTTTACCCTTTCCGACTACTTAGCAGTTGCAAAGTGGCAACGTATTATATTGGCACGGTGAAACATTGAAGTGAGAGAAAAGTAGTCATCAGTGTCCGAAACTGGAAAAAATGAAAAAGTGGGAAATAGAAAGTGGTGTTGTCTCTCATTCCCGAAAATTCTTCCTAGTACTCGTTATCGTTGTTTCTCACCAATTTCCGTCGACCAACTGTGATATATTTCCCCTTTCCTCTCTCATTTTCTCTAACTCTCTACCTGTCTCTTCCCTCCGCTCTTTCTGACCTCGTTACTCCCTCCCTCTTTCCATCTCCGTTACTCCCCCCTCTCTCACTCCCTTTACATCACCGATACTATTTCCCCTCTCTCCCCTCTCTGTTTCTATCTCCATTACTCTCTTCCCCTCTTTTTTCCGTCTCCCCATAAGACTACTATGTGAATTCGGACCATGTGGCGTGCAGTGTCCGCCGCCATTCCTCTCTATTACACTCAACAACTGTTCTCAAATAGCCGGGGTATTAGCAACACAACTATTCGAAATATGAGCAATAACCAACTGGTTTGGAAAATATAACCACTTGTTCTTAAACGATGACCAAGAACCAAATGGTTACTCATCTCAACCGAAAATAACCTATTTTCCATCTACAATTTCAACATTAAAGTGGTTACTTATCGTAGTAAGAATGTGACCCATGACTTCAGCTACCCAGAGGAGTTGACTGGAGCTCGACGTTTTCCAGAAAAAAAAACCCGAGTAATAGTTAGGTAAATTTGAGAAAAATCAAGTACCTCTGTTGTCATTCCAGCAGATGTCATTCAAAGTCTTCCTAAAAGCTCATAGTTGAGCTGAACTATCTGAACCCGTATGTAAGAGTATCACGGTACCCATATATACTTCTTTCCATCCCCACTGTGATTTTGGCAGCGTTCCCATGTATGTCGGCCTACTTTAGTGTTTCGGTGGTGCGAAACGGCCTGGAAATTTTGTTGGCACGTTGCCGAGGTGTCAGTGGGAACGATTTGAAGTATACCACACTCTATTCATGACACTCAAATTTTGAAAATAGTCGCAAATATAACGGGATGTTCTTATTGACCTGTGGATTTGCTATGATAACCTCACTGCTGTCCATTTCTGCAGATGACGTGTAGGCATGAGTTGTCTGTAAACTTACAATCTTAATTGAATTTATACAAGATACATTTTTAATGTATTAGTAACCAAATTCACAGCATTCAAAACACCATCTAACCTGGAAAGGTGGAAAGAGGATGGTTGAAAACCTAACTCAATTCACTATGTGAAAGGAGTATTTACGTCTTTATTTAAGCAGAACTACGCGTTTATGGTATATAATGGGTGTACTTTCCTTGTTTTAATATTTATTTGGAGAGAAAACTAGTCTTGGTTATCTGATTGGCTTTCTAGCAACGTGAGTGTTTTCACTGATACAACAGTTCTAAAGTTGTACTGTGATCAATAATTGCGTCATAATGAGAACCAAGATTTGACATTAGGGATAGTTAAATTGAAGTGCATACGCAGTAATTTCATAATGAGAAAGAATCGATCTTAACATCACAAAATGTCAAATTTCACATACGTATTTAAATACGTAGGGCTTGTTCTCCTATACGTATTACTCTCGGAAGTTAGCCTCTCACAGTCAAATCAGAAAACTAGGTTTATTTCTCAAAAACCAATTCTTTCTCGGAAAAATGACGACTTCAGAAGTCACAAGTATCAAATAGGCCTAAAAACAGCGCATTCGTTCCAATATAAACTACCGTGAATGCGCCAAATGTGACAAACAACTGCTGAATCGAAGCGAACTAAAACTAACGAGAGAACGATTTCTAGTTTCTACTCAAAAAAAATTTCAGGTAATCAATTCGTGTGATGTCAGATCTGAATGATATAGTTTTCGAGTTCCTTTGATAACTCATACGATTTTGGAAACTTAAACAAAGAGGAAACTGATACGGAAAACTATTGAGTTTACTCGTTTCCGAGAGGAAGACGAAAAAAGTATAAAACACTTTCTCCGTGAAGTGGAATTAATAAAACAAAATTTGATACGTTTATCTACGGGCACTCCAGCCTAAGCGAACCTTAGCCCAGCTTACTACGTCGAAGACTGTGGCAAAGCATTCACTTAGCTGGCGAACCGCTTCAGAACAAAAGTCCACGACACTACAACACAACAATCACACGTTCACACGTTTACGAGTTAAAGGGACCGTTCCTCTTTAATTTGGAGGTTCGAGCTGATTAGTCGATATTGTTCACTTTAAAAAACCTTAATCATTCATATAGGTGTCAACTTCCTGTCTTGCTCCGTGTTCTCAAAAATGCGGCGCGACCACGCGCACGTACATACACCGCCAAGTTCACCTACGTACAAAATTTTCAAAATGTCCATAAAATTACGAAATCATATTCAAAACATGGCCACAATTACCAATATGAAATATGTGGAAAAGCTTTCTGAATATCATGAAAACTACGAAGCAGTGATAGATTAAGGATTTCTGCATTACAGTAACCTAAATTCTGTTGGCTTTCATTTTGCTCCGAAATAATGTGGTTTTTTGAATTTTCTGTACGTAAGGTATGAACTTTCATCTCAAAATAGAATAAATGACTTTTTTTAATTTTTCAAAAATAACCTACATTGCACATTATAGAGGTACGGTCCCTTTAACGCTCCAGTACAGTTCCGTTCGACTTAGAGCTATATCACGTTCCATGGATCTATGTTTAAGTGTAAAACTACACACCTAATTGTAATCTTGTTGAAATTGTTATCAGTGAAAAGTATACAACCATTTTCAATTTTCTAAAGGTGAATGTGCGCGCAAAGGAGGTAGTGAAGATTAGAGTTCTGACCAATGAGATCATTTTATCTAATTGGAAACTATGGCAACAGGATTTTATAAAGCTACGCATCAAAATACGCATCAAACTAGATAGATTTTATCCTACAACTGATAAGAATTAGATTCTGAATCTCAGACTTGCGCAACCATTTTCACTTTCCGTAGATTTATTTGAGTTACGCCAGTGAAATTGATCGCTTGACCAAAAATAGGAACGATTTTTTTAATTAGTTGTTCTAGCAGTAAAACTTTAGCTCTGTAAAATTCTTGTTGGTGAGAATAACCATTGCGTATATTGTGATAAAATAGTGAAGGTGTGCAAAAGTTGCTCACTATCGAAATATGATTACGTTAGTGATAACAAAAAGTATCAGAACATTCACACGTGTAGTACAAAAGCTAACATGGCTACCAAACATACACCAATACTACAAGACAATGACGTCCTAGGAATAGATCAGTGGTAGTGAGCCATATGAAAATTTACATTTCATCCAAAACTTCCACTTTTACTCAAAAATATTAGTGAATCACTAATAATGGTAATCGTCCTAGCCTCGTGAATTCCAAATTTTTGGAATTCACCCCAGCACTTTGATTCCACACTGCTTCTCTTGCATTTCGAACTATTTTGCGACACTCTATCCCGGACGGAAGAGAAATAGGAAATAGCATACGATTCTAGAGACGCAGGTAAGGATTCAAAACTCGGGATACTCATGCACATGGCCTCAGCCCACTCTCATGCTGGACAAACCTCCTGAGATGTGGTCTCATCAGTGGGGAATAGTAGTTGGAGGAGAATTCGGTCGAGGTGGGTTGCCGCGCCGCCGCCGCCGCCGCCCGCGATGCCTACGAGCACGTCGGAAAAACTTCGCAAAAGCGAGGGGTCCGCGCTCAGAATGCTCGACTTCAGTGAGGAGATGCTCAAGGAAGAGCCCAACTGACAAAGTTCATGGTTAGGTGGGAATCACCAGCTTATGAATATTCAATAAACTTAAAGTTTTTGTAGTTAAAGAATGAGTTCTACTTGTCAGGGATGCTCATCGAATGATCATTTTCTCTACCATCGGGATACTCTAAATTTCAAAGATGCCTCAATATGACTCTCTAGAATCGAACTATAACTAACCATCTTTGCAAGAATTCTAAGAAAATTAGAATATCTTTTTTTACTAGGTGACCATTACGAGAATTACATTGAAGTGAAAATATATATAAGTAATTCACTTGCACATTAAATTCTGTGATCAAATGCTGGTACTAGCTTCAAAATAAAGGTGACGGTTCAACTAGTCAAACTAAATAAAACCGCCATTGTAAACAGAAAAAAAATTTGGTTCACATTGAGTGGAGGAAGAGCAATGATCTAATTTGTCTAGTCGAAAAGTGACAAATATTCTTGAAACCGTCTGCAAATTTCGTTTCGTTCAGGTCGCAATTTCTGTGCCCTCTTTGAAAACAAATTTGGCCAAAACAAAATGAAATTTCCTATGGTCACTATAGTTGCGGAAAAATCCGAATAAGTAAACGTAAACTACGTGTGTAAGTGTAAATCTCAGAAACGCTATTCCAAAGTGAGCATACCGTTTCTTACTGACCTACGCGCAAATTTCTAAAGGTGGTGCACGAGTACGTAGGGGGTACGGTGGTGGGGAAAAAGGAAGATAATTAGGAGAGAAAAATTAGGCGCGACAAAATGAAAAGTAGGCTAAACATTTTCACATGACCCTAGTTAAACTACACTATGTACAAAACTTAAGAAAATCATGTATTACGCGCGCATTATAAAACGCGGGCACGAGCGGGGCACGGTGCGGGCACGTACGGGGCACGATGGCGGGGGAACGGACGGGGGAGACGAGAGTGTCTGTCGAGTACGCGTCGACTAACGAAGAGTGAGGGAGAAGCGCCTGTGGCGGGCCCCAGCTTCTGGCGCCACGCCCACAATCGATGGCAGGGGGCAGCACCGCCGCGGCTACTTGTCCGCTACTGGTCAAGAATGGTTCGGAGTGGGCGATCCATTCTCAATTGTAGTTTGATCCCGATACTCGTAATAATTATTGAATTTCAATCAAAAATATAGGGATCAAACTACAGACACATCGCGTCAGGGCAATATACAAATAACTGGCCGGTTTTGGAAATAGTAAACCCTATATCGTCAACGTCATAGTCGAAAAGGAGTTCTGAATGAAATCGGACATTGATGTTACGTTAACGTTGATGAGGATAGTTTATTTTATTTTCCAGCGCATGATTTGGATAATTTCTCCTTGTCATTCTTCCTATCAGACAGGCAGTCACGTAAAGCGCGAAAATCACTATACTACTACTTCAATTCTCTCAATCTCTTGGAATTACGTCACTTACTCTAATAATAACTTGACTGCCGTTAACAAAAATGTTTTGCCTAACGCATTGAATCATCTAAATAGCATGAAATCACTCAAAAATTTCATTGGGTAGTAAAAATGGGGTGGGTAGGGTGAGGGAGGGGCGCGGGCGAAATGATACTTGGTTAGGGGGAATGAAATAAAATGATTCGCTCAGCTATCGACCGCGGCGACATGGCTAAGGGCTCTAAGGATACTCGAAACGGCAATTCGAGATATGATATGTATCGAATTGCAGGGTGGATCAAAATGTGGTAACGAACTAGTTTATGTCAAACATTTATATTTCTATGAGGTTAAGAGAGAGAGAGAGAGAAAGAGAGAGAGAGAGAGAGTGAAAGAGAGAGAAAGAGAGAGAGAGAAAGAGAGAGAGAAAGAGAGAGAGAGAGAAAGAGAGAGAGATATTGAGAGAGAGAGAGAGAGAGAGGGAAAAAGAGCGTGAGAGAGAGAAAGAGAGAAAGAATGGTATGAAGAAAGAGTGCGATAGAGAGAGAGATAAAGAGAGAGAGAGATAAAGAGAGAAATGAAGAGAGAGAGAGAGAGAGATGAAGAGAAAAAGAAAGAGAAAGAGACGAAGAATTAGCGCAATTAGAGAACGGAAGAGTGAAAACCTTTCCAATGGCAAAGCTATTTCGGGTGCTTTTTGAATGGTACTAGATAGAAAGGATGTACGCTAATATGTGATGTTCTCAACACGACGTCTTTCCTACTTTAATTTGATCAGCAACTTCCGTAGTATCGACTTCTGTCGTACTCGTCAATGATAACGTACTCAAAAGCTACCGTACCTTATCGTTCATAGAATTGATGGTTCTGTTCTGTATGAGAAGCAGATCTTCGATACGATTCAGCTGACTTTCTTCCTTTGGCGTTTTGCGACGTCTCTCAAATGTCTCAGAGAACCGCTCACGGACAGCGCGCTCGATCTGGATGAAAACCGGAGTTTGGTCTTGTATGTGTAGTTTGATCACAACGAGAAGAGCATCACGGCACATCAATCAACAGTCTAAGTGGTGTTGGAATTGTAGTTTGTACAAATCAAGGAGAAAAACACAGCACAGCAATCGACAGTATAAGTCTTGCAATTGTAGTTTTATCGAGTCGTAAAAAACAGCACGACAAAGCCATCGAAACTATGAGTGGTCCTATCTTTGTAGTTTGGTCAAAGTGAGGAGTACAACACACACAGCCATCAAGAGTATCAGTTGGTCCTGTTCACAATAAATCAATGTCAAAAACATTCCACAGCAGACACAAAGTTGTAGTTTGATGGGATACTTTTAATTGAATCTAGTACAGACAGAGTTCCAGTGAAACGACAACAAACAGAAACAAATACCGTTAGTTGGAAAATAAACACAGTCTAACGTCACTTCAAACTATTTGAATAATTTCCCTTTCTCCCAAACTATGTTTAGTAGGTCCTCTTTCACCACCCGTTATGCGAAAAAGTGTGTTTCATTCTCCAATTTGACATATTGCTTAACCAGAACGACCCCAACCAAAAACGGACCGACTTATTTTTCCAAGCCAGATGGTTCGGTAATACGGTGAAGTGAACCGTTCCTGTAGTTAACCCGGCAGGCAAACCTAACCAAACCCTGATAAAAATTTGAGTGATTCGGTTCAATCTCGGCTCGTTCGCAGTTGGTTCGGTCCTAGGAGGAACCACTTGGTTCCTTATGAATCGGTTCGATTTTGGGTCCGAAAAGTCGTTTCAGGAAGGAATTCACCCTAACTTGACGGCTCTACACCCCATACATATTACATTGGCCTGTGCCTAGTCAGAGTGCACTCATCGCAGGCCGGCTGATGTTTCTATTCATATCCAATGCTGGCCCCCACTCCGACATTAATATCAAAAGATACCACATTCTCACATCCCCACTATTATAGGTTGTGGACGAATTTTTGCTGTAGTTTGTAGAATAGAATGAAATAAAATAAATGTATACGCGGTTCAACACGTGACTTTCCACATTGTACTCAGTGAGGTATAGCAACAACACAAAGGCTTGCTTCGGATAGAGCTAACCCAATACTGGTAAACATATTTGTCATGTACAGGTTTCACATATTGAACACAAATCTCGTGTATCGATTAGACTGACATTGAGGCGGATCATACTACCACGTACGTAGTTATGGTCTCTCCCAATATATCAATTTGTAGAATAATCAATACGCATATTTTCTACATAAAACTTTGGAGTGGAAGTCAGGAAACGGAGCCTACTATAGTTTGTTCAACCCACTCATAACTCTCTACAGTACAGTGCTTAGGCATCCAGGTCAAAGTTTGGTATGTGAGTGTTTTTCAATTTTTACCAAATTTTAGTAGTGCCTTGTGCACTTTTACTGCTACAAACTCTGAGAGTTTGAAGCCAAGAGTTGATCATTAGAAAAGTCTCCTGAATATTCGACGAATCACTGTAGAAGGACACCGTTTGGTGAACCAGAGTATAACAATCAAGTACTAGAACTGGAGGTGTTTGTGTCACGTCGAGGGAAATCACCTTGAGAACATCTGGTAGTGGTTTAGACGAGGTACAATTTAGTTTCACGCACAACGTGTGCGTCTTTTTCGAAGTTGTCCCAAGTTTCACGTGAACTTTTCAATCATTTGAAGTATAAATGGAGCTTCTTTCTTGCCCGAAGGAAAACATGGCCGAAACACGAACAAAACATGCACACGCAAAACAGGATTCGACGGAAACTTTCGCAGGTATGCTGAAATCTCAAATCATGCAGTTTGGGTTCAGCTCCGGGTTGCACTAACAGTACTGCGTCCTCTGATCTGCGCGCTCTCTCGCTGCAAACTAGCTGAAAACAACTCGAGAAGAGGACACTGCAAACGGCTTTAACTCCATGCGAGTACTCTCCACACATCACAGTTCATGACTACAGTACCTCTGTGTCAGCTGTCTTTTTCTCGGACCTCTCCTCGTTTCCTTCACTGCCTCCTCCGTCCATTCGATCGATAAGTTCGGCGTCATCGTCGTCAATCGTTTCGCCGCGCGTCTGCATGTCCTCCAGACGCTCACGCATCGCCGTCAAGTTCCTGAAAAATCAACAAATAGAAAAAGCCCATATTTACTGAATCTAAATTTTTGTCAACTGGTTTAATATTACTTTGTGACTTGAAAAACTCGAAAATGTTTTCGGATGTATTTTTTCATTGCAGTTCTGTACTGTAATGGTAACATTTCTGGAGACCCAATATTTAAAGTCGATGATTCCATCAGAGACCAAAATTGAATACTGTAGAAATCCCCGTTTCACTATGTCAAGGAGTATATTTACGATTGTAGAGCGCTCCCAACTCTGGAACATTCGTTTTATTTAAAAACGTGGAAGGTTTCTGTCGATCTACTTTTCTTTTAGGATCAACTCTTGAGCCAAATGCAATTGTAATACTCAAAGCTACAGATAGAATAGCACCGAGTTGAATTTTCACCGTAACGTATATACGTCGTCTCGCTTATTCGTGACACCCTACAGTACGCGAACCAACGTTTAAATGGAAATTATTATAATGTGCGCCGAGATCAAACTACAACGACGATTCAGTCATAATCCCCCTCCAAACGTACTTGCTCAGCAGTTCCCAATGAATCATGGCGGAATTCGACTAATTTAGATTGGCAAATATGAAGCGTGTCTGGTGCGAGTGTAATTGTGTTATGAAGCATGCATCTATAGCCGGGAACCGCGAGAGGCCACGATCAATCAACCACCCTCCTTAGTGATAGGGATTGACACACGAACCCACTTACACAGCGAAAACAAAAACACGGCTATCAATAATAGTTGAGCATTGTTGGTTTTTGTGTTGTGAGCAGAACATTTGCAACTCATCGTTTCACGTGACCAAACACTCTCCTTACTGATAGAGATTGAACCATGAACACAAAATACACAGCGAAAACAAATACACAGCTATAGTCCGTTCCACGCACTTATAACCGTCTACAATAGTATGCTCAAACTCACCCACCCTGTGGAATTTTACGATTTTGGGGATGACTTCAAGTCGTTTTTACTTCTACTTCGAAAAACTTGGAGAATCTTATATAAAAAAATCAACGTGCTCATTAGAAAACAGTCCTTTGAGAACTGAACGGCGTACTGTAGAAGATTATTGACTAGTGAAACAGAGTATAACCATAATCGTCAGGTACAGTTGGTTTCGGGAGTGTAAACTCTAACCTGCAGATCATCGAATGCAGAAATTATTGTGAACGACAGAGGAATATCGCAACTCAACGTTTCACGTAAGTAAATACTCTTCTCAGTGATAGGGATCAAACACGAACAACAACATAAAACACAAACCGAAAACAAAAACACAGTCATCAATTGCTGTTACACCCCCTCGGTTACTGACAGAAACAATCCACGTAGTATTTTTTTTTCTATTTTCCAACTGATCACGGGTCTCTTATTTGCAACCAGCAGTGGGAATATGTAGCCCTCAGAACACTAAAATACTTAGAACCTGATTTCGAACCGCTTTTTTCAATCTGCCTGAACCTGGATGAACTGACTGTGCCTGTGCAACGGACACATCATAGGAACTTGGTGGCTAGTAGAAATTTGCTAGCCCGCTACTGGCTAATTTTGCTAATAGCAGGTTGGCAGGCGTTTAGTAGCGGTTCAGTAGTTGATGAATTCCTGTGATGAAGAGGTGATATTCAACAGTATACCACCACGTTATCATAAACCACAGCTACAACTATGTCAATCGTTTATTTTTGTTTATAATAAATAACCGACTCACTCCAGGTTGAAGGTGGCGTTGCGGAGTGTCTCCTCCAGATCCAACACGGATCGATCGGCTGCGGTCAGAGTCTCATCAGCTGGTGCAGCTGACTGGGCTGGCTCGGAGACGGCGGGAGCTGGAGCTCCGGCGGCTGCTGAAACATCAATCATTAATAACAATAATAACAATGAAAATAAGAATAGGTTCATCCAACTAAAAATTATACACATTTGGTCGGATCACTGGCCGTGGTTATGACCCTCCCGTGAGATGGGACATATGCGGTTATAAGCGGTGTGCAAATCATTTTCGCAAATCAGGCAGCACAATAGGGTACTATTTTTTCTCTTATTTTAATTTTTTTAAATTATCTTTCTAAGAATGAAACGTACCCATAGCGTCCTGTCCGGCGAGTAGGAGCTCTCTCAGCTGTTTCACTCTGTCTCGGCGGGCTTCCATAGCCTTCAGCTTCTCACGAATCTGCTGGTTTACAAGTTCTTTCCTGAAAAACAATCGAAAATTTAAAAAAGTTCCAAACTGAAAAGCTTCTCATGACGAAATCGAAAATAGAAAAGAGCTTGAATACAGAATTCATATTGGTTTTGTTTATTTGTTCTCAGCAACGTCTGTTCATTTTTGTTCAACCTAATCGAAATCCTGATAGTGGGTGAAAATCAAACTAAAAAAGTTTAAATATAATTAGTTTGTTCTTTTGGTGTCAATAACATTTGTTGGTCGGAAACTTATCTATATTAGGATTGAGAAGATGTTGAGAAAAATTCAGCGAGAAGGAGAAATACATTTTGCGTTAGTTTTCTGCTAATGCAGAGCAGAACAACAATAGTTGTGAATGCGAGATAAATGAGAATTGAATGGAAACGAATACATTCGAGAAAATATGAAATCTCTCGAGATCTCCAAAGATCGCTGTGTAAGAAACACCGATCAATAGGCGTACGACCGGCTATAGTGCAAATATTGAGCAGAATTCTATGGAAACAATTTCTAACAAAAATAAATACGTTGAGGGTTCTTCTGTTTTTCACGTCTTCTGTTTTGCCGAACATCAATCTTTCAAAACAGAAACCTCCTCACAACTTTTTAAACAATAACATACAGTTTATGTGATTCAAAACATGCGTTTTTATACTCATGGGAATGGAGTGAATGGTTTTGGAAACCCAATTATATACGTGATTTTTTGTATACCGAAGTTAAATTGGTAAATATAATATCAATATTCTATAGTCTATGTGTTATAAACTCTGGTTACGACAATAACTATAAAATTTTGTTATTTCTCAATTTGTTTTCCGTAGAAACGTTAAAACAGAACAGTTGCTGCTCTTCAGTGACAATTGAGCTGTTGTGAGTGACGTATAGTTTAAAGGGGGTCAAATTAAATTTAATGAGGGTATGAAGGATGGGAAAATTATATGAGAGAAACAGTCTGGGTAAGAAAGTATTCAAAACGCAAAATTGTCTTATTTGTAGAAGAAAAATACGAATTGAACTTAAAGGCAAGCAGTTTTGATGCAACAAACTCAGTTAATTTTCTATTTAGTTCCAGTTATTTTTATTTGCCGTTGCACTCAGTTACTCTTACTGAATAAATAGCAAACTTTCTGTGTATGGAATAAATAACAAACACTCAGTAATGAAAAAAACATAATCTCACTACGAACCCTACCTTTCTCTCTCCTTCTTGATGTTTTCTCTGATTTGCTTGCGACGCTCTTCCAATCTCTTTTCTTCGGTTAGTGCTTCTTCCTACAAAGTTTCATACCTCGATGAGAAACAATGTTCAACACACAATTCAAAAAATGTCCCTCTCACATAACTCATTAAACAAACAAATACAAGTAGAAGATATCTGGAAATCACTACTTTCCACACAGTTTAATGTCTGTCGAATAGAAAGCTAGTTTGGGTTTTAGGTTGTTTCCAGATTTTTTATTCAGGTAATTCAGGTAACTGGTTATCAAAACCGGTTAGGTTACCAGCAAAGTCGGTTAGATGAAGAATTGGACCGAATGATCACCTTTTTCTCTTCTTCTGTCTTGGGGTTGGCATCGGCAATGGGGGGAATTCGCACTGTTTCATCGGTGGTACGAGAGACGGCCCGGATCACGGCCTCTTTCTGGAACATTTTCCTTATATGATTTGTAGTTCCAACTGAATATTATGGAAAAATAGCAAACCGGAATCATACTACCTAAACCAAGAAGAAGATTTATAACCGGAATTCACCCTTTTAATTCAGTTACTGGTCCGCAAGGCTACCCAGGGGCTGGCAGTGCTCAAGAAACTCAGTATGATCAAACGTCCTTGGTTCATGATAGAGAGCGTGTAGATCCAAGAGGCGCATGCTGTCTGATACTGTAAGCGTCAAAAGAACTTCATGCTCTCTAGCTTGTGCTTGTGTAGCTGGCCGATCTCAGTAGATTGGTGGAACGTGAATGCCAACCTGTTGGTCCTCGACGACGCCAAGTTCGATTCCCTTCCGGAGCGCCTCTTTTCTAAGCTCCTCCAACTCTTTCTGTTTCTTGCTGCGTTCGTTCTTCTCAGTTGCAACTGAAACATTGAAATGTCGCCAACAGTTTTTAGAGTACCCACTATTTTGTATCAACTTCTGCTCACTTCAAATGCTGATTTGGTGAATTTGTGTTTTCTGCTGAGTAGTTAGTAGTTTATTACTAAGATTTAGTTGATCATCAAGCAAAGCCTTCTAGTAAACAATTTCAAAACGCATTTTCGTTCATTCGTCGTGCCAGAGTGCTTCCTAAATACTGTTATGACAGAACTGGGAGTTATGTGAATGAAACTCCCGAAAATAACCGAATTTCAATATAATTTTGAATTTAATAAATAATAACCTCTGAGTTTGGTCAGTTCCACTTCGGTAAGCGCCTCGTCAGCACGATCTCGAAGTTGTTCGGCCTTCTCGCGACGGATCTCATACAACGTGGACTTCTGGAAAATGAGAAGAATATGAAAAATAGTAATTGTAAAGTTGTTTGAATATTTAGAATGTATTCACTAAACGCATTCATATGTGTTTGACACATTGTATCGCATATTGACTCATTGCATTATAGGTGGTATGGTGAACTATTCACTGTCTGCTAAATATTCTTCTATTTCTATTCCCAACTTGTCATCTAACCTTTTTATAGGGTCACTTGAAACGTGAGGAGAACCCATTTCGAGTCAGAGATTAAGCAACAAAAATGCTATTGTGAATGTTCAAACACGTCCCACTTGACTATTGCTAACTAGCATATTGTTCTGATGTGTTCGTAGTTTGAACCCCTCTGAGTGAAATTGCAGAAATTATTTCGAAGGACCAGACTACATCCAATATTTGTATGTCATTCCATTATGATGCGTTCTGAGCGTAAATACGGAAATGATTGTTTTGTTTGGTTGATCAAACTGCATATATAACAAAGTCACGTCTTGTTACAAGTAGGAGTTACACTATTCAATAACTACTGGTTGTTAACAACTTTCGAGCAGTCTTGTTTCATTTTCAAAAATGAGTGGGCAACAACACGTAAATGTTGAGTTTTTTTTCCATTCTCGAGGAGATTCAGTATGAATAATGTTGACTATGTAAGATTCACGTAAACTGATCGAAATATCGTTTTTCCCCGAAAATTAAACGTCTTTTTGAACTCGGTCGCGTTACGAACACCACTACTCCCAAAAAACTTCACGTAAATTCACGTGAACCAACCAAACGATCGTTTTCCACAGAAATTCCACGTCTTTGTTAAATTTGGGTTTCAAAATTAATTGAAACAAAGCGTAATGATGGTCGGCTCGTTTCCATTTCAATTTGATGGGGGCGCGAGCATTGAATTCGCCCATAATTAAGAACAGGAAACGCAACATAGCCCGGGGGCACATCAATGGCCGGCCCAGCTGCGGGGACCAAATAAGCAGGAAAGAGGGGGACCAAGACTGGACTTGATTCTAAACTTGAAATGTACTTGAAATATTTAATTGAGTCAGAACAAATAGCTGCGGGGACCAGAATAGGAGAGAAAAATGGGACCAAGCCTGAACTTGATTCTAAACTTAAAATATCTTGAACTTGACAATATGCCTTGGTTACTTTGGTATGGTATTCACCGTGATACGATTCTACGCAAAGATGTTTCTCGCAACATTCTGAAGTATTTTTTGCGTTATAAGCTGTTTTTCTCGCTTTCGACAAACTCGCATTTGAAGAAGTTCATAAAATGACGCCAACATTGTTGTTGTTCATTAGTGAGTTATGTGAGGTACGCTATTGTGAAACCGAAGCCCTGACTGAACAAAAACTTGGAAGTGGCGAGGGCAGCAAATCAAACATGAAGAAACAATTAGTTTTCCGAGTGGGCATGACTTAAAAAACTCATGTAAACAAAATCTTAACGTTTAGGTGCTGGAAAATTCGCTAAAACAATCAAATTGAAAGTGATTGTTATGTATAGTCTGTTGAATGTATAGCCAAATGTGAATAAAACTTTCGTTTTTGCAGTTCCTACAACTGGAACGTGAATACGAACATATACACTCTGATACAACCGCTACTGTTAAAGTTGCACCACGACAAAACCATAAAAACTGCACGATATTTGGCAGAGAACACAATTTCGACCTAATAATTTTCATCTAGTTCTCTAGTTGCTTACAAGAGTGCCACAATGTTTGAATGTAGATGAAGACATGAATGAATGAAACTTTGTACCACCGATTGTGATACAAAACGTACCCTAATCTTATGAAGTTGAATCTGTTATAAACATACGAACGGACTCTAAACATTCAATATGTTACCTTATTTTTGTGGAGTTGCAGTTTTTCGACGAGCTTCTCATTGAGCATGGAGGCTGAAACTGCCTGGAGGGACACCTCCTGCAGCTCCTTCAATGCCGCCTGAATCTCGGCCACATCCTCGTCAGTAGCTGGAAGGAACGAGCTCAGAAAAGAAGATCAAACTACAACGATGGTGGAGTCGTATAGGCCCCTTAATCAGCGTTATATCTTTAAAAAAACACAGAGAAGTACAAATTCCGGCCAAACACAACGGGGTCAAACTAAAAACACAGCGAAATAGGGCCACATATATACTACAAGTACTTTGAATAGTCACGTAAAGTAAGCATTCTAATGAGCCATCGTGCACTTTGTCATTGCACGTTTCTGAGTTCTGCTGTGTTTAACATGTTTTACGTGACTGTGCGATTGACTGACAGTATACCGTAAAGTTTTGCTTCGGAAAGATCCCGTGCCGTTTTGTTTCGAGAAAGTTTCGCTTCGAAAAGATCCCGTCAATGTTTGCGTGCCAACACCCAAATATAAATATCATAGAAACTGTTCAATGATGTTGTTATTTGGGTGTTGGCAAAAAATATTGACGTATGTACGGGATCTTCTCCAAACAAAATTTACGAAGCAAAACCAAAAACAATGAAGCAGGAGTCTTTCAGAGCTTTGATTTTCGTTCAGATTTCGGTAGCAAAACTTTGCAAATACCTAATGTGACGTCTCCTACCTAATGTGACGGGATCTTCAGTGGGCATCGGCTCGGATGCCACTCCTTCTGATTCGCCGTTTTGACGTCGTTCTATCACCTCCTTCTCCACGTCTTCAGCCGCTTGCTCGTGAATTGTCTGAAACCACACTGGCTGAAGTTACTTCAAACTTGTCAATACACTTGCTTTCCGATATTGTCTTCGTGGCGATTTTTGTTACTCGGTTTGAATAAAATAGGGTTTCAGAAACGAAACGGAAGTTTGCGTAGGTTTGATGATATTTCTGGGAAGAAACAGTACTATTTTCACAGAATGAAGTTAAGAAATACTAACCACGATGTTTTTCATGATTTCCAGATATTGATTTTCCTGCGCGGACATGGAGTCGAACGCAGACAGAAGTTTTCCCATCAAAGCCATGTCGGGCTGAAATGAGCTATATATTCGTCGCCAACGGAAAGGCGGGAGGGTACTGTATATCTCATTTTCCGCTGTGTAAGCAAGCATGTCTTCGATCCCGAAACTTGCTGGTTATGTTCTCTAGGGCTATAATAAATAGCGCAGTGGTTTGCGCCCTGCTACCGATCTTTTGCTTGCAGGTACGATTCCGGTGGGAGATAGAAGTTTATAAGTTGGGCACCCACTATAGTTATTTTTGGGAACAAAAAAAAATTCAGTGAACTCCAGATACACTGCCGCCAGTTTTTTCTGATGCCACCGACAGATACACTGCCTACAGGCGAATCAGGGTTGTAGTTTGATGTCCTGTATTCAAAGTGAAATACAGTGGGATCAAACTACAAACACAGCAACATGTACAGTTTCTCACTTTATTTACTGAGTTAACATTATAATCAGTAGAATAGTGAACTTCACATTTATATGTTCCAAACGTAGAGGATTAACGTGAACAATCTATTGAATTTCTCACTTTTTCAGTTTCCGACAAATCTTTCAGGGCTGTTCTCAGTCGTTGTTTCTTGTCGCGAATCACATCCAAACTTTCCTTCACATTTTTGCGACGAGTGATCTGGAAAACATTTAACCAATGTAAAGTTCTCACTTTTCATTGGAAAATGTTCCTTTCATGGAACTTTCGTTTTCTATTTTTGAATAAACTAATGTTTGAAACAAGATGAAATTTCTACTTCATTGAACAATGTTCACTTTTTGTAAGTTTTTCTAACATCCTAACATCATTCGAAAATTTTCTGAACTTGGTTTGGAAGGCCGGGACTCACAATATTATCCTCGCCTGTTTTCTCTGATGCCACCGACATTCTGAAATACAGAATTAAACTTCAAAGTTCTATGCATGTCGAAAAAGAGAAAAATACAGAAAATGAAAGAATTATATGCAATGATTTTGTCATTTTTCAGCATCGAAAAGTGAATATTTTCATGGAATAATTCAGTTTAGGAAAAAAAAACTAATGAATTGTTGAACCAGATGTTTGGTTTTCTTCACTCGAACAGGCATATTTCACTTCGTGGTTTTTACAATATATTTAGCGGTAACTTTGGAGAACATCCAAATAGTAAAAGTTGCCTAATCCCCTTATTTCTACTCTCAGCAAAAAAGGTAATTCTCCCGAAACTTGAAATGAATCCCAACATTCACAGTTGCAGAAACTTTTATTGCCTGCTGTTTTCATTGCCTAATTGATTTCTCGAGATCACGCGATGAGATTAGATAACTATCGGTTTTTCGTACTAACTACGAACTGGGGAAAGTTAACTATATAATTTTTGGACAAGATCGACATTCAATCCTCTTTGTTGTAAATATTACTCAAACAACTCACTGATTTCAGAGATAATTGGAGCATAACGAGAAATGAGAATGACATTTCATCGGCACTAACTGATTCCCATGATTGGGAATATGTTTTTCACGTCAAAAGTTGTATATATGGTTGTTCCATTTATGGGAAACCTTATCAAAAAACACCGTAGACAGTTAGCTTACACTGAAACGTCCACTAGGGTCGATGGTTCGGTACGGTGATAAACATAATGAGTATACTAGTTCACACAAGATATATATATATATTTGATACGGAAACTACGTGAGCAGTGTTAGTTATAATTCTCGCCATTCCAACTGAGAACTTGGCTGCATGTCAATAAGTTTTCAGGTATTTTTCACCATGTTTGAGTTTACCTCTATTACAATAGGCAAACGAAGGGGCGTTGGAAAAGTTTATGCTTTCTCTGAGAAATAGTCAATTGAAAAACTTGGCATTATGCCCAAATTGGTCTGTGTGCGATTGAAACGACTCGTGACTCGTGTTCTTTCACTTTAATCTCAAACCGGTAGAGTTACTCCTAGCAGGTTTGGAATACTACAGTCACCAAACTATGACTAAGGAGAGAATGAAAAGGTACAACATTTTTATACTATTTCCTGAAACAATTAACTGAGACACTAAACTCGCTGCTACCGTCAAATTCGTCAAAAACAACTAGAAAACCATTCCCACGACTGAGCTAATTTTATTTACTACCAGAGCATGACAACATCACAGCAAAATCATTTACCACCGTAGCATGTTAAAAATGGAAGCGACGTTAATATACTCGTAGTAAGTCTAACGTGGAATATACTATACACATCCTACAATAGCTACTTATGAACTTATGGTTAAGGAAACACAGTTTCCAATGTTGTTCACTTTTTGCATGACATTTCCACTAGGTACTGAATCGGTTTCGTACACAGTTGAATCAACCGCTACAGTAATACTGTGAAATGCGTTGAAGAATAGTGATATACGGATAAATACCTACGAACATAACTAATAACCAGAAAAAAGTTATACATTAGTTTAGGTTGAAAAGAGCACGACCCCTGTTTCAGAAAGCGAATCAGAGTTGTTTATGTGAAACAAGTTAAACGTGCGAGATATATGTGCTAGAATATCACAGAAAAAATTGCATTACCGTAATACATGTAAAATAAGTCGAGCGACAGTTATAGAAGTGACAGTTGAGTTAGGATGACAGAGCAAAAATATTTAATACCATAATACATTAAAAGACTTGAAGAACACTAGTGCTAGATGCACGTTTGCCAAAATATCACAGCAAAACTAGGTGCTACAGTAATATATGTGAGATAAGTTATAGTGGTATGTGGGCAGGTATTAGTAATCAAACGAGGGCTGGGCTGGTACTATTGGACCGGCGCAAGTATTGATCGAACGGTTGACTATTCAAGGGCGGGTGACACATTTGAAACACCTTTCTCCTACTTTTCAATCAGGTTTTGAAATTTAAAAAAACTCTAGGAGAAACTGATCAAAACTATTTGGACAGAACTACGCTTCTGTATATATGTCTTTCAGTTTTAATGGGTTGTGAAGTGTTAAAACTGAAAACTACATAAAGTTGGAGCGTATTACGTATTTTTACAATACATTTTTTTGGAAGTGTGTAAATACGTACTACGTTCCATACTCATATAATTTTACTCTGCTGTTTCAGGGATTTTCGGGCGGAAGATACATACTGTCACCCATTTGGTCAAAAAAGGAGTTTAATTGATATACCTGACAAAAGTAATCATTATAGAAATTTGGAGAGAAAATCAACTTGAAATGCTGCAATTCTGACAACTCAAGAATCTCATTCGAATAATAGGAATACGTTGTTGTCATAGGTCAAACTATTGAATATTTCTAGACGGAAAGAGAGAGAGAAAGAGAGGGGACGAGAGAGGAAGAGAGACAGGGGGAGGAGGAAGAAATATAGAATGTCTTCCATTCAGTACGTTTTTCTAGCACCTTTCAAAAACTGTTGGTTAAAGTGTGGTGCCGAGTGTTGATTCGTAGTAAAAATTGGCACGGTGGACTTATATGGTTAAATGGCATTTCTTATCGCATGACATTTGCAAAGTGCCCACAGGACAACACTACCAAAGTTGTTAATCTGATATCAGATAGGAGACACATTTATTACATAATACACATAAACTTTAAAAGATTGCAAATTTACTGAAAACTACCGGACCGGTGTTGAAACACCTAGCACCACACTATACATTTTCTAGTTCAATCCAAGAGTATCTTTGCAACTTAACTGTGTTATTTTAACTCAAGTCCAGTAGGGTTGTTAATCAATTCCAAAAATCAAGTCAATTCCAATTCCAATTCTTTTTCGTTTCTCAAAAACCACTCAATTCCAATCCCAATTCTTTTTCAATTTTCGAAAACCACTCAATTCCAATTCCAATTCTTTTGCAATTCGCAAAACCACTCAATTCCAATTCCAATTCTTTTCGATTTTCAAAAACTGCTCAATTCCAATTCCAATTCCGATCAATTCCTCGAAATCTCAGATTCTCAATTCCAATTCCATTGGAATTGATTGGAATTGATTGGAATTGACTGTGTTTCCAACTTCATGTCAGTTTTTTTCTTCAAAGAACGAAGATAAACAATGTTCACTTTGGTTCCATTGAACGAAATACATAAGGAACAATGGTAATTTGATAATGAACAAGGAAAAACAGCATGGAGTTGTAAATCGATTCTGAATTAATTCTGAGCGAAAATCAAGTCAATTCCAATTCCAATTCCAGTAGTTCTGATATACGAAAGAATTGGAATTGCAATTCCAGAAATTTTTCGACATACAAAAGAATTGGAATTGCAATTCCAACCATTTTCGACATACAAAAGAATTGGAATTGCAATTCCAATTCTTTTCGACAGACAAAAAGAATTGGAATTGCAATTCTTTTGGGTGATTATCTCAATTCTATCAATTCCAATTCCAATTCCAATTCCAATTCTAACAACCCTAAAGTCCAGGCTTTCGGTCGTAAGAAAAGTCTGAGTAGCATAAAACTGTTAGTAACTGAACAATTTTTTTAATTGCCCTTTAACCGATACCAACAAAAGTTTTGAAGACATGAAACCAAGTTAATTGGTGAGCGGTTGATTGCATATATCTGCGACAAGTTGACGAACATTCAGCTAGAATTCGGTATCACAATTTTTGTCAGAGATTATTTTGACCATGGTGTGCGCAAAATTCTCACAGGGCAAGTTTCACGCCGCCAAACTATGCCGAGGTCATGGTTTTTTTCGAAGATTTTTATAGTGCACTGCCGAGATTTGCAAAGAAAACTGCCCCAGAAACCTATAATTCATATAAAATTCTTCAAGAGGACGAAAAACTCTGCCGTTTAGTACAGCGGTGCGGGGGTTAGCGTGCGCTGCGGCTAGAAACTAATACAAAAGGCAAACAAGACGGAACGCGGTCCAGTCACAAAACTAGTAGAAAAACAAACATAATTAGGGCGCCGGCGTGAAAACACACAAAAAGCGAAGAGCGATTTCAAATCTAAATTGAACACTTTTATCACAACTCATAGCGTATTTCCATTTGCAAACAACGAACAAATGGGGCTATAATCATTTTCGATCCTCACAGACTACCTGTTTCATGAAAATTTCTAGTTTAAGTACACTGAAAACTCAACGAATTATCATTCTAACATCGGAAAATTGTCTAAGTATTCTGACATTAAGAGTACACAAAAGGGCAAAGATGCAGATAAGTACATTTTTTGGTTCTTTCATTGTGAAACAAGCTCATTCAATGCATGTTCATCCTGCTTTGTCTGTAGTTTGTTACGTTTTGGAGGGAATTCGATAGTTATGACGTTTGTCGAGATCAAAGTACAAGAAACATCCGGTTACCTCCTTTCAAATGGGTTTCAAAGATCTTAATCGCCACTTTTCATGAGAAAAGAGAAAAACAGAGAAAATTCTAAATCGACAACTGTACATGTATTAGATCAAACTACAGCTCAGAGATGGTAAAAACACTTTACAATATGTAAAGTATGGATTAGAAACCTTTAACAAGCAAAACTAGATGAGGTATTTCGGTAGTTAGGTATCGATGAACGCGTGAAACATAACATCAGGGAAACGAGGTACAAGCCAACACTTGACTGTCAAGATTTCAGAGCTATCCCGCCGCGCGATGGCCGCTTCGAACTCTCCATCATTTTCGTAGCACTTCTTTTCCACCATTTCCATGTCCGCGAAGAGTTGATTTCGGACTTCGGAGTCAAAAATGGCAATCACTTCGGATTTCGTATAATTAAAAAATAGTTCGACGACTGACTGGAGCCGCACGATATTTCTGCTTCCCGCTCTCCATTCCTGTAACAAGTATCAACTGCAACTTAGTATTTACACCAAGTAATAGCTTTTGTCATTCCCACGTGAGCTCCTACAGTTTGACTTGGTCATACAGTTTTCCACGTTGAACTATCCACTTTGTAAGAGAGCATTCTCCATTAAGGCGATATACTTAATAAATCAAACTCTCGGAAATTGCTAGTGTTTAGTGGTTTAGTGGGAGAGATCGTGTGGGCATGAGCCCATGAACTACAGTGTGTTCGGACTCTATCTAGACACCGGATTAGGTCAAGTTTTTGTCCTCAAAATTACAGATAATGATAGTTGTTGAACTTAAAGCCAAACGCTTTCAAATTTCCATTGCGGGCTCAAATTAGGAGTGAGACCGAGCAGTCCTAATCATGTTTTATCTGGCAGGTGTACGTGCTTTCCAGGTAAAACTATGTATTTGCTCAGTAGACGAAAACACAGAAAGATACTGACTTTCAGCATGGTGTGAATGGAAGCCGAATCTATGATTGGAAGAACCAGTGTGGTAGCAGATAGAATCATAAGATTATCTGGGCTCACACGGGAACAAATGTTGAACATTACGATCGATGACAACTGAAAACAACCAAATCAAATAGGACATAACCGATAAGCTTCGGAATCGAAGACATTCGTGCGTACACAGCGGAAATTGAGACATACAATACCCTCCCGTCTTTCCGTTGGCGAGTACTATAGCGGTTGTTCAGTTTCATAGAAACACACGAATAAAAAGAGGTCTTGGAATACGTATCTTTGCTCAGAATTTTTTTTTCGACAGGCTATTAGGACAAATCTCTGAGAACTTGGTCTGGGAACATCTCGATCCGCTTACGTTATATGATCCATCAACTGTTGTGGACAGTGAAACTCAAAAACCTCAAAAAACGAGTCAGCATGGAGGCCGAAGTTCCGTTGCGGCCTGACTATTGCTTGCCAATTGGCAGGGAGAGACACTCTCTCATCTGTTGGCGAATAGTCAAAGATTCTCTGTCCCGCATTGCCCGATCAAGTATTTACGGTCTTCGTTGGGGAACTGAAGAGTCAATGTGCGATACTTTGCCCGGCGATGACCTGGCTATTTTCTCCTCTAACTTTATTTTTGCCATCCAAGTCTTCAACTTTTCATTACCAAGTTCCGAACTTCCTCCGTAAAAAATGTTTGTAAACTCAATGCATAGTAAAAAAATAAATGAATATACGTACTTTTTCACAAGCTGGGGCTTCTAGAATCGACTTATCTATCCATCGATTATTTATAGGAGGAAAAGTGAAACAACGATCTGTACACAGCTCTTCGATTGCGTATTTCTGAATAAAAATTGTTTATAGAATTTTAACCAACATCGAAAGCATGAAAATTCATCTCAAACTGATAAAATGAAGCTTACAAAACTTAGTGCCATTACTCTTAGATAATGACCAAAATTTTTTTTCCTATTCAGTTGATACTAATGCCGATATGAGCATTGTGAACGCTCTGACATAGCAAAAAAACGGTAAATATTGCTCTGTTCTGTTTAGTTTGTAGTTGATACCGATCCATTTCAGAAGAACCGAGAAAAACGTAGTGGATTCAGATCAATTCATAACTCAGGTTTTATCCCCTATAAATGTGCTCTCTTTTTGAATCCGGAATATAAATGTTGGAAGCAGACACTTGTATGGTCCACATCATTGCTACAGTAGACTCTTACAGTACACATGCAAACTTATGAATGCATATTGGTTTATAGAATTGAAAAAAACTATCGAAAACTATTTTCTAATGCGACCTTGAGCGTCGTCGAAAATACTACCGTCTATCGAACACTTTTTGGACTAGGGAATCAGAATGTGTAAACCTGTCCCATAGTACTTACGTAATTGGAATGAACTGAAAGTTTTGTAGCCGTACTGTGACAGATTCAGGAATAATGTCTCATGGCATACTCGATTGGACAATACCTGGACGAAATCGTTGAAACTGTCATGGTCACAGCTAAAAGTTCCTTCGATGACCAAAACTCTAACTTTCACACTTCTTCCCATGAAAATGTCACAGTCTTCGGGTTTAAATTCATACGACGGCTGAAAAATCAAATATGGGTATACAATAACTCTAACCGGTAATTATGTGTTCGAATAAATACAGAATCCTCGTGGACCTCTAAAACCGGCTTGCGTCTCGTGAGCATAAACGTCATGTTCCAAACGAGTCCGGTCGCAGACTGGTAATCGAAGTATTCCAGCATACTATATAAACTGTGAAAAACCGAGTCATACTCAGATGTAACCTTACCTCAACGGAACAATCTTCAAATAAATAAAGTGAAAAACTCGGTTTATTTGCCATTTTATGATATAGCTCCAATATAGACAAAACAAGCTATAGGGTGAGTTATAGGTATAGGCTGCGAAAATAGATTTATATGTTTCGCTGTATAAATTATAATTCGGAGAATGTATTGGGTATGGAGACCAAAATGGAGATCAGACACGGGAATTGAAAATTGTTGATGTATAAAACTTCAGAAGAAACTTTCATAGTTTCATAATTTCGTATTTCACTTTCTTTTTCCTTGAAAATATCAGGAATATCCCCAAACCTAGTGAATGTTCGCTGAGAAGGATACAATTCAATAACCTAGGACTAACGGTTATGTTACCGATTAGATTAAATAACGTATAACCGCATACCGTGTAATTTTTGAAGGACAACTTATCCACAGTCAGCTCGCAGTTCAGTGGAATCGATTCCAGTTTTCGTGTGTAATACTTGTTACCACAGCTGTAGTGACACTTGAAAATATGGAATGAAATATGGAAAATATGGACTGGAGAAAAATATTGACTGAAGGAAAAACTTTTGTGAGAATAAATTATCCGAGTAGAATATGGTGGTTTTACTAATTTCACAACTTCACAAACGGTTTACGCCGGCGTAAAGTAGAAGAAGTTGTGCAACATTTTCCAAAACATAACTCGTTTTCACTCATATATTTACCACGATCAACGACGTGTTGTGACGTGCCTCATCAACGGTCGTGTATGATCGATCATGGTTATACGAGGTTGATTGTGATGTTTCAAATTGAAATAGCGTGTTATTGCATGTTCTGTCAATTCACTAATAGAGACAGCAAACAGCCAATTCCCAAACGAAACCGCACTGGCGGAGCGAGCGATTAGCGCGCGGTCACCGTAGCTAAAAGTATCATGAAAAGGTCATTTTCGTGCTGAACTATCTGGTCTGCACCTGAGCCATGTTATGATCAACTACATTGTACATAAAGATAGGAAGTTGTTATCTAAGAGGCCAGAACATGATCAGGTCCTCGATCAGATTGAGCTCAATATGCGTATAGCTTTACAACGATGCCTTATTGGACGGTGTCAACGACGGTGGAATGGCGCCTATAGGGGGTGGGAATTATATACGTTTGATCCCCGCCGGAATCGAACTTGCGAGCATAACATTCGTAGCTACAAGCTAGCCACTACGCTACGAGAGCTCACAACCGGTTAGCGTTCGGATTAAACACATGTGTCCGTACACAGCAAAAAATTAGATATACCGTACCCTCCCGCTATTTCGTTGGCGACGACTATATATAAAATGTGTCCCACCTCAGTCTCGGTTTTAACTTTATATTCTTCCCCCTCGTCTAGGGTTGTTAATCGAGTTGAAAATTTCGAGTTTTTCGAGTTTCGAGTTTTTCGAGTTTTCGAAAATTCGAGTTTTTCGAGTTTCGAGTTTTTCGAGTTTCCGAAAATTCGAGTTTTTCGAGTTTCGAGTTTTTCGAGTTTTCGATATTTCGAGTTTTTCGAGTTTCGAGTTTTTCGAGTTCTGAAAATTTCGAGTTTTTCGAGTTTCGAGTTTTTCGAGTTCGGAAATTTTCGAGTTTTTCGAGTTTCGAGTTGAACTCAGAACTCGAAATTTCGAGTTTTTCGAGTTTTCTTGTGGAAAATTTCGAGTTTTTCAAGTTTCAATCTCAAAAAATTCGAGTTTTTCGAGTTTCGAGTTTTTCGAGTTTCAGAAAATTCGAGTTTTTCGAGTTTCGAGTTTTTCGAGTTTCAGAAAATTCGAGTTTTTCGAGTTTCGAGTTTTTCGAGTTTTCGAAATTTCGAGTTTTTCGAGTTTCGAGTTTTTCGAGTTTTCGAAATTTCGAGTTTTTCGAGTTTCGAGTTGAACTCGAAACTCGAAATTTCGAGTTTATTTCGAGTTTTTCGAGTTCGAGTTTATTTTTTAACAACCCTACCCTCGTCCCAGTCAAAAAGATCGTAGCGGACCACTTCCTCAACGGAAAAATGACGCAGATGCTCGAACGACTGGAGCAGTCGCTCACTAATAAACTTCAATTCCGACGAGCAACGTTGAATCACGGTGAGTGAACGGAAATCCAACTGAAACGTTACATTCGTGCTCTCGATTACAGTTTTAGAGCAAATAACATTAGCTTGCAAACGCTCCGCTTATGATTCGCTCGAAAATATGCGCGCGCTAGCAGCCAAAAACTGTTCTAATCACCAAGAATTGCAGTGGGATTCAGGATCCCATCATGTTAACTTTGCAGATGCAGCACGATACACGTTCAATGACAAAAATTACCAACGGCGAGATCACCGTAATAATCAGTCTGTTCTAACCACTCTCCTCTAAAGTCTGATTTTGTAATTTGAAGACACTTTTTCAACAGGTTTGATGCTCTGCCCGCTTGTAAACCCCGCATACACTGATTGAGGCGTTGTTTTAAAAGAAATGAGCCGGCCGCGACCTACTGGCTGCCGCAGTTGGTCGCGGCCGGCTCGCTCAATTCTCCAAGTGACGGACAGTTACATGTTCATATTGTGTACTGCACCAAATTATAATATGTATACGGAGTGACCAAAGCTTGTTCGTATTAGTTAAATCTCGATAAAAGTCGTACTTTACGAATTTTGACTGAAAATCAGCGAGATCAAACTACAAAGATAGCACCAAAAATTTGTCGATGAGTAGGTATGACTCGCCTCTTTTAGCACCTGCTCCAGCAAATGTCGGGGAAGACGCATTAAATCGGAGCTCACTTCGGCCATCTTCTAGAATTTTTTCTGGAATCTTTGTTATTGTGCAACCAGTTTTTAATGCAATTCGGCTGCTTTGGTTGCATTGGGAAAGCAACCGAACGGTCTTTACACATGCAACCCGGTTGCATTTTGGTTGCATGCAACCCGGTCGCTTGTGTAATTGGCCACAACATACACCGTATTTGCTTGCTAGCTGAAAATAGCATTTAATATCGATGTTTATGTTCAACTGAATTTTCTATTTTGTCTTTACATTTAGTAATGAACACGAAAAAAAGAACGTTCTGTAGATAGAAAAAACCAAATGGCAATAAACAAAAAGTACACACAAGTAGAAACTCGTTTTGTTCTCAATTAATGTAATACGTGAGATCAACATTGATATAGTTTGTTTCACCCACT
Source organism: Litoditis marina (assembly GCA_964036275.1). Taxonomy (NCBI): domain Eukaryota; kingdom Metazoa; phylum Nematoda; class Chromadorea; order Rhabditida; family Rhabditidae; genus Litoditis; species Litoditis marina. The sequence continues at coordinate 1,553,086 of OZ038435.1, read as the reverse complement.
TATGTCTTCTACAGTAATACGCTCAAACTTCCAGGTCAAAGTTTGGTATGTTGGCATTCGCGAAATTCCACCAAATTTCGGCAGTGTCTTCTGCACCTTCATTATTACAAACTATATAAGTTTGAAAGCAAATAAATGACTTATTCATCAGAAAAGCCTCTTGAATAGTTTGACGGACTACTGTAGAAGGACATCGATTGGTGAAACAGAGTATAAAAGACAACTATAGTATCCAAAATCCGAGAAATTGATGGTGTTTACTTCTTGTCTCATAAAAACGTCTCGTGGAGTAAATATGTCGACGCCTATGTATCAATCAATAGAATGTTGATTGTACACCTGCCACGGGTCGATCTTGCATAGCTCATTAGGTATAGTCCGTTTCATTCCCACTGAGACCCATTGGCACCATGCCAAGATTTTTGAATGGCTATTTTCAAACTAGATATCAGTTTTTTTTAGACTTTTTCCATTGACTTGTTCTTAGGAAACTGAACAATCTTTAACAGCGATTTGCAGTTTATTGGAGAACTTTAAAGTGGTTTAGAGTCACTTAGAGTATTCACTGGCTCTCTGCCAAGTCTCAGTGGGAATTAGGCAAACTCAAAAAGGAACTTGGTATTTTTTATACTTCACAAACAGTTGACCGGGTTCCAATTGACCGTGTTAATATTTATGAAATACTTTGTAACTCGTTTTACAACGTCTTCTAGGAACAAATACGCAGTATCCCGTGCTTAACTAAACGCTTCAACCAGTTAACCAATGACCCCTAGTAAACATAGTAAACTTTCTGATCAGCATTTTTTGAAATAAGTTTGACACTGTAACTTATTTTCAACTCACTCACACAAAAATACAAATTCGTCTCGTATTTACTTTGGATATGTCCTAATCACCACGAATGTTATTATATCGTAGTTTACTTTCAATCTTTCCCGGTAAACAAAACACAACGAAAAAAGAACAACAACGTGTATGGAGAAACGAACGATATGATACAGACACTTCGAGCGTAAAAAAACGTACCAAATTGAAAAACTTCCAGATCTTATTATAGATAATTAATAGAACGCATTCTAAGCAGAGTACAAGCAGAGGACACGTGTAATTGACAGACAACGCAGGGTAAAAAACAGAAAACGGCAAAAATATAACTAAAGAACAAACCTATTTATAAAGTGTGCTGAAAACACACAGAGCTCAACTAATTAATATCCAGCAAACAAATCAAAGGCTCCATAACGTTGAAAAAGTTTACGAGTGACCAAAGTATCAAATATCGATTGCACCTAAGCAAATCGAAATGGGAACCCGTAAAGAAGCAAAACTTTTTGACATTCGATCGGTTACTACGTGAGCTCAGTTGAAACAATATAACAACAAATTTTGTCATGAATTTTTGTCAAATTTCTTAATAGTTGCGAACGTAAACAAAACCGACGACGTGAGGAAATCAAAAGTAAAAGTCCCTGTAATTCTACTAGTAAATTATGTCAGGAAGTCTTTCTAGGCCCATTCGAAGAAGTTGCACTTGTCCGCCTGTCCAAACGGTTTGGCACACGTCCAGAACTTTTTGCCCTTGTTGGCACCCTCCTTGTTGACAGTTCGCTGAACGGCATCCAATCCACACGGACATTGCTTGCCGCCAGCCGCCGCCGCACCACCCGGAATGGCTGAAAGGTTAATATACTTCTAATAACGTTACTCAGGTTGAGTAACCCAAATAGGAACGATTATGTAGACCAATCCCAACGTTTCGGTCCTTTAAACGGCAATACATTTTCAATTACAGTTTAAAGGACAGTTGACTCGGGATTGGTCCACATAATCGTCCCACTTCAATCGTTTCAATATCTGGGATTTCATGAGAATAGTCTCACATTCCAACGATATATAAGAGGAACGAACTAACTAGGTATCTCATACATAACATTGAAATCCGTACGCATAAAATATAGTTTATTACACTTCGCACTGTCTTTTTGAAGCGTTTCCTATTCGAAACAAAATGATTATCACTTAATACCAAAAACTCTGTTTACCAAAAATTGGGTAGGAACTTACGCTGACCCCTGCCGGCACCTCCAGTGGCACCACCGCGACCTCTGCCGCGACCTCGACCTCTACGCACATCTGCTGGCTGGTCAAGATTCGGTATCTGCAAGTTGATTCGATTCATGATTCGTGAGACAAAATGAGTTGGAAATTGTTTTCCCGCATTCCATTCATTGCATCAAGATGAAATTATTTCCTATGAGGTTTGTAAAGGTATATTCACACGATTGAATGCGTGATGTGTTCGAGAGAGCTGTGTACATTTAAATGATTTACACGATCACCTTTCATTTTCAATTTCATGAATTTAGCACCCAAAGATGTTTGATCGAATGTTTTACGTGAAATCAAAATGGCGTCACCTATGTGATACCCATGAAGTTCCTGAAAGAGTGAATCAGAATACCAACCTGTGCTACCTGAGCTGGTCTGCCGGCTCCCCGTCCTCTCGCGGCAGCCGGTCGCGCGGCGGCTGCGGCTGGTGCGGCCAGTGCCCGATTGGCAGCCGGGTTGCTGTTCAGATATCTGAAAAAAAGACTCATAAAGGTAATAAAATCCACTGGGTTTTCTCAGAGCATGTGTTGCCATTCAACATCAGACTCATGTGACCCAAACTCAGAAAAAAAATCGAACAACCAACCAATCTACATAAAACTGGAACTATCTTTATAATGAGCTAGGTGGACTAGCTCTCATATACAAATGGAAATTAACGCTAATTTTGCGAATGTTCAAAAATTCTACATGAAGAAAAGAAGAAAACATCTCAATCCTACTGAACTCTACCTGGTAAGCGCTTGCGACAACTTGTTCACATTGGCCTCCGTCTGTTCGAAGATTCGCTTGTACTTCTCGCGTTGCTCGTCCAACACCTCCTGACGTCCCCGCTGACCGTTACAAATCAACTGAAATCACTTGAAATCAATTGGGATAATAAGCTCACCCATAAAAGACGCTCCAGTCTAAATGGTTTCGGAAATCGTAATTAATTTGAATTTCGTGCTTTTCCTGGAGTAATTGATGTCAATCAATCAAAATACACATATGCAAAGAGAGCTCAAGCCAAAAATATATTCTCAATCGGAGTTGTACGAAACTAAAAAAAACATGGAAATTATCGGGAAAAGTAGGCCAGATAACGTAATTGTGTTTGTGGTTGTACGTAGTTTGAACTCGTTATAGTATCCTTCTCGTTTTCGTTTTGAGTCTATAGTTTTATCTAGTTCCGTTGCGGTTGTAGATTGGATGTACCATATTACACACAGAGAAGTTAAGGAATTTCCCAGAATTACGCTAAAATGTGACCTAGGCTGTTCGTTTTTCACACCAAATACGATTCAGTTTTTGTTATGTCATTGTATCTTTTTCTCTCTCATCCTCTCTCTCTCTCCCTGTCTCCTTCTTTCTTTCTCCCTTGTAATTGTATATTCCTCATTTCTATTATTCATTGTTTTCCGGTATCACACCACCAGACGTTCTCGATAATCGCTAATTACGAAAACTAGATTCGCGTATTCTCACAAAGTAATTAGCACACATTTCAAAGTATATATTGGGTCGTTCGAGAGACTGTACAGATTTGAGAGAGTGCAGACAAACATAGTTATAAGAAATCCTTTATAAGGTGAGGGCGGAATCCGATTTTCATTCGACGAAACCGCGTCAAAGAACTCCGAGAAGATATCAACGGTGAGATTTGTACCTATTCCTATCTCTACCTCTCTCTCTCCGTCAAACCCTACTTTTCTCTATGTCCCTCCGCTCTTTCTCTCTCTCTCTTTTCTTTCTCTCTTCCCCACTATCCTTCTCGCCCTACTCTCTTTCTCTCTTACTCCCCCCCTCTCTCTCCCCGATAGACACAACCATCCCGTCCACTCATTCCCACCCTCTCTCCATGTGAGTCGGTGGTTGAATCCGAGTCGGCCGGGAGTCAGTCTAAGCCTAAGCGCTCGTTGGAGCCTTCGTCGTCCGTCGCTTAGCGTCGCGTCGCCAGGACCCGTGACTTCGGGCGACTTGTGTCGTCTCCGGGTCAAATTCTGTTGGTTGTTTGTCAACAAGGCGAGATTTGTCATGACAGTCGGGCGCAGCCAGCTGTCATTGTCTCGAATGCATTTCTGTCTCATCGACTGACATGAACTGTCTTTCTATTCGCCTTGTTGCCGTTTTCTATCGGGGTATAACAATTGCGGTTCGTGTTCGGCGTTCTTCTTTTACTGTAGAAGTACGTCGTCGCCTGGGGGCATGGACCCGCCGCTACATGGTATTTTTTCATTGAATTGTTCTAAAACGGTTTTCATGAGGATGTCTTTTCGGTCCCTCCAAACTTTCTCATTGCAGGTCATTGGTCCCCACTCCTCCCCGAGGCTAGCCTCCAAAGTACTTGAGGAAAATATGAAAGCTGGTCGTCAATCGATAAAAAGGTACATCAGTATTTATTCTAACTATCCGTCCCTCTATCTTTCTCTCTGCTCGATTTGCTTTCTCTCTATTTTCCCTCCCCCACCTCTCTTCTTCAGGCTTACTCGCCCGTCCTTGTTTAAGTGTCTTCCCCCCCCCCCCCCTTCTTCTCTCCCCGATAGACACAACCATCCCGTCCGCTCATTCCCACCCTCTCTCCATGTGAGTCGGTGGTTGAATCCGAGTCGGCCGGGAGTCAGTCTAAGCCTAAGCGCTCGTCCGCGAGCCTTCGTCGTCCGTCGCTTAGCGTCGCGTCGCCAGGACCCGCGACTTCGGGCGACTTGTGTCGTCTCCGGGTCACATTCTGTTGGTTGTTTGTCAACAAGGCGAGATGTGTCATGACAGTCGGGCGCAGCCAGCTGTCATTGTCTCGAATGCATTTCCGTCTCATCGACTGGCGTGACATGTCTTTCTATTCGCCTTGTTGCCTTTTTCTATCGGGGTATAACAATTGCGGTTCGTGTTCGGCGTTCTTCTTTTACTGTAGAAGTACGTCGTCGCCTGGGGGCATGGACCCGCCGCTACATGGTATTTTTTTCATTGAATGGTTTTAAAACGGTTTTCATGACGTTGTTCGTTCCGATCAGTGTAATGTTTCTTTTTCCAGGTGAGATGATCACCACTTGTCCACGAGGCTAGCCCCGAAGTATTTGAGGCAATTGGGAAAGCTGTTATTCATTCAAAACAAGGTACATCCGTTTGCAAACTAGCTTTCCCCTCTCTTTCTCTCTATTCGGCTTGATTTCTCCCTATCTTTCCCTCACCCTACTTCTTCCCTCGCTCACTCTACCGTCGCTGACTATGTGCCTTCCTTCCCACTCTCTTTCTCTCCTCCTTCCTAACTCTCTCCCTCTCCCCGATAGACACAACCATCCCGTCCACTCATTCCCACCCTCTCTCCATGTGAGTCGGTGGTTGAATCCGAGTCGGCCGGGAGTCAGTCTAAGCCTAAGCGCTCGTTGGAGCCTTCGTCGTCCGTCGCTTAGCGTCGCGTCGCCAGGACCCGCGACTTCGGGCGACTTGTGTCGTCTCCGGGTCACATTCTGTTGGTTGTTTGTCAACAAGGCGAGATGTGTCATGACAGTCGGGCGCAGCCAGCTGTCATTGTCTCGAATGCATTTCTGTCTCATCGACTGGCGTGACATGTCTTTCTATTCGCCTTGTTGCCGTTTTCTGTCGGGGTATAACAATTGCGGTTCGTGTTCGGCGTTCTTCTTTTACTGTAGAAGTACGTCGTCGCCTGGGGGCATGGACCCGCCGCTACATGTTTTTTTTCCTTCAATGACTCTCAAACGGTTTTTATGAAGCTGTTCATTTCGATTATTCTAATGTTTCTCATTGCAGGTAAAATGGTCTCGACTTTCCCCAGAAGCTAGCGTCTGAAGTATCTGGAGCAATTATAAAAGCTGATGTTCAATCGAATCGAGGTAGTTCAGTTTCTCACTATCTCCACCCTCCCCCACCCCCCCCCCCCCTCGCTGTCTCTGCCTCTCTCTCTCTCCCTACCTCCTTTCCGCTCTCTTTCTTCCCTTTCCCCGATAGACACAACATCCTATCATTCCCATCCTCTCCCCTATATGAGTTGGTGTTCGAGCTTGTATCAAAAGTTGTGTTAAAATTTAGCCACAAACCACAGAAAAGTAGCCTGCCCTGTGAGCAATCAGACTACAAACACGCAAGAACCGTGATTTAGTCTGTTTGTTTTCTATAGTATTTCGTTCACCAAAACAATAATCCGATATTCGGTTAACTCCTTTAAACCCATCGTAAGCCCCAGAGGCGTTGTAAATTACGGTAAGATAGCGTGGTTAAAGAAACGGTTATGTCCAATCCTAACGCAACTATACAATAAATTTTTGAAATACAGTTCAAAGAACCGTTGACATGGGATTGGTCAACACATAATCGTCCTGTTTTAACCAAATATACCATGTTTCTAGATTTCTCCTGGCCTACCTGTAGCTGTCGCTCGAGATCCGCCCGCAGCTGCGGTTTGCTCATCGCGTACCCCATCTCATCGTAGCCATCGACGAGGGCCAGACCGAGATATCCGGGAATGAATCGCCCGTCATCACGGACACCCACGTACTGACGCTCCTGGAGAAAACACGTGAAAGGAGTCAGTGGTCGGGACTGGACTATAGGAACTGTTAAAGAAGTTCTATTCAAAAACAAAACGTTCAGTGACTATGGGATGCGTAAAACAGTTCAGTAAAAAACTGTGTTTTAAGCCAATTGCCCTGATCTCCATCAGTGAACAACTGCGGTCAACCATATCATGAACAAAACAAATTTTTCCATTTGCAGATCACGCTACATTTCTATTTCAAGGTGTTTTCTCCAATTTAATCGAAACACCTGTTGAGGTTTGAACCAGGAATCAAAAGGAACTCTTACCTTGATTTTCTCAATGTGCTCCGCATGGGTGGCATCAGTGCCGATTCCGAACTTGTCCATCAACGAAATCAGATCAGCTGAAAAAATTTTGCAAATTGAGAAAAACGGATTGAAGTATTATTCTAATTGACCTAGCTGGCTCTATCAACTCCGAACTGAAACACATCAACATTTATTGTTGATACGAGTTTCTCCTGCCTGGAGAATACTTTTGGCAGACTGTAAAGAAATGTTTACGAATGAGCTCCATACTATCAGTACTCTCAACAGCTGAAAAATATTCAAAAGAAGGGCTGTAACAAACAAATGTTTGGTGGAAATCTCCAATTTTCTCAGTAAAAACAACGCAGTATCTTGTATCTTGATCAGTACAGTTCATTACTCCAAGAAACGTCTACCTTCATTGAGCAACTGTGGCGGCTGTGTATTACCGTCACTGATTTTGAGCACGAAATCGGTCAACGATTCGCCCTCAACATAGGCGGGAAGAGTCTTGTCGCTCCACTTATCGTACACGTAGACACGCATGTATCCTGCAAGGTAATACTGAGAAAGTGAACGTATGTAACAAATACATAGCCTAGCTTATTGTGTTTTCGTATTAGATGAATTTGAAACTATTATCGACCGTTCTACTATCAACCTATACATAGATCGAAACATACTAAGTCAAGATATGAGCGATCATGCTATACACACTAAACCCCTCAACTACCTAACTAACGACTTACCTAGGTCATCAATCTGAAGACCAGTTGCATGGAACTTTTCTCCTCCTATTCGCATCTGAAAATCTCGCGATCACTGGCAATAGCGTATGCCTCTACCGTTCTATATGAGCAAATCTGTCCCAGTCTCTCACTAGTCGTCTATCTCTCTCTCTCTCTCTGTCCCAGTCTCTCTCTCTCTCTCTATCTTTTTATCTCTCTTTTTCTCTACCCCTTGCTACGTACCTCTACTCTGGTCTCCTTTCCTTTCGCATCCCACGAGACACAGGCCAGAAAATGTCTCACAACCAACTCGTACAAACGCCATTCATCCCCAGTTAATTGTGATCTGAAAACAACCCTTTTAGTACTGTAAAGTCGGAAAGTGTAAAATGCTGAGAGAGCTCCTATTAAGTTTCAAGTTTAAGTTTTATTTGTCAGCTCACAATGTTACACAGTGGTGGTCCTTGACCGATCTCTAAATCTGCTTATCTCTGCATGCTCTGAGGTGATTTATTAAAAACACTAGTTCTTCGTGGATGAATTTGTCCTCAAATATAGTTAACATCGACCTCTTTGGTGTTTGATATAACAATTCAAATATGTAGAATCGTTATATCAAAACCAAAGAGGTCGATGTTAACCTGCCAATAATCGAGAGACTTAGTCAAGAGCAAAGCATTACTCCAAACCGTCTCAAAACTACCATGCTTCCCACCATCAACAGCCATATATGACCATAAATGACCAATATTGATAACTCACTTGGTCGCAAACTTCAATGGGTGAATAGGGGGATGGGCCTCGTCACTTTTCGTACCATTTCGCGGGTTCGGTCCCACAGCAGCCACCTTAATGAAAAAACTGTTCCAAATAACAAACCGAAATAGATATATGACCAGAAATTTCTTTGAGAATCAAAAACTTGTAAACCTATCTAAATTGATTAACAACCATAATTCGGTTCAAACTAGCAACCATTATGACAATAGCAATACTTTTATACATTTCCACGAAACTTCATACTTTCCATAACCTGTCTACACAAATCAATATCGGTATAAACCGTACCTCCCCAGCAAATGTGCCCCAGTCACTGGCGGCAACCTGCTGCTGCACCAAAGCGGCCAGATTGATGTCCTTCGGAAATTTGTTGGTTTCCGTTCTGAAATCAATAAAAAATTAAACTAATTGTTTACTTGTAACTGTTATCAAGCATCCATTCGGGAAATTCCAATGTTTTCATTGAACTATTGTATTACTGAATCTAAACTTATAGTTAGTGTTTGTAGTTTGATCCCGCTGGTTTTAAAATTTGTGTAGTGTTGGTATTGAAATCAAACTTTATCTATAATTTAAAAGCACCGATTTGTTTAATTGCTATTGATTCTTATTATAAATTTTAAGTATTCCAGAATGAACCTCGGATAGGAAATCCATCCTTTGCTGTACAACTTCTCGGCCACGCCCATCGCCGTCTTGGCGCTCATTTTTAACTTTCGAACTGCCAGCTTCTCCATCTCTACCGTATCCAATGGCTGAAAACGTTTCCAATGAGTGAAATGTAAAAGGTCTGTAGGAGTCGCGATTGGCAAGACAAGCCCATAGTTGTATGAAACTCTTTGTGTTTGTAGTTTAATCCCTGTTGCTTTTCGATCAAATTTCGAAAACTACGGCGAGTATCGAGACAAAAACGACATCGAAGATTTTGTCACTTGGCTTCTTTCAGCCAAACTGTATTTCGAGATAAGAAATAGTTTGGGTTACAAGTAAACCTCATTGGAAGCGTCATACTTCTAATTTAAACCAATGTGTCAATCCCGAACAACTGCTAATGCTACACTTTAACATCTTAACACCAAACCATTCTAAAAGCTACTGTATGCATAAATGATGTTCTGTCAGACTATTGAGAATAGCCCACCTGTGGACGATATTTTGACTTGGGCTTCTGAGTGACTCGCTCGATTTTCGCCGTATTTGCTTCCTTGCAATCATCGTAGAGTATCTGAACCATCAAATCAAATTAGCAAAACGCATATGACCTAACGATCCTGTGAATGAGAAAACACAGAGAACGCTTCATCTAGTGGTGAAACTGACTGCGAATAATCTAAATATTCTGATGTTTTTGGGTGATATGTTGACGATTTCTAGCTACATAATAACTCGTTGAGTTTCCAAAACGACTACTCTCAGAAACGTTGAAGGTACAAGACTGTCACCAGACTGTGAACGAAACTTACATTCACTACATCTCTATCGAACAATCGTTGACGATCCCAACTGAACTCGACCTGCAAAACAAACAGTTAAAAACATAGCTCGGCTACGTATCGAGGATATTGTGAAGGTAATCTTATAGTGGTTCATAAAGTGACATGTAGAAATACAAAATAACCACTATTTCTCTTTCCTGTATCTTCAAACACATGTTCTTCAAACAAGTTTTGTTACCGTTTGGTATTGAGAGAGATAAAGAACCCATCTTTTGTCCATTCCTGATATGATTTCTTCAAACAAAATATACTGTGCTACCAAATACTACGTTTTCTATTAAAAGTCATAAAAACGCACCTTGTGACCATTCCTGGTATGGTCGACCACCAGTTTCCAGAAGGTTTCGTGCACAAACTGCTCAATAGCCTTGTAGCGTTCCACCACGAAGCCGAGTGTCGGGAACTGGCAGCTACCGTAGCTGACAACCTGCTTACCTGAAACATGGTTTTTGTGAACAACAAAATAAAATAGAAAGAACGATACAATTTCAGAAAAACATCACCCCACTTTTCTCAAGAAAATGCGGTCCTTTTTGTAACGTTTGTGATATCATTCACGTGGACTGAGAAGATGATGAAGAACATATAAACGCAACTCTCTCAAACGTAATTGACACACGTAAAAAGTTGTCGAACAGTGAGACGTACCGAATCGATAATTTATAGATCATATCATAATGAATGTCAAAACACAGTATACTCCGTTTCACCAATCGCTAACTATCTACAGTAATTTTTCGATCATTCAGGGGCATTTATCTAGCCAACGAACAGACTTTTAGATTCACTGTTTTCTATACTTGTAGTAACCAAAGTGGAAAAGAGAATCACGAAGTTGAAACTATTTACAATATCTACAACATAATTTACTCGTAAGATTTACAATTTTACTGTAGAGCACTATTGTTGCGTGAAACAGACTATATCACCTACCATCCTGACTGAGAATATTACCGAAGCGCTGGCGGAGATGAAGAGTTTGCAGACGAGTAAAAGCAGCACCTGAATTTTTGTGCGAATTCGCTTGTTACATCGATTTAATCGAACGAAAACTATTACTGAATACTCCTAATCAAGAATAATGTCTGATAGAGAGAAAAATTCTCCACGATACAACTTCACCTATCAAAACATAACATCCATGTGTTCTCAATGTGGTAACTATGGTAATTTCTTGCATCGATAAACGCAGATTGTTAGATAGTACGTCAGCGTACGTTAGTGATAATGCAGTACCTATCCACTAACCTATCCTGAGATCCAATTCTGACCGACAGTCAACGGCATCGACCACTTTTTGGTCCAATCGAACCAAATTCCTCGTGGCATTCTCAATTGCCTGTGGGGTGATTTCGGAAAATCTGCAATTCATGTGCACGTTTCATTGTTATAGATTTTGGAAAAATCCTTTCTGTGGGATTGTGGAAAATATTGACAGCTATAAACTCCCCTCATTGAATATCTGTCACAAAGCTCGTATTCGAGCGAGCTGGCTGAAATTTGGCGGGTTCTTTGAACCGGTGGAGTGCAGAGTGAACAAAACAAAAACTACACTTCAGTACTGTTACTAATAGTGTTATTATGGTTATAATATTCTATTCTACTTATTATTGTATTTATGCTATACTAACTTGGCCCTGAATATGTCGATGTTTCTCTTTCCCTCCCTGCACGCCTTCACCACCTCGGCCCCGATGTTCTCTCCCTCTCGATCGCAATCTGTCCAGATCACCAACACATCACTCTTCGACGCCTCCTCTCTGGAAAAATCGATTACGGATATTACGACACAGAAAAAGTGACAGTTACAGTATGCTCACTTATAATATCTTACCCAACACTTAGAGGCCTTCTATCTAGAAGAAAGTCGACAGTGGAACTATAGGGTATCATAACACAGAAAAGTGAAAAGTATGTTCAGATCCTCATTAACCGTATATAGCACGTTAATATGAGTGGAACCACGTAGATGTTAAAATAGATGTCACTTACAACTTAAAAATTTCTACCCTCCTTTTACCAAGGGAGACAAACAAACATTTGAATGTGGTAGAAAAATAACATAATCTCAGTTGTAGTTTGATCTCGACACGAAATGAAATTCACGGATTTCGAACGAAAAGCAACGGAATCAAACTACAAACGCAGCAATTTAAAGCAACATCGTATGGGAGTTCTTTGAGATCAGAGCAAGTCTTCCAACCTACTTCAACGTCCTGGCAATGTCTTTCATGTTGTCCGGTACCACATGGTGGATTTGCGCGTCAAAAAGAGAACCTATCGGCACACTCTGAAATTGCATAAAACATACAACTGTTAAACTTATGGAAAGAGAAACATTCTGGAATTTAGATCTCCAGAGGTGTCGTTTCTTTTGTTTTTTTTTCTCGGTCAAAGCTAACATAGAACCAGAGCTTATAATAATCAAGGCATATCGACATTACGGTACGTTAGTACAGTAATCCACTCCACTAACTGACTAAAATTCTCACGACAAACAGATTTTGTTCGAACAATTCAATACCTGCCAGTCCCTCATTTCAGGCCCATATTCATAACTCATCAGATGTCCAGAAACGCTAGTGACAGCCAGTAGAGACTGCTGTAAATAGATTGAATCAATCTCCTACATTATTTCCTTTTTTTTCTAAAAGTCTTTGTGACAACAAATTTTGTTTCGATTAAATACAACACCAATGCCCAACAGTTCAACTCGAAATACAATAGACTTTTCCGAATGAGATCGTTTTCTGATGAGTTTGATATAGGGGTGACCTGATTTTTGTGGTAAGTTTGATCTAATAACATCGCAAATCCCAATACCGAATCGAAAGCAACGTGATCAAACTACAATCTACAAACATCACGGGAGAGGAAAGAGCTATTCTCAAAACAAATATTCTAAGCATAATTTAAGAAAAATCAGGTTTAAATTTTCTCGCCTTCCGACGATCGATAACTATGCTAAGCACGTTATCACAGCCAGTGAGCCAGCTGCTAAATTGTCCATGCAAAGATTACCATACCGTACCTGTCCAAGAATTGTAGTTTGTAGTTGGTAGATCTTATTGTACTTTGATCTACCTTCGCGACGAGTCATCTGTCCTGAAAGAGTTTTGCATCACATCACATCAAACACATAGCTGTACGTTCGTCAACCCTCATTTCGAACGTCTACTGTATACCCGAATCAAAATGTGCCGAAAATTGTTGGTATCAACTCGACTGGAAATTCATATAGAAGAAAAGCACATAAAATACAGAACGCGAGAGAGAGAAAGAGAGAGAGAAAGAGAGAGAGAGAGAGAGAGAGAGAGAGAGAGAGAGAAAGAGGGAGAGAGTCCTAATCACACGAGAAGTACACTTCGCTCGACTGCTCTTACCTCGCGATAGAATAGAAGCCACTCCTTTTGCCACATCGTTCTTTTCGGCTACGAATAACACTTTTCGCATCATCAACGGCTCTGAAAAAGTCCAATTAGGACGGAACTAATCGAGAAACAAGATTTTCTGTTACCAACCGCTTGATTTGACCGTGTTCGGTTAAATGAGCCGTTTAAATATTGCAGCGATTTTCGCGAAGATCATCGCTGTTGTCTTGACACATTCTTGTACTTTCGTTTGTAAATTCAGCAGACTGTTACAACAATAATGATCTTCACCAAATAACTTCCCGGGTGCGCATTTAATGTTTGGTAGCCAACAATTGCCTCAGAATGTGAACGGTTCCATGAACACAGTTATACGCACTAAGTAGACGTTGTGTGTGTGTGTGTGTGTGTGTGTGTGTGTGTGTGTGTGTGTGTGTGTGTGTGTGTGTGTGTGTGTGTGTGTGTGTGTGTGTGTGTGTGTGTTTATTATTACAGTAGCTACAACTACAAAGAATTTGAATGACCAAAAAGAACAGTCCAAATTAGATAGCTGGAGGGAAAAGCATTTCTGCCAGCCCTCTCCAAATACGTGCTGCTATCAACCACCCCATCGGATTACCGTAAACAATCAGTTCTCGTAATATTCCCACAACCTCAAATTCTCCAACAATAACGTAAAATGTGCCGGAACACGAATGAGTCTCGAAAACAGTATTGGCAGAAAAATTTATATTCGGCACGAACAAGAAACCTGCGAAACTGAAATATCATAAATTGTCAACACCTATTTACACTACACAACCAGCAAAAACATCGCTATACAACAAAAATCATCACTACAGAAGACTAAAGACAATAACAAATAAACCCTGAGAAATTTATAATGAGGAAAATGAAGAAAATTCTGTTGGATCAATCGATGAGACGATGAGGGTCTGACGGTGGAGGTGAATCTCATCTGCAATCAACAAAGGTGTCATTTTTCTTAAAATAAACTTTTCAATCAGAATCAATCTTATCAAAAACGTGGCAAACATCTTTTAATTACGACTGTTTTTGAACCTTTAAAACTAATAATGTCCACTGGCGATCACCACCCGGTTGTATGTTAGACTGACGGATTTTTTTACAAAGCGGATACCCACTCATGTTACCAATAAAATTCAAATCTCTCTAAGACCGAGTTTGGAGGAAAGTATAAACGAATAATATGAACCTTTCGAAGTTGAGGTCTCAAAACGAGAAGCAGTCTAAAGATCACTCGATTCTTCTATCAATATCTCTTCATCTCCAACATTCACTTCATCCTGTTCCCCCTTTATCCTGTGCATTTGCATCTGCTGCAAAACAAGTTTATAAATTAACTCTAAAGAGGAATCGAATAGTCAACATTAGACAAATTCCGATTTGCTCTAAGTTTTCAAATAAAATCTGTATTGGATCCTCAATTCACATAAAAACCTCTGCAAACTTATTGACAGCCTGCTAATGAACGTATCTGAGTGCACAACATATCTGAGGTGGCGTTAGACACATACCATGTTCCTGACACATCTTTATGAACATGCTAGAGACGAATACTTGAACAAACTACAATAAACCATATGAATGTAGGTTGTGTACTGCACGAAAAACCATTAATGTTATTCGAAAATCCTATTATTCATGAAGAAGAATTCTCAACTATTCACAGAGAGCTACTTGTACCTTTTCTGTAAATAGTAGACGAAAAACCAAACGTACTTCCTGCGGCCTAGCCGCCTCCAAGTAATGATGGTCCTTGTCATACTCCAAGTCCTGTAGCTCAGACAAATCCATCCATTCCACATCGGTATTGTCTCGATACCTCGAAAAAATATATTCGCACCACCCGACTTGTACAAATAATGACACCTTCACCACCAGATTCACTGTTTTTGCTATAAAAGCCAAGTAAAGATAAAAAAGACAGAGGAACAAAGAAAAACCCGGTTAAAATTGAAACCGGAATAACTTTTGGGAAACGTTTACCCATAATTTTTCATCGAGTTCAATAAAAATATTTCATTTCAAACGTTTCAAGTTAAATCACTCTAGTTTTCCCCGTTCACCAGCGTACCTGCTTCTGCGCGTGGTCGGTCCCTTTATGACCGGTGTGCGCACGTGATGATTCATGATATGTCGGTCCAAATTCCTCTTGGTTATGGCCGAATAGCTGCAGGTGGGACAGTGATACGGCTTCTCGCCCGTATGCGCCCGGATGTGAACTTTTAGAGAAGAAGATGTTCTGGAAGTTACTTGATAAAGAGACATTATTATCACACATAAGGACAGTATATTCTAATGTAACTAGAAAGATGAAAAGTCACTTAGCATAGAGACTTATTCTGAGTTGTAGTTTGATCTCGCGACATTTGAACGAAAAGCAGCGAGATCAAACTACAAACATAACGGGACAACGGAACCTGTACCGTATGAACTCTTTCGGAAAGAGCGAACCCTCCAATAGCAATTTCGTACCAAGAAAAGCCCAATTAGATTTATAACAATATCGTCCACCTCACTTTAAATATTCAGTATAAGTCCAATCGAGAAAATCTAAAAAGAAGTTGTTCCAGAAACTAAGCCAACCTGAATCGCTTCGGACAATATGTACACGTGAAAGGCAGTTCTCCTGTGTGAATACGGTAATGCGTGGCAAAGTTGTGACGGTAGAGAATCTGTAAGAAATCAAGTAAAAAGTCTCAAAACAATATTACTTGTTAGAAGAATATATTATGTTTGTCTCTAATAGAATAGTATGTGTCCATTACGCCAATGACAACACCTTTTGTAACAAACGGATACAGTATCCTCGAGCAAACAGAACATAGACCAGTAAAATTTGCAAAATCGAAAGAACTACCTTTTCGCCATTATCGGGACAATTGGTCTAATTTTGGTGCCATGCAATCATGCATTTCAACGGATATCAACCTGAAACTGGTTCTTTTCCGTAAAATAGCCACCTCATAGGTTCTGGCTGCACAGCTAGTCCCAATGGGGTGGGTGTGGGGGTGATAGAAAGAAAGAGAGAGAGAGAGAGAGAGAGAGAGAGAGAGAGAGAGAGAGAGAGAGAGAGAAAGTGTACTCACCAGTCCACACGTGGGACACTCCATCTTCGGTTTGTAGGGATCGTCATTCGCGTTCGCCAGGGCCCCAATCACCTGCGGCTGGTTCTGCGACAGGGACGAGTAGGAGGTGCCAGCCGCCATGTCCATATCTGAAATATTGTCCACCATTCTCTCTCCCACTCCTGCCTGACGTTTGTTCTGTCTCCCCTCTCTCCCTCTCTGACTTTCGTCGTCATTGGGCTCATGCCACTTTAAGCAAGGAGGCGGCAAAGCGACCAAATTGAATATTTATCAAATGCTTGATTCAAGCTGTGTTATACTTGATTCAAGCTGTGTACCGGCCATCCGAAAAAAATCTTCTCCTTCCCTCTGTCTCACTTTTCCTACCTTCGCCCATCATCCTCTCTTCATCCTCGTCCTCCTCTTCTTCCTCATCCTCGTCCAGCTCATCGTCGTCCCCCTCCCCCTCCCCCACTTCGAGATCCAGCTGCGGCGGCTGGTCGCTATCGTCAATCTGATGGATCTGGAACAAGAGAATGGTTACAGTCATACACCAGTGACCAATAAGACACTACTTTTCTACGAAAGAATTATCTTCATGTTTAAATTTTTTAATCGCCAAATTCTCTCAAAATTGGCAAAAAAAGTACGCCACGCACAAAAGTAATGGTGTGTTCTACCCCGAATCTGATCCAATTTGACAACAACTTACGGAATCTTTGTCGTCACCGTCCTTTTCCACCGTAACCATTAATCGCAATCCGCCCGGACCTTCAATAGTCTGTGAAACTATTTCCGACTGCCTATAAGATACCAGCTTGCTAGTACTATCGTACAAACTAGGATTGTTGAAGTCGAACTCGAAACTCGACTCGAAAAAACTCAACTCTTTTTCGAGTAGAGTAGAACTCGAAAACTCGAATTCGTAAATTAAAAAAAACATCTCATATCTTTTTGGAACATACAACAACAGATTTTTTATAAACTATAAAGTGGCCCCACCTCTCGGAATTCTTTCCCATCTGATTCGTATGTCCACCCGACTGGTTGTCCCTTACATTGCTGCCAGCCGACATCATGAGAACCGGCCGTTCCTCCTTGTCGCTGCCACCCACGCGCAGCTTTATCCATTCCTGTC
Source organism: Litoditis marina (assembly GCA_964036275.1). Classification (NCBI taxonomy): domain Eukaryota; kingdom Metazoa; phylum Nematoda; class Chromadorea; order Rhabditida; family Rhabditidae; genus Litoditis; species Litoditis marina. The sequence continues at coordinate 1,535,587 of OZ038435.1, read as the reverse complement.
TGGGAGGCGCATCCATAGTCTAAAACAGGAACAAAACTACATTTTTCATACAATGAACATTTCGAAATTCTATCAACACAAATGTTCATACTAGCTCGAGCAATCCTTGGACTCGCCAAAACTAGCATGTCGTCGAAAAAGAAGCCTAGCTTCAATAAATTCGGTAACTCGGCCATCAGCTAATGCACATGCTGCGTTGGGTGGTTTCCAAGATAGAACCCAACAGATATTCAGAATTCAGTCTCTATCAGCTTACCTTGACGGTGATACCGGGAGGGGCCATCGGTTTCGGGCCGGTCGCCCCGAATTTGGACCGGCTGACTGAGATGTCAGAGAGGACGGAAAGGGCCTCGTTCTCGAAGGCTTCCGTCAAACACGCCTCCGCGTGCCACAGAAGATCCGTCTGGAACATGTATTAGTGAAGAAAGAGATGAATGATTTAATATTCACATATTCAAACTTAGTAAAACATATAAATTCAAAAAGGAAAATGGAGGAAAGTTTCTATCATTAAAGGTGGACGAGATTTCAAAATTTTATTTTGATCAGGTCATATTGCGAACAAATTGGATGACAATTGACAAATTCAGCTAGCAGCTGGCACCAGGTGCTAGCTGAATTTTCGAAATGCTCTCTCACAGTTCTCAATAATACTTAGAACTTTGAAAATTAATTTTTTACGAGAAAATGCCCAATGCTTGTAGCGGAGTGAGTACTCTCAAACGTAACGTGAATGCATGCCACTAATAACTGTAACGATGTTACTGAAACAAAAGTTACATTGTAGCCACAGCCTAACCCACCTTACTCTTGAACGTCTTGTGACACTCGGAACAGGAAAAAGGACGACGACCACTCAGTGTAGCGCCTGCAAACGAAATGCATACGGGCCGAAACGACTATAGTAAATTACCTGAATCGCGCGCAGCGCGAAGCGCTGTGCGAGATTTGTCTTTGGTCCGGCTAATGCGCGCTTTCATTTTTTTAGTTCACTCTCAAAAAGGTCCAATTGTGCAAATCAGAACTTTTTATGATTTGCTGATTTTCTATGGCACATTTACAAGCTATGTTCGAAATTTGAACGAAATCGGTCAAGTTTGAGCCAAGTTATGACGTTTTCGCTTCATCAAGAGCGCCAACTTCCATCGTGTGTCTGTGTAGGTGCGCACTCCTGGGAAATTTTTATGTGTGAACCGATTTGACTGAAAATTTGGGACACGATAGATATCCCACTCAAACCTTGGGGGCGCAAACTTTTTTTCGAAAATTTTTTTTTTCATCAAGTTATAGGTCTTTGAAAATGTCTCTGCGTCTCTTCATTTCGTGCACTCTCTCGCCCTCTCTGTCGGGGTAAATCAAATTGCGTTATAGCTCAGTCCTAACCAATTCAAGTAAAATTTGAAGTATGATACCACGACATGAACTGACATCGATTTAGATGTAAGTCTTCTACTGATGACGTCATCGAGGATTCTGGAGCTCGGATGACGTCATTTTTGAAAAGTGCAAAGTTGACGTCACATATATTTTCAAATGATGGTAATATCTTAGAAACTGTCAATTAACGGTGAAACTCAATCTAAGAGTGACGTATTCTGGGATTCTGGAGACCAGATGACGTCATTTTTGAAAAGTGCAAAGTTGACGTCAAATATATTTTCAAATGATGAAAATGTCTTAGAAAGGGTCAATTAACGGTAAAACTCAATCTAAGAGTGACGTATTCTGGGATTCTGGAGACCAGATGACGTCATTTTTGAAAAGTGCAAAGTTGACGTCACATATATTTTCAAATGCTGAAAATATCTTAAAGTGGTATATTAACGATAAAACTTCATTCAAACATGACGTATTCTGCGATTCTGAAGGGCAGATGAAGTAAGTTTCTAGAACTGCAATGTTGACGTCATATTTTTTTTCCGAATGATGGTAATACTTGACAAGTGGTTCATCAAGAAAACAATTTTATCTGCACCGTACAGATCAAACCACATACCTACGGCATGTATACAAAAAGAGAAAAATTCATGAAAAAGTGGGGGCCCAACGAATGTAAGATTTGTCTTCTGCTGTGCGCCCCTTAGACAACTACTCTCAAATGGAACAGCTACTGCTACAAAAATCGAAAAATACTAATATACTCAAGTATAACTGTTCATTACCAACATACAAAAGTCGTAAAATATTTTCTCAAACCTGTAAACTAGAATCTACAAATCACAGATGTTAACTCAAACTACTCAATTATAGAGTTCCTGGTTTTGTACACAATGGTTGGCATTTTTTGTCATTACTTCAATTCTAGGTGCTATAACGTTTGTCATATTATTCAACAGTTGTTCTCTCTTTCGCAGCTGTGACTTGTAGATTCTAGTTTACAGGTTTGAGAATATTCATTGTAGTTTGATCTTGATACATGCTATAACTATTGGATTCCAACCAAGACCCAAGAAGCATAGAGACCAAACTACAAACATCCCGGGATACAGCGACACACAACTTACAGGCTTGTATTGAAAGAAGCAACCTTGTACTTTGTTGTTAACATCGTTCGATACAAAAACTGCTGTGTTTGTAGTTTGATCAACGTAAGGTGAATTTCTACACTAGATCGGAAATCGGAAAATGATCTCACGTTATATTTCTGAGATCTAGCATTAGTTTCCTTCTAACAACAGACTTAGAAAAAGCAAATTCGACCTACCTAATATTCTCGGTCCGTGTAAAATGTGGTTCATGGCAGAGTTACGGTTCCCCTGCATGATGCTGGAATAGGAAGGCCTTTCATAACATTAAACACAGGGTGGCAACTAGCTATAAATTCACCCATTTGGGAAACAAATGTGAAACTATAAGTTTCAAAGATATCAGTGCATGAAGTTACATGCTGTAATCAGTTATGAAAATGAGTTTATACTATAATCCGTGTTTATTGTAGAAATTGAGGTCGATTGACAACATATGAAAATGCGATATACTTCGTCAAAAACCGGCAAGTCAAAGGAAATCAAGAGATACATAAGGATACCAGTGAAAACTCGTTACACCGTACAAACCATAATCATCAAGAGAGAGAAAAGACGCGTCCCGTAAATTAGAACTTAAGATCAAGATAACTAAGCAAAGAGGTTAGGTTACAAATATATATACTATAATAAAAAAAGGACAGTGAGCAAGAAGAGGTTAGCAAAAATATTAATTTCCCATATAAACTAAAAATGTTACCTGCTCACAACAAAATTGAGCGCAAAAAACTTGAAAGAGTGTTAACCGTGAGTAGATGAGCAACTTTTTTCAAGTAACTTTACAACAAGCTGATAAACATATTGTAAAAAAAATAGTTTGAGAATCCAAATTCAGAGTACTTTTCGGACAGATCACAATTTAGAGATCCTTCCAGTTGATGGGAGGTAAATTGAATTTCTCCAGATGTTCGTTGGTCTTGGAGAAACACTTGCAGCCCACCCAATATCGAGCTGACAGCGGAGAGGGGTGGGCGGTCTGGAAATCACATCATAGGTGCAATAGTGCCAGGACGAAAGATTTAGCTGTTCAAGTTAAAGCAGGACGATTATGTGTACTAATTCCCTGTCAATGGTCCTTTAAACTGCAATTGAAACATGTATTGTAGTTCAAAGGACTGAAGCGTTGGGACTGGACCAAATACTCGTCCTACTTCAAGCATACCACCATGTTAGAAAGGCACAACCTAAAGATTCCGACTAGTTGATTTTGGATAACTGCTACAAATGGAATAGTTGTGTACCATCAGCCAAGGTGAAGAATATATAACGAATAGCTCGATCGGTTAACTGGGAAATCACACCTATGAATGACAGCAAATCAGGTAAAAAATCCCGTTGCAAAATGAAAGAAATCAATTACGAACCATCGAAACAAAAATTTAGAGCAAACTTCAAGTCAACGACCAGAGTCTCTTTACATTCTTTTACATCCGCATGTCTCCTGAACTTATTTTTGACTCTTCTCTCTTTTCTACATTCAAAACAGAACTATGATGATATGTTTGTTCCGTTGCACAACCTTGTGTATAAGTAATTCAATTCGACGATAAAGTAACCCACCTTGACAATAGCATGCCGTTTTCCGTCAATCAGGGCCTCCTTTTTGTGCGCGAAGCCTCCCCAGAGAAGGAATACGACATTGTTGGGCGCCTCCTTCGAAATCAGACCAATCACATGGTCAGTGAACTTCTGCCAGCCGATCTTCGCATGAGAATTTGCTTTGTGGGCCCTGAAAAGACGATATTCTGAAATCAGATCCCTTTAAAGTCAGTATTTCTCCGAATTCATGTAATATCAATCATGTAATTGTTATTTCCAAGCGATGAAGTGGTTAGCGACCGGCTGTCGCTCCACAGACCCGGGTTCCATCCCGGTTCGCCACGGGATCTGCAGCTGGTAATAAAACTCACCCATCTCCGCCCTCTCTATAGACATACAACGTATGGTTGATATATGCAATAAGTAATCATGTAGTGTTATGAATAAAGATAAGACTGAAATTTCTGAACACATCGTTATTATATCTCGAAATACGCGCCTATCTAATAAGTGAGGTGTGACGATAAAACTGTCAACGTAGCACGTAGCACCACCCTTACCGCGTGAATATGACTATCATCTGCAGCGCGCGCTGCACATAACTTTGTTATTGAAGAACATATCTACATCTAACACTGGAAATCTCGTAATATTATGGCCGATTTCTCGAGAAATGTAATGAGTTTCATGGTTTCATCTCCTCTGAAGTCAGAGTTGAAAAAGAGATAGATGTATAATGTTGGAAGGATGGAAGAGTGATTCAGCTATATGAATGATTGTGTATTCAGAATAACACATACTCGACTGTCAATGTGGCATTGAGCATGAAGACGCCCTGACGAGCCCAGCCTTCCAAGAATCCGTGGTCCGGGGCGACAAAACCGGGAATGTCTGTAGCCAACTCCTGGGAAAAAAAGTCAAGGTTCTGGTCTTCGAGATTTGAGAGAAATGTCCTTCGATAATAACTTAATCAAATCATAACCTAACCATACCACTTCGATTTTTCCTCACGATCCTTTTTAGATTACAATTTTTATAAAATATGCTTATGACTGGATAAATATCTGTGTTCTATGTGGCTACTCTTTAGGGAAAACTATGACAATTTCCGACATTCAACCGATAGTTGGGCTCTTCTAAAGAGAAACGTTACTTTACAGATGGAGAATATATTAGAATACTACCCGAAACGCCCTAGGTAATTGTGTTTTCAAGAGAGAAACACAGAGTTTTCAATAATTGAAATTCTCTCTCAATTTCTGAAAACTTTGAAACAATACCTACCTTATAGATATTTTTCAGAGACGGCGGCGGCTTCACACCCTTTTTCACAGAGAAGGAGAGACCATGCGCCTAAAAACATGAAGTATAAACAAAGGAGAAGTTTTCAAGTTTGCACAAATATGAGTTAAGACTGTTGAGAGACAGTCTTAACTAGCAAGTATACAACCACTAACCACAAACATAATAAAAAGCCAACATTTCATCAGTCATAAAAACATATACACAACTAATCTGGCCTACAAACTACATACTACAAACCGAGCAAACAGTAAACTACTAATAAGACCATACACCAATAAGGTCAGACTATTTGTCATCATAAAGTAGTCGGTTTTAGAGGTAAACACCAAAAATTAATGTTTTTGCGACAAAAATAGACGATTTCTGTTATTTTCATTTTTTAAGTCCGTTTTTCGCTTTTTTACTATTCCGACGACTTTACTAGAACAAAAATTCAACTAACCTGGTTGTCGTCGTGATAGGGATCTTGTCCTATGATAACCACCCGAATGTCCTGCAGCCGAGAGAGGTTAAAGGCGGTGAAAATCTCATTTCTCGGAGGAAAAACCTTGGCGCCCTAAAAGTTTTGTTTCTCAACCTTTTCTGAAAATTCATACAAACGTTTTGAAAAAATTCATAAAAGACTAGCGATATCCCTAGAACGAATCAATTCCATTATTGTAATTCCATGATTGACATTACATGAATTTTTTTAAAATATACAGTATGAAGCTTAAAAAATAACAACAAAAAAACAATAATGTTAATACGCCACCTTTTTGTACTCTTTTTGTAGAAACGATTCAACTTCCTTCAGATACTTTTTGTCGAATTCACTCTGGAGCCGAGTTTTCCAGTCCTCACACGTTATAAGACTGAGCAGCTGAATAGTCGAATCTGTAAACGAAATGTGCGTCTAGAAGAAACTACATGGAATATTTGAAATTCATGGCTTGTTCTGATGTTTGATATGGTCACAAACTGGTTTCGTTAATTCCTAATTGGAAGAAAAACCGCTGTGTGGACTGATCAGACTACAAATAGATTTGGTCGACTGCCACATTCTCTAAATTTCCTAAAATCCTAATTTATTTACAATATTATTCAAACATATATTTCCTTATATCGTAAACATACAATAAGCAAAATACATAGAACTCACCCTCCACACATTCTATAATTTCCACATTTTCAGTGGAACTCAAAGACGGTTTCTTTACAGGCAGCTGGGTGGGTTTGATTGGTTTTGTTTCGACCTGCAAAAAGCTCAGATCAAACATGGGGCGACTTTGTTGATTTCATCTTAAAAATCACCCGCTTTTCATATGAATAGGGAATTTCAACTACCCTAATTTCATCAATAGTTGTTCATTACCGGTGACAACTTAATCTTTGATCCTGTTTTGTGGCTTGGTTTTCCATATGAAACACTTGATTTTCCGTCAGTTTCTGTGGCCAACAAAGTCGCACTACGTATGGCTCAGATGTACTCAGAAACTTAGATGCACTTCAGGCTACATGTGGATTCTTTGGTCTATGGCTAATGGCCTGGGTGAAACTAACGCTAATCCACAAAGCAATATAGTTTATAGTTGTCAACTTAACTTAAGGTAATCACCAAAATGTTATGCATTGTTGAAATCCACGAAGAAATGACAAACACTATACTAAAGCGGTCGATTCAACCTTCCAGAAAAATCCGCAGTCTTTTTGCCGACTTTTGTGCTGGTTCGGCCGCTCCGTGATACTGCATCACGCAACAAACTGCAGAAATGTTTGCTTTCGAATGTCTATACCAACGACGCGTATTCCGGTGAAGTAGTCCGAATACCCAAAGAAAGTAAAAGAAACAGGCTACATTTTCGCCGAAGAAAATGTGTCTAATTTTGATGCAAACTCATAAATTTTCACGTGTTTGAACTTGAAAACGAACTACTTTTTGTTGAATAGTCAAGTTTTCCTTGATTATCGACCTTAACACGTGCATTTCTAGATCAGAGCAGCCCGCACCATGTCGTCTCCGATCAAGAAGATACCCGACATGTTTCTGCGCGCGATGAAGCGGAAGTCCGTTGCGGACGGGCGGATCCACGATGCGGCGACCGGAGATATTTTCAAGTTTCAAGTAATTGATGTATGGACGTACCTTAGCTGTCTTTGCAGCCTTTTCTGATACCAAGCCGCTCTCGTTCTCCTGTTCTCCGGTCGCCGCATCGTTGATCCGCGCATCCGCCACGGACTTCCGCTTCATCGCCCGCAGAAACATGTCGGGTATCTTCTTGACCGGTGACGACATGGTGCGGGCTGCTCTGTTCTAGAAATGCTCGTATATAGGGAGTGACGAAATATCTGTTGTAGATTGATCTTGATAATCGCCACAAATTAGGGATTTCGACCGGGAAGCTACGAGATCAAACCACAAAAACGGCGCTTTATGTACAGACTTGCTTTGAGAAGAGCTAACCCTACATTTAGAGTGAATACCCTACACTAAGAGTAAATAGAGTAGTCATGTTATAGGTACAATGAAAAGTTGTGCACTAGAGTACTGCGCGTTTCCGAAGTTTGATGTGTTTTACATGTTCTACGTTACTAAATCAACACATTTGGCTAGAAATTGGCTGAATCACGTCAAGATTACGCTACGGGTAAACAGATGAGAAGATGAGCGCTCAGGCAAATTATATTTCTAGTATAATGACTACTAGTCCTACACGGTTACTAGTTACTAGCTAGGCCTAGTAGGAATACCGCTATTGGCCGCAAGAGATGTGAAATGAACTATAGGGAACGACGAAATCTCAGTTGTAGTTTGGTATCGATACGCTGTAACTGACGAACTTCGAACGGAAAACAGCGAGATCAAACTACAAAAATAGCAAGCCCTATAGGCTATCCCCAAAACATAACTGATAGATATTCCATGAATCGGTGTCAACAACCGACTGCCACGTAAAAGGAACAAAGAAAATTTAGATAATATTCATTATTACAAAAATGCTTTTGTGCACGAAAGAAGGTAAAGGCAGCCAATGATACAATACATACAAAGAATTGACAATTTAGAAAATTACAACATGCAAAAATCAACTGCACATAATGGGTGGGATCATCTACAAGTCTCTCGATGAAGTTAAAATCCTAACTTGTTTTCGAAGTTTCACTAGAATGATGTATATTATTAGCCCCAAAATGCAAGCACAAAACTAACTAGTGCGCTCATCGTGAAAAACTACATACGAAAGACTGATACATAAATATGAAATTCACAATGAAGTTATTAAAACAAAACAAAAACTTTTTTTAATGATACAAGATCCCACCATTCTACCTAGGAAAACCGTACGGCGACAAGAACCAGAGAATGATACATAAAGAACAGCAAAGAGAATGAAAAACACACGAGATCCTGCTATAAGATATCAAAATGAAGCATACCAACGTTTATGAGACAAAAACCAGGTTGCGCAATAGAGAAAATAGTGTAGTTCTAGGAAAACAACTATCCAACACTTAGAATCCACGCTATATTACGTTGCCTCACAACCATGGTAGACTAACTGATTTCCTAGTCCACAAACGCTTCGAGCTGGCTCCATACACCAGTAAGGTCTGACTGAGCGACAAAAAGTAATCCGTTTTTCGATATAATCACGTGAAAATTTAGGATTTTTCCAAAAAAAAGTAGACCGATTTTCATCATTTCGGCTGAAAACTATACGGTTTTCGAACTTTTCTGACTATCCGGACAACATTGCTGCTGTGTGGCTGGCTCGTTCCAATTTTTACGCAGTACAACTAGGGTGCTCCAAAAGCATTGAAAATTTTGGAAAGCAAAAGCATCAAAGCAAAGCACTGAGCATATTGTGCATACTTTTCGTGATATTAAAAACGTAAAAGACCAGAACAGAGCCTCAAACTCGAAGCCGAGAGCCAAAAACCTCAGAGATTGGGCTGTTGACTACGCGTTGACTGCGAAACTTAACTAACTGAGCGTGAATGGGCATAACTCATAGGTCACTAGCGTACTATAATATCAACACTACTTCACCGGAACACCGGTGGACTGAGAAAGCTGCAAAACCTAACCGAGGTAGAATACTGTAAATGGTGAGAGAACATTCGTAGACAACCGGATCGTTGAATGAAAGAGGAATGTATGAAGGAAGTGACATAGTCCGAGCTGCTATCCGCGATGAAATGGGACCACAACCACACTAAGAGAAACCTGTAAAACAGAGGCTAAGAGGAAAAAATCATGGAAAACAGCAAGAAAATTAAGTCAAATAGTTCTACTAAATTTACCAAAAAGTATAGAACAGACATTGAGAATTTTCAAGTCTTGCACCCCTGGAGGAACCCATACTTGTACGAAAGTGTAACTATTGAACTACTACCCTGGTTTGACCAACACAAGCCCAAGCCGAATCTAAAAACGGCAAATTTGCCGAAATCGCTAAATAATCATCCCACACATCAAACTACCGTGTACGATTCAAATACGAAATCTAACCATATATGCAAGAAAAACAACAACATACCCGCTAGGTGCCGACTATTTTTCCGTGACTTCCATAAAGTGAACTACGCCGTTTTGTTCGCCGGCAACCCGCCATCCACGTCCATCTTATCAGAAGTCGAACTACTTGTGGAAGGAGGGGCAGCCACCGTCACCGACCCATGGGAAGAGGAGGGGATTTGGCCGTTGAATTGAGAAAAAGACGGCAACGAAGAAGGCACGTTTTCTAAATCACAGGAACACTTTCAAGAAGAAACAAGTGAGTTGTTGTTGCTTGTACCCGGAAGGAATTATTAGAAAATTTCCAACACAACTATTGAATTCAAAAAATGATAATTTCACTCCTGGATAAGAGGGTTCAGTTAGCAACCGTATAGGATTCGCTCTTCTCCAAACAAGCCATAGCCAATACGTTTTATATGTTGCCTATCCCGCCAAAAGTAGTGAATTATGGCTTGTATCAAGCTCAAACTATAACTCAGTTGTGCTGTAAACGTACCAGAGGTAAAGCTTGAGGAAGTCTGCGGCACTGATACAGCGACAGTGGGCGGAGCCTGTTGTTGACCAATCCCATTGACTCGAGAAGATTGACTAGACGATGATGACTGTCCGGATCCGGAAGGACCGAAATTCGGCAACGGATTACGATTTACCGAAGCCGGCTGTGGCGGGGGACATTGAGATGTGGAGGGCAAGGCACTTGAGTCTACTGAAAACTACAGAATGAGATGAGGCACAACAGAATTAGGAAAAGCTCAGAAAAAGTAAAACAACCTAGAGATATAAGAGACATAGGTGCGATACCCGGCTATCTGACCGCGGGATCCTCAACTCATATCTTTTCCAACATTTATATGCTTCTCGGATATTCACCTAGAGGGGACCTAGAACTTTTGCATTTCTGTGAAGGGATCACTCTTCAAACCCTTTAACCGAGAGCAAGAGTATCAGGGGGTGATACATTTCGCCTTGTGATCTACCCCTTGTCTTCTACTAGAAACCAAGTAATAATCATTTTTCTCAGCTTGGGACTCAATTGAATTCTGCGATTCAACTAAACTCAAAATGCTCAGCTTAATACATACAATACAAACTCAACCCAACAGTGTATGGTTTCGAAATTGCACCTACCTTTAACCTTTGCAGTTTTATTGTTTTGGGCAGGTCTCATTCGCTTTCGATCATCTTTATATGCAGTCGGGGGCGCCATCTGCGCATTCTGAACAGTAAATCACTGAGCGTTTTGAATATGTAAAACTTTAAAATTTCGCATCCGAATAAGCCAAATTTCGCCGGTTTGGCAGTTTGTATAGCTATTCGGACAAGTTTACTCGAGTGTGAGAGGAGATGAAAGTTGTCACCGTACACCAGCAATCACCGTACAACAGTAAGGTCCGACTATACAATAAAAAGTCGTCCGTTTTCCGATATAAAACTAGGAATTTAATAATTTTGCATAGGAAATAAGCAAACATTCCCCTGGTAAAAAGGTAGTATGTTTTTCGAGTTTTTTGACTATTGAGACAACTTTAGTGTAGTATGGATGAAAGTTGCAATCACCTCATTGTATCTACCCGCACCAGTTAGGGAATAAATTTGAACTCTAACTACAATCACCTTACTAGGACTTAGTCCCGCAGTCCTGATGCCGGATGTGGAGGGGACGAGCATCTGTGCCAGCAGGTTGCCGGGAGCCGGCGAGGGACAGGGACTGGGACTGCCGCTGATACTTCCCTCCGCCACGCCGCGGCTGCCGTGCGGAGACTGCGTAGTACGTTTCCGCTGCGACGGACGAGCTCTCCTAAAATAAGGTTACTATTTTAAACATACATAAACATCGACAAAAGGAGCGAGTTAGGATGCAAACACATGAAAATGGACGATTTTGCACCGAGATGGCATGTACTCAGTTGTTTCAATTATGGATAATGCTATACAATTCTATTTTCATTTCTATTACAGTGAATATCCGCTCTATAGACAACGAAGATGCAGGATTCCCTAAAAAGCACCATCTAATCCATGTTTAGAACAAGACTAAAAAAAGTAAAAATCCTCAACAACGAACTTTCAACTATTGATAATATGATCTAATTTTTTTTTACGAAACTGACTTTTTGGTCTTTGGTCGTTCGTCGATGGTTTTCTGACTGGCATCTGAGTCGTCGTCCGAACTGTCGGAAACCTTCTCGAATTGCATCAATCGATCCAACAAAAAGTTCTTGTCCCGCGACAGTTTCAGCAACTTTCGCTGCAGATTTCGCAGCTCCTCCTGATAACACTCGTTCTCCTGAAAACGTTGAGGTGTATGAATTTTTTCTACATATATTTGTAATCTTTGGTTTAATAAATTTCTATTCTAGTATGACGTATTCTACACAAACTTTAAGCAAGTTCTTTTGACGTAAAGCTAATGACTACAGCACATTTAGCAAAAAAATCACAGGTTTTCGCCGTTGCTGTGATTAAAATAACAAAGCTGCGGACCAAAACTAAACTCTTATCGCAGTCGACATCCCGACTAACACAGTTACAACCGAGGAACTAGTAAATAATAAAAAATGACTCACAAATACGAGATACTTGAACTTCCGCTTGTACAATCGATACTGCTCCTTATTACTCGATCTTGGCGCCTGTAAACAGTAAAATAAGGCGGATTAAAGATGGCCTGGCAGGAACTTGATTTCATGATTAGTGCTTTATCGATATTTGCGGCGCTCCAGTGCTAATGGCACACGCGACGCGGGGGACATGCCGCGTTTTAAAAATTTCTTCGGCCGAATTTCGTTTCCTTTCTAAATATTTGTCACAAGGAAGGTACCCCGGGCTACGCCCGGGTCCCTCCCTTGATAGTTCTAGGTCGGTGGTTAAGTCTTGAAGTTTCTTCCTTTTTTCGTCTTCGAAAAGTCCCCGAGCGCGAAAGTTTATTTCAACATAGAGCGCGAGAGTTTTCCTAAAAGTAGAGTGCGGTAGTTCTTCTCAACATAGAGCACGGTAGCTCTCCTTAACATAGAGCGCGGAAGTTCTCCTTAACATAGAGCGCGAGACTTCTCCATAACATAGAGCGTGGTAGTTCTCCTTAACATAGGGCACAGTAGTTCTCCTTAACATAGAGCGCGGGAGTTCTCCTTAACATAGAGCGCGGGAGTTCTTTTAAACATAGAGCACGGTAGTTATCCTTAACATAGAGCGCGGAAGTTCTCCCTAACATAGAGCGCGGAAGTTCTCCTTAACATAGAGCGCGGTAGTTCTCTTCAACATAGAGCACGATAGTTATCCTTAACATAGAGCGCGGTGACTTTCCATAACATAGAGCGTGGTAGTTCTCCTTAACATAGGGCACGGTAGTTCTCCTTAACATAGAGCGCGGGAGTTCTCCTTAACATAGAGCGCGGGAGTTCTTCTAAACATAGAGCACGGTAGTTATCCTTAACATAGAGCGCGGAAGTTCTCCGTAGCATAGAGCGCTGGTGTTCTTCTTAACATAGAGCACGGTAGCTCTCCTTAGCATAGAGCGTGGGACTTCTTCTTAACATAGAGCGCGGAAGTTTCTCTTAACATAGAGCGCGGTGACTTTCCATAACATAGAGCGTGGTAGTTCTCCTTAACATAGGGCACGGTAGTTCTCCTTAACATAGAGCGCGGGAGTTCTCCTTAACATAGAGCGCGGGAGTTCTTCTAAACATAGAGCACGGTAGTTATCCTTAACATAGAGCGCGGAAGTTCTCCGTAGCATAGAGCGCTGGTGTTCTTCTTAACATAGAGCACGATAGTTATCCTTAAAGGGGGACAGAAAGGAAAGTTAATATGAAAGAGCTTATCAAGAGAAACAGATAAGTATAACTTTTAATTCAAACTGACGAACCTAGTTTGCATACGGTTGACACGTGTTTGCGTGTTTTGGCGCGCGCAACGTTATATTTAGGTACCCCGGAGTACCTAAACTAGCTTTCCTTTCTGTCCCCCTTTAACACAGAGCGCGGTGACTTTCCATAACATAGAGCGTGGTAGTTCTCCTTAACATAGGGCACGGTAGTTCTCCTTAACATAGAGCGCGGGAGTTCTCCTTAACATAGAGCGCGGGAGTTCTTCTAAACATAGAGCACGGTAGTTATCCTTAACATAGAGCGCGGAAGTTCTCCGTATCATAGAGCGCTGGTGTTCTTCTTAACATAGAGCACGGTAGCTCTCCTTAGCATAGAGCGTGGGACTTCTTCTTAACATAGAGCGCGGAAGTTTCTCTTAACATAGAGCGCGGTGACTTTCCATAACATAGAGCGTGGTAGTTCTCCTTAACATAGGGCACGGTAGTTCTCCTTAACATAGAGCGCGGGAGTTCTCCTTAACATAGAGCGCGGGAGTTCTTCTAAACATAGAGCACGGTAGTTATCCTTAACATAGAGCGCGGAAGTTCTCCGTAGCATAGAGCGCTGGTGTTCTTCTTAACATAGAGCACGATAGTTATCCTTAACATAGAGCGCGGTGACTTTCCATAACATAGAGCGTGGTAGTTCTCCTTAACATAGGGCACGGTAGTTCTCCTTAACATAGAGCGCGGGAGTTCTCCTTAACATAGAGCGCGGGAGTTCTTCTAAACATAGAGCACGGTAGTTATCCTTAACATAGAGCGCGGAAGTTCTCCGTAGCATAGAGCGCTGGTGTTCTTCTTAACATAGAGCACGGTAGCTCTCCTTAGCATAGAGCGTGGGACTTCTTCTTAACATAGAGCGCGGAAGTTTCTCTTAACATAGAGCGCGGTGACTTTCCATAACATAGAGCGTGGTAGTTCTCCTTAACATAGGGCACGGTAGTTCTCCTTAACATAGAGCGCGGGAGTTTTCCTTAACATAGGGTGACATATCAATTTCAACTCCCAGCAACAGCCGATTCCAATAGGTTTAGAAATGAAAAGCAAGAAATTTACACGTCTCTCCACGTTCTTTCCCTTCTGCAACTACAAAGTGCACCGATTCTCTGTTTCTCGACCAAAAAGCCGTTGCCTCAGACTCACAGACAGACAGACAGACCAAGCAACGGTTTTATATTAGTAGATTTTCAATGTTTTATTGTTTATTTTTGCACTATTATTCTTCATATTCTTGCTCTCCATGAACAGTTCATCAAACTGAAGTATGCATTCAGAGTGAATGATATAAACTACCAGGCTATATTGGATTTCTAGTGATATTGCTGGAAAATGAATTTTTGCGATTCCAAGTTATTGTCTAGATTATCTAATAGCAACATAGCTTCAAACAGTGTTTTATCAAATTGCTTTTCAGGTTTTTTATCTTTGCACGGCACATTTTTTGTTCAGTAGAAGTAGTAATGAAGACAGTGCCGCCGCCGTTCAGGAGGACCAGTCATTATATGTAGTAGGTGAGTACATTGCATCCAGCAGTAGCTGACTCTATCTTGTTGTAATTAGATTATGGTATTCATGCAGTTTCTTGAAGTTTTTGTGTAGTTTGTGAAACAGAACGAAAAGTTGGGGTAATTCGTTATTTAGCAGCTCTATAAAGTGTACTTATTTATTCTGCTTTTTTTATGCTGCTCTTTGTGCTTCGATTTCATTCATTATACTCATTTCATCTCTCAGTTATCATGTTCAGATATTGTATCATCGTTTCTGGACGGAGGCACAAAAGCAACGTCATCTCGTCATCTATCTTTCATCGTTGCTGCAGGGACCACTTCTTCAAAAAATGTGAGTGATTCCGTCATTTTCTCCAAAACCGTTATAGCCTAGCAATCACTCCCAGAAAATTGTGGCTATACTTGATAACGAAATGAACCAGTTTTCATTCTAAATACATACTGCTTTTTTATCAAAAATGGTAAGATATTCCCAGGTGTGACGGAGAGGGAACTTTTTTTGCCTTTTTTGTTTCGAATGACATCGCTCGACTATGATAACGATGATCAGCAGATAATTTTGTCTTATCTTCTCCAGTATTCACAAACAAGCGAAATTCGGCGCAAGATGCTGACCATATAGTAAGAAGTTGTGATTTGTCAGGAACTGGTGAACGTAGTTATCTAGTCAATCTCGCTGATACTGAATTCCTCAAAACTCATTCCGATTTTGATAATATCGACGAAGTACGAGAATCTCAGGAAATCCACGAGATTTGCTACTTTCCACGACAATTCTATTTACAATTGGGTTGGCTTTGGACGTTTTGGTGGATATGAACATTTGTTTTGCAGGTGTCCCATGCCCCGTCTGCCCTCTTCCCCATCCTATTCCTACGAGCTATCTGCGCACACATGGAACATGGAGGATACAAACACAAGAAATAGTATAATTTAGTTTTTTATCGGTCTTATTCCGTTTTGCTGTTTCCTTTCAAATTTCGAGACCATTTTTGAAAACGGGGGTCTAGTCACAAATTATTAGTGGTTTCTGGTGTAAGGTTTCAAAGCAACTTTTGATGAGTTTCAAAAATTGTAGTTGTCTCTGCATGCTTATTTCTGGGATGTTATATGTTTCAATGTCGGGTCTACTTCTACTCTTACGATTCCCTTTCCCTACCTCTGTTTTGTACTGTAGGTCTCTTGTTTCTAATACTATCAAAACAAAAATCTATGAGTTATACATTGTGATTATGATTGATTACTATTCGTACGTTGTCTTTCTTCATATTATTCATTTTCCAAAATATAAAACTTCCGATGAAATAAAAAAAAATCTTATCCGCTTTGCTTGTGGAATTACACGTCTACGTGTTGTAGAATTACACGTCTACGTGTTGTTACACGTCTACGTGTTGAGTTTTCTCGCACAATTCACCTTGTTTTATAAAGTGATGGGTTACGGTAACTCTGTAAGTCATCATTATTCATGGGTATTGGCTAAATTTGTGATGGTTGCACGAAGTATTGGTTATATAGTACGTTCTATGACAATATTAGTAACAAACCATGGAAAATCTAAATTTCGAAAATGTTCCTGCCAGACCACCTTTAAAGAAGAAGCACGAAAGAATACCACCGTTTCGCCAAAACCGGGAGATAGGCCTATTATTATTTTGATGTAAAACCACGCATTTTCACGGGTTCAAGTCTGAGAACTAACTCGTTTTGTCGAATACTCATCCTTACTGGTGTATGAAATCAATAAACATACTTGTCGCTCGTCGATGAGCTGTGCCAGTTGCATCGTAGCCGTCAGACTGGAACTCGGACGTTGTACATTCGAGTGGGGAATCGGCTGCGAGAACGACTGCACAGAAGATCCCTGCGGGGGTGGCTGGAAATAGTGGGAAGTGTCGAAAAATTAGATCAGGCATGAAAAACAACCCAAGTATTATTCAACTAGCAAAGACGTCAGAAAAATAGCTCAGGGCCTAAACTAGCGTATTCACGAAAAGACAGGAAGTGAACAATGCAACAAGTTTTCGTCGATGTCTATCTTAGATGAGCCACGTGCCACTAAAAAACTTTTTTTGCGAGCAGAAACCTCAGCTAGAGAACGCTTACTTCTGGTCGGCGTAAGGCAAACAAAACGTAAAATTACCATCTGAACACCTTCGCCCCATCTGCATGTAAGACTGTTGTCGCATTTACGTAAGCAAAAGTATTACATAAACAAAAGTGATAAAAAAAAACATAAAACCTACCATTCGCCCCATTTGCATGTAATGTTGTTGTTGCTGAATCTGCATGTGTTGGCCGGGTGCCATGTCCCTGCCCGAGTAATGTGAAGGACCTGCCTGTTGCTGCTGTGGCGGTAAAGATGACGCCTGGAGGGATTGTATTCAGTAAACATATGATTTCCATCGGAAAGTCGGAAAGCACAACTAGGAAATCCGGAATCCGGAAAATCGTAGCAAAGTGTAAATTCTTGAAAATACGGCCAGTACAACCCACTCTGAATAACTTGCCAAACAGCCAGAAAAAGGCACTTCTGCGAAATCTAGGCAAATGTGGTTTTTTGCCCAAAACTAAGAATGTGAGGTATTGAAATCGAAAACTGGGTTCCATTGTGGAAAACAGTCCCACCTCAATGTTCAATGGTGCGTGGTTTCGAAATACAACGAGCCATAACTCACATGCATCTGTGGTGGAGGTTCCATCCGCTGTTGTAAATGTTGTTGTTGTTGCTGCTGCTGTTGTTGAGCCATAGACCTCGATGCCAGCACCTTCAAAACAAATCATCCGCTCAAACAAAATGCAATGATAGATGATACCATACGTAAAAAAGGTTCACATCAGGTCGAAAAAAGTGAGCATGAGCATTCCCAAAAATTAAGCATATGTCATTGAAAAACACGAATTTTTTAAATTTTACCGAGAATCTGTAATATTACACCGAAAAGTGAGCATGCTCCGGTCAAAATCGGGCAAAAGTGAGCAACATCAAAGTAAGGGGGTATTTCACGTATGGATGATACGGCAGGTCGGTGGGCATGACTGCACAACAACAACTAGCGAACTAGCCCAATCGTTCACAACTTGATTGAACGTGAACATCGACAAACAAAATGCTGCCGCTGGGTAGTAAATTTGATTCCGCGACAACTCTCCCCGCGCGTCGCGTGTGCGACAACTCGTCCCCCTTCATGCGACAACTCGTCCCCAATGTTTTATCACAAAAGTAGCTAAAAACTAGGTTTCAAAGCTAAATCAAATTTTGTAAAGTTTATCACTGAATACATATTAACCATAAATACATTCGACAAATTAATTTAGTCGTCATCTATTGGAGAGAAAGCAAAAAGTTCATGAAAATTGTGATAATTGTAGCAAAATGTGATTTATCGTTCGTGTTTTTTATTGTTTCCTATCTCTGAGGTTGTATACAGTCTTTAGCATAAACTATAACCGGGGACGAGTTGTCGCACGCGACGCGGGGACGAGTTGTCCGTAAACGGAGAATGTATGGGCAAAACCGCCTAGATATCACGAAACTACTTTGCAGAAGTGACAGGGAAAGGGAAGCTTAAACGAGAATAGTTGTAAAAGTATACTGTTCTGTGACATACCTGTTGCAAGGCCGGGCTGGGAGCCGATCCACTAGCTTGTGCTTGGGCGTTTATCGCCCGCTGCGCCAAAATCTGAAACAGTTTAGCAGTTTATTTTTAAAACCAATGAAAGGAACACACTTTATGGACATTCTATTCTAAAAGAACAGTCAGTTTCCCAACAAATTGTAGAAATCAAAATTTTCCATCGACATGGTTACTAGCTAGTGGCCAATAGTAGTGGATCGACTGTAATACCTGTCGTATTTGTTGCTGAGTGAGTTGGGATGAGGTTATTCCAATCTGCTCGTTGCTCGGAGGAGGAGCTGTCTGTGGTTGCGAAGGGCCTGGAGCCTGCATCAAACGCTGCTGCAGCAAATGACCATGCGCCGGAACCGCATTCTGAAATCGACTCCCATAGTGAAAACCGGAATACCTTCCCCCAAAAACGAGAGATGTTTGTCTTTTTTCTGTGGTTAAACATTAAATTAAAAAATAGTCGAACCTACTGGTGTATGTCGACTTTACATGGGAAGAACCACACGGTCAGATCAAAATAGACTCATCAAGGATTACAAAAGAATCCGTGACACACTGATTTTATATGAGAATGTAGCTCTTCGAGGTTCGAGCGACCAAAATAGGAAATATTTTTAGAAAGCCTGACTACACGGTACATGCTGAAATCTTCCGTGGCAGGATGCCTCATAGACTCCAGGAATGAAATGTGAATCAGCTATCAATTCCGAATTTCCGATTGAAATGAGGTGTTTGAGAAAGAATTACCTGTTGCAACGGTTCCATTTGCTGATGATGAGGCTGACGAAAGTGTACTTCATGACCCTGTGACATCGTAGAGGGACCAGGCGGTCCCGGATCGTAGTACTGTTGAAACTGGTTCGGAGGTAGTTGAACTGAAATCACATCAAACGAATGGTCGGAAATTCAGAACACGAGAAATGATCAAGATCATAAGGGGAGTAGTTTACATTTGCCCCCCACCCTGGTCGAAAATGGGTTGAAAAGGGCCCGTACTACAATCGCCCCCCCCCCCCCCCCCCACCTTTGGGGGGCGATTATACACCATGCTTAATTACTGCAGGCTTGGGTTGAGTGGGGGGTGATTGTTCATCAGTTCCGGGTATGTACTATACTATCACCCCCCCCCATTTTGTACTGTGGGGGGTGATTGTTCATTGTCGAAGATGTACAATGTACCCCCACCCATTTACCAATTACCCCCCAGCTTCGCGCGACTTTTCTGGGATTTCAATTAGATGGGGGGGGGGGGGGGGGGGGGGGGTAATAGTACCACGAGGGGGGTGATTGTACATTTTTCCCGATCATAAGCAGATTATGTTGTGAGTACTACCCTAACAAACAACCGGATAACCTATTTCGATCAGAACTTGTTTTGTGAATTCAAACATACCTTGATTAACGGGAGGAAGGGGGTGATGTTGTATCATGGCTTGCGAACTACATTGCATCGAACTCTGAAAATCATTGATAAATTTTCAAAACACAGACTTTTGGAAGGTATTTGGAAATTACTAATACTTTTTTGTGTTTATAAAATTAAAAAATAGCCGATAAATACTCATTCCCTCACCTGGGAGGACGATGGTGCACTCATTGATGAGGAAGTTGCGCCCCTAAGCGGCAAATGCTGTACAATGGCCTGTGAGGAATGTTGAGCAGGAACAGAATTTGACGAAAGCTGCAAATAACAGAAATGTAATAACAAAAACACTGCTTTATGCTAAATTAAGCTGTAGCGCAACTTTGAACTACAACTAAGCAGCCGCTTCCCAGTAGACAAGCCAGAAGTCCGTAAACTCACTGCACGAGCTGATATTTAGGTTCTGGTGCCGAATTTGTCACCGATGTTTCGGAGTTTTGTACGGGAAAAATCAAAAGCCTATGGAAGAACTGATGGCAAAACGCAAAAATATGAAACCATAGGTTAGGTAAAATACTCCTGTCACAATGGCGCTGACCCATGCTCATACTTGGCCCTATTCAGGAACTCACGCTCATTTTAGAATTTAGAAGAGAAAACAGTTTGAAACGCGATATACGAGAGAACGAATCACTTTTACAAGAGTATCATGCCTATTCTTATGGTTGCGCACGTTCATTTGTTCCATTTACAGTGACATAGAACTATTTTACCTATGAATGAAACCTTTACAAGCAATACCAACCTGATGATTATCTCCCGCGGTCCTTCCCCTATTGTACTGCATGTGTGAATCGGCAGCCCCAGAGGAAGAGGGTACAGATTCATGAGCCGAATACGGTACCCCGTTTGGATCTGTGAATCCGGGGCCAATATTAGACGACGTCGACGGCATCGAATCTTGAAACTTGGTTTGGTCACTTGGTGTAATGTGGAAAAACACGCGTTAAACTAACCGATCAGCATTTATGACAAATCCTCAGAGAAAAAGACACTAAATTTTCTACTTTAGAAGCATACAAAACATACAAATCATGAATAGTGAAATACAGAAAAAAACAGAAATCTTCAGGAAGTGTAACGCAAACAAAAACTTGCCACTCAATTAAAGTCGTGAATGTCGTCTTTATACACATGCGTGAACGATACATGGACTCATTTCTTGTTCAACGTCTGATCAAAAAACGAGACATCACATATCAAGATAAGTACGTAACTGCAGAGAAAAATTCACCTTTTCTGATCTGGTAGCCATTATTCCTATTATTTTGCACAGTTGACATAATTGGCTGATTCTGGTAGGGTGGTGGCTGTCGCCCAGGAGGCATCATCATGCAGTGCTCGGATTGGGGAAATGCGCCAGATTGCTGCTGCTGACTCACGCCGAAATTTGACTGAAAAAATAAAAAATGGTATGCTTTAAAAATTGTTTAGAATCATTCATTTTCTAACTGTAGGTTCTGGACCAATAAAAAACTAACATAAAACTAAGCAGAAAAATAGCCCCTCCTTGCCACTTTCTCAAAACAAAACGAAAGGAAATCATGCAAGATGTTAACTAGGAACGACCAAAAACCAGCGTCGACGTGTAAAATGAGACAAAACTCTATTTGAACTTGATTAGGACGTCAACACTTACAATGTCATAAAAGAATGAAATACAAGTATACAAGATAAAGACTTACATAGCTCTTGTTTTTGTCGGCCTGTACCGACACTCCACTGCTGCCTGCGTGTCCGTTTGGCATTGGTGACTGACATGGGGACGACTTGTTCGAATAGGACGCCGGTGAATGCCCCATGCTAGAACTCGGAGAACAGACCATATCCAAGCTGTTGTGTCGCATCTGAAAATTGATGAATGAGGTAGGCCGACCCATTATTAAATTCTTTCAACGAACACACTTGAACCAACTTCGAGCAAAAAGTGTTCATAATCAGGATATTTATCCCCAGAACGAAAATTTCAACACCTCATAAGTAACAAGAGAAGTATCAAAACACGTGATGAAGGAAGAGAATCAGAGAATAAAAAATTTGCAGCAATTTTTTTTCTTATTCATTCATCATTCTCACTGTGACTTTCACTATTAATGCTGCTGATTAAACTATGGCAAATTACGCGTTTGAGAAAACAACATTTTCGAAACTTGAAAAAATATATTTTGAAAACTTACAACTGGCAGAGATAGTGGAGTGGCCGGATTAGAATTCGGGTTGGGTGATCCAGGAACACCTAAAAATTAGAATATCATTACTATGTAGTACTAACAAATATAAAAACAAAGAACACGGAGACTGATTTGATATAGGAAAAGTTGAAGAGAAAGATGGCCGCGCTAGATACCACAAGCCAAATCCAAAGAGACATTCACCCAAGTTCGATAATAAAATACTAAATGACCGGGAATAAAAGAGGGTAAAACTTGGAAACTTACTTTTAATCTGTCTTGGGTCGACAAAGTTGTTCGCCTGATGATGACTGGCAGAATTGTTCTGCCGACCAGACACCAAATGCTGATGGAGCGCATTTAGTGTGGCCGGACCTGCGCCCTGATTCGGATTGGCTCTTTTCTTGTGCAGAAGAGCCGCAGTCGTAGGGTGTTGGAGCTGCTGCGGTTGCGGGGAACCATATGCTGAAATTCAAGAAATTAGTACGGGTTTTTAGATTTAAACACCGGAAAATTAATTAGTTCATAATAAATAAACAAACGTTTCAGGCTAAAAACAGTTAGTTTTTTTCGAATTTTTGAGGCTACTCGGACATTGGTGGGGCATGAATACAACTCTTCTGATAACAGTTTTTTTTATGAATTTTCAATCTCATAAGTGACGGGTGCAAACATTACTCGAAAATGTCAGGTTCGATTGGAACTCCGTAAATACGGGTCATCGAAGCATCGCACTTATCATATAAATTTCTGTAGGGTAAAAAATCACGTTAGACTTGATTCCGTAGTATAAACGCATAGCACGTCAAAATTGTACTATCATGCTACTCCACAAGCCATCAACGCTCTCAGGTTGTATAAAGGAGAATATGTATTTATTATTAATAGAAAACATAATATTTGGATTGATCAACTGGTGAATTTATTGACATAGTGAACTTCTGGTTCCCGGTAGTTCAAGTATAGGGAATAGCATCTGTACTACATCGCTGGAAACTGTTCAATTACGATTTCCTTTTTCATCTCATCCTCGATCTATTCTCCTAAAACTCATACTCCTATCTTCTCTCTGATTTTGTTATCATCTTTTCCCCATTCCTTGTTACTATAACTTTCACATTCGAGATAAAGTATTCATATATAGATTTCACCAACCTTGCTGAGGTGAATCGGGTCCATGATTGAAACTGCTCAAATGATTGGAGGGCGAAGGCGCATTGCCTGACATGTGTGGAGAGGCCATGGATGACTGAAAGACAGAAACAATCTAAAACAAAACTAGGAAGATTTCGCAATTGGTAAAAACTGTCGAGCTATTAACTTGCCACACGTCGGTTTTTACCCATACGTTAGCTGGAACGCTCCAAAATAATGCGAAAGCTTAGCGGAGTACAATTCACATGGGTGGGATGGGGAGTTTTCTAATCTTAAACTTCAAGTCAAGACCAAAATATTTTTTTTCTTCAATAAACCAGGTACAGGTTTCGTGAACAATCCGTTCGTGAAGATTTCAATCAGTTGATACAAGTTTGAACTAAATAAACGCTCATTTTTAAATAGTAACGACACTAGCAAATACTGACAATACAATTTTGGTGATTACGAACTGCAAGAACTAACAATAGTATTTTGTAATGACGGGACAACTGTGAAATAGAAATAAAAATTACATGTATTCCAGGCGAAGGGTACGAAGACATTCCTAGTGGCGAGAGACCCAATTGGTCCGTTTTGATTGGAGGTAAGGTGAGAGGAGGAAGAGACATGGGATGCATTCCCACACTTCCTAAATTCGGAGCAGGAAGCCTAGAAGGCTCCGGGTCCGACATGAACTGCAAATACTTCCATGGGAAAAAATGCTGAGTTGATTGGAACAAAGGAATTAAACAATACGACAGGAAAAAGCTAAATTTTAGAGTTAAGGGCGCACCACAAATGGCACAGCTGAGTAAACCTTCCCCCGACTTGAAACAAAAAAGTTACAACTTTTTAATGTTTTGATTATGATTTATCAAAAAAGAACAATGAAAAAAACGACCAAATCAGAAATTAGAGATTTTAAAATTCGCGGGCGTGAATTATTATATTCCAACGACCACCGTTTTGACGGATAAAAAGGGGTATGTTCGGC
Source organism: Litoditis marina (assembly GCA_964036275.1). Taxonomy (NCBI): domain Eukaryota; kingdom Metazoa; phylum Nematoda; class Chromadorea; order Rhabditida; family Rhabditidae; genus Litoditis; species Litoditis marina. The sequence continues at coordinate 1,510,987 of OZ038435.1, read as the reverse complement.
GTCATCAGTGGCCGCCGTTGTTAATAAATATTTTCACCCCGATGTAAATTTTGAAAATTTGCAATTAAAAGTACTCTACTTTTATTATTTTTCGTTATGTTTTTCCTAGTTTTCCTAGTAGACATAGAGATAGATCATTTAGAACTTGTCACGGTGCCCGATATGTTGCTTTCACGCTTTTTCTATGAGCAAAAATAGGAAAACTGAAAAAAATGGACTTCCAAGCAGTTTATGAGTTTCAAATCTTCTTCAATTTTCAGAACCGGAATGCGACCACGAGGGGGTGGACCGTCTCATGGAGGTGCTGGACACGCACATCCTGTTCCCACGACCACCACTTTACAATTTCCGCAATGCGCTCTAGAAGCGCTTAATCAGGTTGGAATGGGAATCCATGAATCCATACAGTTTTAGTATGATATTAGTTATATAATGCAGAAAGTTACATAATACACCTATATCATTCACGTGCGAAACTTTTAAATCATCAAGATAAGTTGTAAACTGGGTTCAATCATTAAGTTCAAGACGTAATCGTTGCTGTCTGATGTGTCTATCATGTTCAACATGTTTGGTGAATTTATACTGACTGTTGGCTGATTGTTTACAGCCACGACTATATAGGTACGTTCTCTTATATTTTTCAGCGTTTAGTTTTAGGTATCCCGTCATGTACGTCTTTCCGGACACAACCGTAACCGGACCATAATTGGGCAATTGGCTGAGTGGCAATCGCTGATCGACAACGATATTTTCTGCTTAACACATGATAGGAGGACAACTAGACTGACTGCAGTGCAACAGTTTCATCTTGTCCACTTACTCGCTCAGTTCTTCTCGGTTAGTAATTTTTGTTATTCGAACGGAGGTTCGGTTGGCTGCCTCTTAATCGGTTTCATCATTCGAATTTTCCACTTCGTTTCGAGTTGAGGCTACTAGATAACGGTCTTTCAGGTCATCAAAGCGGGATAATGTTTGTTTCCAGGAGAAATCCGACGACCCTAACAAGTACGCATACTTTGAAGTGATTTTTCTGGGTCGAGAAGGCGAAACAGTGCAACACGACCACAGAATCAAGACATTATTCATGCTGGCTTCCTTCGCCCTTCAATATCCAGTACTCCAAATATACATGCAGATCTCTCAGTGGCTAACTAAGGTGAGGAGAACAAATTCTCAAAATGGTTAGTTAGCTATCAATAGTTGAGAATAGTTTCAAAACGGGAGGCCTGAACCGAAATATTTGATATCTTGGATTTATCGAAGATAGCCTTTTCGGAACTTAAGTGGAGGTGACTTTTTGAAGTGAGGTGTGAGGATCTTCTAAATAACTTCTAACGTTTATCAGATGGGCAAGGGCAACTGATTTCTCACTGACGTTTTTCTTTGTAGTTCACCAACTCCGTCTGATTTTGAGGTTCGATGTATTTACCATCTGTTTTCAAGGTTGGAAATCAGAAGCCATATGCGGAGAACCTTGTGGAAATGCTGGTTGATCATTTCATTGCTCAAGATTCTATCAAAGACAAATCCCTGGTAAGCGATTTTTTATTCGAACGCGGATTTCTAGTCACTGATAACGTTTCAATCGTTGACTAACGCTAACGTTTACGTCCATGAAATACGAAAGTTCCCACAAAAATATTTATTGAAAAATGAAGAAGGCAGGGAAAATCTTTCTCGAACAGTACTGATTAGCTTGAACGCTTGCAGTTCCATGCTTCATTCGTATATCGTTTATGGTGTCTTATTTCAAATTTCAAGCAATGACGCCACCTTACCCTATATGCTATTATTCGTAGAGGTAGACGTGTTAGTTGGATCGTAATGCAACCTCTTGGGTTTGGGTCTCGGAGGTTTTCTATTCATACCTCATTCTCATGTACCGTTGAGTTACTATTACTACTTTGACTTCTTACTGTTTTCAGTATGAATACTTGCTACCGCTCGAGGTGACTTGTCCGGAGTTTACTGTATTCTTTCTCACCTATGCACCTCGTTATTCTCCGATGAACGACTCTCTCGCTGCTGTATTGAGCAGCTATCTGACGAGGAACACTGGTTATGTTCTGAATCAGTTCAGGGATTCGCCACATTTGGCAGAAGAGTTCGCTTCACATGTATGTTTTCTATTATCACGTCTCGTATACTTTCAGATTTGGAGCTCTGCTCGAATACTATTTATGTTTGTTAAATGTTAAAGAAATGTTAATAATTTATGTAGCTTTTCAGTAAATATCACCTAGTCACGGACTTTTTTTTATTGTATTTCTAGATTTTTCCAAAGTTGCTGGAATATGTCTTAGTGTCGTCTGATAGTGATGATAGTCCCACCCTCGTGTCATTGACTACTGGTCTCATTCTCTTGACTCAGCGATGGCACACCAAAGTCAAGGACTTCGATTTGAATCTAGGTATGAGCCGTGACATTTGGGTTTGCTTTGTTTTTGCGGTGTTTCTATGTGGCATTCTCGAGATCATGTTTCAGTAACCATTGTTACTATGACGGATTTTATTAAACGTGAAAAGTGTTTTCGTTGCTTTTCTTTTGCTATCCCGCCATCTTGAGAATAACTAGCTATGGGAACTTGGTAACTCACATTTCCCAATTCAACAACTTATTTTCATTTTCAGACCTACTTCTGTCCAACTCTATGCCGTGGACACGCAAACGGTGTGATATTATGTGCACACTAAACGCCACATCTGCCCCATCTTGGAAGTTACAACAAAAAGTTAGTGAAAGTAGTAAATTACATATCGTTAGAAAATGCATTAAGTTGAATGTTAAAATAATAATCTAAATGAACACCTTACACATATACATAACTTTTTAGAATAGAATAGAATAATTCATTTCGAAATGCTCGTGCTAAATGGTTGTTGCGAAAGAATGCAAAACTTATATGGAGTACTGATCAAGCTTCATTTCAGCGTCTCGCTGCACTCACAATTCCTGCCACCTACAAGGATATACTAGATCGAGCTCAGTCGGCTGCCGCCAAGGCCAAGTGAAATGGTGCAGAATAGTGCATGGAAGTATGGTACTGTTGATATTCGAAGGAATGTTTTTTCTAACTACGTAATAAGAAAGGGTTTGACATCAAAGACTGGTACACTACCTGGTTTGGGTATATGAATCATCATTAGCTGGTACGGGTCTTTTTTTTAATTTTTGGGGTCCTCTGCTTGTCCTACGAATTGATGTAATAGTTATGACTTTGAAGTATTTAGTATCTTCGCGCGTACATTATGTTTTTGTGTTTGTTTTCTTCCCGATTAATGGCAATGTAAGAGTAAGAGTTATACCCGTTAAGACTGTTAGGAGGGAAAGGTTTTTTTTTTCAAATGTGATTTTACTATGTTAAATGTTTGATTGTGCTATTCATCTTTTTTAAATTATTGAATATAAAATCTATGTATTATCGTTTCTGTTCTATTATTCTGTTTGAGGTGTTCAATTTTACCCAAATATTTGATAATTATTTCGTTTATTCTCAGGCATCAGAGTACTGTTCATTGAGCTTTATTTCCTGTTTTGTATTTGTTTCTGCTTGCTACATTCGACTTGTTGCAACAGAAAAATATAGATTACAGGCGTCAAGTGGTTGTCGTTTGTTCTAGTTTGCTATCTGGCGCCGATTTGTGCACACTTTATCACGCAGAGATAGCTGGCCGCCGGCATGGCAAACCGATTAGTGCGCCGCCTGTTCACCCGAAGATCAAATGCGAAATCGAAATTGGCGCCTAAACTTTGTCAATTCCGATCCCGTTTGATTTTATTTCAAGCCTAGCGGGTATTTGTATCTAATTAAAAATTACTTGTGTTTCTTTCTGTGGAAGCAATCTTGAGTTGTTGCTTACGTGGGGGTTTGACCTTGACTCTTGAGATTGAATGACCGTTTTTCTATGTTTACACTGCATATGTGTTTGTTGCCTTTCGCATCATTTGCATGCATCCATTTGCCCTCTTTTTCAATTCGTTGCAAGTTTGGTGTTTTCGTGTATTAGTTATGATTGTCGTTTATTTTTAGAGAGCGACTGCCCGCGGGCCTCAATAGAAGAGTATATTCACCACCGTCAACTACAGTTGAACACTATGCTGCTCCGTTTGATTGCGTCTCCCGTCAAAAGATTGGTCCGATTGCCCACGCGGACTTTGAGCACTTCGACAGCCTTGTCATCTGGTCATGGAGATCACCATGGTTAGTAAGCTCTCTTATTAGCAACTGTTTGTTCTGTTTTTTTTTGTATTATATATCGTGCTCATATATTTACACGTTTCTAGAACGGTCAGAAATCTGTACACTACTATTTTCCACTTTGTTGGTTAACCTTCAAGTGAACAGCTGTTTGTTCTGTTTTTTTTTGTATTAAATATCGTGCCCATACATGCTCATATAGTACCTGTCCATTTAAAAAATATATATAAATCACCTTCTTTGCTGTTCTAGAACACCAGAACAAAATGCAATGTTTCAATACGAAAAATATAACTCTTGGTATCGTCCAAAATGCTGCAATCGTTTTAATTCGCCAGATCCTATATGATGTACACGTACACGTTTCTAGAACAGTCAGAAAGGTGTACTTCAGTTCAGTTTATAGGAATAGAGTTCAGTGGTCCGTGCTGTTGCGTATTAGCATTTTCACTACGGTTTTGCTATTTTCGCATAGCAATACCGATAACTAAGTGTTATGAGCTTCTTGTTAATTGGTGTTGCCTAATTTTTTTTTTGAGTTTTCCCGAAACACGCACAATAATACTCAGCGGGCTTTTTGATATTTGGTAGTTGTTTTGTGATAATTTGTTCTCAAGTCTCCGTTTTTGCAGAGCCGACTCCTGTCTATATTCCACGACCGGCCGCTCCCGCAAAAGGATGGTTCGAGTCCAGCAGTAAGGTGAGTCGTTCTCATACTTTTGAGAAATACATTTCGTTTTTTTTAATATTTACTAGAGAAGGGATGGTTAAATCTTTCGTTTTCTCTATATTGACAGAAGTATTTGTGGTTAGTTGATTAAGCTCAATAGTATCGCCCCGCATAACGCGTACGCATACGTTATTCAAAATGCTGGATAGAGAAGTTGAGGTATTCCTCCTGTTTAGCCTCTGTTTCAAGAATGAAATTGTAATTTTTTCCTGTTCGATTTGAATTCAAGTAGAAAAAACGGGTTTTCTTTTGGAGATTATTCGAACTTTACCGGTATATGTGTCTGGATTGTATCTGTTATTTCAAACCCAAAATAAGTGCAGGTTCCGAGCATGTACCCCGCAGAGCCATACAAGCCAGGACCCGATGACTTTGCGTCCTACGCTGGAGCCGGTGTTTTCGTAGCTCTCACTTGCTTAGCAGTGGTAAGTTTTGTATTTTTTCCTCAATTTTGTCTATCTTGATGTATTTGTTATTCTATACTCCCCTTCATTTTGTTTCAATACATGAGTAAACTAGCGAAAATACTGTCTAGGTTGTATTTGTTGATCGGTTAGGGGTTGTTCTTGACCAAATTTAATTTGCAGTTTCTTCTCTTTTGCTCAATGCAACGGAATTGTTTATGTTGCTTTTGTTTTTGTGTAATTGTCAGTTAGTCATAATGATGGGAATGTCCAATGTATTTAATGGCGAAATAGCAGATCAGTACAAATTTATCCCATTCAAGGTTTTCTATACTGATGTATTCGGCATGAATATCAAGTCGAAGGACGCTCACACAACTCACGCCAAGGCTGCTCACCACCCTGAACCCGTCAAGGAGGTAAGTTAGAAGCTTTTAATGATATTTCATTATTGTAGAGAGAGAAAAAAACCAACCACTACTGTTGAAAGTTTACATTGTTCAAGAGGAATGTACACTTACTGCACTCTCACAAAAGTACCGTTTTGAACCAATATGTCGGATAAAATACCTCAACTCTCTCTAGGTTTCGGTTCCCAGCTCCATTTCTGTTTTTTTTTTTGACTGAGAGGAGAGGTGTTTTACATGTTCCTCGTAATTATGATTTCTTCAGGCTGCACCGAAGCCAGTAGTTGAGAAGGTCGTTAAGGAGGAGGTACCCGTGGAGAAGAAAACTGTTGAGGTATAGTTCTAGTCACCTCTCGTGTTTTCATACAGTAACAAACAACACTGTAATAATTTGCGCTTTCTAATACGTTTCATGATGAAAACTTAGACCTTTTCAGAATGTTCTAGAAAGCGCAATTGTAAAGCTGTTAAGATAGGTCGGAGAACAAACTGAAATCTGACATGTAGAACTTGAACCTTTTCTCACTTGAAAGCTTCTTCTCTTGACCGAATATCAATTAAATAAACTATGTTCTATGAATCTATGTTCAGCTTGGTATTTTATGGGGGTTTCTTTAATGAGTTTCATTTTCTGCGTTGCCAATGCCATTGCCATTGGTCACATTTGTTCCAAGTTCCGCTTCGCTCTTGCATGAAAATAGTAAAAGGTAGTACGCATTCTGTTTGGTTCAGGTGGAGAAGGTAGCAGAGGCTCAGCCAGAAGCTAAGGCCGAGGTAGAAGTGGAACCGAGTGGTCCCGCCCCGGTAGTCGTGGAAGAAGAGAGTAAACCAGCTCCAGTGGAGGAAGTCGCTAAGGAGGAGCCCGTAAATGAGGTCAAGGTCAGATATTTGGTTTATAAGCATACGCGTATTCCTTGAATTGTGTGATTCAAAGTCAAGACAATGTATTTAGAAATCAAAATATCCCCTAAAATATTTCAGTACATAAAATTGTCCCTTCTAACAAGAATAAGAAGTTTTTGCAGTAGAGTCTGGTATTCTCTAGTTTCTATTTCATGTGCTGGTCCTGGGTATAAACTGATAAGATAAGTGTTACTTATTTGTATTAGTTTAGCTTCTCTAAGTTCCAGGAGCCGGTATCCGAGCCTGTTGTCGAAACTCCCAAGGCTGAGCCAGTTTCTGAACAAGCATCCACATCTGCAACCACCAGTGAATCAGCGAAGGTGAGTTGCAATTCAACTTCTTTGTGAAACTTGATAAATAGCTACATATTTCCATTGTTAGGAGTCATTTCGGTTGTATTTCATCTACTATAATATACGCGCAGTTTCATTTGTTCTGTTAGTCGATAAAAGGAGTAAGGAGAATCGATCACGTGCATTTGGATCATACCCCAGTAAGGTTGTCCGAATAGTCAGAAAAAATCTAAAACGGACTACATTTTCGCCGAAAAGAAGACAATCAGTCTACTTTTGATGAAAAACCATGAATTTTCACTTGTTTACATACGAAAACGGACTAATTTTTGTGGCTTAGTCAGACCTTACTAGTGTTTGATTTGGATGAAATCCCGGTTTTATTGTTAACGTTATATAACCGGTATCTTAGGAAGTCATTTTACATTATTTCAATTTCAGGAATCGAGCGAGAGCACCACGTCTGCGGCCAAGAAGGTGGATTCCTAGATATTGTTTTCGTTACAGTCGTACAGTAGATAAAGAGTATATTGATGTTGTGTCGTGGTTTGGTGTTGTCGCCGATGTTATGTTGTGAAGTTGGGATGGCCGAGGAATGGCCTGGAATGTGATTGCCGCTTTCTTTACTCTACTTTTACGTGAACTTCCTAATGATGGTACTGATTGGGTCATACACCATTTTCGTAACTTTCTTGTGTAAAATTGGTACAAAATATTCCCTAGTGATTCTGTTGCGCAAAGTAAATCCTGGAGATACTGCTATCTAGTTGATCTACTACACTTCATACCATACGGTGACAAACCATACCACTCCATAGCATCATCACAGCAATCGTTAATCAGACTGTCGTCTGGGTAGTAGCTGTCGTAGTACTTTTGAGTGAGGGTTTGGGTAAGGTGGTATGGATTGTCAGCGACAAATGGTAGATTTCGATTACTTTATGTTCTAAGTCAAGTAATTTGGTCTTACTATGGAGGGGCTTCGGTCGAGAATAACTTTGGGCCAACCTGAGCGAACGTAGTTTGTTATGAAGTTTTTTCTGACTGACGTATACGTAATATTGGCGAATCTGGGAACTACCGCGAAAAGTCAACAGCTTTGCGCTGGAATCATGAAAGCGTGAAGCATCCGTTTTAAAATGGTTGAAGATGAAATTTCGCATGGTGATGTTACGGGACCTACTAATTACCGCACCTACCGCACCGGGTGAAATACCGCACCGCGATTTGAAAATACCGCACCGTACCGCACCAGCGCAAATTTGCGTATTTTTTTCAAAAAATACAAAATCTTTAATTTTGCAATTAAAATAGTTTCTAAAGCAGAAATCCTATCCTTTCCATCACTTTAGATACAGCAAGTCTGAACATGATGTTTAATGACCGAACACAATTAGTTTATTTCCTTTTTCTGCAGGAATAGTGGAAATATTCTGAATTGTGTTTCGAAAAATAGTTTTCAGTCAGTTCATTTGTCTAGAGATCCTTTCAGCTCTTCTAAAAGCAAATTGGTCACTATATTTGTCGAAGCATGCATCTAAGATATTTTCCGACTGTTCCCAAAAAGGTTCATCGATAATAACGATAACTTGGGTATTCTTGAAACAACAAAAAGCAAGCCCGGTATTTAATATGTCGGACCAACAGCAAAGTAGTTGATCATTACAGAGTTAGCCAGTTCGGGTCTCTCAAAACTGTTGTCCCATAGCAGCTAGGACTTCGTTAGGAGCAAACTGTCTGTCGATGCAGAGATCCAGCTCTCATGAACAGAGATAGAAGAAAACATATTTTCACGTTTAGAATCAATCACCGTTAAGTTACTAAATGCGAGGTCACGTATACGTTCTATCCTCTCTCGTATTATTCACATATAATATATATTTGTACTGATGGAAGCGTTACAAAAACGGTTGTGAAAAACGGTTCTAGAAACTAGAAATAAAAAGCACACTTGAGTCAGGTGAGGCCGGCGTTCATTAGTTTTACGGTATATCTGAGGTTCATGACATAGTTTTACATAGGAAATCTGGGACTACTGGTAAACTCGTAGTAAACTAGTGGTAGTAGTTAAGGAGGAGTACTCTCGTAGTTGAGTAGGGGTATCCTGGTAGAAAACCAGTAGTAAATACGGACGTCAAATTGAAAAATGCAGTTTGGCAGTCTGAAACTGGTCTTTTTACGTTACATTATCTCCACAGAATTTAAATCACAGTGATTTGTAGGCATTATGAGCACGTAGACAGTTAGTAGTAACTTACTCGTAGGCTAGTAGTAACCTACTCGTAGGCTAGTAGAAACCTGTAGTACGCTAACTAGGCAGGAAAGTGCTGAACATTCATAACATGGGAAAATTTCTATCGAATTAGTGCTACTGTAGAACGGGCTTAAGTATAAGGTTTTTTGTTAGGGCTCGTGGCGCATTCACGTTATTTCATAGTGAGCGCTGAACAGTGAAGGGTGCCTGTAATCGTATACGATTGTTGCGCGCCTTCAGACATCAGCAGCGTGGCGCAGTGGTAAGTGTCTCGCTTCAGAAGCGAGAGCTCGAGGGTTCGAGTCCCGGATGGTGCAAAACATGGTAAACAGCAGAGTAATGCGATAGAGGATAAAGTAACTACTTATAGAAGATATATGATCCTAAAAAATATAATTTTTTTTTTCAAAATTGACTTTTACCACAGATAAACTAGTAGCTGACTACCATCTCACTTGTAGTTAGGTAGGAGTAGAACTATAGTTTAACTCCTCCCCTACGCCTACATTACTACAAGAAAACTAGTAGTTTTCTAGTAGTAGAATAGGGGTGTGGTAGGAGTTTACTAGTAGTTTACTTGTCGTTATAGAATCACTGTGAGTAGTGGAGAAAAAGCCATGGGTACTCCTCAGTACTTTTCTTTTGAAATGATGAACAGCTTCTTCTATACATTCGATAACTCATGAAAACATGAAGGTATGAAGTCACCCAACAGAAAACGAAAATGCAATACGTAAAGCGTATAAGCGTATGGTCTTCTAGTGAGAAAGTTTGAAAGAACGTTTTCTCGAGATCACTATGTTTGTTTTCAAGTGATGAAAGATTAGGATTTCTGCTTTAGGAACTATTTTGCTTGCAAAATTGGAGACTTTGGAATTTTTGAAAAAATACGCAAATTGGCGCTGGTGCGGTACGGTGCGGTATTTTCAAATCGCGGTGCGGTATTTCAGCGGTGCGGTAGGTGCGGTAATTAGTAGGTCCCGATGTTACGGCTTTGGTTTCTTGAAATCTTGAAAACATTCACTTGACTCGATCTTTAGCGAACTTATTTTTCAAACAATAATAACTATGTGTCTGTCCGCGTGAACAGGAACGCCATACTAGATGGAAGGTTTCAAGTATTACGTTGTTCAGATTCCGGAGTCTGTGGAATATTTGTTGATCGGAGCCGGTACCGCCTCCTACTACGCCGCCCTCGCTATTCGGGCACGCGATGCCGACGCAAAAGTTCTCATTGTAAGTTTTAGTTGATTTCTTATTGGGTTGTAAAATTTGATTGGTTGAGCGTACTAGTGAGAAAACATTAGGAACCACTTGAGTAGTGTCTTTCTTTGTGCTTTTCGGCTCCACCCGAGATTATGGTGCTGATAATGCAAACAGTTACAAGTGTGTAAAGGAAGGGCACGGAATTGTTGTTAAACGGCCATATCGCATTCTTTCTGTTCTGCATTTCAGATAACTTTGTCACTACTATCAAATTAGTTGCTCGGTAGTTCATCTACACCAAATTAGGAAGCATGAACAACCCTCAACATGAGCATATCGCAGGTAGGAGAAGAATCCCATCTGCCCTACAATCGCCCTCCCCTATCCAAGGAATTGTGGTGGTACGGAGACGAGAAAACCAAGGACACACTGGAGTACAAGGCACTTTCGGGAAAGAAGAGGGACATCTATCTGGAAGCAAAGGTAGGGGTGGTTTCAACATTCGAAAGAGTTGTAGGCTATTAGGTTCCCACACGTTCTACGTTCTTACTATGAGGTATAGTTTTTGTAGAGGTGCAAGTGAGTGTTTGGAATAGTTTCTGTGGACATATTTGGATGGACATGTTTCTCATGGGCATATGTTTATTTGCGTCATGATATGATAACGGTACTTAAAATATAATACATGGATGATGATGCACTAGTATCGATTCTAATGCGGGGAATCATATGTAGAAGATTAGAAAAAAGTGTTAAGTCACGCTTAATGCGAAGGAATTATATTTAAATTGTTCTCCTTTGTACAGGGCTTCTTCGTGCCACTAACCGAGCTGAATGATGCCCGTCACGGCGGTGTCTCCCTTCTTTCGGGACGTCGTGTGGTTCGGTTGTGTCCCGACGAGAAGAAGGCCTTCCTGGATGATGACACTGTCATCTCGTACTCGAAGTGCCTGGTGGCAACCGGTTAGTTTAGCTTGAATGAGAGAAAGAGAGACAGGGGTGGAGAGAAAGAGGGTAAGGAAATAACAGATGATAGGGAGAGAGAGACAGGGGTGGAGAGAAAGAGGGTAACGAAATCACAGATGATAGAGAGGGAGACAGAGAAAGGAGCGTTAGTGCATGAGAAGACGGGCAGAAACGAGAGACTTAGACGGAAGAGAGACGGTCGCAAGAGGGGTGTGATTATAAGCGAAAGATGTGTACTATTTTGGTTGTTATGATTTTTTGCGAAATTATCTGTTTCAGTGTTGCATACTTTCAGGTGGAAAGCCGAAATCGGTTCCCGAACTGGACGCGGCTGGTCCGAAGGTTCAAGAAAGAATTCTCTACTTCCGAGGGGTCAGTTTTGATATAAATCTTGTTCAAGGTTCCGTTTCCATCAGATATAGATCTTTCGTGGGGATCGGCTGTCTGGAAGCTTTTTGTACCGAATTGTTGTTCATACATAGTGTTGAATATGGTTACGGTATTTTTTTCTTAGCAAATAAGTAATATTTTTGACTGTGCAAGCCGTTTTCAGTATCATTCTGTTTATTGTAACTGGTTGAAAATAACAGTGACCCAGCATTTCATAGATTGAATTCAGGTGGACGATTATCGTAAACTGGAAGAGTTGTGCGGTGATGCCAAGACGATTACTGTAGTTGGCGGAGGTTTCCTGGGATCCGAACTTGCGTATGGAATAAAGAGAAAGTACGAGAACTTGGAGATAAACCAGGTTAGTTGGACTACAAAATTTCTTTTTTATAAACGTTTCTCTTTAGTTTCAGAAACAACTATGTTGCTCTCTGCGCGCACGGGGTATTGTTATTCATTCGGAGTGGTTCATACTTTCAATCAAGGAAGCAGTAATCGAGATAACAAGAAAACGTGTCAACATTCTTATATAAGTTCAGTTAAATATATAGTGAGGCATGTATACTTTTCAGGTGGTTGCAGAGGGTGGGCACCTGTCCAATATTCTTCCTGAATATCTGTCAAAGAAGGCCACTGAATCTATCAAGAGGGTCGGAGTCAATGTGCTTACCAATGCCAAGGTATCAGTGATCGGTAGTACATGCATCATGTTGCTTTTTAGCCTGTTACACGGTCAAATTTTGAGTTTAAATAGAGTTCTGCGTCTGCCACGTATATTCTCCATTATATGAAAGAAGTAATTCCTGTTAAGATGGAAATTCGGAAATTTACCAAACACCGTGTAGCTGTCCTCAAAGAAAATCACTAAAAATTGCCTCTGGGTGTTGTTTCAATGTGAATTTCGTGGATGATTTTTGTTATTGCAGATCACGGGTGCGAAGAAGTCAGGCGACAAAGTTGAGCTTCAGGTGGGTCATCTGAACGAGCTATTGGTACCATTCTTGTCGTGAGCTGTACAAACCTATACGAAAATCAGTTCCCTGTGGCAAACTGCCACTTTGAATAAGTAGCTGGAACATTTATGGAAAAAATTGACTGATTTCAATTGGAAATGTGATGACAGGTTTTCTCCTTTTTCCCCTCGAAATTTCCGTCTCTTTTCAGTTGAGCGGCGCCACGGAGAAGAATATCAAGTCGGACTACGTTCTGGTAGCTGTCGGCATCGAGCCGAATACCAGTTTGGCCGAGGCATCCGGATTGGAGGTGAGGATATACTTTTTTTCGTGGAAAATTTTTCTCGAAAAAGTGTAGACTTCATTCCTCTGTCGTATTATCAGTGGTTCACGGCCTAACATCATAAAGTTAACTGTATTTGTTCAATGTTGCTTCTTTATAAAATTGTTTTCACTGGGTTTTTACCTGGTTAAATCCATAATAAGTATTTGTTCATTCGTTTATTTATAATTTGTTGTTTAGATCGATTCCACGTTGGGTGGTGTGGCGGCGGACGCAGAACTGCGAGTGAGGTCGGGCATCTATGCCGCCGGCGACGCCTGTTCATTCTACGACAAAAGTCTAGGTATACTTGTCATATGTTCATTCACGTGACTATAGTGCAACAATATGACGTGAATAAATATGGGAATCTTGAATGGGGCTTGATCATTTGAGAACCAGCATTTACGGTTTATGTTGGCATAACCCGCTGTGCTTGTAGTTTGATTCACTCTAGTGTTTACATTACAACCTAGTTATGGTGATCCCCTTAATATGCCGTGGCCATAACTGAGTGGGCGTTTGATCTGAATACACAGTAGAATAATCGACTTACGATAGAAAAACTGCAGGATCAAACTAAAAACACAGCAGCCCAAGGCAATCTTGCCAGTCTTTGTTTATGCGTTCTCTGTAATCCGAAACACGTTATCAGATGGTTAACGTACATACTATTGTTCTAGGATCACGTGGGTCCACAATTCAGTTTTACTTAACTGTTTGTTAAATTCCAGAAATGTTTTTGGTTTTGTTTTAGGTAGAAGACGTGTTGAGCACTGGGAGAATGCGCAGATCAGTGGGCGGCTGGCAGGAGAGAATATGACGGGTGGCGAGAAAGCATTCTGGTTGGTACCACCTTTCTCCCAACTTCTATAGTAAATTTCACAGCATTCCTACTGAGACGCCTACAGTACACTCTTGAAATTTCAAGCTACTGTTGTTTCGTAAACTTTGACCGTTAGTTTTTCATTCCCCAATTTTTTGAGAATTCGCAGTTCGGTCATATTTCATATTGACTGTATTTTCCAGGTACCAGCCATCATTCTTCACCAAAATCTCACCAGAACATCACATAAATGCCGTCGGAAACACGGACTCATCCCTAAAGACTGTGTCCGTATTCGCGAAGGACGTATGTAATTAGTTTAAATTATTTTTGTAAATCTCACATCCCTAGAGGTAATTTGACAGTTGAAATATCACGAATCACACATAGATACCAACGTTTTACCGGTTATTATGATGTATCAGTGCGGCGTAGAAATGTTCAAGTAACGTCTTTCATGGTTTTCGCTGAATTGGACCTCACATTTATCCTATCTAGCATGATCGCACAAATGAATTTCAACGTAGTGTGTCTTTAGGAAAGTTTACGCCGCATAACCTTGTTTTAAATGGTGTAGTGAACGGGAATATTGAGCATTCTCTGATTACTGTTGTTTAGATTACCTGAGTACTCCTTACGTAACGTTTTGAAAATTTTCGACTACCCCATTCCACCTACGTTACCTAGTCGACCATGACAGTGCAGCGGGTTTGAGATCGGACCATTTCGGAAAGTAGGCTGTGTCCTACGTTTTTGTCTCTTCCCTTCGAAAAGTGTCAACGAAATTGCGGATGTGGGACGGTTCGGTGGGCCGCGACTAATTTACGATTTCCGTACAATTGGCTGCCGCGGCGGAGTGCGCGCGCGAGTTCTAATGAAATGATTTACGAGCAGCCAGCTGGTCTCTGCTAATGGCGTATGCAATGGGAACAGTATGTGGCAATGAGTGGGCTTTTCCGGTGGTCCAAAGACTCGAGAAAAAACGACTGGAAGAAGTCATTAGATAGAGTAATATTTAAGCTTGTCGGTGGATTGGACAAAGATTTACGTTCTGATTAGACAAATGTTCACATTTTCAGAGGGTTAGTATGCACGTTTTTCTATGCTTATAGGAGTCGCACAGTGACAAGCACTACGAACGTGGAGTTGTATTCTACAAGGGAACCGACGATCGGGTGAGTTTTTATAACCCGACGGTGGTTAACCTTGTTTTTTTCAATTTAAAAAAGTCGCCTTTTTGCTATTGGTTCGGTCATGAACTTCGGATGTTTATTTACAATACTCGTCCTATTTTACTGAGCACCTATTTGGCGCCTCTTGGTGATTACGATTACAGTTGTTAAGCCAGTTATCTGATAACCTGCGTGGGTGTAATCCTAGTACGTAGGAGTTTCATAACTTATTTTCGGAAATTTTGGGTTGTCTTCTTGGAGCAGAAAAGTATATAGTGTACACACAGGGACGGAGACTAAAATATGAGTTTTATTCTGCTCCGGCGTGGTTGTAGTTTGATCCTGCTCCTTTCTAGTCGTAACTCGGAAGTTCTGCTGTATAGGCAGATCAAAGATCGAACTACAATCAGACGGGGTCAACCCTACATAGGGGGTGCTCAAATCGTTCCTCGTAGTTTGATTTCGATTCGCGTTGTAATCTACGAATTTCGACCAAAAATCAGTGGGATCGACTACAAATACAGCATATAGCCTTGCTTTGGAAAGAGCAAACCCTAGGTCTTCTACTGCTAAATTGAAAAAGACATGGTCGAGATGTGTAGACAGATCAAACTACAAACTGTAATCAGCTCGTGTTCTAGGTAGTGGGTGTCCTGTTGATAAACGTGTTCGGCCCCTCCATAGACGTGGCCCGTCGCCTCATAGAAGAGGCGCGACCAGTGGGAGACTATCGGGAACTCTCCAAACTATTCCCCCTATTCGAAGCCACAAAGGAGGAGGAGGAGAAGAAATAGAAACGTGGTCGTTTTCTCACGAAGTTCAAGACCTGACCATTTGAAACAGTATAAGTAGTATTCTTTTTCTGTTCTCGATATTTTTGTCAGAAGTTAACACTTTTTTCTGAAACAGGTAAGGAAGGCTTTTATTTTTTTTAAAGTTTCTGATTATTTCCGATCTTCTACGATGTGTAATCGAGTGAATGTTACCAAGTTGGTAGCAACCCTTAGGTAGAACTAGTGTACTCAACGAATACGTTTCAATAAGTGTTAGTTTTGTTTCGATGTTGTAGCTACATTTGATCCGGCGAGATATGAGAGATGTACTCTTCTTTCCTATATCTTCTCTTCAATCTATCTCTGCTGCTCATGTTGCACTATAGGCATCCTGCGCACTCTCCCTGACCAGGACCGGTTTTCTCCTTTGATTTGCTATTGCTCATCATCAGCTGTTCCCAACATTTACAAAGGTAGTAGAGAAATATAGTAAAGAACGACGTACGTTTGTTCCCTGTAAGAGAAAATATGTCTTTACAGTATAGTTATTATGCATGATCTTCATTCTTCTTTTACCGTAGTTAGTTTTTGTAGTATTGTTTGAGAAGAGTTAGCAATATCTTTGTTATATGGTTAGGTTTGTTCGTGTTTTTTTCGGGTGAGCCAGCCTTGTTCTGTTGTTATTAGTAAATTCGTGAATCGTGATATTATGTACTTCTAATATACATTTCAATCAGAAATGGTGTTTAAAGTTAGGTTGTTTTGTTTATTTTGAATAAAGATGTTTAGCGCTTTTGCCAGTTTCGAAATTAGCTATACGGAGAGGTGTGAATATGAAAACAAAATGCTGTCAGATGGGTTTTCGATAATTGAATGGTCTACAAATATCTGAAAGTCTTGATTGGGTATTTTATTGAAAGTATCATGATTTTCGTATTATCGTTTTCCATAACTTTCACATTTGTAGCGTTCTCAGTAGTGAATCATAACAAAACTATTGATAACTTTACCAAGACACCAAATTGAAAAGTTCTTGAAGGTTTTAATTCTGTGTTATGTTTGTTTGAGGAGTGTTCATATTTGGAAGAATGTTGTCATCTATATTTGATCATGTGTGGGTGGTTACTGCCAGATGGGGGAGATAACGGCTGACAATAACGGACCGCCGGAAGTACGGACTCGGTACCGCCCTTCCCACCTTTTTTTTACCATTACCTGAATACCTTCGAATCTGCATTCTCTCTCTCTCTCTCTCTCTCTTTCTTCATCTCTTTCGTTCACCCCAACCTCTACCTGTAGAATAACTCCGCAACTCGTATTCTTATGTCTTTATCTATCTCTTTCTTTCTCTCTTATTCTCTCTCTTTCTCTGTTTCTCACCCTCTCTCTCACTCTATGTTTCAACTTTCCTTCCCCTTTTTCGATCGCCAACTCTTCTCTGTAGCTGTTGTACAAAATGCAGTGCCGCCTCCCACCAGTGTACGGTTTCAGAACAGTATTTTTACTTCAGAAACCTCTACTGGTCACACATCTCCGCATCATTCATTCTCTCTCCCCCTCTCTCTCTTATCTCTCCCTCTCTCTCCCCTCTTGAACTATTTTCTTGCCTCCCCCTCTCTCCATCATCAACAATTCCCAAAATCTGTTGTACGGGAACTTTTGCTCTCTCCGTTTCTTCTCCTGCCTGTCTCTTCTCTCTCCTATCAACGCTCCTCCCTGTCTGCCGTCTCCTCCTATGCCCTACGCGTACTCTCTTTCTGTCTTCTCTGTCCCTCTCTCCCCTTCCCCATCTTTCTCTCTCTGTCTCTCTCGCTATCCCCCCCCCCCTCCTCTCTTTCCGCTCATCTCTGTCTGCCCCCTCCTCCCCTGCCCACTCTCTCCTCCACCTGTCCTTTCGCGCCCTCTACGCATTGTGCCCATTGCGAGGCACTTTTATGAGCATCCGTTTTTTATTCCGTCGTCCTTGTCTTCTCCATTTCGGTTATCACTTTTTCATTCTGGCGCGAGGCCAAACCGACGCGCGCGCGCGAGCGGCCACGCGCGGCGGTTCCATTTCTTCAGCTCATCTTCTCTATTTGCCTAAGGCTGTTCCGCGCACGCGGCTACCGGCAGACTTCTTGCCGGCATGCAGCCCGCACCCAGCCCCAGCTCTTTTCAGAGCAAGTCTAAACGTTGTAGTTGCCCCAACCAGCTGTGTTTGTAGTTTGATCTCGTTGCTTTTCGTCTAAACTCGTAGACTAGGGTGTGATTCGAGATCAAACTACAGCGAACATTTGGCCACTACTTTTGGCCATTCGCACTGCTTTTGATGATAGCCACTAATCGATTTCCCCCCTATCAGACAGCGTGTGACGTATGATAACAACCTTTAGGCCCTGTCACCAGCTGTCAAAAAGTCTAGCAAAATTCACTTTTTGAGTGAATTCCAGTGATAGTGCAGTCTGTTTCTCGTTTTTGTTTTGATCACCTATTAGCGCCGACATGAAATGTAGTTTGTAATGTCAATGTGAACGTTGTTCCGAAAGGTCTGTGTCTTCAGATCAAACTACAAACTTTTGTACATGAACTTACACCTCTCTCTGATATGTTTTGAGAAGGTTTTTGGATCATCTTGGTCGAACGAGAAGGAGAATTCGAACTTTAACAGTGTACTAAACACATGTACCACAATTCTCACAGCAGTTTTCACCTGTTTCTACATCGGACAATACATTTGGCACTAATGCAGGTTATTTTTGAGAAAGCCTTTTTAGCCACCCCAAAAACAGTCACAGACAAATTTTTTTGGGGTTTTAGCCTTCTTCAACCAACCCAACGGTATTACTTTCTCTCAACAACGTTCTCTCAACCTGTTTCATTAGGGTAATTTTGAGGAGTTTTTTTATAAACAACTAAGACCAACGGTATTAATTTCCATTCGAACCACCTGATTTGTTGTATTGACAGAGCGGGGCCAGCGACCCGCATCCCCTTCTAATCACATGATTGATAGCATTTCACGAAACCTATTCGCAAAACATACTGTTCTGTCACATAACCGACTGCTTGTCATTCATCTCTGACACTCGCAATTTCTGGGCCCGAAAACCAAATCGACACCGTTTCCGAGCTTGCCGAAGACCAGATACAAACGTGAACCTTCTCTATTACTGTACTCTCGATAAATTGAGGAATTTTCGTAGAATTTGAACATAATTAAATGTGTACTTTCACAGCGTGTATGATGCGTTTGATAGTAAATGTTCTATTTGAGTTTTGCAATGTATTCTGGAAAAGTGTTTGAGTTGGAGTTGTAGGGGGTCAACTAATACCTCTCATTTTTCGTACTCTTGTCTCTCGTTTACCCTAGCCAAAAAGCAATTGTTCAACTTTCATCTCATTTCCCACCAAACTAGTAACGATAGCGACGTATATTTAAAATCAAGCTCACAGTTTGACACCCACACTAATAGCAAAACGCAAGTGATCATACTACAAAAATAGCAAGCCGAACAAGTACCGTCCCGGCCTGCCCTTCTCTGTCGCAACCCTTATGAGTCAGTGTAACTGGATTCTGCAAGACGCGCGCGCCGTGCCCGCAGGCTAAATGTTCCACTGATGATCACTGTTCATTTCGCAATTCTCTCGCAGTGATTAGTCACGCACCACGGAAACCCGTCCGATTTCGCGTTTTCATTCGTCGACGACTATAATTTATGACTTTCATTATGTCGCCTGCTAGTCTGTTTTCTGTATAGAACCAGCCGGCTAGTCTATTCAAATTGAAGTTTCGAATTTGGCGCCTCTTGCCTACCAGCACCCCACTTCTTTAATGAGGTTTGGGACGAGGAAATAGTTTTTTACCAACGCGCACTCAAGACGGCAAAATCATAGAATCACGTAAAACAAGAGAAGAGGCTTATAAATGAAAAGTAATAATAATATTCAAAGTTTTTTTCTTCGTATTCTGACATTGTGTGTATTAGGTAATATAAACTTTCTAATAATTGGAAATAAAGTGTACACATGAATTAGTTTATGTTTCCCCTCCAATTTCAGCTTTGATGATAATGTGAATAATTTATAGTGTGAAAAACCGTTTTTGATCCGATTTTCCATTTTCTCGAAACATTTGTCTGATTTATTTTTTTCAGCCGTATTTTCTCTAATTTTCAGAAAATGCACTTTCTATCTATGAAAAAAGAGAGACGCCCGGCTGGAGCCGGGCTGACATTCATTTTTGCGATTGCTTATCTTCCCAGTTGACACTCCCTGTTTGCTACTTTTTCGCAACACACTCACGCCCGTATTAACAACATTCTCTAGCTTGTTTTCTCTCATTTTAGTCTCTGTGATTTCCGACCACCTTAAAACTCACTGAAAACGGTATCACCAATTTTTGAAAACGGAATGTGAAATATGATTTTTTCGTTAGAACTTCCGTTGTTCTTAAAATCATGGAAACTAATTAGTTCGAAAGTTGGTCTCATTGTCCCTGTTGTACTAGGGTTCAAACATGCTAAAAATATTGATTTTGCCATCTGTTTTATTTTACAATTTTCATTTACATTAACCAGACGATATCTATCCTCTACGACAGAAAGTCCCTTTCTATTTCACACTCTTCTCTTTTCTCGTGATGCACTCTCAGCGATTCCTGCTATTTTTTTAATCAAAATAGGCGTCAGCCACTAAATTATACTTTTTTATTCTATTATAGAGCCTTTGGACTTCCGTTATTCTGTTTCACCTATCCATGACCCTATAAATCATTAATTTCTCGTTTACATTGCGAATGAGTTATTCTTTCCTTTTTAGTAGTACTAGTATTAGAGAATAATCTGGTCTTGAAGTTTGACGTGATTCGTGATGTTAAAATTTTTTCGCTTCTTGCTATGCTAAAAGGCTACGCGTGCTGTTTTAGATTCACGTGGAACGTGTTCTTCTGGTTTCACTTAACACGCGACACGTTACCATTGCAGATGAATCTTCTTAATTGGAATACACGTGAACTTTTAGCTTCACATGTCACGTGATGTCAACTTGTTACCGTTGCAGATGAACAGTCTTCTTCATTGGAATGCGCCGGCCGTGAAGAAGTTGCTCGGCTGGCGACAGGGCGACGACGAGGAGAAATGGGCGGAGAAGGCCATCGAGGGACTCGTCAAGAAACTCAAGAAACGCAACGGAGGATGCGGTATGTTGGGTTGACACGTGATATCACGTGCTTGAAACGTGACGAAAATAACGCTTGTGAATGTAATACTCACATTGAACGTGGAAAAATGGTGATTGTGAGCGGAACGGTTGCGAGAGCCATTTGAAAGTGAAGAAACTCAAGAAACGCAATGGAGGATGCGGTATGTCAGGTTAACACGAGATATCACGTGCAACGTGAAAAAACCTAGTAAACGCTAAAAGTTAGTCTCCCGAAGCATGAAGGTGATGTTTGTGATCGGAATAGCCGAATGGAATGCTAAAACAGGATAGAAAACTTAAGTGCAATAGTTGTTCAGAGAGTGAAGAAACTGAAAAAAAAACGCAGTGGAGGATGCGGTAGGTAGAAGTTCACGGTATCTCACGTGAAACGTGATGACACGTACTCGACGTCGAAATCTAGTCAGATACGTGAAGAAAACAGCGACTGTGAACAGAATTATTATTCGTCGTGTTCAAACTACTAAGACAGCAGAGCGACACACAATCGACTTACACCTCTGACTTACACGTTTGAACGCGTTTATTTGGAGAAACGCCAATTTCAGGTACGATAGAAGATCTTGAGTTCGCCTTGGCCAACCCGGGCACAATTTCGAAATGTGTGACTATTCCAAAGAGTTTGGACGGTCGATTACAAGTGGGTTATGTTATATGGTTTAAATGTGCCCAGAAGTATTAGTAGCAGTTAGGGGCGCAAGAAATAACACGGACCGAGAAAAATATCTATGCTGTGAAAACTATAAGTCGGAAGCGGTACTTGAATATACCCCAAACCTGATTGAAGTTCCTGGTTTAGGTTCACGCGAAACTTGTTTGAAACTCTGACTATTCTCAACATTATAACTAGTTGACAAAAACTATCGTGATTAATTGTCCTCGATTAGTAACAGAAGCTTTTTCAGGTTTCCCACAAGAAAGGTTTACCTCATGTTATTTACTGTAGAGTTTGGCGGTGGCCGGACTTGCAGTCACATCAGGTATGAGGTTGAGATGAATTGTAGTGGGTAGTGTAGCTGGTGCGTTTTGCCCCACTTCGCTGTATTTGTAGTTTGATCCCGTTGCTTTTCGAGCAAAGTTCGTAATGACATACGTGTATCGAGATCAAACTACAACGAAGATTCGGTAACTCGATATAAACTAAGCACACTCAGTACCCTAGACATGGAACAAATTTAAAAGAGTGAGTGTAATTCCCATACTACAACGGTTAGAGGTTTCGGATTGAAAATCTGGTCATATTCGTAGAACATGGAAACAGAATAGAATTTTTGCAAATATTTTCAACGGCTAGGGTTCAATACTTTACTGAATAAATGTCCCGTTACTTCTTCTGAAGAATCGTGGTGAATAAATAATATGCACACATACAAAGTAACAAATACTAATATTGATACTAATAATACGAATGATTTTTCTATTTTCCAGGAACTTCGGCCCATCCCCGAATGTCATTTTCCACATGACAGTAATAATAAGACGAATC